>CM060479.1:6790358-7390358 GCA_030544235.1 Lepturacanthus savala | reverse complement strand
CCTTTCAGTTATCCCTCTATTGCACAGCGTCGACATATAGCAACCCTATGCAAATTTTGTCATATAGGCTTCTTTCTAATTTTGGCTCAGAATGCAATTTGGTATTCAGGTTCACTGCAACAAATGTGCCCTGGAGGTGTTTTGTCAGTCCATGTAAAAAGGAGTGAAAACAGTATTTACTATTCATGTGATGTCATCATTTTTCTTTTTTTGTTCATGTTGGTTTCTTGTCATTTAAAAGTCCATTTCCAGTATCTCTTTACAAAAAAAATAATAATTTTGTGCAATTTTTTGACACAAAGTGGTGTAACCAAAAAGAAATGATACATTTTAATTATTTAATCCTCCTAGAATATAGAACTGCATGTGTTTTATATATTTTTTAAACCTTATTAAGAGAGTAAACCTATCTGGTAGTTTTTAAGGTTACACCACAAGACAATTGTCAAGACAAATTGTCCCTTTTGTAACCAAACAGTAAAACATGGATTTTATACTTTAAGTAATATTTAGTCATTTCATTACAACACTATGTAATAGAGGGTTAAAATACATAGTTCCGTAAATTAAGAAACATCCTAATATTTAACGATTGTGGCATAAGATAAACTTTTGGCTTGAACTTTTCTCTTTAATTTAAGCGAAAGGTTTTGTATTACAAGGCACTGACAAATGCACTTGATTTAAAGTTAATGAAATAAAACCCGAACACTGTTTTTTTTGGAAGATAAAGGTCGTTAACGGCACCTTTTGAACTTGTCTAGAAGTAGCTGCGAGCTCTTGGTTTTGTAACAGAATTCACCCCCGTTTCTCATTTGTTCAGGTCTACATGCCGGGCTTCCTGTCCAGTAACCTTTACTACAAATACCTGAGCGACCTCATCAACTCGGTGCGTGCGGATGAGTTTGTGAATGTCAGCGCTCCGGGTCAGGGCGGCCCCGCGGACGCCGACCGCTCGGGTTCAAATGCCAGCGAGGGCTCTCAAACTCAGGTGACCTGAACCTTAAAAACCAGCATCAGCAGCCCCCCCTGCCCCTCCCCTCCCCCGCTCTCGCCTGTCTGCTGACATTTAGACCCGCTCTGCCTCATTAGATGAATAATGAAGATATTTTCGTTAATGCCGAAGGGTCAGGATCGTTTCGGTCATTCTGTCGTATTCGTAGAAGGAAAAAAAGAAAAAATGATGTTACCTTAATGATGCCAAACACTCAGTCTGATTGTATCCTCGCCACAGCATGGAATGAAAAAGGCGGCGATAAAGATCCTGAAAAACTTCGACGAGGCGATAACGGTGGACGTCGCCAGTCTGGACCCTGAGTCCTTGTACCAGCGGCCGTATGCTGGGTGAGTGATGCACATCTGGATGAATTTGTCCTTTTACTTTTCACTAGGGCTGCAAAGGGGTGGGAAATTCCCGGTAAATTTCCAGAAACTTTCCATGGGTTGTTGAGATCCTCGGGGAAATCTTTGACACTTTGCAATATGCTGCCGCCTTTTTGTGTCTTTCCACAATATTCAGACAAATACTAAGACTTTCCTTCAACATCAGATTGTGAGAAACGTTTCCACACATCAGATGGCGAACGTGACATTTTTCTGTACAATAAAACTACAAAAAAAAACATTATTACAGTTACAACTGGAATTTTGAAATTTTGCACCCAACATACCAGCTAGCTTCTGTGTGAATAATCTTTTTTTTTTAATATTTGCAAATTAAAGATTAATACCATTATAGATTAAATATATTTTACCCATAATATTATCAAAACTTACTTGACTTTACATAGTCAACAGGCTCAAATGTGTGGCTTCAGTATTCTTGTGCTTTGGGATTCAGGAGTTGCATTAAATTGACTTGTTTTAGCTAAAATTATGCTTCAGTCTATTTTCTCCAACTATATTGAAGTTCCCTATTAATGGCCAACGTTACATTTTGTACATTTTGGATTTATTCCCACATATTCCGGTTAATTCCCATGTTAAGTTTCTAACTGCAAATTCCTGTAATTTTGCAACCCTACTTTTCACAGACTTTCTCATTATTCTCACACTTCATTCTTTGTTTCTTTGTCTTTTACTTTGTCGCTCTCCTTTTAATTGCCCACTCTGCTGTCTGGATTTAGTCTGGTATCCGTTTAGTTTTTTTCACCGACTCCCTTGTAAAGAGCTTGCTCTGAAAAGACAGATCATATTGAAAGACAAAGCTATAGTCTGTCAGATTTGCTTCATTTTTTTTTTTCTCCCCCTGCCGTAGAAATGTCAGTTATTGAATGGATACAGACAGCTGTACCAGGCGCCCGAGGCTCAGTTTTGTCCCATTTGCTTTGTCTGCCTCTCACTCGCCTCCTCTCCTCTTGTCTGCTCAGAAGGATGACGTTCGGGAAGGTGAATGAGCTGGGCCAGTTTATCAGGGAGGCAGAGCCAGAGCCGGACGTGAAGAAATCTAAAGGCATGAAACCCTCCCGCTTATCTCCCTCCTCTCACTGTTAGACCGTCTGTCTCAGTATCTCACTTCACTCTTGTCATATTTAGTAGTTAAAAACTCTCTATGCCATTGAATATATAACCCTCAGGCTGCTTCTATTCAGCTCATCAACTTCTGAAATATTTAAGAACTTTCTCTTTTAATAAGAGCATCCACTAGTCTTAGATTTTTAGGGATACAAAACAACATAAAATACCTTCATTTTTCATGTCTCCGGGTGCAAGACGACTGTGTCTGACTGCAGAATAACTAGTCCCAACATCAGCTCTTATTCTTTTTTTGGGGTTTTACATCTCACAAAGCAGTGTCTAATAAATTACTTAATACTTCCATGTCAGGATTATCCTCCCATGAGTTAATTTTAGGAGCACTTTATCCAGAGGAAGAGCGATTAGCCTGTAGTTTGTCACTCAGTCTTCTCTCTCTTCTCATTTAGGTTCCATGTTTTCTCAAGCCATGAAGAAATGGGTCCAAGGCAACTCGGATGAGGTGAGACTACAGGACGCTCATAAACCATTCAGTGGTCTGAGGCGTGTCGTCAAGGCTCTGAACAACACGTTCAGGGCTGTGACGTGTGATTTATTAAAGCAGGGGTTCTCAAAGTGGGGTCCGGGGGCCCCCAGGGGTCCTTGAAGAGGTGCCATGGGGTCAGAAAAAAGGAGAATTTTATTTTTACTGTAATTTCACAATAACAGAATATAGAACCATTTGTATAGAGGACTACAATAAATAAATACATTTATTTAAGTTAGTATTTATTTCCTATTATATGTGTATTATGTTCCCTTTGTACATGAGTTTATATAATTACCATTTTTTTCCATTTTATATATTTGAGGTGAAAATCAATGAATAAATATATTTAACAATTAATAAATAAAATAGAAAATCGAATACCTGTGAAAATGATGCACCGTAATTCATGAATTAATTAAATGGAAAATTAACTAATTATGGAAATTTAGTGGTATATTTATTTTATGTTTCAATTTTAGCCTTGGGTTTCTGACACTTTCTTTTATAAAACATCTTACAATACATTCATAAATTTTTAATTGATAAATGAAATAGAAAATCTACTGATTCATTATTTATTCTCGATTGTGACAGTTTCATGATCCACAATTTTGTCCTTGGCTTTCTGACACTTTCTTTTATAAAACAAAACTTGAAGCACAAATCTAATGAGATGGGGTCCATGGGCAAGTTAGATGTGAAAAGGTTTGTATGAAAGAATCTGCGACAGGTTCAAGTCCTTGTTTTTTGCTGTGTCTTTCCTTTAAGGCCCAGGAGGAGATGGCGTGGCAGATCGCCAAGATGATCGTCAACGACGTCGTCCACCAATCAAACCACGACAGCCCGGGCAAGTCCACCAAGGTATAAATTAAAAATAAAACACTCTGTTTCCTGTGCAGCAATGTGTAAAATGACTACAGCTCTTTTTTGTGTGTTTTCTCATGTCTTTTTACAGTTATGACCCCGCTGAGGAACCAAAGGAGCGTCCCTGCAGCAACAAACTATACAGGGTTAATCCTGAAATGAACTGCATTGAACAAGGCATTTTATCACTTCCCCAACCTGTGCGTGTATGAGTGTGAGCGCGTGTGTGAGTGTGTGTGTGTGTGTGTGATTAGTGGTTGCTAACGCATGGGCTAGTGGAAAACTTGAAGTACATCATTGTTACAATCTTCCAACTCCATAACACTATAAAGGTACATAAGTCGTCGCCTCGAACTAAGCGAAGCACTTGCATCAACGTTGAGGAATTCACTCCAGAGGAAGGAAACCGGCACGAAGGAGCAGCATGTCAGTCCAAGACCATCACTGTGCTGCTGTAGCCATACTGTACTGTTGAGAAAAAAAAAAAAGAGTCTTATCTCGGACCTACGGAGGATGTCAAAAAAGACAGAATCACTCCTCATGACACCCCCTCCCCACACCTTTTATAACCATTCCTTGTTTTTAGATGAAACTGTCTCCCGAGGGTCAGCCACGTGAGGCTTTATTGGATGAAAATCATCAGTTTGGAGTTTGTTTTTTTTGTTTTTTTTTGTTTTTTTTTTGGCGTATGCTTCCCTCCCAGCTTGCCTGGAGGCGATTTGTCTGCTACTCACTGATGTAAGCCTGTCCTTTCCCTGGGCGGTTACATACTGTAAGAACATGTGAAAACGTGACAATGAAACCGAGAAGGATCTGACTAAGTTCCCGTACTGGTGACCCTTCTGTAGGAACCCCCCGGCACCTTTACTGAGCTTAGACGAAGAAGAAATACTCCCTAATGAACTCAACCGCTCCAATTGTGATGGGAAAAACTCCAAAACCCCATGTTCTAAATGTTCTATATATATAGAGAGAGAGAAATTTCTGGTTTACCCCATATATTAATGTTAGTCCTTTTTTATTGGTGTTTTTTTTTTTGTATGCATCACTGAAACAAACTTCAGTGATGACTGGACCGTTGAACTGGAAAGCGTGCTCAGTGAATTAAACTTCTTTTTTTTTAATTTCTTTTGAGCCTTACCAAGATGTGGAAAAGAACCAGAAAAGAGTCTTGGTACTATGTACCACTAATGTTTTCTGACATGTACGTGTACTTAATCTATAATATATTTAAATTGTGTTTGATTTAAATACATATATTATGAAATGTTTTTTTTTTCTGTGCTCTTTTTAAAAAGGAAAAAAAACACGTTTTAGCGGAAGTGTTGGTATATTACTGCTGACTGTGGGTATTTTTTGATACGGCTGCTATATTCTGTTTTACAGGTAGATTGACTTTAAGTGTTGCAGTATAAATGTGAAAAAGTGAGGAGACTCCAGTGCCGACAATGATCAGCCTTCACCGGTAGGGGGCAGTGTTTGATTGCATCGTTTATGTTGGAACAAAACAGAAATCTATACGTAATATTAAGAATACAACTTAAATTCTGTATATTTCTGTACAATAAGCCTAAAGGTCCACATAATCCACAAATTGTAAAACTGGCAAAAAGTTTCAACCTGTGAATGTATTTTTTTTTTAGAGCTGTTTGAACAATTAATAATGCAACAGCACTATATCAGACTTTACAGCAAAAAAACTAGATTTTATTTCTAGTGAATTGTTTTTTAATTGTCTGTATATTCTCTGGATAGCAGCGCTAACCCACTAAAGCTAATTAGTGTTCGCATAGAACTGTGTGAAATTCATTTCACAGCTTATTTGCTGCTTGCTGCGACACCAGCTTGCTCCTGCACCCGCAGAGGCTCCTAAATATAAAACCCCACAGTCCCCGCTCCTGAGCTCTGATTGGCTGATGGTGCTCTAATAACTCACCTAAACAAATAGGGGCTTTTAGTTTTGGGTGGAAATAGTGTTGGAAAAAAACGCTAAATTAGTATTTTTTTAATTGATCATGTGCTTTTTTTTCTTATAGAAGTCGACTTACATAACATTGTGCATTAACAAAGTACCTGTAGGGACAGACACCTGCTCTGTCAAGCGAGAAGGAGGCAACGGAGGAGATACCGGAAACTGGGGGGTTTCGCCTTCAGAATAAAAGTACTTTTGTTAAAAATAGCCACAGACTGGCGTATAACACCAATATCTTAATGAACGCGGACAGAACTTTAACTATCAACAGTTTTATTACTGTATTACTCCAATTATGTGTTGAAAACAGTTTTATTTACATCCACCAGAAAGATCAACTTGTTTTAAACTAGCTGCTAATCTTGGGTTTAATACATTATATTATTGGTTCATAACACCATTATAATGATGACATGACCCCTGTCATGAACCTTAATGAATTCATATGACAGTTCAGCATCATTCAGTGAGTTATATATATATATATTTTATATTAACCGTCATAAGTGTTTATTAATGTTCATGACAGGGTCATGACACGATTCTGACAGTATTATCATCCCTCATGTAAGTAAAGTGTCACCCACTAGATTATTTCATTTGATTCATCAATGCACGGATTAATTTTTGATATGTGATGATTTTCTGCTTCTCATAACCTCAATCTCATAACCTCGATTTTCAGAGTTTCAGGCTCTACACTATTTACTGTTACAATAACATTCTAAACAGTTATTGCAGTAGATTGCTCTATATTTTACAATAAATCGCAGTAGTCCAATAGTTACTGTACATTTAATCACCCAACACTGTAAATACAACTGAAATCACAGTATATTGATTTTTATTTTTGCAGTATAGACACAATACTGTAAACAGAAGTGCCAGTTAGTTACCATAAATGTTAGGGTAATGGTTTTGCCAGTCCATGCTGAAGAACTGGGATGATGCAGTTAGTTACCAAACATTTAATATACAGATTTGCTGTTTTTGGTTGATCTTAGCTGGTTATTTCATTTATAGCTTGTTCCAGCTCTTTATTGGAGCTATATGATGTTTTCACTGATGAAAAATTCAAACTCCACGCTCTTTTATTTCTGTGCCATTACATCAGATGGAAATATTCTTAATGTGCTTTGCATCATTTTGCTAAAACACTTTCCTCCTAAAATTCAGCTTGACATATTCGGTGTCTTTGGAAATATGGGAAACTCCATGAGGTATAATATAACTCTGTGGGTTTGGGCACAGCATGGGTTTGTAATGACCTCTCCGCTGTAAGGCTGCTGCTTATTATTTAGGAACACAGTGAAGTTTCCAGACAAGCAGACTGACAGTCCTGCTGTCATCTCCCACTCTCCTCTGCCCCACATACGCCGCTGAATGACAGCGATAATTGACTCAACCGATATTTCAGCGAACTGAAAACTCGACAAACTCCACAGGAGCAGATGACGGCCACAGGAGGTTTTGTACTTAAAATTGCAAATAAATCATGTTTGGGGAATATCAAATAAAACCCAGAAAGTATCAAAACTAAAAGTATTTATTATACAGGCTGTGTTATAGGCCTGTTATTACAGTATATTATACTGTTTTTAATAAATAGGCTACATATCATGTCAAGACAATTTTATTTGTATAGCTCAAAATCACAAATCACAGATTAGCCTCAATGGGTTTTACAGTTTGTCAAACAGCAACTTAACAGACCCTCACATCCTTAAAAAAAACTATAATAAAGAAAAAAGAGGAAGAAAGTTCAGGAAAAACAAAATATTATAAAAAAAATAGCATGTGGAGGATAAGGTGACCACGATCTGCCACATGTTAACATTTTATCAATGTGGAGCTAATTTGAGATACTTAGAAGTTAATTAATTAATTAATATACTGCATCAAAAATGTATATTTGTATGTATATGTATTATATTTGCACATAATTAAAACAAATAGAGTGACAATTTAATAGAAGTTTAAAGTATATTAATTATTTATAAAATATTAAAATTGTCATGTAAAAAGTAACTAAAGCTGTCAAATAAATGTTTTCTACTAGTGTATGTGATGAATGTAGACTATATAAGATTAATTAATATGGATAAATATTATTATATGAAGCCCTAACCAAGTTATGTAAACTAACCCAACATTTTATTTATTTATTTATTTTACATTTTTTTGTTCCACCATTTCAAGGCAAGTTTATTTGTATAGCACATTTCAACAAGAAGGTAATTCAAAGTACATCAAATATTAAAAGTACAACTTAAAAACAGTTGATTAAAATGGGAAAAATGAAACAAATAAGTAATAAAAATGAAAAATCGTTAAGAAATTACATCAGCATTGAATGATGCAGCAGAACTGGGACTTTATTCCAGGAATATGATTTTACATTCCCATGTGATTCTAAAATGTAATGTCTGAAAATACATTCGTTCAACTTTTTAATAATTTAGGGTATTTTTTGTTAGGAAAGGTCACATGATATTTCCTGCAAGTACCTTAAAACTGTACCTAAGTGCAGAAGTTGAGATAATGCACTTAGCTACTGCTGCTTTGCTGTAAAACGCTTAACTCAAACCCGACTGCTGCGCTTAACTCTTGGCTTTTACTTTGAAAAATCCCACCCGGAAACCGGATCCGCTTCACCCCGGCGCGCTTGCCGCTGTCCAGAGACGCGCTGACTCTTTTCTTAAAGTGCGTCGCGTCCTCGTTGAGGCTCCAGAAGCGGCACAACTGCGTCACGGTAGAAATGTTCCTGCGTGTGTGGCGCTAAATGAAGCCGCCGCCGCCGCCGCCGCCGCACCGACATGTCCGCAGCGCAGCCACTTCTGGGTGTGACAGAACATCTCGCGCGCGCGTGTGCGCCTATGTGTGTGCGTGTCAGATTCGGCGTGCGCGGATGACTTGACTTCATTGTGCCGACCTCATCCTCATCACCATCGTCGCTCCTCCTGCTGATGCGTTTTGGGCGCCAGATGTTGCGGACGCACGCGCGCAGAGCTGCAGCTGTCCACTAATTTTATTTTTTTTTTATAAATTTTATAAAAAAAATTTGACATTTTAAATTATTTTTCCTATGCATTTAATTGCTTTTGCTGAGGTAGCGCCGCTTCTCTCGGGGGTGAGAGGAGGGGGGGGGGCTGAAGACAGTCAGAAGTTGAAGTGACGGCTCTTGAGAGGCGTGAGCTCCCCAAATGCATTCGCTCCTGGGCCGGGAGAAGAAAGAAGAAGAAGCCGGGTTCGGGATCGAGCTGGGTCTGTACTCTCCGGGCTTCCTGCCCCGGGCCGCCACCATGTTCAGCTGCGTGGGCTGCTTCTGGGTGCTGCTCTCCTCCGCCCTGGTCGCCGTCTGCAGCTTCAGCTTCATCTCCCCCGCCTGGATCGTAAAGGACCAGCTGAGGAACAGCCACCCGCACCAGAGCCCGCATCACCCCCCGCATCAGCAGCACCAGCAGCACCAGCATCAGCAGCATCAGCAGCAGCAGCATCAGCAGCAGCACAGCAGCAAGGACTCCGTGAGCTTCGGTTTGCTGTGGCACTGCTCGGAGTCTCTGGACCACATGTACCGGTGCTACACCTTCGGGGGACTGGGGAAATTCGCTGAGATCCCGTCCAGCTCCTGGCAGGTAGCATCACACACGCACACATGTGACACACACACACATGTGGATGGATGAGAGGGGATGAGGGGCATCAGGTGGGCAGG
Source organism: Lepturacanthus savala (assembly GCA_030544235.1). NCBI lineage: Eukaryota > Metazoa > Chordata > Actinopteri > Scombriformes > Trichiuridae > Lepturacanthus > Lepturacanthus savala. Next base: position 7,380,803 of record CM060479.1, on the reverse strand, counting down.
GCAGCAGGCATTTAGGGTCAAATCATATCACCCTGTTAATAAAATAATGAAATTCTTCCAAATTTTTTGGTAAAACACAAAAAACTTCAGTCAAAAAAGGCCTTGATGACTGTGGACATGCACATATATGGAATGTTGTGAGTCACTTATGTGACATTAAAGCATAAAGTGAACTTTAGGCCGATTTTTGAACATTCCAGTGTGACTTTAGGTAACTTTTAAACCCGGGTTAAACTCTCCTTCTGGTCCATAGTGCAAACTCAAAACTTCTATTAACCTGGAGTTCAATTAAACTAATATCAGGTCCATTTTTCACCACTTTCCCAGGTTTTCTCTGCCTGTTTTATATTGAACCAAACTCGTCTCCAATGTCCAGTTTGGCAAATTTTCAATGAAGTGATGACACATGTTTAATGGACTGAAGATCCTGGAACTGGCTGCATATTTATCGATATGCACAGCACTTTATAATACATTATTATTGCGAAGTATGGAAATCTAGACTAAATTACAGTAAAACATTAAAGCCTAAAGCCTTTATCACTCATCAAGACTCATGCTTAGAGCTTCTTCTGCACCATAGAAGCTTCTTGAAGCAGCCGCCATCATGAAAGCTGTTAAATTGGCATTTTATCTCGACTCTGGCAAAAAAAAAAGTTTGACTTAGGCGAAAAATAAAATGGCCTAAATGGCCAAATGGGGTTTAAAGTGATTCTACTAGATGTGGCAGCATCATCAAGATTTAGGCCAAAAACTCACTTTAATCAAAAAATGACTTAGTCCATTATTATAGTAGGGTGATGATATAAAAGTCTGAAATGATTACTGATTATATTAAATCAAGAAAATTACATCTGATTAAGGAAAATGTCCTGATTTGAGACATTTAATCAAACATGATGTTTTATTTTACTATCTACAAGTGACAAGGGCTTGTTATAATGTGTGTTTTCCACATATCTACTCATCCATCTGCTAATTTCCACATATCCACATTAAGTTCATTGAAACTGTATTGTCCCTGCTCAGTAAACTGAATGTCACTACACCATCATCACTGTGCAAAAGGGTGAATCTGTGCATCCTCCAACACTTTGTTTTACACTCTTGTGATTTCTTTCTGCACCGATTTATGGTGTAAATGTCACTGTTCGTGCACAGAAAAACACAAAATTCACTCATCAGGTGACAATTGAAAACATAATGTAATATAATGCATCGGGGCTCTCATTCAAAACTCATCTGCAGGTCAACTTTTCACATTTGAGACAATCCACACACATAGGCACGAGTTGCTGTATTTTTTTTGTCATGTTTTTATTGGGGGAGACAAATGCCTCCCCTCTGGAATCTACACCTACTGTATGTTCAGTCAGTCAGTTTCTTTGGATAAAGAAAAAAAAAAAAAAAAACTGCAACAAAAACACATTTGAGGTGATGCGGTGCGTTTCAGTCAGAAGAAATGATTCATTGATCCGGGGGTGTATCATAGCGAGCAGCATCTGCAGCGCAGCATGCCAGACATACATCAAAGCTGCTAAAGTGGCGTCGAGGCTGGCAGGCTGCTCGCTGATCGCCGCTCCCTACTAAGCAGGAATTTCAATTTGGTCTTGTCTCCTCGTCAGACTCGGACCCGTTTTCGTGAGTGCACGGGTGGCTGTTTTCTCCCCCCCCTCACCCCCCCCTACATACAAACAGCTGTGCAATTATACCCGGCGATAAACAGCCTCACAAATGTGGCGTCGTGTCTGTGGGCCAACCTGGATCTGTTGGCGACAAAAAGTTTTGGAAATGACTGTTTTGTAACCAGTTTCGCAGTGCCTCAGCTATAAAAAACAGGTTTCATTAATACTGGGATGCTTATGCATGGAATATTAATGTGATTATTACAGGAAGCCTTGAAACAAACCTTAAAGATCCCCTCCAGACATGTTTTAAGATGTGCATACAATGCTCTTCATTTGAATAATAATTGGTTTCTGTTCAACCAGACAATTTTGTGTTTTCCATGAAAAGTCACACTTATATTTAACATCATGAGTCGTAAAATGAATAGAAAATATAGTCAAGGCTGGAAATAATGATTTGTGTTTGAAATAATAGGTTTTTCCTTTAAACTGCTTTCATCAAAGGAAGGTTCTACCATTAGAACACTGGACTGATAGTTGCTGGAAATGGGCCTCTATACAACTATGTAGATATTGCACCAAAAAACCAGACATTTGCAGCTAGAATAGTTATTTACCACATTAGTAATGTATAGAGTGTATTTATGATTAGTTTAAAGTTATCTTCATTGAAAAAAACAGTGCTTTGGACATTTTGAAGTGAGCCCAAACTTTTGAACGGTAGTGTATGTTTTTTCCTTAAAATACATAAAATGACTTGTTCTCCCTCATTAAAAACTACAGACTATGAATTACACAAACATTTATCATTTCAAAAAGTTTAACTTTTATCCAGAAGATGCATCCTATACCTGAAAGCGTTACACATTTGTGTAACTTGAAGATTAAACCATTAGCTATTGGCTTCCAAATTCTTTGTGATGTCACCAATCCTGCTCATAGAGAGGAGGAACTTTCCGCTTCCCGCGGATAAACGTGAAAAAAAAAAACAGCCTCCAGGTGTCGGACTCTGCACCGTTCATCAAACTGCTGGAAACAAGTAGAATAACTCATTTTTGGAAGGGAGGGGAGCCTTTAAAAGAAAAGAACTCCTCTGGAGTTATGATTTATGTATGAAGGGGAATTAGCATTTGAAAGGGAGATATTAATAAGTGGCTGCTTGTGTGATTGTAGCAAGTATGTGCAAAAAAAAAAAGAAGAAGAATGGAACGTTGAGGATGCTCCTCGAGGGGGAAGAGACAGGTGCCGAAACCGCAAAGACACAACAGACTCTGGATGTGTCGATCGGCTCGTTCCCGCTCACGTATCAGCTGCTGTGTGTGTGTGTGTGTCCTTCGCTGCATCTAAAGTCCGGTGCTGCATTCGAGGCTCATTTGGCTAAAGTGGCAGTCATTCTGCCTGTTAGCCAGTTGTCATTAAGTCAATTAGTGGCTCTTCCTGTCGTGAGCTGCTCTGCCCGGGCCGACGGGGCCGCGTTTCCCGCGGTTTGTTTCCTGGCGGTGAAGCCGAGCCGCAGTGACCTGCTCACACAGCCATTAATAAAGGTGAAGGGGCCATTAAGTTTTCATCAGAGCCACTTTATTACTCCACCACTCCTCGCTGATGGGCGCGTCGTTTTGCTGATGCCTTCCATTTTCAACTTGTCAACAACCTGCCTGAGCACAGAAACACAAACCTGCACCAGAAACCATTAGTTCCGGTCTGTGCTGAAAAAACCTTAGAAAATATGGACAGTTTTGTAATTATCCTTAAGAAATATGTTGAAATCTGTAAGTAGTAGATAAAACACCCAGTTATCTGTCCTGTCACACAACCCCCTACTTTCAGAATGAAATGGACTCATCCATAATGTGTCCAGTGTGACACACACACACACACACACACACACACACACACACACACACACACACACACACACACACACACACACGTCATGGCATTTTAGTCTTTGGTCTTTAGTCTTTGGCAGCAGGTTGATACTAATGTTAATCAAAATTAATCCAGGCAGGCATCTGTAGCAATCGGAATTATTGTTAGGAACCTTTGTTTAGCTCAGTGTTACACACGGACATGTTTTGAAGTGACACAACCGAGCTGAATGTCCCTTACATGCTAAAAGTTGAATAAAGTGTGTAACCCAGCAGGTTAAAGCAGGAGCAGAGAGTAGCTTCTAGTGATGAAGTAATAGACGTCGCCGCATTTAGTGCCGACAGCACTGGTGGATGCCACACACACACAAACACACACACACCCGGCATACAAGTGATGCACATCCAGTGAAGGCATTTTATTGATTGTAATTTAAAAATCCCTGTGATGAAAAAAGTAAGAGACATTTTTTTAATTACAAGTTTTTAGTTAAATAATTAGAAGTAAATTTCTGTCAACCAAAAAAAGGCTGTTAATTTCGTCACAGTCAGTGATTAAGGACATAATGAATCACTGTTGATTGTAGAACTTTCTGATGGCTTCCATTGTGACTATTTGCTTTCCATCTTCATTTCAGAGCATAAAAGTGTTTACATTTAAAGGGACAGTCATTTTTCTCCTGCCCATTGACCTGTACTTTACGGTAATTCATTACTTTTATGATCCGTTCCTCCCAGCGCTGGTATGGGGCGATGCAGAGTAGTGAGCGTGTTTGTGTGTGTTTGTGTGTGTGTGTGTGTGTGTGTTGCACGGTGAGCTGCTGCTAGGTAAAGTGTGAAGGAGGAAGAGGGCGTCTGCCAGAACACATTTTCACCTCAACTTGTTAACAGCTTGCGTGTTTCCAGCCGCTTCACGGCGCTAAACAGCGGCGCCGGATCAGCTCGTAGCCTCCGTAGCGAGCAGCGGCCGGTTTTGTGCGGTTTCGCGGCTTGTCGCGCGGCACGTGCCCAACAAACGTCAAGGTCGTTTTGTAGCCTAAACGAGCGGTGGCCGAGCTCCAGGAACAATGATTGGAAAACGTCTGAGTTCATCTTTTTTTGGTCTGTGCAGGAAAGATGGCAGCGTGTCAAGGCAGGGATTCTGGGCTGTGGGAAAAAACGGGGGGGATAGGGGGATGTGACTGGCTTCAGTTGAAATCTTTGGACACATGAGACAGTGTTTAGTGTGTTTTTTTTTAACATACGAGCTGTCATGTTCATCATTTAGCGACGACCAGGCCGGGGATTTCATTACTTTAGGGGCAAGGCCACTTGGCCTTTTGTGTTGTCACTGTTTTTAAGGGCACAAAAGGCCAAAAGCCAGGGCACCAGGGCCATAAATAAAAACCTCCATATGGGAACACCATGCAAATTTTGTCATATCAGGGTTCACTGCAACAAATATGCCCTATAGAGCTTCAAAGGATTTTTGTTCAAAGGAGTAAAAACAGCATTTCCTAGTCCTATGATGTGATTATTTTGTTGTCCTTCAAAATAAAAGACATGATTAAGACAACTAAACAGAAAAACATGGATTTTATATGGATTTGACAAAAAAAAAACATTTTGACTTTTAATTTCAAAGTGTCAGTGACCTGAATGAGTAAATTAAAAGTACATTTTCAGAACACAAACACTATTACCCCAGTGTTTCTACTCTATACTCTAGTGGTTGGACATCTGACCCTCTAGAGGCGTCCGGTGGCATATTTTTAAATTTAAATGCATCATCGTGATTTCACTCTGTAGAGCAAAATTCAGAGGTTATATCTAGGGCTGCAGGATATGGACAACTGGAGATAGATTGGTGTCTCATTGTCATCGTAACCCACCAGGCTTGAATCAAACCCACTGATTATGTATTTCTTTTTCCGAAAAGATAATTGTGCTGAGGCCATGTTGACAGAAAAGAGGCAGAGGCATCACTGTGGCCTACATGGAGCCTATAGCCTGTATTTATTTATTTCATTATCCAATTAAATCAATCACGTCGTCTTCCCCACACAGCAAGAAGACGAATTACAGACTGGAGATGTTTGCCTGGTTGTCGGCTACCTATGGAGAACACTTACTGGTGCAGAAACGCTAAATGTCATTTCACCACCCAGTGAGCCAGAACTAGTCTTAAGTAGAGAGATAACTCATCTAATGAAAACCACTTGCGATTTATTTGTCTGGCTGCTAGTCAGCGTTTGTCCTCCTTCATTAATGTTATTATCCGGAGACGCCTGCTCTGTGTGGGAATACATGTTAACGGGAAAAAAAAGGAAGTTACCACTGTGGTTTCACTGTATTATTTGTATGTGGAGGATTATTTTAGGTTATTTTACAACAAAAATGAATCGGGAACTAATGTTTCCTAAAGGTCAGGATGTTATCTTACTGCTAAAACTACATTATGCAAACATGTAAGTGTAAGACAGAAGAAAAACAGGGTGTTTCTATTAGTAATAAGTTCTTATTATGAGCCAAAAAGGCTTGTAACTAATACGGTGAAGACACAAATTAGTATCAGAATCTAGACGATTGTGGAGCTGATTGCAGCGAATCAGACAAGAACAAAATACTAATGTGACCTTGTTAGTTTTTTTCTACTTTTTAGGGACTGTATGAAAATGAATTGGGGTTTAGAGAAGGAGCGGGAGGAGGTTATTGCCATTTATTTTGTTTCTTGTCCTAAATTTGAATTGATTTTGCAATGTAGTAGTGGTGCTGACATTTTTTGGCAGTTACACTGAATTCAGGACAGGGAATCTAAATTCTTCACTCAGGACATTAAACAAGGATTATTTCCCCTAAATGCAGTTAGGAAACATGTTTCCGTTCCACCCAGAATCCTGACTGTCGTCCTCAAGAGATGAGATAAGATTTCAGACATAGGAATTCCTGTAATGAGGCCCCATGATGCTCCTGGTGGAGAGCGAGTTGAGGCAGAGATTCACCAGTGTGTGTGTGTGTGTGTGTGTGTGTGTGTGCTCTCTAATATCACAGCGATGGGGCGAGCTCTGGCCTTTATCCCTCAGAACAACACGAAAGGCTCTGCCAAATCTTGGCTCAAAAAAACATTTTTGTTTAATTTCTTCAAGGATTCAGACTTGAGTTGCCGCTCAGACTCCTGCAGCAGCAAAGCTCCTCTCTCTCTCTCTCTCTATCTCTCTCTCCTGTGTCTCTGCCTCTCTCCTTTAATGCTAATGGGGGGGGGGCCTCTGTGGTGAAAGCCATTTGTGTGGAAGCGTGTCTGCCTGTTATAAATGATGTTATGGGGTCTAATGCACATGTTGTATTCCTGCTTCCCCTCCCCGTGGGGAGCCCGCTGCCCGTGTTGCACAGGAGACAAAGGCCGACTTGTCTCGGCTGCTTTTCTCCTGTCGACCTCATTCTGTTCAGGGGGAGAAAGCTGCTCGGGGCATGTTCTCCACGCACACGCGTCCCGCACGTCAAAGGGATGCGCTGCGCCGCGTTTTTCGCGTGCGCACGAGATTAAAAGAGTCCGAGTGACACGTTGACTAGGTTCCCTCGCATGTCGGCCTGATCGGAGGAGACAGTGATGCGGGCGTCCATGTCAGCAGCACTGATGCAGTAATTAGACGTTCTGGGTGCACGGACGACGGATACTAATAGAGGAGGAAACAGAAAGAGTATTTGTGCATTTGTGCTTTTGTTTGATTCGTTGTGATGCTGAAGAATCACGGATATTAGGGCTGCAACAACTAATCGATTAAATTGATTTGAATCGATTGTTAAAATAGTTGGCAACTAATGTTGGACCGATGGGTGGAGGAGACTCACGGTTCATTCATGGTAAGTAAAGGTATCACTTCTCCATCAACAAAACTGGAGAAAACAGAGAAACAGACAGAAAATAATGCGTTTGCCACAGTTTCTGACACAAATCTGCCAGAAACTGTAGATATATTTGACGTTAATTAGCCTAAATTAAGTCAGAGAGACACAGGTGGATAACATGAAGTTTATGGATTATTTTATGCAGTTTAAATGTGAATCCTTCATTTCTTCATCACAAAAACTTGAGTAATATCTGGACAAATGCATTTTTTGCGTTTCACTTTTATTCTCAGCACACAGCAGCATTACCCATTGTCTGTTTATTTGAAAGAAATGCTGGAAATCGAATTTATTTTATATAATAATGTATTTTATAATAGTGTATTGTATCATAATGTATTGCATATGTGCCATATACTGCACCAGAATTATCAGATCACAGTTAATCATAGTCACATCCTGTTAGTCTGTATATATCATATCTCTCTCTCTCTCTAACGTACCATCGCTATTTAAATCACTGAAGGACTTCTGGTTGGCTCTGTCAGTGCTTTGTAGTTGTGACATGTTCAATGACAATGAAGTTCAATCTAATCTAATGTGCTTCTGCTCGTCGTCGGATTCTCGGAATTCCTGAAAAGTTCCCAGTGAACTTTTCTAACCCCTTTTTTTCTCAGGCGAATAACTGCGTGAACATATCCACAAATCAAAATCGCGATCAGAATTATCAGAATCAAATTATCCGACCTTGATTGGAATAAAAATGTGGCTCTTGGAAATGCACCTCAGCAAACCAGCACACAGCAGCCGTCATCTGTTTTCACACTCAGTAACAACCTGCTTCCAGAGGAGGCTATGAAAGGAATCCCACCTGTTGTGGCCAGCAGCTCCGGCCTATTTTCATCTCCTGCTTCTCTCGGCGACCTTTGACCCGAGCCTCTTGTCCTCCAGCAAACACTTCACCTGCGAACCAAACGAAGGCCCGGAGCCCACGGATAAGGAGAGAGCGCGAGGTCACAGAGGAGGTCGAGAGAGGGCTTTAACCAGCGTCTCTGCAGCCGAGTGGTTTTATCAGGCAGCTCCACGTCCACTACACGCCGCCCACCCGGCTTCAGCCTTATGTGAATTAGTGGTGTTTTGTATTTGCTTGTGTGTTCACCTTGACTTATACACGGTACATAAATAGACTCGTCGCGGGAGCCACGGCGTAGAGCGCGGCGGGGGAGGAAGAAGGTGCCGGAACTGGAGCGAGAGATAAATGTTTAGTCCTTTGACGGCAAGTCTTGCATGAAATGCGCCGCGCTGACTTATTATCATACGCCGCATGTTTGCTTCAAGGCCGCTTTCTGACTGCTGACAAAACGAACGGCCGCCTCTGTGTATACACAGGAGCGGTTTAAAAATGATAGATTTCGGAGGACGGATGGGACATCCAGACGGCGGCAAGGCACAACGATTCTCGCTTCTATCCCCTCTTTATACGCTTTCTGGAGGAGAAGACTTTCTACCTTCTCTCGCTCTCCTATGGAGATAGAAGCTGCCTTTATGTGGGAAACATCACAAACAGACACTGGGCTTAATGTTTTTGTGTAGTAACAGTTATAGTAATTTAGTATTAGTTACCAGGCAGGTAACAGGTACTATGAATCAGTTACTGGTTTAGATGATACAAGCCCTTTTTCCTAGAATGAGGCAGAACCAGCTGAACGGGGGTGAATAAACAACTAATTTCACCTTCTGCAACATTGAAAAGTTAAAACAGAGACTGTGCTCCACAGGTAAACATGGATGTACCAGGAAGGATACGGGTAAAGAGGAAATCTAGAATAAGATTCCTGCATTTTATTTATATTTCCATGCAGTTATTAATGCCTTTAATTAAAAAGACTTAAATGTAACTCCTAGCTGATTATCTGCATTTTGCAGTTTGGTAAAAGGCAGCGCAATAAATAATTAAAAAAAAAAAAAATAGTTTGAGCCACATCTGAACTCCCAGCGTGTTCACAGGCGCCGTTCGAATCAATATCTATTACAATGAGGAACACACTGGTTCATGAAATTTTGGACGTGTTTGTGAGTCGACGGGAGCGGGTCAAGAGGTCAGCGCCGCATCAGCGGAGGGGGATTGAAATCGCAGAGGAACAGCTGTCCAGATGATGGATAGAACAGGTGGCTCTGAGAGAGAGATGAGGAGGAGGAGGAGGAGGAGGAGAGGGAAGCACGCTGATCTGCATTTTATACCCACGGAGGTGAAATAGAGAGGAAATCAGTCTGGAGGAGGAGGAGGAGGAGGATTTATGATCTCATCAGCCTTGATGGATGATGCTACCTGCTGCATGTCATCATTTCGCACTGTGTATTTTTTTTTTTGTTTTTTTTATTTTACGTCCAAAAGTCGACACTCTCAGAGGAGCGATGGCGTGCGCCTCCCGACGATCGGGAACCGTGATGTACTCCTCCGACGGGGGCGATGTTTATTCAAATATCGCCTGAATTACCGTCCCGCGCGTCTCCCGTCTCCCGTGAGTTATTCTCTTTGCTCCGGTGATATTTAAGACTCTCTGATCAGCAGTTCCCAGGTAGACACGGCGGGCCCGTCTGAGTGATAGGAGAGAGATGGGGGGAGGGGGAGGAGGTAACCAGGAAACGCGCTGACTCAGCGGTCTCCGGGAGGCTGCCGTCCATTCGTTAAGCGGCCTGTCACTTCCACCGCCTTCACCGTGGATCCTTGCGGGTAGTTTATGCATTGATTTAACAGGGGGCCTTTCTCCATTTTTTACCATAAATGATGGCTCACTCAGGCTCCGCGGGCCGGCCTGCTGCTGCACCGCGGCCCCCGCCGGTAATTAAAGCGCAGGGGTCGCAGGTAAAAGAGCTCGGGAAGACCACTCGGCCGCGTTAAGTAGCTCTACCTGCTTCACATCATTCTGGAGAGGGAGGATATTCTAGGGGGACTTCTTTAAAGGGGTGAAGTACACGAGTTTGAGTCAACTATATACAGTCAGTCATTTTCTACACCTGCTTATTCCTCATTAGGGTCGCAGGGGTCTGCTGGAGCCTATCCCAGCGCGTTACAGTGAGAGGCAGGGATACGCCCCAGATGGTCGCCAGCCAATCGTGGGGCACACACACCATTCACTCACACACTCACACCTACGGGCAATTTAGAAAGCCGGAGTACCCGGTGAAAACCCAGGCAGACATGCGATGAACATGTAAACTCCACACAGAAAGGTCCCAGACCCAGGACCTAGGAGGTCTTGAACCTGCGACCTTCTTGTTCAACTATATACAGCTCTGGAAATTGTTGTTTTTTTTTCCTGAAATCAGCATCTTTACATGTATTCCAGCCATTCAGTTGAATTCCAACACATGCAAACCTCATTCTGCTTAAAGAGGTACCAGGAGTGGAATTAATTCACCCAAGAACAATGTGAAAGTCTTGTAGAGAGCATGAAAGCTGTGATTAAAATATGCAGATAAATGCTCTAAATGATAGTATTTTTATTTGAAATTCGGGGGAAACATGTACCTATAAGTAGTAAAATCAGAAAAACTTTTTTTTTAAAAATTTTGCAGTGGTCTCTTCCCCCCCCCCCCCCCCCCCCCCCCCCCCTCTCCACTGTGTATAGATGGAGTTTTTACATGCTCCACTTTTTTTTTGGTTTCTCTCCAAATCCTAAAAACATGAAAACATAAAGCTCCTGGGATCCAGCCAAGCTCCGGAACATAACTTCGAGTTGCGAAAGTCGAGTCGTGCAGATTTATTCAGAGTTACGGCGCAGTCCAAAAAGTTCCGACTCCTTCACTTCTTCACGTCCCGTCATGTTGCAGCCTAATAAAATCACGAAAAAAAGAGAAAATCCTGCTTTCACTTTGTCGTTAGGGGGCACCGAGTGCAGATTGATGATTGGGGGGAAATGAATTTCAATGATTTTAGCATAAGGCTGCAACATAACAAAATGGGAAAAACGGCGAAGGGGGTGCGCTGGATTTTAAATATTTAATCTCTTAGACCGTTTAAACTTGCCATACATATAAAAAAAGAACCCTCGGTCGGGACTCTGACTGCCAGTTTTCCCCCCGCGGTCGTTTTTAAGTTTTAGGATTGGAAAAAAAAAAAGCCGCTGTTGTGCAGCAGCGGGGAATTGCAGCATCTCATCAGATTTTCTCATCTTTCTGTGGGGAGTTCTGGCTTAATAGTAGAGGAGAAGACTTTCTTCCTTTCTCCCACTCTCCTATGGAGAAAGAAGCTGCCTTCAGGCTCGTGGGGGGAAACATTTGTCACAAACCACTCACACAGACACTGGGCTTAATGTTTTTGTGTAGTATCAGTTATGTAGCGGATGGATTTATAGTAATTTAGAATTAGTTACCAAGTAGCAGTACTTCTTCTTACTCTGAATCAGTTACTGGTTGTGATGATACAAGCCCTATTTCCTAGAATGATGCAGAACCAGCTGAGGGGGGTGGAAATAGCTGATGCTGGAGGAACTGTACATAATGCCAATCATACCCATATATTCTAGTCATGTCCCAAACTAAAGACATTCCAAGGAGACGTATCTGATGCTCTCAAAGAGGTTTTCCAACAGGATATACCTGGAGATCCCACTGTGGCTCTATTAGGAGTGATACCTAAAGGATTGAATGGGAGAAATATCTTTTACTCAAAGCAGCACTGAAATGCATAACTATTAGATGCTGAAACCCCCTTCATATAACACGTGGATCCAGAAGGTTTGGGACCAGATGGAGCATATATTACATATTTATTAAGGATCCAAAAGCCCATCTTTACTAAGCGGTGGAATCCTGTGGTATCTTTATTAATACAATAAAACCGTATGGATTCACTCGCCTATTTGTACATAATCCACACAGCACCTTGTAATGTGCTTGTGTAAACTTTGCTGGTCAGTTTTTGGATCGTACCATGAAGCAGACATTTTGTGCTGGGCTTGTTTATATATGAATGTCTGAAAGTGGATATTTGATCAAATGTATTTAATATATTTAATGTGGAGTGGATAATTCTTTCTTTTTGTTTTGTTTCCAGTTGTTTGTCTCATTCTTAATTTGCATATAAAGTGTACAATTGGTATCTACAGCTGGATAGAGGAAAGCGTGAATATTGAATTGTTGTCCTTGGAAAAAACAATAAAAAATAAGTTAAAAAAGAGCTAATTTCACCTTCTGCGACATTGAAAAGTAAAAAAAAAAAGATATTGTGCTCCAAAGATAAATGTGGGAGTACCAGGAAGGATACGGGTAAAGAGAAGTAGATGTATGATAAAGTCATGGAATGTCTTTATTTTATACATAAGTGTAAGTGAAGCTAGAAATTTTACCTTTAAGAATAAGATTCCTGCATTTTATCCGTATTTCCATGCAGTTATTACTGCCTTGAATAAGTAACTCCTCGCTGATTATCTGCATTTTGCGGTTTGGTAAAACTCAGCGCAATAAATAAAATAAATAATAAATAAAAAAAGGAAATCCTGCTGAAATCGCTGATCATTTATCACACAGCAAGACAATAGTTTACATAATTGAGTTTAATTAGCGGCCTACTGTGTAATAATTAACTGTCACCCTGTAAGATGAAGGAGCTCAGCGTGTTGTTGTCCAGTTGCGTCATTCTTACCCCGAGCCAGCGGAGGCCAGACTCTCTAACACGCAACAGATGCTCTTCCAGTCATAAGGATGATTCTCTCAGAGTGATGCAACTGTGATCCAGACCTGGTAACGCTCCGTATCGATTAGTGCTGTGGAGATCAATTTGGAAAAAAATGGAAAAAAAAAAAAGATGCTCAAAGTGATTTTTTCTTTTAAACAGCCGGTGCACCGTTCGGACTCCCCGAAACGAAAAGATGTTTTAATTAAAAACTCCTTTTGAATTTCGCCCTGTAGCTAAATTGTTCATTTGTAGGGTCAGTGGGTTCGCTGTAATCCGAGTGTAACACGGACCGGTCTGTCTTGCTGATGAAATGAGCGGTAGAGGCAGATATAGTAGCATTTCCAGTTGCTACAGTACAGTATGCATGAATTATGAAACGTGCACTTGGGACTGAGCGGTAGTGCGGATCATGCATAAATGCAAGAGCAAGCTGGGTGAGTTTTTTGAGGGCGTGAGTTGTGTGAGAGGTTCACTGAAGGCCACGTGCTCCTAAACTCCTCACAGGTGGAGGAGGGCAGCCCACACGCTGCCATTGTCTATAAGTTAGAATTCAATAATAAAAACAAGATTTTTATTATTTTCTTTAAACCGGAGGAAGGTCTTGTACTTGTAATCGTGCACAAATCTGCAAGATCCATAAATATTAAATCCACATATTCTAAAAAGAAAAAAAGATCCAAGTAAATTACCTCATTTTTCTGGAAACTCACTAGTCATTAGGGAAAAGTCAACCGGTTCAAACTGGATTGTTGAAAGCACTCTTCAGAAGACAGTCAGTAGAAGTCATTTTCGTACTTGAATACACATACTTCTTCATGCTTTATCGCTCTACAGCATGTGATAATAGTTTAACATATTTCCATTCAATTGGCCGAAATATATCAGCCTTATCGTTCCAAATGTGGCCTTAAATAACAGGCTAATGTGTTGTTATCAGGCTAAAACGAGCCTGTTAATTCTCACCCAGCTAAGTTGGTTATTTGATTGTGATCTGGAACGATTCGTTATCTGGAATCTCAGAGTGCTCGTTGCTGGAGTAGAAGCAACATCGGAGGCGCGAGGGAGAAGTGCTGATGATATGACTGCAGTTAGATGAGGCAGGTGTAAGGGGAAACCTCCCAGCATGCACCGGTGCAACGGACTCATGGACTTACAGCAGCGGTCAAAACACTGAACACCTTCCCCATTCACTTGAATGAGAAAGTGTGTCCAAATGGTGCTTTAAGCCACATTCAATCACCTGTTACTGTGTATTGTACCAACGTTGCAATTATCCACAGTAGTTTTTAAGTATTCTATATTTTATCATACACACACACACACACACACAAACACACATACACACACGCACAAACACACACACTATATTGAGTCAGGGCTATAGGCAGGACTTTTCAAATACTGAGGTATATAATATACAATATACTGTCATTCTGAGTGATAATTAGTCTATATATGCATATATAGATGACCTGCTATGTATGTTTAGTCACATTATTTACTACTTATATCCATCCAAACATCCAAATTCTAGCCTATTATTGATGGATAATTCATACTGTGACCGAACATGACCTTAATATATTCATATTCATTGCATGTCCTTTCACATCGTAGCCTCGGCTACATTTACAGCAGGTTACAGGTTAGCATTTCTATTCCGCTGCCTGCATCCGTCGGCGACTTCACTATATTTCTCATTCTCTTCGAATATTACAATTGTCACCTTTCCTGCTCTTTGCCTGGTCATCCTCTGCCTTTCTTGCTGGAGGAAATTTAACTGTGATTGATGCAGCCTCTTACGTTGCATCCTCTGATCCAAAAATGAAACTTAAGGAAAAAAATACCAAGGTCATGACCTCAGTGTCCTCAATGGTGGCTACAGCCCGGTATGTCTTGTATATGTAACTCCCTAAAATTCCACTAATGTAATCGCACCTACATTCATTGATCGCTCCATAAACGACATGTTATCATCTAAAATCATACATCAGCGTTATATTACATCTTAAACAAATGCGTCCTTTGTGTGTGCAGCTTTGGGTTTTACAGACTTGTTGCTATTGTTGCTTTAATCTCAACTCGGATCAACAATGGGCTGTTCTGCAAGCAGCGAGTTAGCTGCGTTCAATTCACACAGCACAGAAGGGAAAAGTGTGTGTGTTTGCCAAAAACAGGACGAAGTGAGCCTCAGCCTGATAAACAGCGAGATGAATAAGTCAACCACAGATTGAACTTTCTGTATGTGGGCTGTAGTGTTATTATTCCGATGTGAGGGAGTACAGTATATGTTGGGGTTTTTTTTCACTTTAAAATAGGCAGTGTTGCCTCCCTCCTCCACATCTTCTCCACATTTCTCTCTCTCCTCCATCCTCTCATCTCACCATCTCCCCTGAGCTCTCTCTTTCTGCCATGTCTTTCTTTTTAAGTTAAAAGATCAACTGTAACTTTTGGATCGGGGCTCTTTACTCTCTGCTGTTTGTTGGGATGCACATCCGCGTTAAATCCTAATGAGCAAATTTGACGATTAACAGCCTTTATCTGGGTTTTCTTTCATCGCTCCATTCAAATTTCGACAGTGTGCTCTCATCCATTTCTTATTAGCATCTTCTTTCAAAGCTGAGAGACAAAACAAGACAGATTCCAACGGCTGGCGTGTTTTTTTTGATGAGGTCGAGAGGAGGAAGCGGCGAGGGTGGTGGGGAGGGCGGGCTGGTCGCTCACAGAAGTATCAGTTGCGCTATAAATCAATTACAGCATCTATTGAGAGGAGAGAAAGGAGAAACTTTGCCCGGGGTTCCTCTCTTTCTCAGTTCCAGAGGACGCGATCATTAAACCGGCGTGTGAGGGATCCCGCACGTTTCAAAACCGGCTATTTGATCCTCCCATCTGATCCGATCCGCTTGTGTGATCTATTATGAAGGAGAGCGTGATGGAGGCGAGGGAGAAGAGGCGGCATTAAGACGTACATCCCCTCCGCTCCTCCTCGCCTTCTCCTACATCTCAACGGCTGCTTAATTGAGAGCAGGGAGCGATGGAGGGAAAAGAAGAAGAAGGATAAAAGGCTTTTGTGTTGTTGCGCTTCTATTATTTGGATATTTTACCCCGCAGGTAGAGGAGATGATGACTCCGAGACGCTGTAGTTTGAAGGGAAGATCCAACATTCAAGATTCAAAGAGTTTCTCATCATGTGCACAGTGTAGAAACAAGTTTCTCTGTACAATCCCTACTTGATGTCCACCAACAGAATCAAAAATCGTATTAAAGTTAAAATAGAATACAATAAATTAACACACGGGTAACACATAGGCAGATTATGGACAGATATTTACAAGTAATGTGCAAGATGGAATGAGCAGTATGAAATAGTGAAAAATCAGGAATAAGGTGCATTCTGGGCTGAGGTAGTTAACTGGTTATAGGTTTCAGTTCTAGTTGTTGGAGGCTCCTGTCAGCTGTCGAGGAGTCTGATGGCAGAGTCTCTGAGTCTGGTGGTTCTGGAAGAGGGAGCTGTAATGATCTCAATCTCTAAAAAAAAAAACACTGTAAGTGCTGCAGAGTGTGTGTATGTGTGTGTGTGTGTGTGTGCGTGGGGGGGGCAGGTGGTGCCCGGCGATGCCAGATGGACACTTGATCACACGATTCGTGATTAACCCACGAGGATGAACTCGTGTGTTGTAAGCCCTCGTCATTGCCATCACCGGTGAGTCATTGAGGGAGTTGAGGTGTCTCTGACTTTCTTTATCGTTTGATCCTCGTAGTTTTACACTGTTACTGCGCTTTGGATGAGAAGAAGCTGAGCTGCGGCGCTGCATCACGTAGTTCTGAAAAAAAAAAAGAAGCTGTTTTTCCATAGAAAAATGGACCTAAAATAGCAGCTTTTTCTCTACTTCCCGTCGCCCTCCATCACAGTCTCTCACGTATGAGTCATTGTCTGCGCGGCTCCACCTGGGGGTTTCATAAACATGATTCTCCTCTGGGACGATACCCGCGTGCATCTCTTTCCTCTGGCTGATGTGAAACTAGAGCTGTGGTTTATGCCTTTTTTTTCCCTTTTTTTCTCCCTCCAGCAGCTCTGGGACTCGTGCCTCACTGAAGTTTTTTTGGCACGTCTGCAGGTACCCGAGGCAGCTTATATGCGTACAACTCCTATTCATAGGCTGAAATAAATCTTTTACTTTTGGAACATGAAGAGCCCGATGGAACATTATGTTTTTTTACCACGCAAAGAGCTCCAGTAATATCTCTGCAGAGTAATCTATGGTCTAATTTTCTCTTTTTCTGCTGTGGAAATATTTAGGTTGCAGTACATGACATATAAAGTGTCAGCATGCCTTTCCTAGAACTGTATTATTGCATCGTATTGGCTATATTTAATAAAGAGCTGAGAAATAAAGCACTACGGGGACATTGCAACAATCGGTGTACAGTCCAGATTCAGGGCACTTCATTCATATGAGTAGAATCAAGGCCGTAGCTACCATTGAGGACTCTGAGGTATTTTTGTTTCCCTTTTAGACTAGATTTTAGCAAGTAAAAAAGCCAAAAAACCAAACCCATGAAGCCCATTGAATGAATCACAGGATGCAACGTAAATGCTGCATCAATCAAAGTTAAACTTCTTCCAGTAGGAAAGGCAAAGAAGAGAAAGGTCAGTCAGTCATTTTCTATACCTGCTTATTCCTCATTAGGGTCACATGGTCTGCTGGAGCCAATCCCAGCGCGTTACAGCGAGAGGCAGGGATACACCCCAGATGGTCGCCAGCCAATCGTGGGGCACACACACCATTCACTCACACACTCACACCTACGGACAATTTAGAGTCACCAATTAACCTCAGCATGTTTTTGGACTGTGGGAGGAAGCCGGAGTACCTGGTGAAAACCCACGCAGACACAGGGAGAACATGCAAACTCCACACAGAAAGGTCCCAGACCCAGGAACAAGGAGGTCTTGAACCTGCGACCTTCTTGCTGTGAGGCAACAGCGCTAACCCCTGCGCCACCGTGTCGCCCAAGAAGAGAAAGGTGAAAACTGTAATATTTTATGAGTATTCTGTAATATTCTAATCAGAAAAATAGTGAAGTAGCCTATAGATGCATCAACAGATGAGATGCTAAACTGCAACCTGCTATAAATGTAGCCTAGGCTAAAATGTGAAAGGACATGAATATTTTAAGGTCATTTTTAGTCACAGTATGAATTATCCATCGATAATAGGCTGTGATGTTTGGATGGATAGAAGTAGTAAATGGCAATTTTTTGGTCATATATATGTATATATACTGTATATACACACATACCTGCAAATTTATTACAAATAAAAAACTCATTATGGGGTATTATGTGTAGAATTTTGAGGAAAAAGACTAATTGAATCCATTTTGGAATAAGGCTGTAACATAACAAAATGTGGAAAAAGTGAAGCGCTGTGAATAGTTTCCGGATGCACTGTATATATATCAGTAATCTAGTAATATTTATATATAGAATGTTGACCTCAGTGTTTGAAAAATCCTGGCTCCTGCCCTGACTAGAAGATAACTATTTATATGGGAGCCTGCACAGACCGGTAGCAGTCTGGTGGTGTTGGGTGAGATGGGTCAGAGTGCAGCTCCGGCTCATTGATCAACAATAATTTGGGTTTATTCGTCGGCCCAGAGGTGAGGTCCCTTTGGTCTCCAGGTGGTGCAGCAGGTGGCAGTTATAGGTCTGGCAGGAAGGCAGCCGCCTGCAGCTTTGGACAGACTGGAACCAGGCCAACTACACTAGACCGCTGTGGGCGAGGCCGGATTAACCTGCAAGTGGGGCCCCAGGAGCGAGAATTTGATGTTTGACTATCTCCCCAGACATCCAAACACCAATCTGTGCTGCAAGGTTCACAGTACGTCAATCTGTTTTTGAGGCTATGTGATTAAATACAACTTTATATGGGCCACGTAAGCGCCTTTATATATAATGTTATATGTAAGGTTTTAAAGATAAGGTTTTTGGTAATAAAGGATCTGTCTAGATAATATACTTCACAGTGTTAAAAAAAGATCCTGCTTTCCTCGTGTCACCTGAGGGTAAAGCAGCCTCAGCTGTGGGTGAAAAGAGAGATGCCTTGAAGATTGTACCTCAGTGTGTTCACATACATATTTCTGTTACACACACACACACACAAAAAGGATTTGCTAAATACAGTTGACTAGACTGTAGACTAGGCGTTAAGAGTAAGAAATGATAAGTCATGGTTGTGTTTTTCCTGTCTCTGGAGACTCTGAACCAACTTCCTAACCTGAAATTTGATTCAAATCAATCATGCACACTACATATATATTATTCTTATGTTACTGTGTGTTATTTTAGTCTTCTTACTTTATTATTATGGCGTCCTTGTGGACAGAAAGTACGACTTTTTCTTATACAGGAAAACCTGTTTCTACACTGTGCACATGACAATAAAGCTTTGAATTGAACTGAATACATATTGAACAGTACATGGCCTAGAAATGTGCAGCACAAAAGTGTGTGTGTATGTTGTGTGTGTTTACGGGTGTGTCCTTGGATCATATATGGTACTCTTCATAGTTCATTTTTGTATGTGGTGTGTGTGTGCGTGTGTAAGTGACACTGACTGTATAAGAGACTCTCACCATGTTTTCATTTAACTCGACACCAAAGACCCAACACCACATTAAAGCATTGCTTTGTGGCGGACGTCTGATGACAATACGGAACTTTCTAGTGTTACTGTGTGACTTGGATTAGAGAAACTGAACAGTGGTACTAGTGTTACCAACAGGCCTGGTTCTACACAACAGAGGGTCTATAGGCAAGATTTGCTTTGGGGGCCCTGTCCTTAATATGACTGGAGCTGAGAGAAATACAACTGTAACCTATATGCTGTATATCTATGAGGCAAGAATAGGCTTGTTGATTTTCTCATGTTTCCTCATGGTATTTAAATATATTTTGTACTGCAACTTTTGGAGCTGAAGTTTATAGTCATTAGTCGCTTAGTCATTGATGAATAAGCTTCATTGATTATGGCTATTCAGGGTTTCCTGCAGCGCTTTTTGGTTAAGGTGGCCATCTCATAGTACTGTAAGGTCAAAAACCACATGCTAAGATGTTAGCAGGTTCGCTAACACAGGTTGCTGTGGTTGTAGCCAATGGAAAAACAACAAACTTCATAAGAAAAGTTCATGGATTCAGAGGAGAATCAAACTCTACATGTTTGTGCCCCCTTCAACACGTCACCTAACAAATTTAACTCGCTATTTGTTAATCTTTCCTGGCTGGAAGCATGGATGTATTATAAGAACTGGATACCGGTCCAAAAAACGGTCAGCATTCATTTCAATAGAAGTTGCTTGTCTGGTCATACAGTATAGTTTGACTATATAAAGAACAATATAAAACTATTATTTCTTTTATTAGGACATGACAACCCTTTGATGTTGCGCTACCATAATGTGGGTAGAACATTCATGTAATGCATGACAATAATACACAAAATGTATATGTGTAATATAAAATGTACATGCCTTCTTTCAGTATTTCATAAAGAATTATGCCCTCAGATTTTATATCATAAAAAACCCTCTATGACCCAAAATAACCTAACATGACAACAAAGCTCACCTACCTAATTGACCTCATGTATGCCGGTAGCCGCTAGACGTTAAGAGTCTTTCTGCCGCAGCTTAATTTCTTCCAAACAGAATTGGCTAATACTCACCTGTGAATTGCTAAAGGATATCTGCATTAATTCTCTTTGACACATACCTCAGGGGGGCAGAGCCAGTGATTGGCTTAATGCCTCCCAGCGACTTCCTCGTCAGCGTCACGACTGAAAGCAACACGAGGCCAAAACAGCCTCAGTAAATCGGCCCATATGATGAGATTAATGCAGAAAGTTGGCCGAAAAAAAAAATCATCTGCAATGCAAAAGGCAGTCCCTTAGAGCCTTTAAATTATTTAAGGATTCCATTTCTAAATTATTCATTTGAATGTCATTACTTTAATACAAAATTTTTCATTCCTTCCAGTATTCTATATAATAATATTAAAGGCAGCGCTTGACTTTATGTATGATACCATCATTAAATTTAAGAAAGTTTTCCTCTCACACAGAGTTTTGTAAAGTTGCAGCAGGGTAGCTTCTTTATCTGGATTATATAAACTTGTAGAAGCTTCTAGTAAATGTAAACTTGGGTTTTACTTCATGGTACAATCACTAGCAAACAGCTGATCCTTGCATGTATTGTACAACATACGCTGGCACCAAGTTGCCTTTTAATCCATCCAACTGTTGTTTCAGTCTGAATCACAATTGTGGTGCAGGGATCGTGAGAGGCAAAGTCACTAAGCTTCATCCTCTGGGCACCACGGATATCTGGTCCAAATGTCATGGCAGTGCATCCAACACCAGCAGAGATACTTCATCTCCATCTAAAACCTAAAACCCTGAAACACAGGGCAACACATTGAGGAAGTGGCAGAGGACATGGAGCAGGAATCAGTTGAAATATCACTGAGCCCCTACAGATAAAAGTACAGACGTGTTACCACTGGTGTTATTTGGCCTGAATCGCTGTGAAGGAGTGAAAGTATTGCACGTGTGAGGAGTTTCTCTTTCTCGCAAAACCACTGTGAATGTCCAGATTTATCTGCTTTGGTTTTATTCTTTTGGAAAGAAAATGATTCCTTTTATATTTTTGAAGAACAAATTGCGGAGGCGGACGTCAGGCAGGAATTGCTGAGGTTAATCTGTCATTTTCTGGATTCTGGTACAATTGATATATCCACGATATAAAAAATCACTTTCATCAAGAAGTTTAAATGTCTCAAAATGATTGACTCATATTTACTGTCATACAGATTTTGTAAAAGTGTAAAAAGAAAACAATATATTTTGAGGAGTGATATTTTATGAAGTGGACGTTAATTCTGGGATAAAATACTGACATTTACTCTCCCATTTCACATTTGGAGTGATTCCGATGATAATGGATTTGATGAATGGAATACAGGAATGTCTTTACTTGTTACAAATGTGTGATTTTGAGGTTTTTCAGAAGCTGCAGAAATCTCATTCTGTTGCAAATTGCCCATTCTTAACGAGTAATGATGCTCCAATAAAGCTCTAAAGGGGTAATAATGCAATTTATTGTAGTTAAAATTATACAATTAACTTCAAAGTGGTTCGTCCAAGAGGTGTTACCATCCAAGATGGCGGACCCGACATGTGCAACTCACATCAGGGTAATGACACTTGTCTGTAACTTGAGAAATTCAATATGTAAACGGACCTAACCTGATGACGTCTTCACCGAGGACAAGCACGTCCATTCTGGTGATGATGTCGTCAGGCTAGGTCCATTTACAGATTGAATTCCCTCAAGTTACGGACAATTCCTGACTCAAATGAGAATAGTAATCATCTATTAATAGTAAAGTCTGTCATTTGAGAACTGGTCAAGTATGTGTCATGTATTGGCTGCATTTCGGTGCCGTTATATCATCGGAAACACTCCAAATGACCAATTCTCAGCTGCGTATCACCCCACCTCGGATATACCCTTACAACCTAAACAAAGGAATTCCTCCCACATGTGTTTGTACACTGACACTGAGTGTGTTCCTATGTGTGTGTTCGTGTGTGTTTGAGAGGGAATAGCTAAGTGCTCCTGAATGTCACATCCTATATGCGGCCCATCCCCGAGGCTCAAATGGACACTCCATCCACTTGTCAGATGATTAATCTGCGCTCCCCTCTCTCCCTCATCTCCTTCTCCATCTTGTATTCACTCTGTACACACGCCGTTGGTCGGCCATTCAGAGGACACTCACACTCACTCTCATCCTCTCCCAGTCCTCCTCCCAGCGACGATCAATGGGGAGACGTATGTATTATTCAGCGCGTTAATTTAGAGGAGGGACGCCTTTTTTTTTCCCCCTCTCCTGCAGGATCGTCATATCTCCCTCTGAAAAGATGACGACGACATGCAAGGGAGGGGGGAAAAAAAGTAAAGTGGAAGAGGAAACTGCTGGACAGGTGAAATCTCAGCCAGTTCCCCCCCCCCTCCCCGCCGTGTGACGACGGCTCCGAGATGTTCCTGGAAGCTGCGTTACAGCGCTAATGGGCTTCTGGAGGCCGACGGCGACGCTTCGGCGCGACCGCTGAGCTCAGGCTGCTGGAGGCCTGATTAGAGACGGGAGGTCCAGGGGAGCGGAGGATGAGACAGCAGTTCTGTGCAGATGGCTCACCTGCGCGCTTTAAACAATGCACAGCGAAGCAGGCACACACACATCTGTCACTTCTGCTAATCGGCGGATCCGCGGCGCTCTCACCTCGGCTCTTAAGCTAGTTTATACTCCTGCGTTGGTCTGCGGAATCCATGCCGTCTCTTCACAGTGGCAACCGTAAAAAACATGACATATTCCAGACTGTATGTATCAGACTTTTTCCCCCGTTTTTTTTCTTTCGTTCTTATACCAGGATGCAGCACATGTGTTCGAAGCTCATCGATATCAAAGAGCAAATGTTGAAGTGCAGGTGAGAGAAAAAACTTTAAATCACACATATTCTGGACTGTATCTACTCCTTTAGACAACCAGGATGGAGAGCGTGTGTTTGGGGCTCATAGATATCAAAGGGAAAATGCTTTTTTGCAAATGTTAAAGCAGTTAGCCTAGTTTATTAGTGCTGTAGCCTCACAACAAGAAGGTCGCAGGTTCAAGGCCTCCTTGGTCTGGGACCTTTCTGTGTAGAGTTTGCATGTTCTCCTGTGTCTGCGTGGCATCTCTCCAGGTTCTCCGACTTCCTCCCACAGTCCAAAAACATGCTGAGGTGAAGTGGAGACACTAAATTGCCAATTGGTGTGAGTGTGTGAATGAATGGTGTGTGTGCCCCACGATTGGCTGGCAACCATCTGGAGTATATCCCTGCCTCTCACCTGTAATGCGCTGGGATTGGCTCCAGCTGACCCCCCGCGACCTTAAAGAGGAACAAGCGGGTATAGAAGATGACTGACTGACTGATATACTTCTGCGTATGTAGCTACGTCATAGGAAATGCTGTTTTTGCTCCAAACACACGCACCGCATCCTGGTACAAGAACGAAGGAAAAAAACAGCAACAAAAAAAAAAAGTCCAGTACATACAGTCCAGAATATGTGTTAATAAAGTTTTTTTTGCCTGTTTTTCTGCCTTGTGCCAGACTTTGTTTTCTTCATCGCAGAACTACGTATTCACACGGTCCGTAGCTAGCTAGCTACGCACAAGTATAAACCAGGCTTTATCCTCCACAAAAGGCGGGGCGTTTGACTGTAAAGTGTCCGGGTTACAGTCAAACCCGGCTGCGCGGAAAACGTTTAGCTGCGCGGAAAACGTTTAGCCGCTCGGTCCAGGAAAAAAAAAAGTGCGTTTAATGAGACATGCCTTGCCATCTAAATCTTGTAACTCCCGATTGAGGAGACAGTGAAGTTTCATTGGCCCGTACAGTGTAATCCGCTGACTTCCTTAATGTAATTGGAAATGAAAGAGTCCCCTTCAGACCGCACTTTATTACTCTAAGCAGCTGGATGGAGTTTTTTTTTTTTCCATTTTTTTTTCGTATGATCTGGCTCCAACAGGACCAGGATGAGGGCCATTTATTGTGGGAATCCAATAAAGTTTCTTTACGACGCAGCCAGGTAGACTTACAGCGTGTGTCACTGCCTGTGGCCTTTAGTTTTATCAGCATTGTAACACTGGTACGGTTGTATTAACAGCTGCTAGAGGCTTGTTACTAGCGTTGCCGGATTAATGGCGCTTGGAAATTACGCTTGTGGGTCAAGCTTGCCAGTTTTTGTCTGTATTAATAAGAACCGCCGACGTAAAAGTCGCGTCCTTGCGCCTTTAACTCACGATATCACGAGAAATTCTGCCAAAGGAAAACTTTTATTTCTTCTCGCCACAACTCTCCTGCTCTCTCCAAACCCCCCGATCCGATTGGCTCCAGCTGTTGCGATTGCTCTACCAGTTATACACACATAATTACAATCTATTTGGGAAGCATCACTGAGAGGACCAGTGCAGTTAAGAGCTCATTTTCTACTAAATTAACTTGCTCAGAGCAACACGATTACAGTGAGGCCTCCTAAGTTTTTCTATACTGTCTGCACATGTAGAAGTGGTAATCGTTCCGAGCTGGTTTCATCAGACTCTCGCACAGAGACGCAGGGCTGGGGTTTGATTAATCATGGCACCATTAATTGAAATGTTGGTTGTTTCCTGCAAAAAGAAATAGCCGTGCAGCGCTCTGATAGCCTTTATTAGTCTCTCGTCTTGCGTTTAAATGGCAAACCGAAAATGTCACGTGTGTAAATCTATCACGGCTTCCGTATAATTAAGTGACAAATGGACAGGATGCATAAATAGAAGCTGGATTTACAGATTACATATGGACAGTGTTGGGAGAAATGCGTTACAAAAGTAATGACTGTAATGCAGTGATATTTGCTGTAGCATGCAGTAATGTAAGGCATTACAGGAAATAAATGGTAGTGTTTTACTTGGTACAAATGTCAGTAACATGCATTACAATGCGTTTTTAACCTGGATTGAAGTGGTCAGTTTTTTTGGGGTTTTTCTTCATACAAATTCACTAAAAATGTTTCTCTTCCTTTACTTTTCCATCAGACAGTAAAATGGAGAGCTAGCTGAAGCTAGCTAGCACATTCTCCAGATGGATACACACTCATTTCTTTATGTTAGCACGTAAGCATTTGAAGAACATCGTAGTCAAATGTGCTACACCTAAAGAACTGTCCACTTCCTGAAATAGCAGCAGTAATTTAACATTTACAGAGGTGCCTTAGTAACGTGAAGTTAGCAAGGAAGCTAACGGAGCATGAGAGTGGAGATAAAACCACAAAACAGCATGAGAACCACTTTCAACAGTGGAATCACCAGCTTTGTCAAACTTGTCAGCAAGATCCATGTTGCAACTCACAGCAATAATGACAAGGTGAGCTACGTTTAGATCGCCAGATCCGTATTTCCAGTTATTTTGATGAGAGTAACTTAAAGGTAATGCAATAGTAGTGTAGTGCCTTATTTTTAACTACAGTGATATTGTAATGTAACAAATTACTTTAAAATGACAGTAACAAGTAAGAAATAACGCATTATTTGAAGTAGCTTGCCCATCGCTGCTTATGGAAATACAGCTCTGGAGTTTGCTCTCAGTTTTTCTGATTTTACTACCTATAAGTATGTTTTTGGGCAAAAGGAACATTTTTGTTTGAGTCTATAAATTACTGACAACATTTCCCCCAAATTCCAGATAAACATATTATCGCTGAGAGAATCCATTTGCGAAAATTACAAAAAAAGTTCAGGAATCAATATTTGGTGCAAAAACCCTTATTTTTAATCCCAGCTTTCATGCTCTCCACAGCCTTTACCATTGTTCTTGGGTGACTTTATTCCACTCCTGGTTCCTCTTTAAGCAGAATGAGGTGTTCATGTGTTGGAATTCAACATACGCTGGAATGGAATGACTGGAATACATGTAGATTCCAAATAAACATTATTTTTTAGACCATTTTTTTCAGAAAATGACAAATGGTCAAAATAACAAAACAGACGCAACGTTTTCAGACCTCAAACTAGATCAAATTCATTTTAAAACAACATAATACTAATGTTTACACTCAAGATGAGTTCAGAAACCAATATTTGGTGCAAAAACCCTTATTTTTAATCCCAGCTTTCATGCATCTTGACCTGCTCTTTACCATTGTACCATTGGGTAATTTTATTCCACTCCTGGTTCCTCTTTAGGCAGAATGAGGCAGAATTCACACGTGCACGTGTGTGAATTTACTAGCTGAGATACAGGTAGAGATGCCGATTTCAGAAAATAAAATGCAGTGGTCTCTTATTTATTTATTTTCTATGCATTGCATATAATTAAACCCCGTTCAGCCCGAGCAACAGTCCAAGCGTTCTTTCTATAAATGAAGGCGGCTGCCCCCTCCCCCCCCCTCCTCTCCCTATATGAGACATGATGCACCTTTAATGTGTCACAGTCAATTGAGAACAGCAGGGCGGGAGGTAGGCCGCACTCTGGAAGCCCACGAGGCAACTGCCGAGATCAAGCAGCGAGGAGGAATGAGACATTCCTCTGCATACATGAATATCGTATCCAGCGAGAAATAGGAGGAGAACAAAGACCACTGAAGTTAATGGCTTTTTCTATATGTGAGTGGGTTGCTCTTGTCCTCTTGTTAAAAAAAAAAAAAAGAAAAACAAGAAACTGGAGGAGCAGAGATAATCCGCTCTTGTTTGGCGTGATATTTCTTCTTCACTCCTTTGTTATAGTATATTAAAGCAGCTACAATCAATATTTTCAGCTCGTTGCTTTGCTTTTCCAGCCATTTTGGATTCAGATTCAAGTACAGGTATTGAATCGGAAAAAAACGTGGATCGGTGCATCTCTACTCATGCGTGTGAGGACATTTTCAGGATGAAAATCACACAGGTGTGCGTGGAGTTTTCTACATCTGATGAAAAGACAACAGATTTCCACACAGTTTTATATATTTGGACCCTGGTGCGTTCGTTTTTACCGTACATGTCAATTCTTGTGGCTGCACCTATAGCTGTGTTGCATTGTTCTGTTGCTGCCACTTCAGCTGGAAACATTGGAATCTCAGCTTCTTTTATGATTGTTTAATGGCTAGAAATAAGCTTTTTTTCTGCTAGAGTCTCATACTGACACAATCTGACAAAATGCTCACTGTGAAGCTTTTTAAATTAGTACAACGTTTCCAGCCGTCATTTCCCCGTCACTCAATTGCAGCGATGCTGCTGCTGCTGGAAACATTTTGATGTAAAATCGTGCCGTCCAATTTTCTCCAGCTGAGAACAATTTCACTACTTTACACCTTTCAGACTAATTTTGTGTCTGGAATTTGTAACAGAACAGAATTTTTTTTTTTATCATTCTCATCAACATTACCATATTTTTTATTTTCATGTCACATCATGTCATTTACATACGGCTTTACACTCTTTAAAACAAAGCACCGTCCCACAGTCCTTAGACCCTTGATTAACATAGGGACATTTTCCTTCCTATAACACCTTTAATAGGGAAAAAATAGAAGGAACCTCAGGAGGAAACACAGAGGAGGAATCTCTCCCTCAAGACAGATACATAAGTCCAATTGATTTTATTTATACAACCAAGAATCACAAGTGTTTAAAAATCTGTCAAACCTATGACAACCTTTAATCAGATAAGGAACAACTCAGCAAACACAACACTATTTCCAGGACATGTTAATTGTACAAAGTCAACAGAAATAAGAAGTGAAATGAGGTAGAGCTGCAATAATTAGTTGATTGATCGATTAGTTGACAACTTTGATAAACGATTTGAGTCATTTTTAAGAAGAAAATGCCTAAATTCTCTGGTTCCAGCTTCTCAAATCTAATTATTTATTCTTCTATAATAGTAAACTGATCATCTTTGGGTTGTGGACTGTTGGTCTGGACAAAAACAAGGTCAAATCTTCAGCTTTGGAAAACAGGGATCGACATTTTACACCATTTTATGAACCAAGCGACTAATCAGTCATCCTGTTAATATCCCAAACCCCCTGATACAGCGGCAGCATTGAGTTTTATTCAAATATCGCATGAGAAAAAAAGTATTTTTATCTGTAGAAAAACACAATGTTCCTGTTACAGCATCAATATCCACATCAATACAATAATAACATAGTTTAGCAGAAGTAGGAATGCAACTAACCACTATTTTGATATTTAATTTAGATTTCAGCTGTTGATGTGATAATTTATTTGGGTCCTTTATAATCTCTTTTTTTAAAACATCTTATCTTATGAATCATTGAACTTTGCATTGCAGATAATTTAGTTTAGTTCAAGTTTCCTGATTTGGGTCAGTTTGATCTTGTTTTAAGTTTTATATAGTATTTTTATCTTGAATAAATGTTCTGCAATGTTTTGCGATATTCTAACTATATTTGCTCTGTGACAGCAACGTACATTGATTCTAACACTTCTGTAGTCACCTCACGTGTTGTAGTTTGATACATGTTGTTTCTTTTGATACCAGGTTTAGTTAGTTAGTTTGCACCCCCTAAAAACAGGTATGTGTAATACAGCATATAAATAAAATGGATACTGGAAGTAATGCAGATGTGGCTCAGGGCTTCACAGATGTTACTCTCTGTACCCAATCCTAAATCACGGAAAGTAACTGAGTGATAAGTGCTGAAATATTAGCGGGAACGTTCTCCCAGACTAAATTTAGCAGTCAAAGCGTCGTTTTACATCCAAACAGGACTGTGCTGCCTGCGAAATCATCAACGGTGTGGAATGACATTTGAATCATAAATCAAGGCAAATTAAACCTTTTAATCTCCCTCTAAATGATTTGCAACACAACCCTCGAGGAGCTGTTTGCATTCCGCTCGCGCCTCTCGTCTCCTTAATTGCGGCGGCCAAGGTGCCCTTGTGCAAGGCACTCGGCTCCCCGGCAGCTCCCGGGGAGCCGATCCATAACCCAGACGCCGAGGCGGAGTACGCGCGTGCTCGGGCTAAACCTGGACAAATAAAGGTCAAAAAAATAATCACCATAATTGCCGCTAACATCGCGGCACTTGAATATTCCAGCGGCTCCCCTCTCTGCCTCGCTGCCAAACAGCCAGAACAAGCTAATTAAATCTTCTGTCAGGCATGGAAATCGCTCCTCTTTCATCCTCCCTCCATTCACGTCAGTCACATCGGGGACACGCATAATGACACGTGTTTTAGGGCTGTAATTCCCCCGTGCGTGTTAGACATTTCTCCCGGATTCACCCCCGCCTGCATGCTAATCGCTAATGTGGTGCTGTTGTTCTGACTGCGGCAGTGTGCGTGCGTGTGTGTGTGTGTGTGTGTGGCATGTTGCACTACTCGTCCGAGACAGACAAGTGTCGAGGAGGACGTACGGTAGCTTTATTGAAGCTGGAGAGCCACTTCGGGAAGCTGTTGTGCACATCAAACGGAAGACGCACATGCACACACACACACACACACACACACACACACACACACACACACACACACACACACACACTCCCTCAAGGCTGACGTACTGGCGGGGATTTCAAACTTAGCTGCAGCTCCTCCAGGAATGTGCAGGAGCCTGAGAGTGAAAATCCGGTCCAAAAACTATCAGGACACCATATAACAAATTTAAAATTCCCCCACAGTAGGAAAATTAAATAAAAAAGCG
Organism: Lepturacanthus savala; assembly: GCA_030544235.1. Classification (NCBI taxonomy): domain Eukaryota; kingdom Metazoa; phylum Chordata; class Actinopteri; order Scombriformes; family Trichiuridae; genus Lepturacanthus; species Lepturacanthus savala. The sequence continues at coordinate 7,350,516 of CM060479.1, read as the reverse complement.
TTGCCCTGTCACAGGCATGGCAGCCATTCTCGTATAAATTTACACATTTTCACACGTTTGCACATTTCAACAGAAAAGATGTGAATGAATCTGTCATCTGTGTGTGTGTGTAATAATAATGCTTCCTTCCTTCCTGTTTTGCTCCTCTCGCTCCCAGCGTGTATGTGTGTGTGTGTGTGTGTGTGATAAAGCGAAGATGTAATGAATAGGGACAGTGCCCTGTTGTTTGGCCACGGAGTGCTGTTTTCCAGCTGAGAGAGCCATTAACCTGTTAGGAGGATTGACTGTGAGATTACACCATGCGGCCCAGACCACAAACACAGACGTCTGGAGGTTGCTGTTTTGTTTTGTTTTTTTCCCGGCGAGTGTTTTTTCGCGTGGAGCGACGGATCATATCGATTTGACAGGAAGGGGAAACAATCACGGTGGTATTTTGCGTGCGGATGCTCGGGCCTCAGAGTGGATTTCAGAGCGGAAGAAGTCACACCCGCCTGCGAATATGTGCAAACGACCGCCTGTCACCGCCTGGTCTGCTTCCAGTGTGCTGCTGTGAAGTAGTATTGATTATATAGTTAGGAAAATATCTGAAAATATGGTTAAGATAATTTCCTGCAGCAGCAGCAGTATTCAGAATCGATGGTTCTGAATCAGGAAAAATGCGACCTGGAGCTTTGGCGTTTTTGATGGTTAATTGAATATCAGCGTAGTTCCTGATGATTTACTGATTAGTTCAAGCTTTAACCACTTAGGCCCAGGGCTTATTTTCACTTTTCCTGCTATAAATGATAATTAATATGGAATATCTCTACAACCACAAAGGTTATGTATTTAAACCTGGTATCAAAAGAAATGTACAACATGTCAGGTGAGTACAGGAGAGCAAATATAGTTAGAATATTGCAAAATAAATAAATAATCTAACATTGTGTTTTAATACACTACCATTCATAAGTTTGAGGTCACCCAGATAATTTAGTATTTTCCATGAAAAGTCACACTTGTATTTACCACCATGAGTACCACCTTCTGATGCAATGAGCAAACACATTGTTCCATTAGAACATTGGACTGATAGTTGCTGGAAATGGGCCTCTATACACCTATGTAGATATTGCACAAAAACCAGACATTTGCAGCTGGAATAGTCATTTACCACATTAGCAATGTATAGAGTGTATTTATGATTAGTTTAAGTTATCTTAATTAAAAAAAAAACAGTTATTTTCTGTCGTTACAGTAGTGTACATATAAAAATACTTCATTTAAAACGTAAAACAAGACCGCATTGACCCAAATCAGGAAAAAAAACTTGAAATTAGCTAAATTATCTGCAACATAAAGTCCAATTAAATAATCACACAAACAACTCAAATTGAAATTAAATTATAATTGATATTATATTCAAGTATTTTCTTATTGTATTGATTATGTGGATATTGATGCTGTAACATTGTGTTTTACTACAGATGAAAATACTTTATTTAGTGTTGGAGCTGAGGTTTTCTCATGCGATATATGTATAAAGCTCAATGCTGCCCCTGTATCAGGAGGTGTTGGATTTTACCAGGTGAAAATGAAGTTCTAATACTAGTGCATTATGTGTTTTTGTTCTTCAGACCAGTGCGGTGCTTTGTTCAGGAGGCTGTGCCCTGCTGGCCGTCAGCTCCCTGTTAGCCATCATCACCATCTTCCTGCCCAGTGGAGGATGTGAGAGGAGGATCTGCACCCTGGCCGGATACATGCAGATGGCTTCAGGTCAGTAAAGACATGCACACACTAATACCCGGATAGCACGGAGGACTCCTCTTCTCAAAAACAGCGAATAACAACTTATAAAGTCCTGCCGCTGCTTTAAAATTCATCCTTTCAGCCTCCTGCATCGGCCGTTCTGCAGTATTTCATCATCCTCCCGGCTGAGCCTCTCTCTGCAACAATCTCAGATAGTGCAGCCTATTATCAGGACTGTAGAAAAAGAAGCTGACTTTGTTGCCCACCAGTCAAAAAAAAACAAAAAAACAACAAAATAACAAAAAAATACAAAAGGACCCGACTCGAGGACCGCTGCTGCTAGGCAACGGGAGCCTGCGCGGCACTCGTAGGGGTGAACCAACCGCTGAAGGCGAGGCGAGGACAGATTTAGAGGCTGCTGTAAAAAGACAATTACGCTTCCTTAACACAGGTCATTGGTTCAGGGCTACATGAGACTTATCAGGCCGCCGCTTTCATTCAAACAGAGAAGTAGTCTCGTAAACAAAGCGCCGTCTTGTCAGCGCTTCGCCTTTAAAAAAAAAAAAAAAAGCAAGGAAAAAAAACCCATAATACACCACGGCTCACGGCGCCGCTCGCTCGGAGGCGGCCTTCACGCGCTCGGAACATTTTAACTGCTGCTGATACAAATGTGAACTGTTTTTTTCTGTTATTTGCCATGTTCATGTGTTTTTTTTTTTAATTAACATATTTTCTGCACCTGAGATGCTGTTTAAAGATAAAAACAGTTCAGCGGCGAGTCAAAAATGACATTTTCTGCCTTTTTTCTGAAGCTGTTCTCCCACCTTTTAATTTTGCGAGTCTCACATCACCTCATCTACTGTTCAGGTCGACTGAACCACAGACCCTTAGTCGCTTTTTTTTTTTTCCCCTTCCCCTCTCTCTAATTCATTTGGCGTCAGCAGCAATTACGTTGCTTCTGTACTGAGTGGCTAATTTGGATCCCTGCATGTGGCATTTAACTAAGCATAATTAGTGGCTAGATTCATTGGGCAGGTTAAAGCTTTATTGACAAAGCTGGAACTTTCACAGGGCACGGTTAATGGTGTGTTTTAAAGTGGCCGCTTATTGCTTCCAGCCACACTCCCGTACTCCTCTAGAGTCGGACTCCACAGTCGGATCAATGTTACTCTGGGAAGATGAGAGAGAGAGAGAGAGTCTGTGAGCGCTGAGCCTCTTGTTGAATGTGTGTGTGTGTGTGTGTGTGTGTAATCCTGTTTTGTAGCTTCTTTCGCAGTGACAGACTTTGCTAAATAACAATGTGAGGCACGGAGACGAGCCTTTGTTCGGCTTCCAGGTCGACTCTCGTCGAGATAGACGGAGTCTTCACAGGGAGCCCACACAGCCCCGAGGAGGGCAGATCAGAGGAGTGTTTGTTTTCCCAGCAACGTGCGTGTGTGTGTGTGTGTTTGAGTGCTATCAAAGTGCCTTGATAAACTGAAACATGTAGATTAAGCACAATGGTTTTCTGTGGGGTGTGCATATTATCAGCGTTGCTGACGCCTGTTTAGAGTCCTATAGAATTTTCTGCTGTATCTCTGATAAAGGAGTCAGCAGAGTCAAGGAGAGGTCTCATGTTGTGTTATTACACTTCCAGTATTATGTTATTACAGCGATTCAAGTTTTACGGTGCTGTGCCGAGAGACGTTTTAAAATACCGTTTTAAGAAGAAGATTCATTGGGTCTTCTTGGTTTCTTGTTAAATGTCAAATGGTCATGAAATCGACAATATCTGTGGCTGCACATTAACACGGATGTCTGGTTTTATTTCAAACTTTACCCACTAACTCATTAACTAACCACAAAAAATCGTTTAGGGGTCATATATGTCCATTACAGTGACGCTCCACTCCCTGTAGCTCTGCAACCAGACACTTTTGCATTAACTTGCAATCATTCATTCACTCATTTTGAGCCTGCTAATGTGTTCACATCACAAATAACCACCACCACCACCACAAATAACCACCACCACCCACCTATGCAACCACATGAAAAACAAGTTCTGGCTCAGGATCTTTTTTTTTGTTTGCTTTAATCCCTGTTATTACCAGAGTAGTAGCTACTGTATGAGAGAAAAAATCCATATTATATTCCATATTCCATATCAGATGTATCAGATAGGAATGGAGGTTTTGTTGGAGGAAAGTTTATTTGCATTTGTTTTTAGGATAGAGGAATGTTATAAATGTAAGAAAATCATCATGCGGATGTGTGTTTCGGGTCATAGTTCATCACCCTGGACAGAAAGTCAGGATTCACAGCTGTAGTCAGATTAGCAATGGGCCGAAAGGAACATTTTTGACCAAAGCCGAATAATATCACTTAGCCGAATAGCGAATATCAAATGCGGTTGCTATGTTTTTCACTATTTTTTTAATATTGCATAACTAGTCTAGAGTATTTTTTGTTGTTGTTTTTCAAAGAAACATCTCCGGTAAAATCATGTCTGAAAAATACCCTCTGCTGGGTTTTGTGAAACAGGGTCAATGTGTTCCACAAGCCTCTGAAAGTCAAAGTCCTCCACAACAATAAATGCTTGACCGTCCAAAGCCATGAACTCCATCTTCCACCTTTTTTTGTGATTCCATTTGCTTTCGTCTTTTCAAAGACGTGGACATGCTGTGACCAGTTTTCCTTTTAGCTGCTGCAGCCATTTTGCACCTCCAAAATGTCCAGTATAGTCCTGTGGTACAAAATTCATCATCTCACGATGCTATTGATATATTTGACACCATATTAAATTATGACACCGATTAACTGGAAGGCCCATTTCATTCATTTTACCAAAAAAAACCTAACAAAAATCAGGATTTGAATGGGGTTTTCTCTATTTGGGTCTAGTCAAGTCCACTTTTCCCAGCACTACCACACCCATGACTGTTGCCATGGATACAGTAAACTCTCCCTGTCCCAATAACCGCAAATAAATAAACGGGGCATCAATTTGCATTTCACAAAATTTCAACAAATTCAGGTAGAAATGGGAGGACTATGGGAGGAATACATTTAGTCCCATTCAATGAAGGCCTAACCAGGAACAAGCCTTTTTTTACATTTATTTATTGGGGTGAAACTGCTCTTTCCTTTTCTCGGGCCTGGTGGTCCTGACGTCCAGAATTAGACGTGAACTCTCTGACCCCTCCGCACTATCGCCGCTGCCACAGAGCGCTGCCGCCATCAATGTTTTACGCTCCGAGAGAGCGAGGCGGAACATTTCTCCTCTCCGCTTTTTTTTTCTCTCCTCGTCATGCATATTTTATCGGCGCGTTCTCCTTAGCGGTCAGGATCCGTCGGATTGGAAGACATGAAAATGGAGACGCCTCACACACGGAAGCGCGTAGCTAGAGATCGGATTTGCCGCATCGATCGCCCGTTGTTTTCTCTTTATTCTCGATACGACCGCCGGTTTTGAAAGGAAACGTTTGAGCGCGGAAATGGTTCTTTGGGAGTTCGGCAGCTCGAGGACTTTGAAAGGGATTCGCCCTGAGCTGTGTTTTTCTCTGTTTGATAGAAATATGAGACGAGTGTTGTTTTTTTTCTTTTTCTTGTACAATCATAAATGTTTGTGTCGCTTGTCCTGGAGCAGCAGCTTGTGTTTTTCTTCTTTTTTTTTTCTGTTACACAACAGATAAAAAAAAAGCAACGGCACTCAGCAGAACATGGGGAATCACAGGTGAAATCTGGCTTCACTTTGAGACTTTGGGATTTGGCAGCGCTGTTTGGCGACGGCTGTTAAAATATGAAAAGCAAGCTGTCTGCAGGCTTTTTTTTCTTCTGATAACAAGGAATCCTGTGATTTTAATACATGAAACAACATGAAAGTTTTAAAAAAAACAACAACAGAAAATGGTATTAATAATCGTATTACTCGTAATCCTTTTACCACAAGATATCACATGTCGACTAAATAAATAAATCAACAGTTTCCCAAAGTGAAAACCATGAAAAGCAAATAGGCTCACAAAAGCTTACATAAACACCTCGGTACATTGATGTTTCTACACTTTAATCTTGAGTGTATTTTCTAACTTTGCTCCTATTATTCAATGCTTGTTTTATTGCTTTGTTTCAGTTTACTGGTTTTATGATTTGCACTGTGGGCCTTGTATTTATTCAAGGATTCTTTATTGTCATTCAGCATATGTACATATGATATGAATTTGGTTCCCTGGTCCCGGGGGGCAGCCCAGTGTTCAGTAATAATAAAAATAATATATAGAATGAAAATAAATAATAAATAACGACTAGAAATAGTATATACAATAAGATTATGCAATTACGGACAGAATAAAATGCAATAAAAAATATGCAATATGCAGTTATGGACATGTTACTGAATACTGAATGGCAATAAAATTGAATTGTTTATGCACAGATTTTTTATTTAATGTATTTTATCCTCTATTTTTTTGCTAATAAAATATAGATATAGATATCACTGATTATAGTAATTCAGTTCAAAAGTTTGGTTTGTTCTAATGGAACAATGTGTTTGCTCATTGCGTCAGAAGGTTAATGGATGATTAGAAAAGCCTTGTGCCATCATGTTAACACAGCTGAAAACAGTTTAGCTGCTTAGAGAAGCTATGAAACTGACCTGAAGGACGGAAGGAAGGTCAAGAAAAAATTATTGTTTCAAATATAAAATCATTATTTCTAACCTCAATGTCTTGACTATATTTTCTATTCATTTTACAACTCATGGTGGTGAATAAATGTGTGACTTTTCATGGAAAACACTAAATTGTCTATGTGACTCCAAACGGTTTTTGCCTTTATTTGATAGCACACAGCAGAGATTCCCATTCGGGATTCAAACCTGGGCCCCCTGCGATGAGGCCTCTACATGGGGCAGTCTCTACAAGGGGCAGTCTCTACATGGGACAGTCTCTACATGGGGCAGTCTCTACAAGGGGCAGTCTCTACATGGGGCAGTCTCTACATGGGACAGTCTCTACATGGGGCAGTCTCTACATGGGACAGTCTCTACATGGGGCAGTCTCTACAAGGGGCAGTCTCTACATGGGGCAGTCTCTACATGGGGCAGTCTCTACATGGGACAGTATCTACATGGGGCAGTCTCTACATGGGGCAGTCTCTACATGGGACAGTCTCTACATGGGGCAGTCTCTACATGGGGCAGTCTCTACAAGGGGCAGTCTCTACATGGGACAGTCTCTACATGGGACAGTCTCTACATGGGGCAGTCTCTACATGGGGCAGTCTCTACAAGGGGCAATCTCTATATGGGGCAGTCTCTACAAGGGGCAGTCTCTACATGGGACAGTCTCTACATGGGGCAGTCTCTACAAGGGGCAATCTCTATATGGGGCAGTCTCTACAAGGGGCAGCCTCTACAAGGGGCAGTCTCTACATGGGACAGTCTCTACATGGGACAGTCTCTACATGGGACAGTCTCTACATGGGACAGTCTCTACATGGGGCAATCTCTATATGGGGCAGTCTCTACAAGGGGCAGTCTCTACATGGGGCAGCTACTTTTCAAACACACGAGCAGACTCTGTGCACACTCAGGCATGTTTCTTCTTCTTCTCGCCGGTTAAATCATTGCTTGAGGAAGCGGAGACGCGGGATACACTTCGAGGATGTTTGATTTGCTCACGCGATTCGTGGCGTCGTTCTGTTCCTATGGAAACCGCTGATTTACATCATCACTTGACATGTGGAGAGTCAGGTTTAAGTTGCTCGTGGGCATTCAAGGAAAACCGACCTCTTGCTGTACAACAACTCCGGTACCGACCGCCTCGCTCTCCTGATATCTGCAGATATCACAGTGCTGTGTCTCAGCCTCAGGACTCCACACTTGGCTGCTCTTGCTCTTGGCCCTGAATGAACAAATTCTGCAGTCACAGCAGAATGAATGGAAATGACCCTGCGAGGGAATGTTATCGTTCGCTCGGCGGACCGACTTTTGGCTGGGAAAAGGTTTCTCAATTTGCAGCTAAACTCCATCCAACCCCCGGCTGCACCTGGTGAATATTTCCCCCTTTGAAGATTCGACTTTTCTGAAACTGTGCCTCCTTATCTGCGGCCCCATCAGAGGGACTCCGCCGGTGTTTTTACCCCGACCCTGGCTGCTCGGGGAATGAAAGACTACTTCTCTTTCTGCTTGTGTATATGTGTGTGTCGGTTCCCTCGTGCACATAGAGTACAGTGCACTCTCACATCCAGTTTCATTGTGCTGATGCTGAGGAAGCCCGGCCCGCTGTGTAAGCATTCCCTTGGGCAAAGCCGCTATGCAGATGTCCTCTGAAAGCGCGGTGATGAAAAATAGGAAGTAGCTTTGATCAACGCACCTGCTGTGTTATTTCAGCGCTGCTGTCGCTGCAGGAGCCCATATGGCGCCGGTGCCAGCTGTCAATCATCTCCGATAGAATGCGCTTTTCCCACATCGGACTGGATTAGATTCTGCTGAGTCCCTCAACAGTTGAATCAGTGTATATTGCTTTTGTCGCTACATGAGGGAGGATAATTGGACTATCATTTATGTCGCTGTTTGCGTTTAAGTTGTTAAAAGTTTCTTAAAAAAAGGGTCTTTGAACCTCGCGTCGCCTCCAGGTACAAAAGGGCAGCCAGTCCTGTCCTGGAGTTTTCCGCGTGGTGAGGCGAATGTGGGTCAACCTGCCGTGTTGGAGCTGATGTTTTAGTCTGTCATTTCTGCTCAGGAGGACTCTGCTCCACCCTTCAAGCTGCCTCCTTCTCATTTAATATGCTGAGTCTGTATGTGTGTATGTGTATGTGTGTGTGTGAGGGCTGCCGTAGTAAAGCCACGCTTCTTATTCCGACCTGTCACTCCCCCTTGCTTTCTCCTTCCATTCTTTCTCTCAAATAGGAGAATTCCCCACGAGCGCACACGTCTTTATCGAAGAACCACAAACCTCCTCCTGCGTGTTCGCGGTCGATCGCTGATATTTCATTCTATTTCATCACGAAGGCGTGTTTTATAGCAGGGAGACGAGAACCTGTTCACCACCGAATCTCACAGATCGACCCAGGGAATCAGACAGAAAAGTTGATTTAGCCTCTGCACGTTCTCTGTCTATCTATCTGTGTGTGTGTGTGTGTGTGTGTGTGTGTGTGTGTGTGTGTGTGTGTGTGTGTGTGTGTGTGGACAGAATGTGACCCAGTTTATCTGCAGCATGATGCTGACGCTGTAACCTCTTCACCTGTGACTCGCAGCACGCTGACGACAGACATTCTATGGTATTCGAACGTGTCAGTGTCACCTTTATGTATGATCAGAGCTGCCTCTTGCACACACACACACACACACACACACACACACACACACATATACACACGCACAAGTTTACATGAGAAACCCTGCACAACCACTTTGCAAACTGGACTAATCTTTTACAAACATCCAACATGTTGGATTCATCTGCCGCTCTCATCATTAAACCTGCAAACAAACGGATAAACGGGGCCTAATGTCTGCTAGTGAGACAAAGTGTGTGTTGCGTGTTTGTGTATGCAGAGCTCACTCATTGGTCAGATCTGATGTGTGCCGTAATTAGGAGCAAAGCGGAGCTCACTGGTATAATTACCCGCGAAAACCCCGCAGTAATTGGTTCACCAGCCAATTAGGGCTGGACTGTGATGAAGACTGAACTTTCATGCCGTCCAATTCATCTATTTTCTTGAATTTAGCGGAGCGCTCTTTTCGCCGAGGCTTCACATCGAGACGGCCGCCTCAGATCAGTGCTTCTTTCTTTTTTTTTTTTTCTTCTTTTAAATCTATCTTTAATGTTGCCTTCTGCAAGCTACGCTTTGATATTTTCCCACCACATCAAATGTGAAGAGACAAGAAAAGCGGCTTGTTTTAGAGACTTCTACTGCGGTATTAATGGTCCTCGCAAGTATTAATTAACCTTTATGTGTTGGAAACCTGTACTGCTGTATCTCTGCTTCTGCAGGCGCTAGGCCTGAACGACCTGTTAACCGAGATTTTAGGCAACGCAACGCGATTTTTTTTATTTATCTGTTTTACTAACCAAGGTTTTGCTCAATCAGTATAAGCTGGGTATCAATTTCCAAAATGGCTTCAGCAGGACGAGAAGTCGGAGGTTTTAAACTCAAAGAACAAAAGCATGTCCATCATTGTCATTATTTTGTCAGGTTTGAGGCTGCAGACGATCATCAGAAACAGATTCTGTGCAAAAAAAATGTCGTGCTTAAGAGTTCGAGCTATAGCATTCACTGTTTTAATGACGCGATGTAAGTTTCTATGAGGCCTGTATATGTTGTTTATTTGTATTTGAAGAAAATCCTGAAATCGAAACCGCAATATCTGCCAGAAAAATCACAGTTCAGTTTTTTTTTCTTAAAATCATTCAGCCCTTTACAGGAGCCTTGACATTGTGCCATAGAGAGATGCTGCAGCAGGCCGTGTTTCCACAAGAAAAGGAGTAAGAGCTTAGAATAAGAAGCAGAAAACATTCACTCTTGAGACTGTTGAAGCTGTGATTTTTCCCTAACCCAGTTTTTGTTTACCTCAGCTATTTTACACATTTATGCTGCCTCCCTGACCTTTCACCACTTTATATTTAAAGCCTTCTTAGCTCTACTTTAAGTTAAGACACAGATGGTTCTTTTAGTTCTTCAGTTGTAATAACTTGTTAATAAAGGGTGATGTGATCTTTAGTAATAAATAGGACTACATTTGAAATCAATTCGTGACTTTAGTTTTCATTCTTGCATTAGAGGTACGACATTTATTGCTTTAATGGTATGATTCAAGTTTCTGTGATGCTTGGAAATGTTGCGCACTGAAACTTAAAATCAATGGCGAATGAAATCAAAATCGCAAAATCAGCCAGAAAAAAATCACAGTTCAACTTTATCTTAAACTCACTCAGCCCCAACACACACACACACGCACACACACACACACACACACACACACACACACACACACACTGTCTGAAACCTGTCCTAACCCGTGGTCACGCCTCCCTGATTCGTCACCATAGCGAGCAACAAACAACATGTTGACGGAAGACAGGAGGGAGATGAACAGGGGGATGAACGGAGAGGACGGGGAACAGCTTCTTCTTTTCTTTTTTTAAGAGTCCTTCTCCCTTCTGTCAGACGGAGAAGAACCGTCACAGGGTCCAAAACAAGTCGGGCTGCTTCCTACTCCTACTCCTCCCTCCCTTTCCCTTCCTGTTCCACCTTCATCCTGCCATGAAAGCCCACACTCACATTCACACACAAGCACACTCAAAGAACTAGTGGCTATGCATATTGCATGAGTCCTCCACCTCTGAAGGCCTCTCTGCTTGCTTTTTTTTTTTTTTTTTTTTTTTTTCATTTCACAACTTAACAGCAGAGATGATGAGGTGGAAGCCAGCTCCTGCACTTAAGGGCTGTTTCCCTTCTTTACTGCCAGAAGCTGCTTTATAGGAAACCGGCAACTTACAGATGCTGTGCGCTGCATTTTAAATCATCAATATGTAATTCGGTAATATCTCTGTGCACTGATTGTAAACAGTCCAGAACAGCAAATTAAAGCGGTTCATTGCCTACCGCTGTGCAAGTGTTCCGCTTTAATAAGACCGAGTTTCCCTTAAACCCTGCGGAATTATTTTATTCTCCATTTACTTGACGCTGGCTTCACGGAAGATATCAAACATGCAAACTTAATAAAAGAAAATCTGAAGTTTACTCAACAAAAGGAGGTTTTTGGAGAAGTCTGCACAAAAAAAACCTTAATAGAGGGAAAATATCTTTGTCTTCGGTACAATTAGTCCATGTTGAGTAGAATTATCATATTCCACTGGCAGATACTTCAGCTTGTTTCAAGGTTCTTCCTCGTGATTTTATTCAATTTAATTAAGCTTTTTTAAAGAATATTATAAATATTATATATATATATAGATTGTTAAAAAGTTTGGGGTCACTTAGACATGCCCTTATTTAGAACATTAAAACTAATCAGAAATACTCCATACATTTCTAATGTGGTAAGTGAATATTCTATTTATGGTGCAACATCTACATAGGTGTATAGAGGCCCATTTCCAGCAACTATCACTCCAGTGTTCTGATGGTACAATGTGTTTGCTCATTGCGTCAGAAGGCTAATGGATGATTAGAAAACCCTTGTGCAATCATGTTAGCACAGCTGCAAACAGTTTAGCTGCTTAGAGAAGCTAGAAAACGGACCTTCCTTTGAGCAGGTTGAGTATCTGGAGCATCACATTTGTTGGGTCGATTCTAACCTTTTCAATGTCTTGACTATATTTTTTATACTTTTGAACGGTAGTACATATATAGTTTTCTTAAAACAAGACTAAAGTGGTCCAAATCAGGAAAAAAACCTTAAAATAAGATAAATGATCTGCCAGTAGAATAAGATAATTCTACTTAACATTGGATTTATTGTACCAAACCAAGATATTTTCACCAGTTAAGATTTCCGTTTTTGCAGTGTACTGCAAAGGGAATCGCATTGTCCCTTACTACCACTCAGGTGTGTGTGTGTTTGTGTATGTGTGTGTGTGTGCTCGTCTCCCAGGAATCCCCACTAGTGCCTATTTGCAGAGAACAACAGCCTGGATGACTCATTGTTGTGTCTGTGGTTGTTGGGTTGCAGCTGCTTTCGTCCTCCACATTGGGCCCTCAGCCGTAAACACACACACACACACTTGGATGAATTTGTGTGTGTATGTGCACGGGATTATACTTTCCTTTCAGTTTCATTCCTCCTATGTGGTTTTATCTCCTTCCCCCTCCTGCAGTGATTGATCCTCCGCTCAGAGGCTTCTCCTGAGCGAGCGGTGATGAGTGGGAGTCGGCGCCGCGTTCTCGTGTTTTTGTTTGTGCCATCTGTGTTGTCGGGAATTAGCTTTTTGTAGGAAACGCGGAGGGTTGAGACCACTGGTACCTGTCAGGCAAACACCATGATTGATTAGGCAGCGCTTCGTGCTCCTGTTTTGTGACTCCTTCGTTCCGCCGAGCGAATTAAAAACGCTGCGTTTTCATCCGACAGTAAGACATGAAGCCGGTTAGCTTAGCACAAAGACTGGAAGCAGGTGGAGACCGCTAGCCTGGCTCCAACAAAAAACAAAATCCGAACATGAGCATCCTCCGAAGTTCAGTAATTTACATTCTATAAGACACTGGAAGCCGAGCTGAGACAGCTGCATCCATCTTCTCATCTAATTATCGGCAAGGAAGCAAGTAAGCAGATTTTCAAAAATGTCAGTTTCTTTAAATACACTCGAGGGAAAGTACAGCTGAAGGGGAAGCCGTCCCAATTTGGGCTCAGCGCTTCCTGTTAGTTCTGTGCACAAACTGAGACCAACAAACAGAGGAGTGTTTTGAAGTGTAGCAGGTGACTGTTTCCTGTGTCTCTGCGGTTGCTGATCCTGCAGATCTGTGCAGACGGAGAGAGGAGAACAATAGCGATCCAGGACACGTCTGAGCTTTCATGTGTCAAGCCGCAGAGAGAAAGAGAGACAGAGCTGGAGAGGGAATCAGCTATTGGCAGCAGCAGCACGACTGGGAGCTGACTACACTCCGAGTCCAGATAAGAGACAGATTCAGAGAGGATGGGGAAGGGAATGTACTATATATATATATATATGAAGAAATAATATACTAAAGAACACTTCACCCTTTTATTTTTCAGGAGTTGACAAAAAACAGGAGCAAAGTTTGTCCCCTGAGGACTTCAAGGACTTTTTTCTTCTTTTAAAACCTCCCAAAAAATGCTTTATACTTATAGTGGAAGTGAAGGATTTTTTTTTCATTTTCAAAAACTGTGAATAAATACTTGGATGGAAATGGGAGAAATTCTAAAAAAAAAAAAAAAATTGCATGAAAGTTGTTATGCTTGGATTTGTCAGGGAAATGCGGCTTTAGACTACGAAAACAGAATTTGCGAATAAATCATGACTGACCCGGATGTGACGTCGTCATGGTAACGTCACGCCACGTGATGTTACGCAACGCTGCAGTTTCAAAAAAGGGAAGAGTGAAAGGTATGTGTGAGGGGATAAAGAAACAGAAACATCTCCACTCTTAATAAAGAGTGTCAAGTGCCAAGTGTTGTCATGGATACATTCTCTTTGACGTAATCTGGAAACTGGCATCAATTCACATTTTCTTTTTTTTTTATTTTGCAAATTCTGCTCTAAAATTTCAATACATTTGGATGAAAACAGTTCCTGTCTGTTCTGAGAATGGCTTATTCAGTGAGAATGGCTTATGTAACGGCTGCCTACACTTTTTAAGAGACAATCTGATTCACCAGCTTTTACTTACACGTCTTTGGAGCTTCAAGAGTCCACATGTTGTAGAAGTTTTGAAATCGGTCCTGTAATGTTCCAGACGGAGGCAGATGTGCTGCTGTGTGTGTAGAATATGTGGAAGAGATGTGGAACATAGGCAGATAAACATCGGGCTGAGTTTTTGATCTTTCATGGGATAAAAATCTTTAAAATAAGGTTTAACATCCAAAAAACCTTCACTTACACTTTAATGGATGTTTGTCGGTTCATTGCTGTGGTTTATGTTAATGTGATGCTGATGTTGCTGTGTCAACATTCACAATGAAATACAATCCAGTCGTGATCCGTCTGACACACACACACACACACACACACACACACACACACACACACACACACACACACACACACACACACACACACACACACACACACAGCAGCTACACTGGTTGCATTTGCAGCATCACGACGTTCCTCGACCGCAGTTTGTCACACTGGAATGTTTTATTTATGCGTCGCTTCTTTAACTCTGGAGTTTGAGCCTATAAATATACTCAAAATAGAATGATCGATACAGCAGAGTATAATGTTAGTTCAGGCCTGTGTAGAACACAGATCTCTGGCTCATTTTCGGTTAACACCCAGTTATTTTCATGCAGGTGCACGTCATGTGTTTATTTTCGGTCTTTGATGTGGAGCTGATGACGTGCTACTGCTCTCAGTGCTCTCAGTGTTTTTGGTGAAAAGTGAAAGTAAGACATGGCTGCTGCTTAATGGAGATTTCTAGAAACCATCTGACCGGGAGTGTGTGTGTGTGTGTGTGTGTGTGTGTGTGTGTGTGTGTGTGTGTGTGTGTGTGTGTGTGTGTGTGTGTGTGTGTGTGTGTGTGTGTGTGTGTGTGTGTGTGTGTGTGTGTGCGGTGTGTGTGTGTGATTTGAACATATCTCTTCAGAAAAATACAGGTAGACAAATATGGGAGTTCACAGACCTACAATGTTCTCATTCTCTGTCTGGCACATACTGTATATATCACACCCACACTGCCTCACACACACACACACACACACACAGACACACACACACACACACACACACACACACACACATACATACATACACACACACACATACACCTTTGTTGTCAGCCCTGAAGATGTCTATCTTTGCTTCTGTGGAGGAAGCGGATATGATATGTGCATCACTCTCTGAGGTTAACAGCATAACAGTGGAGCTCAGATCAGTATTCTGGGAGAAATCTCAGTACACACACACACAAACACACACACACGCATACACAGACTTACACACACACACACACGTAGGTGTTGTAAAAGCAGTCCATTGGGGACGGTTCTTTCTCCACACATCAGGACCAGAGTCGCATATCATTCCGGACACGTCCACGTGTGCACACACACTCCGACGGAATCTATCGATTCCATCGATCAATTTTGTAATGAAATCTGTCCTCGTGTTTTCACCTGCTGATCCACTTCTACCGTGCCATCGATCTGGAGCTCACAGGGTATTTGTGTGCGTGTGTGTGTGTGCACGTGTTTGTGTGCAGGTGGTGTATTTCTTTAAACTTTCAGGCTAAGTATGATAAAGAAAACGCGGTCGCTGTTCACGACATTAGCATTTTTATGAAACCCATTAGGGTTCGTGTAATGACCTAGTAAAACAAACACACACACAGGCTCGACACACACACACATTTCCCTCCTAATTGATATGTCGTGTGTGTGTTGGGCTGCTCACGCGGCTCACGTTGATTGATCTGCTGATGGGATGGATGCTCTCAAGCTTGTGATCTAATCTGTTACAGCAAAGGAGTATACAGAAGATAGATAGATGGATAGAGAGAGAGAGAGATCTCCATCTCTCTCTCTCTCTCTCTCTCTCTCTCTCTGTCTCCCAGCACATCCCTCACCTTGCTCGCCTCCCTCTGATTACAGTTTAAAGAGGGCACCTCACAGGAGCCGACAGACGGAGAGGAAGACGGATGGGCCGTGCGGCCGTTCTGGGACCGAACAGATTAAAGCACCGGTCGCCCCATCAGCCCCTCGTGTTCATTTCCCTTCTCTCGCCGTATGACGCTGCAGTGAGAGACGAGGCTGCCGGGCAGGAAGTGAAGTGTGAATAAGATGAGATCACAACCTTTATTATCTGTTTAATTGTCTTTGTACCCAAGTTGTCACCGGGGACCAAAACGTTCAGTCATGTTTGCAGTTGTTGGCATGTTGGCAGCCTGGCTAACACCAGACCTCATATCAGTGAAGACTGATATTCTATATGGGAATCATCCATTTATTTGTTCATATTGGAGGTGTGTTTATGAAAGCGCGGAGCCATTTATTGGACATTACGAATGTCTGTCAAATGCATCTGTATGTAGCTCATAGAGAATCGCATCAAACATACCCGGAAACCCAAGATCTAAATTACTTAAAGTTCCTAAGGCTGCATCGAAAGGAAATTTACCATCTGCCGCCATGTTGGATCCACATTTATCAACAGTGTTTCCTCATCGTCTTGCTGCACCCTCCCCTGTTCTGTGATTGGCTCCCTAGATGAGGGGAAAATCGGGTCCTTGGTGTCCAGGCTAGCATGTTGGTACAATTTGGATCTGATTTTTGTAGTTTTAGTATAATTCCTACCAGTAGTAACAATACTGTTCTGTGATCTAGGGACATTGCTATAATCAAATCATACCTAGCACCTCGTAGCCAAACACACTTGGAAGAAAAATCTGTCACATTTTAAAGGCCGATCTTGATCTACTATGACTTATTTACTGCACTTGCCGTAACTGTGCATGCATACAGTTTCCCGTAAAAAAGATTATCACAAGAATTTAATGTGTGCCTGTTTTCAGTTTTATTTTCACAAAATAAAGCGGTTTAGGTAGATTGTTGACTTTGATCACCACTAATATGTGGATGATGGGAACTGTGTGTAGAAAACGAGTCTCTGCGAACTTTTAAAAACCGGCTAGACCTGCAGAAAAGGACGTTGTTTGTTACAGCCCCACCCAAGTTGCACCAAATTTGACAGGGCCCTTCCTGTGGTCCCCCAGTGAAGTCGATTGGATGAGACAGTTGAGGAGATATACGAGGCAAATACAGACTCCATGAGATTGAATTTCCCTCCATAATGCATGAGATTCCATGCATTATGGAGGGATGTGTTAAAACAACAAAGAGCAACCTCTTACATTTGTCTGAGATATCCCGTGTTTTCTTTTTGTCACATGTTCCCAGATCGCAGAGATTTCCTTTTGGTGAGTTTAACATCATCATATGTAATAGAGACAATGACTGAAACTACAAAAATGAGACCCAAATTCAAACCACACTAGGAAGTATTTATCTATAAAAGCAAGGAATGTCTGTCTGTGGCTCATATCTTTCTGACTGTTTGTCAGATCACCCTCAGCTTTCAGATATAGCTGCATGATGGTGTACATTATCTTTTGTGGGATTTTTTTGGATAGATATTCAAAACATCATTATCATTAAAAGTCAAAATCACATAGATATACCTGTCACAGTGAAATCCTGCAGCAGCACTTTCATTACAGTGTGAGGCTCCATATCGTGACACCTCCTCATGTTGCTTCCCAGCGCTTTCGTTACAATTCAAACCCCCGTTGTCTCTTTTCAGACGTAACGAAAGCATTGTGACGTCTCACAAACCACACACTAAGACGTTAGCTGCTGATATATTCCTCACGCTAACACAGGTCTTATTCTGAGACGTGTTCACAGCCCCGCGGGCAATCCCGGCACTATCATCTAACAGAATTTGGGCCTAAACTCATTTACTTGTCCGTTTATCACAAGTCCGGTTTTACTGGGCTTAACAACACAGTTGCAAAACTGATATGTGGATTGACATCCGCACTTTCAACATAAGTTGTAGCCTTTTTCTAACAATAACTTTGCTTTCATGTCTCTTCTTATCTCAAAGGATTTCCATGTAACAATGTGTAACAGTCCAATACACCCGCATTTGGCCAAACATGAAAAATCTACTTAAGCCTCCACCTTTCTATAGGAATACATGCTTCCTATGGGCACTACACTAGTAAATATAATACCAACAGACACTAGTATGTATATATCAGTATTTTAAAGCCTCAGTAGAGTCTAGTACTGTGTCAGTGGGGTTGAATTGTCAGTCCAGGGATGAGATGCTCGCCTGCTGCTCTGTTTACACTTCAAACTGTATTCTTTTGACAGCCTTTGATGCATTAATGATTTCCCTTGTCTCCTGCATCTCTTGGTTCAGTCTAGCCCTGTTTACTCTAGAGTTAGCTGCACTCTTTCATCACGGCTGGAATTCCCCTGGTCCTCAACTTCTAACCAAAGCATGTCAGAGGGACGGGAAGCACAGAGAGAGAGAGAGAGAAATAGCATATTTTTGGCAGAGTTTGAGAAATGCAAGCTGTCATTCCCCTTTCGTCAGTCTAATGCCGTCGAACGGCACTCATCTTCAGAACCTTTTAAAGATCACTTCTAGGGAATATATACTCTGTTAGGTGGAGTGAAAAGCAGAATTCATGAGCTGGATTCTAACCTTTGTGTGCAATTTAACGTGCTGATGCTTCAAGATGCAAAAGTAGATGATGACTTACTGTAGTGCCGTTATGTTATCAGAACAGCTGCTGAATCAGCCTTATAGCAACAGACTGAGAGTAAAACCAGCAGAGTAAGATGAATGGTTCCGTTCTGTACTGTAGCATTTCCTACATTTCCAACAAAATGCACGTTTTGTCAAAAAAAACGAAAAAAAAATGCGTTTTTTTTAGCACCTCTCATGATGAGATATGAAGTGTGGGAAACTGGCTGCAAATTGCGTCTCTTTCTCTCTGTCACACCGAAGCGATTTAGTTCCGGGAAGCAAAGCTTCTCGGGCAGGAGACATCTGCGTGATACAAGTCGTCTCTTGTGAAGGAGACAAAACGAGGAAGACGAACGAGGTAAACCGGAGCAGACAGGAAAGAGAGAAAAGAGGGCGAGTGGAACGTTTTGGAAATCTCCCTTTTTTTTTCTTCAGAGCCTCCCAGCACCCTCAATCTGTCACCACACATTCACACTCTGGGTGGAGAACACACAAACACATACAGTATGTGGACACACAGTATTCACCTTCACCAAATGTACTTGTTGTCTTCTGTTAAAAAATGGCCGATCATATTTTAGTAAGGTTTGGGTTATCTTCTTCTTCTTCTTGTCTACGTATTTTCTAACATAGGCCACAGATATTGCATCTAATACTTTTTTTCTTTTTTAGAATTGTGTTTTAATTTATTAATTTCCCATTTTCTTTTATTTATAAAATAACCGAAAATAGAATTAAACAGAATACTCATATTCACAGATCCCCGAAGCGAAGCGGGAAATAATATCATTTGGTGTTTTATTAATAAATGATATGAATAAAACAGTAATGAAGGATATAGTGCAAAGTAGGCCATTGATATTATACATGTATATAGCTCCATGACTAAAAAGAGTGAAGCCATAATGGCTTCTGACGGATCTCCAGGTTTGATGTAAGAATTATATACGGCCCGTCGTCAGCCTGCAAACACAGGACTCTCTGTGGTGGAGATAAAGACCTTTGATGGGAAACAGAGGTGACACCGAGCCTCTAATCCCTCGATCATCTCCACTTTGCCTTTTATAGCCGTGCTGTTTAACACAGTCTGGGCACGCAGAGGCCAGAGCAAGTCAACGACCCTCCTGAGAGGTCAAGAGGACAATCAGCACTTTGTATGACTGAGGAGAGACGTTATTCATCTGATCCTCAGAGAAATACTATCTGAAGCGAGGGTTTGATTTGGGAGGCGGTGGGGGACATAAATCTGGCCGGGGTCTGTGGGGGGGAGGGAGGGGGTCCCTCCAATTTTTTAATTTCCTGCAGTTCTCTACCTGGCCCAGGCGCTGATGCACCGATGCTA
Organism: Lepturacanthus savala; assembly: GCA_030544235.1. Taxonomy (NCBI): domain Eukaryota; kingdom Metazoa; phylum Chordata; class Actinopteri; order Scombriformes; family Trichiuridae; genus Lepturacanthus; species Lepturacanthus savala. The sequence goes on along the minus strand of CM060479.1, from coordinate 7,330,521 downwards.
GTGTGGGCAACAACCGCTATGTAGTACAACCACTAAAAAATAAATTATTGCCTTAATCCAAGTATAACTGCACAACTGAAGTGCATGTAAATACTTTACTCCAATTAATATCCAGAGTTCTCCAACTCTGATTAAGACACTCAGATAACGTGATTGGACTTCAGCACATATATGCATTAATCAGAGTTAAACCAGACGATGCATGTGCTCATGCTTCACGTCCCCCATGCTGGCGTATGACAAAAACACACAAGAAAGCTGGCTGCAGAAGAAGAATAGAATCACAGCAGAAGAACCACCGGAGCAGCAACTTGGCAGAAACTCAGGGAAACGTTTTTGGAAAGATGATGAGCTTGTATTTATGCTAACCTTGCCGAAAGAGTTACATAACGACACATATACACACATACGACCGTCAGTAATTCATTTTTTTCTGTCGTATGTAAAGTGGGACAAGGCCAGAAGTCTGACGCCAGAATTGAATTTTGAGCATAGCTGGATTAAGCTGTGCATATAAACGCACCATCACTGACAACCTTATTATGCACATGAACAGAAGGATGCGTTCACTGACATACAGTAACAGAGGTCTGCCTCTTTCTTGCAGTGCAAGTCTAAAAGAGGCTACTAGTACCTGTAATGTCAACCGCTAAGTGATGCACCTTAACAACCATGCAGAAACCATGCAGAACCATGCAGTGTATGTTGGGAGGGCTGAACGATGAATTGCATTTACAATAATATCGCGGTATAATAAAACGTGATTTTCTAATTTCAAAATGTGAGATTACAATGTGATCGCAACTTTTCATGCTGTCATTAAATCTGTCATGAAATGGCATCTGAATGCCAGACACAGCTGACACTTTAGTCTTGAGGAGGAACAGCACATCAGTGGAACTACTTTAGTTTGAAAAAAAAGAAGCTGCTGCACAGCATCAGGTGTTGTATGGAGCATGGCGTGCTCCCATTGCTACTTCACACCAAGTACTGCTAGCTACAAACTTAAAAAAATACCACATGGTGCTATATAACTGTATAGTAGAAATGCACCAATGCACCAGACAAGCCTCAAGACAGGGATCGCTGACCAGTGTCTCTAATGAGCAGTTAAATAAAAACATAATTTATTTGAAGTCATACATCTTTTAAGTGAAGAACAGTTTGGGAAAAAAAGAACATTTTACATTAAATATATCAAATATCGTATCATATTTGTGTGTCGTATTTAAATCATTCATTATAGGATTGCATTACATTACAATTGGACTGTTTTCCCAAATTATTCAGCCCTAGCTGGCAGAGACTCTGCCTTATTGTTCAAGGTCGTATAAAAACACAGCAGCCAGGTTACATCTCTGTATTTATGCTGCTGTCGCCGTGACTTTCACACAAAATCCAGCAATGCAGTTTCTCATCTGGTGGGAAACATGAGGGGGTTTTGACCCTTTGATTAAAGCAATTAACATCAAATTAGCGGTGGGGACAATTTTAGTTAATCAGAAAAGCGGTAGGGACATACACCCGCTGTCAATCATGCCCCCCCCCCTCAACGTGATCGTTGCGTTGCACTTCCAGGTTTTTTTCTGTCTCAAAAACAGAATTACAGCCTGTCAGCGTCTCTGAGGAATAAACGGCCTCAGTCGAGCGAAAGGCCTTCAACTTTCCCAGAAAGTTGACAGAGAGGCTAGAAGCACGCCTGACAGCCGGGAGTGCGGATGCAATTATCGGCACAATGCCTTACTTATGCTCAGAGAGCGCTGTAACAAGGAAACGATACAGGCTTCGCTCTCTTTTCCTCCTCAAGAAGACGTTCCCCTCTCACCCCCTGTGCTTCAGCTCTTTCTTTCAACTCTTCCTGTTGTTCCTCTCCTGACTTCACCCTCCCTCCGTCGCCTCTTCATCTTTCCCCCACCCCTAACACACACATCACCCCCGAGGATTCTCTGATATAGAAACGTGCCTCGTGTCCCGCCCTGCCTCCAGGACCCGGGACCGAAAACGAGTGTGATTCCATTTTCAAGGTTTATTGTTTTTTCTCTCTGTGCAGGTGTGGATTGATGATCTCTTACACATATACACATATTTACTGCTGTTACACGATTCCTCATCCCAGTGCAGGTGCTACGGCGCCAGACTCCCACGCTGACTACCCCCCCACCCCGTCATGCAACTGCCGTGCATGTATGTGCTATATAAGGAGCGCCATTAATCTGGGTGTCCCGCGAGGACCGTGTTGTTTGCGTGAGTAATGAGCTCTATACGTCCGCGCTGTGTCTCTGTTGTCTTTAATTGGTGCGGCATGACTCTATTAGAGGGAGCAGCGTAATTAACGTCTCCTCCGGAGTGGCAATCCAACATCACTGTTCGTAGGCCTGACTAGTTCCAGAGGCAGCTGATCAGTGATTAAGTGAAAGGGATTTTGCAGATTTAAATTTTTGGCCGACTTTCGCCATCATAATTCCAGATGTGTCAAGTCTGTTGACACATTTTTTTTTTTTATTTCTCCACTTATTAAGTAGATAAGCATGCTGTTAAAGTCATTAACAGACATAACTTAAACCAATTCGTTTTCTTAACCACTTAAGCCCCTCCCCCAGGTCTATTTTTCAGTTTCCCTGCTATAAATGATAATGAATATGGAATATCTCAACAGACCACCAAGGTTATAAAAATATAGTTATAATATTGGGGGAAAAAAATCGAACATTGTGTTTTACTACAGATAAAAATACATTAAATACCAAACTTACCCAAATCAGGAAAAAAAATGAAATAAGCTAAATTGTCTGCAATATAAAGTTAAAGGATTAATAAGTTCAAAGATCATGAGTTCAAAGATTTGTCTATAAAATCACAGAAATCACACTGAGGATCATTCCAGAACATGAAGAATATATTCTGTGTATTCTCTGCTCAAATCTAAATTAAATATCAAAATAGTGGTTAGTTGGAGCCCTACTACTGATGATGTGGATACTGATGATATATATTGATGCTGTAACAGTAACATTGTGTTTTACTACAGATAAAAACACTTTATTTAGTGTTGGAGCTGAGGTTTTCTCATGCTATTTCTGAATAAAACTCAATGCTGCCCCCGTATCAGGGGTTTTTAGGTGTTAACTGGTTCGACTTCTTCCATGAAAAATGAACTCACCTAGATATGAAAGAATATAATCACTCCTGCTGTGTCTCTGCAAGGCTCAGTTTTAGGCTCTAACTACAGGAATCTAGATTTCTTTTCTTTTTTTTTATCCACACACTTTTCTATCCAATTCATCCCCTGAACCACACCAACTTATCCGGAGATTTGTCAACACTAGATAAACAAGTGGGGAGATTTTCGAAAATATCAGCTAGAGTAGATTTGTGTAGCGACCCCGCTCCAGATCTTTTTCAGATTCATGGAGTCAAAGCGCGGTCCTCGTGCTCACAGATGGAGGACATCTGGTCTCAGGTCATGTCTGTGCTCTTGATACTTTTAGTATTACTTGCAGCTTTACAGCTGAATTTCAGATTACTGCATGAAGTGCAAGCCCAGATCACCTCCGGCAGACAAATGATGGTCCACACTGTCCAGTTTGCACAAGTCTGCATAGATCCACCTGTATTTTTCAATGTGACGCACTGTTACTATGACAACCGCAATTAATACTGGCGCTGTGCATGTACAAAATATTCTTTCACAAAGGTATTTTAAATTTGAATTATTAATTATTTAATTACTATAGTACAGGCTGGGGCGTTACATGATTAATTGTATTCATTATATCATTACTTTTTAAATTCTTCACACTTTTTAGAGTCCACAGTTTCTTTCACTTTGTGTAGTGGATGGAGGGGGCGGGACTTAACGTCCACTATCTAACCAATGATAAACTAACACAAACAAAACCAATCTGACAGGCAGATGACCTCAAATATGGGATAAAAGTGCTATTTATAAATTAGACATTCATGCATTTAAAGGAGCTCTCTGTCATTACAATCACTCTGCGAAACGGCTCTGCTGCAATGTAGGAATGTACTTGAGTTTCCTCTATACCGTGTGTGTGTGTGTGTGTGTGTCTGCCTGCAGCTCTTTCATTTGTGTAAGCAGGTGTGTGAGAGAAGCCATACGGAGCTGATAAATAATAATGATACACCCCCCCAGATTTGTAATCAGTACATAGCAGCAGCCGCCTCATGTTTATTTGCTTGTCTATGCCGACAGCAGACTACAAATGTCTGAAGCAGTGCGGTTGTTCTGCCACTGACCAACATGTTTTTACATAAAGATAATCTAGATGATATTGCAGTGCACGTGTGTGTTTCTATTTCAAGCTGCGTCGGACAATCTTTTATGTAGAAACACACCTGTCGTGTTCACATAAATCATTAAATGGGGCTGCAACAGAGAAGAGCAACAATCCGCTTTGACCTCATTTCCCTCCTGAAATTCTGTGTTCAATGTGCACAACGGGACAAAACTGAAGAAGAAAGTAACGGCTCCGAGGTTTATATGTATAAAGATAATTGTTTCACTAAAGCCAAAACTAGCAAGCAAGTCCCAGTAGTTGAAAAAGTATATAACTAGTTCAAAAAAATAGAAAAATGTTGTAGATAAATCTGAAAATGGACAGGATAAGAGCTCATTTTCTAGTTAAATGAGGTGCAATTACATTACAATATGATGTGTTCAAGGACCGGTCAGTAAAATGAGGATTAGATGTGATAAATAAAATGTTATGATGTCTTGTGACGTTAATTGTGGAAAGTTTAGCTTTTGGTGAACTACTCGAATAAATCCAGTTGTTTGGATGAAAAATTTGTCAATTTTGCAGCAATATAAAGTAATTAATAAGGTTAGAAAAATGAAGGAAGATATGTAAAGAGATGAGAGAGTGAGAGATTGCTCATTTTTTACTTGTAAACCCCATAAAAGGTCTTTATTGGCTTAAAACACTGATGTTGTGTACCGAATCATGTAATTCTGCACTTACACTTAATATTTTAAATACATAAGTGTGTTCACACTATGCAGTGTTTGAAAATGTAGATTCACTTCACTGTGAAATTTAGTCTGGACCCAATTTTCCCCTCATCGAGGCAGCCAATCACAGAACGGGGAGGGTGCAGCAAGACAATGACCAATCATAGAAGAGATTTTGTTGATAACTGATCCAACATGGTGGCAAATGGGAACGTACCTTTCAATGTAGCCTTAGAAAGTAACTTAGACTGTGAGTTTATTTAAAAAAATTAGCGATTTTAGCGGTAAACTATGTGATCATAATCGGATATTGGGTGCAGCAATGTACATTGATATGAGGTCTGGTGTTAGCCAGGATAGACTATTAGAGAATTTGTGTGATCTCAAAATCGCCAAAAAAAAATGGAAGGACTGAGAAATCCATGTTTGAATTGTCTGCTTCATTTCTGAGTTTACAGCAACAAAATAAAGTCTAAAAGTCAATAGGAGAAGATTTATCCTACAGCCCGAGTCACGCATGAAATCTCCGGGTCTTATTTTGGAAAGGCGTGGCGCTCTTTGTGTGTATTTGTGTGTATTTGTGTATCCTACGCTCGCTGAGATGAAGCCCTGATATGTGATCTACCTCCCGATCAAGCAGCCTCGGTGGGGTGGTGGGTGGTGGGTGCGGCTGGGCGAGCTGCCTGGATAAAGATGTCAGGCGACGCTGGCAGGCTTGGGACTGCTGTGATATCACTGGCAAACACACTCCCATGCTGAGTCACGCAAACACACACACACACATACACGCACGCACGCAGTAGTTCACACCACTAGTTCAAACAGTCTTACTGCACATTCCTGTTTGTTTTGGTGTTAGTGTTTGCGGATGGATAATCTGCAGCCGCTGCCAGCATCATTTCACGCTCTCTCTCTCTCTCTCTCCCTTTTTCTGATGATCTGAGACGCAGTAGGCTTGGCTCGGGCCTTGATGTCACTGTCACGCCAGCCATCTGAAATCTGAACCTCCGTGCTGCCCACAACCAGCCCCAGGGAGGGAGAAACAAAACGGAGGACGACAAAGAACGTGAAGACGCCGAGAGAGACACGAAAGGGGCGGCGAGACAAAAAAAAAAAAGGGAAGGAGGGGGGAAAAACGCTTCACCTCCTCGATCTGATTCTCAGATCGGAGCCTGTGCAGATCCCCTCTCTCCTCCTCTCCGATCTCCGTTATTTCTCCGTCCAGGTGACGGGGCTTTCACCCTGCGGAGGATGAATGGCGAGGGGATAATCCCCGAGCTCACAGATAATCAACTCGCTTGTCAACCCGCTCTCTGTGACCGGCCCTCGCTCCGAGTTATTGATCAAACAGCTTTATACTTGTTTATTTTACTTTGGAGCTTCACTCAACCTCATTTTATTTATTTGATCTCTCTTGCTCTCGCGCACACAGAGTAAAGCCGCTCGCTGATCCCAGTCAGCCGGCAGTCCCTGCCACCACACCGAATTATACTGCGGAAGTAATGCAGGGGAAATGCGTATTATCCTGAGTTTTCTGAGGCATCGGGTAAACATGATGGAGATTTGTCTGTGTTTTAATCAGCAGGCATATGTTTTACTATACATGATATAATATAGCTCCGGAAACACTGCAAAATTATCAATTTCTTCAGATTTTACGACTTATAGGGATGCGTTTGGGCAAAGGGAACATTTTTTTGTTTGAGTCTATAAACAACTTACAATTTCCTCCAAATTCCATATAAAATATTATTGTTTAGAGCATTTTTATGTAGAAAATATAAATCTTTAAGCAGAATGAGGCGTGCATGCGTTGGAATTCAACAGATGCTGGAATGGAATGGCTGGAATCCATGTAGAGATGCTGATTTCAGAAAAACTTGCAGTGGTCTCTTGCAGGTGCCGTAGGTGTTGTAGTTTAGCATAAAGCTACGTTCCTTTTAAGCCGAAACGTTCCCATCCTTCTGACAAGTGAAGAAGAATCCCCACGAAAATCTAAAACTCAACCTTTTTCCTATGATGAAAAGGCTCCATTGCAGCGTAACTCTGCTGCTGCTCTCCGTCTGAAAAATTGACTATTGTCTCTCCGATGTCCAACCCCAATGGCTGATTTCAGAAAAAAACACATGCTTTTTTCCAGAGCTTTATATATTAATATACCTGGAAAATACAAGGAAATAATTAGCTGTTTCTTATATAAAATTGTTATAGTAAAGGTTGTTGTTCTCTACAGTAGAGGTATATAAACACCAGTATTTACCATGTCAGTCTCTAGTTGAATGAACATACGAGCAAACACTGTCACATGTGCTTAGCTCTCGAAGGCCACACACACACACACACACACACACACACACACACACATGAAATGACACACTCATCCATGGCTGCATGTCACATCCACTAAAACCTGTCGCTGCTCATGCACACACACAAACACACACACACACACACGTGTCCTATCCTATCCCCACCTGGTGACGGCTGTAACGCCAATTTCCTCTGTCATGTACAGTCAAAGCCAGTTACACACACTCCCTGTCAAATAGTGCCAAGGCTACGTGTGTGTGTGTGTGTGTGTGTGTGTGTTTGAATATGACTTTCTGTTGTGGGCTCATTGTGCTGCATTGGAGTCTTTTTAAAGTGGAGATGGATGAACAACTTCCTCTTTGTTTGGCCCTGGCTGCACACAATCCCTCCGGCAAAAACACGCACATACACACACACACACACACACACACACACACACACACACACACACACACACACACACACTGAAATACACCTTTGGTGTCTCAGTAAACATGTCTTCTTATGTTTTTTTGTTCACGTTGGTTCAAACCTTCAAACCTTTGACTTTTTAGTGCAGTTTTGTGATTTTTTTTTCAGGGGTCTTGATTCCACTTTTATCTACGTATTTCTATTAGTATTTTGAAACAGCGACCGTATGCTAAGGACGTTGCCATGACTGATATCTGCTCTATTTTTTCCCCCAACATGACCAACAGCAACTGGACCACAGATGGATGAATGACTCCGTTTTAGCGTGATTCACACAATTCACTGCAAACTCATGCAAAAGCTGCTCTTCACACACACTCACGCACACACACACACACCATCCTTGGCTGTCGTATGTGTTTGTGTATGTGAGAGAATGTGTGCCCACATTTGTTTGACATATCGTGATACAAGGTTGTCTCTAAATCAGCCCATACGTAAAAAGAAGTGTGTATATTCAGAGATTTGGGTAATTATCTCATTCACAGGAGGCTAGAAGCTTTTTTTTTTTGAGCCTATCGGCGCTATTCTGTAGCTTCTTCTGGTCCACAGCAGGGAGAAAAGGCCGTTACCCGGGTGGTTGGGATCCTTAATGATTGTCTTTGCCTTCTTCCTGCTGGTGTAAATGTCCTTCAGGCAGGGTTGATCATGGCCTGGTGTGTGTTCAGCTGAACGCAGCGCTCTTTCGCAGGGCCTCGAGGTGCCGGTTTCCGGAGATGTTCCCCGCGATCGCTGTCAGGGATCCAAATATTTTGGAAACTTAAACTCCATCAGTATGCAAACACACACGCGAAACAATAAAGCTTTCAGAGCCGCGCAATGTTCCTCTCAAGACTTCGGCTTCATATCACCGCTTCCCTACAAGTGCAGTGATTAACCCTCTTCTCGCTCTCTCAGCTCTAGTGTTTAACTGTAGTTCAGTTAACACACACACACACACACACACTCACACACACATATGGTATGTTAGTCGTGTGTGTATCAGAGAACAGACTGAGCCTGTTTATTGAGATACAGAACTGTAGTCACGGCAACTAGTAAAAACAGGGACGCATATGCTTCAGAAATACAAATACCCTGAGGGCATGTGCATGGCTGCGTGAATGCGTGTGAGTATTTATTAGCATCTGTTGGTTTCTGCGTGTGTGCGTCCGTCTGCGTGTGTGTTTTCCATGTCAGAACTATGCTCGCATGTGCTCACACTGATGCGTTTCCATTAGTGTTAATTTCTGCTGGCTATTTTTCAATTTAGTTTCAGTTTTAGGCTTGTGTCAGATGCCCTTATCACCTTATTACTAGTTTTAGTTATATTTAGTCAACGGAAAGTTGATCAGATTCATTTTAATTAACATTACTGTCAATCTAGTTTAACCAATAGATGTCATTTTATTCTCACTTATCTCACAAGGTGTAGGTCATTATTATTTGATGAAGTAGCTTTACATGTTGGATGATTAGGAATGCTATGTTGCTAATGGAGCCTTGACTGATATTCAGAGAAATACATTCATGTTCTGATTTGCATATTTTATTAGGAACCAGCATGATTCAAAAACTGACCATTTTATATTGTTATAAAATATTATATTGTTATATTACATATAACACACACTGATCATGTCACTATGTGCCTGATATTAACAGCCAGTTGTGTGTGAGATGTTTTTTTTAAGCAGGTAAATACATATTGACCCAGATGCAGATATGACAGCTCAATTCATCCAATTAATTTTGGTAATGTTTTGTAATTTAAAAGTCTATGACAAAACAAGGAATAGATATTTTATCATCTTTTTATCTAACAAAGTAGATTTTGTCTCGTCAATGAGAAATGCATCTTAATTTCATCACAATCAATCTTTATTGATTTAGTCTTATTGTCTGACAAAATTGTATAAAGTCTTCTAGATTTAAACAAAAGAACACAAAGACCCCATGCTTTAAAGACGCAAAATGGTGCACATAAGGTATCAAAAAGGTCAGACAAATCCCAAGATTTAATTATTTTTTTTGTGTCCCTTAAAGGTCCCATATTATGTACTTTCCTTTTATTTAATTTTGATGTTTAAACCTTTGGAGATGCATAAAAAGTTAACATGGATTAATGGAATACAGCGTAAAGGTGTAAAAGTAGTTTCATTTTCATTGAAAACTTTTTCCAAGTTTTGATACCCTCAAAATGATGTATTTGCCATTTAAAGTACAAAAATTCAACTCGGTATAGTTTTACAGTTCTCTCACACGGCTCACTGGAGCTCCAGAATGAACTGGTCTGTCTCATAAATATTCATGGTTGGTTGACCTTTAATGGGAAAGTGGGTGTTAGCATAAAGCTACGTTCCTTTAAATCTGGTTCCTATCCTTCTGAGAAGAAAATTAAGGTAAAGGAAGTCGGCTGGAATTGCTTAGTGGGGTCAGTAGTCACTATATCTGAACAAGAAGCCCCACGAAAATGTAAAACTCAACCTTTTTTCTATGATGAAAGGGCTCCATTGCAGCTGCTCTTCATGTGTAAAGTCCCCGATAAAAAAATTACTGCACAAGACGTATTCGTGCCATAGTGTAATCATGTGTAGTAATTGTGTAGTAAATCTGTCTCATGACACAACAGTAGAGTTTTGTAGTGAAACAGTAGCGTTACAAGTAGTAATTAAAGCATTTAATTAATAATTATGCATTGATTTTACTACTTGATTGCGTAGTGAATATGTCCTCACAACACTACGACAACACTACATAATTTATGTAGTGATCAAGTATAGTATATTGAGTTTTTACTACTTGCTCCAGTCGTAAATATGTAGTAACAACACTAAAGAAACACTGCAGATATTTTAAATAGTCATCAATTAGAGTTTGTAGTAGTCATTTACATCTGTGTTAAAGGACCCAAAAATGTTCACCCAAAATATGACTTATATCAATTTCAGACTCCATGAAGCCTTCAATACATGAAGATTGTATTTTTTCTAATAATTTGATATCTGGTGCAGGAAACAGTGGGTTAAAATATGACTATCATCAAATTATTATCTTCAGAATGTACAAAAATAAGCAAATAAATACACATGCATTCCAGTCTCCATGGGTGAGTAATTTTGGAGGTGAACTAATCCTTTAACCAGTGGTAGATAATAATATAAAATATAATAATGAAAATAGATGTGAAGGATTGAGTAGTGTTTGTATATTACTATCCAAAAAGCCAATAGTGAAGCTGAAGTATTGAAGTACATACAGTATATCACTACATAAACCAATAGCAAACAAGCAGTGAAATGGTAGTTTTTTGTATTTAGTAGTAGTGATCAGTAGTGATTCTATGGTCTTATTTCATAAGAGGTGGCTCTGATCTACATCCCCCAATGGCTTCAATCTATCATCCCCTCCATGTCCTACCCTATTTCCTATTCCCTTCCTCTTCTCCTGTGTCCAGACGCTACTTAAAGCTGGAAGGTGGGATCGGGGGAGGCGGGTTAGCGCCGTGGCGGGAAAGGGGTTCAAAGGTGAAGAAGAGACTTACGATCCCTGTCAACGCTCGCCCACACCTGAGGGACGGAGCAGGGAAATTGGAACCCGGGCCTGGCCGTCTGCTCGGCGAGATCTGCCTGTTAATGTCGGCGCCGCCGTGCGAGATTGCGGCAATTACGCTGAAGGAGAAAGGTGCCGCTCGCGCCTGAGCTCGAGTGTGTTTCTGTGCCGTGTTCACGCACACACACACACACACACACAGCTTTTCCCTTTGATAACTGCCCTCGAGTCATTGATGCAATCTCTGCGAGCCTCTGTGAAAACAGAGCGTCGGCCTCTTTCTTCTGACGCACGGCAGATAGTCACAGCTCACAGAGAGCTCAGAGGAGCAAAAGAGAAATAATCAAAACAACAGCACGCTACACGCCACATCACATCCTTGACTACTGGAGGCAAGGGGAGGAGATGTAAGCAGGTGTGTAGCCGCCATGTGTGGGTTTGATAGAGTGTGTGAGAGAGAGTGTGTGTGGTGGGGGGCGCAGACAAAAGGGCTGTGGAACATCTGGATGTCGGTGATAGCTCTGCTCACATGCGTTACGAGCCAAATTAATCAAACCTGGTGGGGAGACTGTCGTGTGTGTGTGTGTGCGTGTGCATGCCTGTGTGTGTATGTGTGTGTGTGTTGGGTGTTAAGAGTCGATCCACGTCCCGGACATAGTGCCGACATATAGTCGTCCAGGGAGGGTTGAGGGATGGAAAGAGGAACGGCGATGGAGGGGAGTATGAAAGCATAAATCGATGGGGTGACTGCACTCCGTACTGGAGTTGGTCCTGGTGAGAAGAGAAGCAGACGCATTATGTTGTCGCCTTCTGAAATTCTTTAAGTCTCTTTGGAGAGAATCTATGATCTCTTCATGAACACAAACCAAGACCTAAGCATGCCTACCGGTGGCCATGAATCTATAGAACATATGCTACCATTCAAAAGTTTGGGGTCACCCAGATAATTTTGTGTTTTCCATGAAGAGTCACACAAATTACCACCATGAGTTGTAAAATGAATAGAAAATATAGTCAAGACATTGACAAGGTTAGAAATAATGATTTGTATTTGAAATAATCAAACTTTGCTGTTTTCTAGCTTCTCTAAGCAGCTAAACTGTTTTCAGCTGTGCTAACATGATTGCACAAGGGTTTTCTAATCATCCATTAACCTTCTGATACAATGAGTAAACACATTGTTCCATTAGAACACTGGAGTGATCGTTGCTGGAAATGGGCCTCTATACACCTATGTAGATACTGCACCAAAACCAAAGACATTTGCAGCTACCATTACCATTTTACCACATTAGCAATGTATAGAGTGTATTTCTGATTAGTTTAAAGTTATCTACAGAAATTTCCCTTTTTCCACAGAAATAAGGAGACCCCAAACTCTTAAACGGTAGCGTATTATAAAAATATTAAGCGTTGCGCCACATTCTTTGTAGATATTTAGCTTGTGAGATTAGTTTTAAAGATTAGTGAATGAGGCATGATGGTGGTATTTGGAAATAAATTTATTAAAAAGATATGATACTCCCTAATAATCACTGTGGTCTAGACTGAAATCTCTCAACACCGATTGGATGGATTTGCATGAAATTCTGTAAAGACATTCATAGAGACCAGAGAATGACGCCTACTGACTTTGTTGATCGCCTGAATATCAGTATCGCCTCCAGCGCCATGATCATGATTGACACATTTTAGACTTTTAGTGAAATGTCCCAACAACTATTAGTTGGACTGCCATGAAATTCGGTACAAGTACACATGTCGCCCAGAGGATGGATGAATATGAAACGCCTCAACATCACGGAGACGGACCCCGGCTCATTGAGCAGCAGCGTTGGGTGAGTCATCTGGTGTTCTGTGGTATCTATGCCCCTAGTGGCAGAAATTTACATATTGTGCATTTACTTTTATTTAGTGCTAATAAGCAAATAAGATGCAAAACTATTCTGACGACCACGGTAAACTTTACTTGCGAAATATTAGCATTAGTACAGGGGATAATGTTAAAAAAAATGTCATGTGGTATAACCCTAACCGGATAGGTACCAGATGGTTTAACTTTTTTAAAAAGATAAAAAAACACATGCTATTAACTAGTTATATATTCTATGTGGATTAAATATTTTAAATTTATCATTTTTTCAGTCACACCCTTTGACATTTCATGTCAAAAAAATTTTTGTAAAAAAAAAAAAAATGGTACAAATGGACTTTCAAACGACGCCAAACCAACATGAACAATTTTTAAAACCGGATTTTAAAAGTTTTTGTCTTTCTAATCTTGCTGAACATTATTTGTCACTGACCCACAGTCATTGTAAGCATGTTAGCATGCACAGAGCCACTAGCATGGCTGGAGTCTTATGGTTGAACACTAAATTAGACGTGGAAGAGACGTGAATGTATTTAAGATGGAGGTGTTCCTGCCCCTCCCCCCCCATCCTCCCCCGATGGTGGAAGGCAGGATGGAAAACAACAATCACTTATTTCCCGACGTGGCCGGAGGGTCGATAGGAATTAGCATTCCCTCCTAAATGAAAACTCCGGGGATTTACAAGCCCGCCGTTCCGGCATCATCCGTCTCACTCACACATAGTTATGAGTTCGTTAGTTATAAACCACAGCATTTTAAGTATTCACGTCATACCTGCTGCTTTCATGTTTGATATGATAATAATTCAATGCGGCTCTTTTAACATTTCACACCTCTTTGGTCGGAGGAGGTGAAATGTTTGTGGTTTGGATGAAATAAATGGGAAGAGGAGCTCAGCTGCTACCAAGGCTCTGACCTCCACCGTGTTCCCGTCGCTTTCGTACATCGGCTACATGCTAACTATGAAGGAAGATGACATTTTCTGGAGAGGGGGACTTTCTCCTCTGCAGCTTTTTCTCTGTTCCACGTTAATGTGAGTGTATTATATCAGCATTGATTTTCTCCACTACATTCCCCCTATCGACAAATGAATACATCACATTAACTGCCGAAGCGCGCAGGGTCAGAGGTTTATGCAGTGGTCAATGCGGCATCAGGAGGAAGATAAAGAAACTGTACAGACTCCATTCCGGTTCAAGCAAGGCGAGTGTTTTTGGAATCGCAGCTTTTTTTATGTCTCGTTCTCTTTGGAAAACCTTTTTTTTTTGTTCTATTGCCAAAGCTCCCCCAGCGTCGCAGAGTCTTTTTAAAAACAGTTTGAGGTGAGGCCATATCTTTTGTTTGCCGGGGAAATCGAGTAGGAGTTCGCGGGAGGCCTGATGCATGACATTTCTCAACTTTGAATCGATTTTTTTGTCTTACCTTAAGAAAAACAGGATTTTCAAACGCCGCCGCACTAAATTGCACCACCGATAATTGTTTTTCATGTTGGCGAGTTCCCTCAGAGGGATGGCGCGTTTATTGTCATTATTTATCTCTCTCTTCTAACCATCCCTCCCTCGCATTCTCTTGCTGTCTGTCGATGAGGGCAGGTAGCGCTGACGGCCATGAAATTGAATTAAGCGTTCCTCCCCCTTCCCCCAGCCTCCTCTGACATGCAAAGGTTTTAATGATCATGAAGCTGGGAAGCATTCCAAATGGCAAACTCTTAATTGAGAAAAATGAAAGGGACCACGGTAGGATTCATTTATCTAAATAGAGGAACGAAGGGCGCGGGGGGTCGTCCTGTCTTCAATTTCTCATTTCTTCATACCCCCCCTCCCCCGAACCTTCGGCTACTTTGCTCGCAAGAGAACGTGCGAAAATTTCATTTGGTGGGGCGCGGGATAAATCAACATGACAAATCTCTCCTCTCACCTTAATTGTGTTTCACTCAGCAGAAAAGCAGGACAGGTTTTGGAAAGGTGATGTGGTAAGTTGAAAATTGATTTGATTCAATTAAAGGTATTTGTCACCAGGTAAAGAAATAGACTACCGTTCAAAAGTTTGGTGTCACCCAGACAATTTTGTGTGAAAATGTGAAAAGTCCCAGTTTTATTTACCACTATGAGTTGTAAAATGAATAGGAAATATAGTCAAGACAAAGTTAGAAATAATGATTTATGACTCCACAAATGTGATGCTCCAGATACTCAACCTGCTCAGTTTCATAGCTTCTATGATGAGCTAAACTGTTTTCAGCTGTGCTAACATGATTGCACAAGGGTTTTCTAATCCTCCATTAACCTTCTGATGCATTGAGCAAACACATTGTTCCATTAGAACACTGGACTGATAGTTGCTGGAAATGGGCCTCTATACACCTATGTAGATATTACACCAAAAACCAGACATTTGCAGCTAGAATAGTCATTTACCACATTAGCAATGTATAGAGTGTATTTCTGATTAGTTTAAAGTTATCTTCATTGAAACAGTGCTTTTCTTTGACCCCAAACTTTTGAACACTAGCGTACACCAGCATCAGTGTCTAGTTTAGCCCATTTAAGCCCAGATCAGTTGAGTCACTAACAATCATGTTATGCATCCATTTTTTCCCATTTTGTACTCTTTGTTATGCAGAAAATATCATTTTAATGCCTGTTATAGTTGCTGTTTGCACAAGTATTTCCATGAATAGAAATCTATTTATCCCATGTACGGGATTATTCCAAAGACTTGAATGATTAAATAGATATATACATATGAGGGCTGAAAATCGAAAAATTGAATAAATAAAATGACCTCTTTCTCTGAGGGTTTGTTCCTTTTCTCTGAAGGAACGAGCAGAAAGTTGATGACGTCACATGACAGGAAACACATGGAAATTTAATTGTTTTTGCTTAAAACCTTTTGTCTAAGTCGTTTACTATCATGTCAGTAAAAAAAAGCTGTATGAGTAACATTTAAATTGTTTATCTTAAGTATAAAATGACAGTCATAGACTTAAAGGCTCATAGGTTTGAATGGGTTAATCAGTGTTTTCGAGGGTTATTCATAAAAAGAGTTAACATGTTGGGCACAAAGGGCTGACCTGCTAATGAACCTCTCATCAGTGACATCATTAGCCGCCGCCTCCCACGGTTTGAATCGCACCTCAGGGGCGAGCCCGCAGATCGGCTTAAATCACCTCGGAGCCCCGTTTGTTAGCCATCGCTACCCTGGCCTGTGGTTAAAGCTGTGCAGGGCTCCCACAGCTGGGCAGGGGTTAATGTGAGTGACCTCCCCTCCTCCTCCTTCCCCCCTACCCCGCCATCTTGGCTCAGCCCATCACTCCCAGCTGACCTGGCCTAATCTGTGATTATGTGTCAAGCGGGAGGCCATTTATTCCAGATTAATTTATTCATCTTCCTAGCGTGGCTTCCGCCGCGGGGGGATTGATGGCGCAATATATCTGAGGAAAAGAGAGCGGGAGGGGAGAGGAAGAGATCATCCATTTCTATCCCCCCCGCTCTGTGCGGACATCAGCTTGTTTTACCGCGAACGTCCCCCCACCCCTTCACGCCACCTAGTCCTAGTCAGCCTGCGTGTGACAGACGATTAATCAGCGAATTAAAGGAAAACCTGGATCCGAGCGAGGTTCATCGGCTTATATCTTCATCTGGCTTTTAATTGGGCCTTTCACATCGGTAGACTCGGTAGTTAGCGTTAACGCTTCTTTCTCATAGGAAATTGGAAAGTGTCGAAGAATCAAAGTCTTAATCTGAGCGAATTCTCAGATCTTCCGCCTCCTCTGTGCTCTGTGAAGACGTACCCCGAGGTTTCCAGAAAAAAAGTCGGCCCTTTGATCAACTTAATGTTGCGCAGCGAAGAACATTGGTAGCTTCTTCACGTCTTAGTGTTAAATTTTTTAGTGCTATGTTGCTCTTGAGATTGTGTAAAAACTAGCTGCTGTCTTCCATGGCGCTAAAATATTACCCCGCTCTGTAGACAAAGACCTTCAACCAGATACTCCTGGTTCAAGCCGGACATTTACTGCTGGGTGTGTGTGTGTGTGTGTGTGTGTGTGTGTGTGTGTGTGTGTGAGTTTTCTTTTTTTTTCCTCATCTGCAAAGAAACACAGTGGATGCTGAGATGCATGCAGAGCGTTTGTTTGTCCATAAAGAGGCTTATCCATTCATCATGGTGCTGATGAACAGCATATGTTTTATTTTGAAGGGTGTCTAGAGAGTAGCTGCAATTTATTTCATGGTTTCTCTCCTCTCCACAATCTGCAGCTCCCCGCATCTCTCTCAATTCAATTCAGTAGGCTTTATTTGCATGAATGTCAGGTGAGAAATATCTCTAATGCATCCAAAGTAATGATACGATTCAATAATGAGATCACAAATAGGTTTCATTAAATAAAATACATGAAAAAGAATAAGAAATTGGTAATAAGAAAAAAAAACCCTCCCCAGTGAGTGTGGCTCTCTTGCCTGTGGCTGATATTCTGAGCTCTTTGGTATAAAGGTGAAGTGGATTTCCAAGACTGTGATTGCTGTGATTGCTCATTACACAGCTTTTCTGATCCCGTAGACGTGTCTTCGCTGGATGAAAGACACGCTGGTGGGTTTTTATAGAGACACACAGACACAATCACACTCACAGGCAGCCAGACACCGTGCTCTCTTTTATTCCTAGTCCCAGCCGTAGCAACCCAGTGGCTGTTTTTAAGAAGAGCAGCCTCTCCACAGTCAAAAATTCACACAAAAGTGTGAAGATTCTGCTTCTTCTTCTGAGCCCTTGCTCTTTTTTTTTTTCTTTTTTTTTGCAGAAACGTTGCAAGACCTCAATGTGGTCACAGGCACAATGTCAAGGCTACTCATTCACATTTTTTTTTCAAATCAAGTTTCAGTGCAAACATATAAAAGCATCACGCAAACTTACATCATGCCATTAAAACAAGAAATGCTCTAACTCTAATGCAAGAATGAAAACTAAAGTCAAGAATTAATTTCAAATGTGGACCTATTTATTAACAACAAACATAGGCTGCATCCAGGCAGTTATTACAACTGAAGAACTAAAAGAACCATCTATATCCTAACTTAAATTAGAGCAAAAAAGCCATTTAACTTAAAGTAGTTCAGTGTCAGGGCGGCGGCATACTCATGTAAAATAGTTGACTAAAACAAAACCTGGGTTAGGGAAACGGCAAAATAAATAGCATTGCCTGAAATAGCGGTTTTTGACCTAAAACGATAGATTTTCCAGGCCTACTCCTGTATGTGTCAGGGTATAAATAAACAGAACTCCCTTTGCAATGGGCATGCATTAGCAGAATGCCTCAATATGAGATTCTAGTCTAAGTCTGCCTGTCCAGGTTATGATGTTCTAAATGAATGGATAAATGACCGGATGAAGTCAAAGATGCAGAGTTTTGGAGCAGGTGGCGCACTGGCCAGATGCTGGAGTAACAGGAAGACTTATTCAAAGTCATATCAAACATACACTTCCTCCATCTCCTCCTCCATCTCTCTCTCTCTCTCTTTCCCTCCTGTCTGTCTACTTCCATCCTTTCCTCATCACCCCCTCTCCTCTCTGCTCCGTCCTCCCAGATGTGCCACATTAATTCCACAGCTGCTGTCCCCATTAATGTTCACCGTCACAGCTTGCACACCCTCATTTTCCGATTTTTCTGCCCCCTCACCCGGGCGCGTGTCTGCGAGTGTGCACGTGCACGAGCGAGAAGCGCGGCAGCTGTTATTTTCTCCCCATAACTTCCTAGTTAAAACTACAGTATTGTAGCAGTTGCAGGTGTGGGGAGGGAGGGGAGCAGCAGATTTACTTATTCAAGAAGGTGTCAACAGCAGCACTCATGCACATAGCAAGGACACACACACACACACATGCACACACACACACTCCTCTCCCATTTAAAACAGTCTTGCCTGAGAAGATTTCAATAATCCCACTCCACAGTGATCTGTTTTTTTTCTGCTCTTTAGCCCCAGGCTCCACCACCCCTTTAAAACAATTGTATCTAGATAATATAGTTGTTATAAATACATAAATAAATAACAGCTCAGTCCATTGGTAGGGCTTTATTTTATTTTTTTTAATTCTCACTGCATACACATTAATAATGAATTTGTTTATTTAAAGCTGTGGCACTTTTGTAATTATGACCTGATGGTTAATACATAAGTGGTTTTATCTTGGGCTCATTAAAGCCTGCGTGAGTATTAACACATTAAACTGATTTCTCCCTCTCTCTGTCTCTATTCCGCTTTACCTCTCCAGCTAAAGATGGTTAATTTGAATGCGGCAGAGAGTAATTGAAGGTCACACCTTTGTGTTGGCTGCGCAGCTTAATGAAGGCTGAAACGGTCTTCTGGAGGAGTGCAGTCTTTTTCCCGGAGTGGTGAAGATTTTCAGCCCACTGTACGCCGCTGATCTGCACGTTGTGGAGCTTCCGTTGTTTCTCTGCACTTTTGTTTTAAAGATGCAAAGCAAAAAAAAAAAAAAAAAAACGTGAAATAGCTTCAGCTTTGTTTAAACCACAGACCTTGTTTTAGGTATTTAATGAAAAAAGCCATTGACTTTGAGATAAGGAGACCGGAAGTGCTTGCAATGCTTTTAGTGCTCATTTATACAGAGCTTTTTTTTTTTTCGTTTCTCCACAACAGTCATATTGACAGACTTATTGCTAATGACTGCCACTTCTGCCACATCTCTACCTTGCTGTTGACAGGATGTTTTTGCTCTAAAGGATTACTGCGCTGGCTGGGGAATCTTTATATACAGACACAAATTGACATACAGGCACACACACACACACACACACACACACCACACACAAACAAACTGCAACAATCTGTAAGACTAATGTCGAGTGTTGGACATGGGGGAATACAGGACTAAGGACACCCATTGTATCTGAAGGCGTGACCCGGCCCTGCCTGCTATAGATAACAGAATTACTGCAAATTGAACTTCTCTCTCTCTCCGCTTTGGTTTTTCCTCTCTCCAAATCACTCTATCTTTCCCCGCCGCCCGTGTCACCGCCTCTGCTGCTTTCTCTGAAATTTACAACTTCTCGGGAAAAAACCATCCTCTACTGTTCTGCTTGAGCACGCTGCCCCTGTGAGTAAAAAAAAAAAAAAAAAAAATCGAGGAGGAGGAGGAGGAGGCAGAGACAGAGAGGAAGTGGGAGTGAAAGCGAAGAGGCGCGGACAGGCACAAAAAGATGGATGGCTGTTGGGCAGAGTGATAAAGAGCAGGAAAGAGAGACAAATAGAGAATCAGAGGAGAGGGGAAAGTGAGACTGATGCGTATGGAATGAAACGCGGGATGGAAGGTGAAATGTTGGCAACGGGGAGCAATGGAGGAAGGAAAAAGCCTCGGGGAGGGGGATGGAGGCTCTGCACTCCCCTACACCTTCCTTAATTAGGAAATATAATATTGAGAGAGGATTGAGGTGGATCAAATGTGCAAGATAATGGCTTTATCTATACGGCCACCACAGAATTATGGATACAACTGCCAAAAGACCTTTCCAGGTTGGCTACTCGGAGTGGGAAGAAGTACGGGAAAAGAAAAAAGCCTCAGGCCGGGATTTGCACAATGGAATTTAACAGAAATGTATGGAATACTCTTGCATTATTAAACCCGCCTATTAAAAGTCAGAAAAGGAAGAGTGTCTATTAACATAAAAGTGGATTGAGACCCTGAAGGGGTCCGGTGGCGCACAATGACAGAAATTCATCAAACTAAACGCTTTATTGTTGAAATGATGTATGCGTGTTGTATCTGTCTGCATGAATTAGCGAGTGTGAGTGAAATCAAACGGCGCTCGCGACTCAGGACCGTTTCCATTTTTTGGATTACGCTTCCGTGATTAATTGAGTAATCCGGTCGACGTCAGGAAGAGAGAAATGTGTTGTTTTGTTTCCTCCGACAGATGAAAATACAAAGATAATTAATCTCCCACGATATGAAAAAGAAAAGTCCGAGACGCCGGGACCAGCAGGTCCGTGGCATATTTGATAAATGGTCGAACTGTTCGTCGATTCTTCAAATTTTGCGTGGTGACGGATTAAATGATTGATCTGATAATTGCATCAACGCTGAAATAATGCGGTAGCTCTCGGACCCAGTTCCCACGAGCCGGTCACGCTTAATGACCTTCAGCCCCTTTGGGAGGTCAGAGGTCGTGATTGTTGCCCCGTTAAGGCAACACGTCGCCCTGCTGACAGGAATGAGGAGGCTCTTGTGTTGGATCCTGTTCCTTTCAGAGAAATCTCTTTCACGACGGCTTTAAGTGCGTCCAGCGGAGCCTCGGCGGTGTCTCCCAGATTATCCTCCTCCCTGATTGAATTCTAAACAGATTCCTCGCCTGTAAACCCTCAACATGCAACACCACCTTAGTATTACAGTGTGTGTGTGTGTGTGTGTGTGTGCCATTCTTATCTACTGGCAAGACACCATTAAATACAACAGTAAGTATTATGATAGCCTCCTTGAAATTCCTCTCTTGGACTCGTAGGAGGACTCGAGTGGAATGCGAGTTGTGAAAATCATACAACCATTTTGAGGGTTTTAGCTGCTATTTTTATTCTCCCCCACGCTCTCAACTTTTTTTTTTTCCCTTCCTTGATCTCAGTTTGCTTTTTAAGTCTGCTCCATTTTCCATCCGTTTCTGACCTCTGCCGATTGGGAAGCTGTTGTCATCGTAACCACAAGTGTCTCTGGCTTTCTCTCCGTCTCTCTTTTTTTTCTCTCTGTCCCTGCTCTCCTGATTTTTTTTCCCCCTCTGCCTGCATCTCTCTCCCTCCCGTGATGTAATAAATATTTATTTCCACGCTACCCCCGACAAAGGGCGGGGCGGGAGGCATGGCGAGGAGGGCTAAAGTGCTTTTTAAGGAGCTAACTGAATTGGAATTGGTGACTGGTGCCCTGGTATGAGGATGAAGCACACACACACACACACACACACACTCAGAAAACACATGCATGGGTTGAATGGAGGGGAATTGATTGTGGTGGCAGGCCTCTTTTTTTTTTCTTTTTTTTTTTACAAACCTGTCTCATTCACTGAGGGAGGCGTCTGGCTGCTCGCCCTCTCAGGGGGGTCTTCAATATCTGTTATGGGTGGGTGTGGAGGCCTGCACCATGTGCCAGTCAATTCTAATCATATAAAGCTGTCTCGGCCCGCTCTCTGAAGGAATGCCGGCCTTTATATTCCGCTCCTCTTCGCTCTGCTCTCGAGCCTGAAAACGCGACTTGAAACATTCGTGGTTTCAAGTTTTACGAGGAAGAAAAGGGTCATTCGGAGACCTTGAACTCCATCGGATGTATGCAGAAGAACACAGACTAAAGCTTTTCTCTATCAGCTTTTACGTTTATTGCTCAATGCCAGAGCATCCGTTCACGCTGCAGTTTGGAGTAATGGATGAGGGATATTTACATCATACAGCTCTGGAAAAAAATGCATTTTTTTTCTGAAATCAGCATCTCTACATGTATTCCAACCATTCTATTCCAGCGCCTGTTGAATTCTAACACATGTACACCTCATTCTGCTTAAAGAGGAACCAGGAGTGGAATAAAGCTTTATTGTACCATTATCGCCAAATATTGATTTCTGAACACTTCTTAAGTGTTAAAATGAATATTATGTTGTTTAAAATGAATTCCATCTTGTTTCTTTGCATTGTCTGAGGTCTGAAAACATGGTATTCATTTTCTGCAAATTAATGCTCTAAATGATTTTTATATGGAATTTGACGGAAATGTTAATAATGTAGATTATTGATTCAAACAAATATGGTCCTTTTGCCCAAACACATACGTATGAGTAGTAAAAAAAAAGATAATTTTGCAGTGGTCTCATTTTTTCCAGATCTGAAGAAAACAAGGTCTGGCGAGGCCTGTGCTTTCCTAAGTTGTTTACCGTGAATTCTTGTTTTTCTTCAGCTTTCTATTTTAAACTCGAGTGCCACAAACTCCCGAGCACCTCCCATGCCGCTCTCTCCCCCAAACCTCGTCTTTCTCGCAGTTTCCCCCAGTGGGCCACAATTACAAATCTTCCTCCCACCATATGGGCCAAATCCTATAATAGCTTGAGCTAAAAGAGGTGCGTTTGCTCACAGTCTACGTTCCCCATTCGCACAAAAATTACACGCATTAGTAGCTGTGGGACAAAGCAGGGCTAAAGGGTGGGGTGCTTCCTGAATGGAGCCTTCCAGAAACTGAGAATGGCTGAAAGACAAAAAAAACCAAAAAAAAACAAAAACGAGAGGAGGAATGCGATTATTGGATTGGACCTCCTCTTTCACAGAGAGTAGAAACTGTTGGCAAACACACAGCTGAAAGAGTTCACTGCTCGCTTTTGAGAAACCGATACTGTCACAGCTGAATGTATTGTGGTGAAACAATGACCATTGGTTAAAGAGTGAAACTGTTCATCACTCCTCGGTGCTAACAATTCTTGGCCGTGGTCACTATAAGCTTTTGATTACCTTGTATTGATCCCTGATAGAAATCTGTGTTTACCCCAGTGCTTCCATAGCTCTCTCAGACACCTGGAGCCAGACTCACCAAAGGGGGCTTTGGTTAATGACCTTGTATTCTATTCCGCACCGATTGAATTACCTCTTTTTTATACTAACTGCTGAAAAGGAATCTCCCTCCCGCTATCAATCTATCTTCTTTCTTTTCTTTTCCGTCTTTTTTTTTTTTGTCCGTTTCCTTCACTTCTTTGTCTTTGCGGCGATAATTTACGACGACCATGAAGACGCTGGAAAACCCGAGGATTTACATCCGTCATATAAAAGCGTCTTGTGTCACTCGGACAGTTTGGATGAAGCACCAAGCGTCTCCTCAACCTCGACACCGCTGACCTTGGGCGCCGGGACGCTGACCGCAGATATCCTTGAGCCATTGCTATTTTTATGTCCTTCCTAACCTTTTAAAAAATGTTCCACTCAGCCAATGCCTTAGTTTATAATCTCCATCCATCTCTGTCGGTGCCGGCGAGTGCACCTCCGAAAGACATAATCGGATTTTGGTGGCATTAAACAGCGAATAGCCGCAGTCATCGGACGACCTGCTAGTAACAAGTTTAGAGGCGAGCGCCGCATTTGTCAAGTGTCATGGCTGAGACCTAAACACCCGATATGGACATGAACCGCACACTCGGGCTCTAGACTTGTAGGAATTCGCTCAAGCTGCTTAGGATGGGGTAGGATTTCCTAATTCCATGAGTTAATAGGTCTTCCTTAAGCCGAAATGAAGATTTTACCCAGGAACAGGAGCTCTCCCAGGGTGTTCCTGACAGGAGTTCCTGACAAGCGAGGGATCAGAGCAAGTGTTTCCTTTATGTACAAATGGTCCGTTTCCTCCTGGCTGCCAGTTGCATCGCCTCCCGTGTCGCTACAGCTGGCTTTATTCGTTTCAGATGTCTGTATTGCTTGTTCTGGAAATGAGAAATATGTATCAGACACGAGGATGTCTCATACATCACCGGCTCCCAATGTCCGACTATCTCTCCAACCCGAAGACAGATAGATACGGCCGAGTATTGTCTGTGGTTGACACTGTTGTCAGAAGCGGTCATTGTGGCTGTGAATGCGACTCATTCCCGGGACAGATAAAGCAAAGGCCCAGCTCTCTTCTTCCGCTGTAATTGTATTCCGTCTCCATGCACCGCTGGAGATGTAAGTATCAGATGATATGAGTAATGAAAGTCCCAGAATGAGACGCTTTTCCTTTTTCAAGTGTCACAGGCGGACCTGTTTGCAGGCGGGTTGAAAGGGTGGACGGATTATGTGTGTGTGTGTGTGTTTAAGGAGTGGGAAAAAGTGATCGGTAATCATTTGGAAGGGATAAATGAGGCGTCTCATCAATCACGCGGCGTTCGTTAAAGGTTACGTCGCCACATCTGAGGGAAACGTATTCGGCCTTAGCGCGGGGAATAAAAAAGTAATTATCCTTTATCATCAGCCAGAGGAGACTTGACATAATTAGTTTTTTTTTTTGTTTGAAGTTGATTTTAGCTTCCTTTCCTCGGGGATTAAATGTATCAGACAATCGTTGGACTGTTCACGCCGTACACTCGCCTATCTACTAACCAAACCTGACACAAGGAGTTCCGTGGTTCAGCCCCATCTGTTGATCAGCCGTGACGATCCGCGTTCCACCTGCGATTTATTCCTCGGTTCGACTGAATTCTACTGGTTTCATTTGCGCTATGTGTGAATGTGTGTGTGTGTGTGACCATGACTGTGACCTGACTGCAGTGCTTCCATTCCTACAATAATATGATGTAGGGGGGCGGTGGTGTTTGGGGACGGCAAGGAAAAAGAATTTCCCTTCAGGCATCAATAAAGTATCACACTGTACATTAATAAAGCTATGTTATTATTGTCAGGGCCACATTACTCAGACCTCATTTCCACAATAGCTCCTTTTGTAATTGAGTAGTGCATATCAGTTTTGAAAAGGACTGTGTCCCAATGGTCGAACTGCTGCATTTTTTTTTTTGTTTTTTTTTTAACAAAAGGTTCAAGATCGCTTACAAGCTTCATAACCTACTCAATATGGAGTTTTCATTTTTCATATTTTTCAATTTTCCGGTGTGTTTACTGGCCCCACGGCAACCTGCACATGATCAGAGTATTACAGTGTATTACATGCAGCTATTCAATGCTTTTTAATAATGGCAAAATCAATTGTTTGTGATGAGGGGTTTACTCTTTTGTCATATTGATCCAGGCCTTAGTCCATGATTAGATTAGATCCATGGTTAGTATGTTGCTTATTAATTCCATTCATGTTTCTCTGCCCATCATCTAGCTGTCTCTGTTTGTTAACCCTTCAACACATGAGAAAGCCTTATTTTTTATGACAAAAGTGTTGTTTGTCATAAAAATCACAAGAAAGTAAACGGTGAATCTAATCTAAGTGAGATTTGAATTGCTTTTTGATTAACAAAAGGTCAGGCTGTTAAATATATACCCTCCCATGTTTCAACCGTGCCTTAAGGACTTCTGACACCACCCACCGTCCATTCACAACCATTCAAACCAGCCAATCAGAGGAGAGGCTCGTTAATATCAATGAGACAGATACAAAAAGCTCTGTTCATTTTAGAGCACCAAAGAGAAGCTTGATAATATGTGACCTTTAACACATTTTTTTCCCATGTAACATTTTATTGCTTCAGCAGTCAGTGGAAGTTTTACATTTTTTACATAGTCTACAGGTGATAAAAGGTTAAATGACAAAAAAATCTGGAGCTTTAACCTGTTAAAATCCAAATAACCCTGATAAAGGAGTAGTGTTTAAGTTTTATGCATATATTGCATGAGAAAATTCAGCTACAACACTAAATAAAGTATTTTTATCTGTAGTAAAACACAATGGTACTGTTACAGCATCAATATATATCGTCAATATCCACATCATCAATACAATAAGAAAATAATTTAATATAATATCAGTAGTAGGACTACAACTAACAACTATTTCGATATTTAATTTAGTTTTCTATGATTTTATATACAAATAATTGATCTTTGAACTCTTATCTTATCAATTATTGAACTTTGCATTATAGATGATATGGCTTATTTCAAGTACCGGTATATTTTTCTGGTTTGAGTCAGTTTGGTCTTGTTTTTAGTTTTAAATAAAGCATTTTTAATCTATAGTAAAACACTTTTTTTCTTTTATTTGCAGTATTCGAACTAGCAACTAGCATTAGCATTTCAAACAGGAAAATTGGAAAAAATAAACCTGGGGCTTAAGTGATTAATTATCTCTCCATTATATAAAATATAATAAATATACAACTCCAAGTTGTATATTTGGATTTTTGATGCAATTAAACACTTTATTGAGGGTGTTAGACCTGCCGCTGTTGTCACCTCGATGAACATGTGAGGTGACCTGAATACACTTACGACTTGAAATAGATTCATGACACGCCATCTGTCTACATTTTCACATCATTCCAAACTTTAATTTAAAAGTACAGGCTGATCCGTTTTAACCAACAATCTACCTGAAGTGCAAATAGCAGTCCTCAGACATCCTGTAATAATTTTGAATGAGAAGGGGACAAGGACGAGGCAGCTTCTTCTTCTTCGACTTCTCACCATCATGAAGCTTCTAATTACCTGCCACCTTCCCCTTTGTCTCCTGGACTCCATGCTGGGTTTGTAAAGGAAAAGCAAAAGAGATGGGGAGTCCGGGTGGGGTGAGGGGGGGTGTAAGAGTTATGGAAAAAGGGGGAAGAATGAAGGAAAGGGGGTTGAGAGACTGGGAGAGAAGGAGAGAGTGAAAGCCAAGTGAAAATCCATATACATGATTTATACCAGTGCGACTGTGCGCGGTAGGCAGGAGTTATCTTTTATTTATGAGGGCATCAGCAGCAAAGCGCCCAGATGTTAAGCTGTGTGGGGATCTCATCTAGCCCGAGTCGCTCTCTGGCAATAAAGGCTGGAAGGTAGGCCGCTCGGAGCCGGGGAAGGGCCGCGTTAGGATATCGTGCGGAAGAGATAGACAAAGCTTTGTCCTCTTTGACAGAAAGCTTCAGGCGAGATAGTCGCGGCTGTAAGCGGGAGCCTTGAAACTTGTGTTAGATTTGTTACAATTTGTTAAACTAGAAACCCAAGATAGAGGGAAAATAACGGTGCTGATGGCTCATTTTCCATGGCTCCATTATTTATCCATGGCAGACACTTGTTGTTTTCTCCTCTGTCAACACCTCATCAAAGAGACGCCGAGGATTCATTATGGAAATGAAGCCCCCTCATTGTCACCCTCCGCAAATCAGATGCGAGATCTCCACGACGAGCATCCACACCATCATCACCATCATCATCAATCAAACCTCACATTCTGCACGTGCCCTGGATATGAAAAACACGCCTCGCGCCCTAATAGCGCTAATAAAGAAGTTAATGTTGTGCTGCAGCCGTCCGTGGGTGGAGGTTTGCTGACGGGGCGGAGCTGGTTTCTTAAAGTCTTCAAAGCTGTTTTTTTTTTTTTTGGAACATGGCATCAGTGGTGGGCCTTCTCTGCTGGCCTAACATAAATCATGATCATAATTTGATAAGAGTTAATTTAATTTTTGATTTACTTTCCCTTAAATATATAAAAGTATTCTTCATATTCTCTTCATGTCGCATTAGCCTCCTTCCAGTGTTTTTAGGTTTTTATCCAATCAGAATTCAGTTTGCTTTTGTTACCAGGCTGTATGAAATCTGCCTGAGGCCTTCAGAATCAACAATGCTGCCGTCTGTGCAACATAAGTGAACAGGAACATACAGTTGATAGACAGCTGCAGTAGCCAATCAGATCATGAGTTGTTGACTGTAGACCTTCTAGGTAGGACTTTAGGCATTGGATGTGACATGTTTGCATCCTGTGATTGGATGCTCACCTGCGGGTTCAACTGAATTCTTTGTGAGGCAGTACTATGCAAATAAGGTTAGCAGAGAAATATTTACTCGATTTTTAACCCATAATGGCAGATATACTTGAGAGACCATTTTCGAGACACACTTTTTAAGAAAAGCCAGATCTCATCAGACGTGGTCAACCGACCCCTGGGCCAGCGAAACTGTCCCAGCCGGGTAAAGGGTTTTCAATCGA
The DNA here is from genome assembly GCA_030544235.1 of Lepturacanthus savala. Taxonomy (NCBI): domain Eukaryota; kingdom Metazoa; phylum Chordata; class Actinopteri; order Scombriformes; family Trichiuridae; genus Lepturacanthus; species Lepturacanthus savala. The sequence continues at coordinate 7,301,737 of CM060479.1, read as the reverse complement.
TCGATTTCCAATCGATCCACTGAGTACCCCTGAGTTACAGCTTCTGAAGGTGCTGCAAATTATTCCGCTGGGTGTGCTTTTTGTTTACAAAGGATCACCTTGGTATGTGGAGCTACACTGGATTTGCGAACTTCTATTCTTTAACTAAGGCAGCAACGAGACACCAAGGCACGACTGGACACTTCCAAACGATGGTGTGTCGCAAATTGTCGCGAATTAGCATCATACTGTTTGCATTCCCACTGCACTCGAGATAGCGTATGCATTCTTCCCCCAATGCTGGTTTGTTGAAGAAGCACTGAGGTCCAGCTAAGGCTATCCCAGCACAGGAGGTGCGTTCAGATGCTGTGGGTCACTGGCCAGTAGTTGAAAGTGAGCAGCAACGCTGTAAATGGCCAAAATATAAAGGCCGGACTGCCTTCAAAGGGCAGGGTTCATCTGTTTCCCAAAAGGAACCACAACTGCGTTCATGAAATCCAAGAGTAAGGGCCAAAGGGTCCAATGTGGCATATAAATATATTTGGGCATCAAGGAGTTAAAGACTTTTGGGGACACCTGAGTGGATGCACAACTCAAAAAACAGTAAAATAGCCCGTTTTGTACACAATTGAGGTGATGCAATGCCCAGTAATGCGTAAGTGTGTTATGTGTGTTGTATATTATTTCTCCAACAGTGGTCACATGGTGTTATAAATGGTGGTATTATGAGAGGTATTTATTGAAGTCGGACAAAGTGAAGGCCGAGGTGTGAAAAGCACGGCCCGCCACTGCATGGCAGCCATGTTTGGTGACAGACAACTCACAGACACCCCGGGGCGGAGTGCAGAGAGATTGGTGAACTGTAACAGAAAAGGAAAAGGTTACGCTCTGACCAGGTCACTCCAAACCCTCCAGCAACCCAGCGGGTCCTGTTAGTTTAACTGTGGCTTCTAAACAGCTCCAGCAGCTCCGGCTGGCAGGGCAACCGCATTTCAAGCGCCATATAACCCGAGCGCGTTGTTTTTTTTCTAAGGACGTACAAGTATCATAAGCCCTCACGCCGCTCCTGGCCTTTTTTCTACGGCTGCGGATTCTTCCTCCTCCTCATAATGGAGGCTGTGATCTCATCCATCGGCTATGAAATAAAATAATAATGGAGTGACTGTGCGGATGCCCCGGAGGAGCTACCGGAATGAGACGAAAAATAAAAGCCAATATGACTGAAAATGTTTAGTGTCGGCTTAGGAAAATGAGTTTGGAGCGTTCGCGAGGGAGACCGTGGGGCGCGATGAGGATGTTACTGTAACTTGCCCCCCGCACCTCCGCTCCATTATCTCAATTGCAGCAGTTAGTTACAGTAAATGGACAGTATTACAGTGACACTTCTTGGCTCCCGAAGCAGGTGCTTACATTATATAGAACGGCTTTCGGCTCCAGTGCTGAGCTGCGGCTTCTTAATAGCTCGGGCCCTATTAGCAATTACTGGAAATGAAGAAGGTTTTGCCAAAGTGTGCTGCACTGCCGGTTTGGGATTTTTTTTTTTAAGTATCTTATGATACCTTGAAGAGATCAAAAGGGGAATTAAGGGATCCCCGAAACATTTCCAGTTTTCTACATGAGTAACCAGGGGCACGTGAACCGTTGCATGCTCGATAACGGAAATCCATATATAGCTTTCACGTCGGCTTTCCGCCGCTGCTGATGAAAGGTATAATCTCAGTTCCTGACAAATAGGGACTGTCGTCTGTCTGCTGGAGGAGCGCTGTGTTTGTGTGTGTGTGTGTGTAACACAGCAAGCTGAATGCAGGCAGACAAAGAGCCACTCCCTGCTGGATGTTGAAGGCTGTTGCAACACTGAGAAAAAAAAGGCTGTCTCCTTAACCGAAATAATATTACACAGCACCAGGGATGTGGCGTTAATATATGAGATTTTATTCTCCATCTTCTGTTGTGAAACTCTTTTTTTTTTTTTAATATGAACTGAGATGCCAGACTAAATTAACATGGGCAGATCTCTCCCAGAATGATTGATGATGAAGGTTCCTGTCTGACCTCTCATTACCACAAATATGAACATCAATTAAAGGACTAGAAGTATTTTTTTTTTTTCTTACCGAAATATATTTAGTTATGATGTATGCATCAATATCAAAGGAGTGCCCACCAGTTAATTAGTTTTCCAGCCAGTAGTAACTTAAATCTGACTGTGGCACACGTGTCTCAGGGCTTTGCTGAGAAACTTGAACTCAATAATACTGGAAAGCATAAAGCTTTCACTGGAAAGCTGCAGTTTCTGTCCTTGTCACTTTTTTAATAGATCAAGTTTGGCTGGAAAGTTGTTATAAAATCGCCAAACTACAATCTCATCAGACTTTCATGTCACAGATGATGAAACCTAGAGGCAGTGGAGGCATTAAACTCACTTCTTACTGAGAATTTGATGTGACAATTAGCTTATCTTAGCATGAAGACAGTAAGCAGGGGGTAACAGCTAGTCTGGCGCTGTCCTATGTAACAAAATCCTGCTGTAGACACACCTTAAACTCATTAACTATTTGTTTAATCTGTAGAAATTAATTAGAAATTAGTATATTAGTGACAATTTGTCATGATATAGGAGGTCATGTGTGGGATTATTATCCAGAGACTTCCTGGACGGTGACAAGACTCTAGCGGAGCATTTGAATATAGGAAAGTGAATCATAAATATTTTAACATTTAATTGAATAGTAATGGCATTCAATTTCAATTGTCAAATAAAATTTTAATTCACTTATTCTGCAATTTATTTGACTTCAATCAGCAGCTCAATGTGAGCCTGACAAGCTCAAATATACTGCATGTTCCTATACTCTGACATTAATCTCCTTCCACCACCTCCTCACTTTCTCGCTTCCATTAAGAAATATGAGGGAAAGAGCGACCATGAAAAGCAAATATGCAGCAGTGGACATTAAATCAGATAAGAATGGAGGAAATGTTTAGATCAAGATGCAGCGGGTCTAACCTGTAGCCGTGCTGCTGTTATAATATCACCACTCACCAGACAGCACATCAGCCCGAATGGCATTTACTCCCCCATAGACCTCCATTATCATAATGTCCCTGGGTTTAGCACCCCATCCCAAAGGCCAATGGGGTCTCCATCTCACCGCTCCAATAATGGAAAGTGCCTCAAAGCCCCTCCAGGACTAGCCTGCTTACAGCGGTATTGGGCCATTAGGAATATTGTGAGAAACTGTGATACATGTGCATATATGTTTTAAGCGTGTTTGTGTATTTGTGTTTGCGTATACGGTATAAAAGTGTGGACAGGTGTACAATGGGAATAATTCATTGGCAGTTAATGGGATTTCAGTAGGAGCTTTTGCTGCTGACAGTTTACTCTATAGCCGCCTACCCTGGTGTGAATTATTAAAAGGCTTTGAATTCCTATTAGTGGTTGTGACAGTGGAGTAGGCCAGATAAAGAGGCTGGAGTCACACACACAGCACCCACACACATACACACACACACACACACACACACTACACAAAAACAGGGAAACAACTCGTCCTCATAATCACAAAAAAAATGGAAAAAAAACACACACAAAATCAAATTAGTATTCACACAATTAAAGCGACAGAACTCCTCACAGCTCCTTCTGCACACACACACACACACACATAGAAAACAAACACGCATACAGGTATAACGAACAACAACCGAGGAAACGGCAAGTCACAGCAAAGCCTTATGATAATTTCCCACTGTTTGCTTTGAGATGTGACGGGGGTCATTTGCATTTCTGCTCCTGAGTCTTTTTATAAGCTGCTCCTCAGCCCACCGGTGGAGCAGAGACGCGACAGCGAGAGACGTGGGAGACGCACAAATAGGTTTAAAGCGTCGTGGAGGCGTGCGTGTCGAGGTCGTCTGTCGACGTCTTTGTCTCGTTATACAGACGCGGGGGTTGCGGCGGCTGCCTGCCGGGGCGCCCGTTCGTCTCCGAGTGTTTTACTGTCTGCTCCCGTCTTGCCATGTGAACATGGGCACCGCGGACAGGGCCATTAAATGCCAAGGTGCGCTCTCGACCGAGCCGCCTGTCAGCGTGATTGGTTGGCTGTTTGTAATGGATGGAGCCAGCGGCCCGCGGGCCAGCCGCGTAAATCCATACAGAGGGGTTGGGGAAAGATGACAGCGAGAACATAGGATGCAAAAAACCCTGTCACACACAAACACACACCTTGTTTAAACGGCTCCCCGCTGATTAAGACCCCATCGATCAGTTAGCGAGCGTGTGGCATTTTTGACTCAAACCGTCCATGGATAATGGGGTTGGCAGGCACCATGCAGATAGTGGGAGAGCAGCCCAAGGAGTCGGCAGAAAGGGGGGGGGGCTCATTAATCCAGGGGCGTGCCGTCGTGCTGCGACGTTGCCAACAGGCTGCAGCTGGGTTGAGGAGCATCTGGAGCATCACTCTCCCATCACTGGTCCACCCCTCCTGTGGAGCAATGGTCTGGCCTGGTCTGGAACATTTAACTGCCAAGGCAGATGGTACATTGGGTGGGTACTGGGCATGAGATGTGCATGGGCAGTGATGTGGGTGATGGAGGCATACAGACACGCTTTGGCTCGCACCAGGCACGCCGGTCATATTTACTTAGCGAGGGAGTGTAATGTGGGAGTCATGTTTCTGCATTTGGGGTGCCTTTATGGCGCTGGACTTCGGGGAGGATTTGGGAATTGATGGCCTGTGGAGCATTAAGCCAGGAACAGACTTTCGTACCCAATGTCCTGAAAATGACCTGATCCAACAGACAGGCTGCGCTGGGCGTGACAATTAGAATTCGGCGGTTGGATATTTCCAATCAAGTCACGGCAGGACCATGATCGCCATATCTGATAAAGCAACCATATTGAAAGACATAAAAGTCGAGCAGCCCGATCATGCCTTGAGTCATATCGCACATAGAAAACAATGTCTACATCTCTAAAGAATATGTGTATCGCATTTTTTTTAGGTGCGCCAGTTGGCTTTACAGATGGTTTTATGGCGATATTTAATTCACTCATACATCACACACTTAGCTGTCCAGATCTCTGAGTGCAGGTCTGCATATTCACTCGTTTTTTTTGGCTGTTCGATCGATGACGGCATCAGCGCCTCCGCCTCGTTCCGCTCCGGCAAAATCACGCTACAGACTAAACACACACTCTGCGGTTTTTCCCAAACTCGATAAACTAATCACACGCACGGCACAAGCCAAACACCATGTCAATGAGCCGCGATTGCAAATGTCACCGCTAATGAATGTTAATGTATTCGGTGTAAAGCTACGCACACCGGTTGACCTGTTGGAGGACAGGACGATGGACAAGTGAGTGAGAGATGCATTATCTGTTGGCTCCAGTTCCATTAGACACTCATCCTCACTGCTGATGTGTCTTTGAACAAGACTCTTGACTAGGGTGCTTCCCTGACCTTTGACCTCCCTGTGGATGTGCGTGTGTCTGTATAATGGTATAATTCTGACTCAGTTGTATATTTTTTTGTTGTCTTTTCTAATTATAAGGATTCTTTTCTCCGCATACGCAGTCTCAGCACATCACCTCTCATTAGCCGAGATGTGGCACCAAATTGAGCTGCTTAATTATCCCAAAAAACGGAGCAAGAGGAAAATGGCTAATGACAGTCCACATTAATAGAGAGCGTGTGTGTTTGCTTTTGTGCGCGTGTACAGTGTATCTGCACGTGTTTAGGCGGGGCCCATTCTTCTGAACACAAAGTGTTGACGAGGATAATCTGGACCACATATGGCTGCACGCTTGTAAACAGCAGACAGTTGCATTCTAATTAACCCGCGAAATTAGAAGAACAGGAGGCCGCCATTTGTGTGGGCGCACTGGACCAGGGCTATGAAAGAGAAACCTTATTGCAGTCTCATTGATGGGACCCGAACTGTGGAAGGAGACATCTGATAGGCTGACCCCTGGTCCTCGGAGTCGGCGCTGTATTGGATAAGCTCAGTGGGGGATTGTGGAGGAGAAACAATGATGGGCTCATAGCTGCTTTTTAGCTTTTCATTATGCTAATGGTTAATTAGGCATTTCATGACTAAAGCTGCATGGCTATTCTCATTACATGCTACTCAGTACTCCCAGAGTGCCGCAGCATTATGCTGAGGACGGGGAGAAGTCGCACGATGTGAAGGCCCCTAGTTTTGTTCAGTGGAAGGCTTTATATTCTACGTGTTTCTATAATAACCTGCAGACTTACTCTATTAGCCGGCTATTCATAGCTGTTGGATTTAATGGTAAGATAATACGAGCACCCCCATCTCACTTTCCATGGATGTTTATTTGACTGATAGGCCATGATAGGCCTTTCCTGACATGATAGAGGCCCCATAGATGCTTCTGTCAGCTTAAGCCCTCTACCAGGCTCTAGGTCATTAAAATGCTGTCTGTCAAACATCCTCCAAATTAGACACAGCGCCATTACGTTTAAAGGGACAGTGTGTTTGTGTGTGTGTGTGCCCCTTGGAGTTTGGGTGTGTATAAAAGAGAGAGATCGGGGTGTTTTTTTTTTTTTCCTTTTCCCCTGCTGTCGTGTAGTGATAAAGCTGCTAATAGAGTATCTACTGAAGATGTTAACAGGTCTTTGTGCTGCATGATGAACGCCCCAGTTATCATGATAATTCGACCCAAGGGAACCAAGCACAGGGCTTATGTGAGTTGGTGATTATTATGTGTGTGTGTGTTCATGCATGCATATGTGTGCGTGTGTGAAGGCAGAGGGTCATGGGGTCACCAGAGCCTGCAGTAATAGAAAAGTGTTTTCTTGGTTTCGGATTGCCTTGTCACTGTCCTTAAACATGTTTTTTTTTCTTTCAGACGTGCATGAGATGCTTTTGGGGTGAGAGACTGTTTGTGCACAGCGAGGACAGTGCTGATTTTAAGGCCTTAATAACAAGGGATATGCCTTGTTATTAAAGCGTGGCCAGTCAGCTTTTGCAGCCGTCTTTGTCTCCTGTCTATTCATCCTCCCACAGGCAACATGACAAGCAAGACAGGCTGCTCCCGTTTTTTGGTTGACCGTAGCTGCAGCTACGAAAAAGAGAGCACAACAAATTTTCTTTACATTACATTTCAGCGATTCACACACAATCACCATGAAAACCGAGCGCCACAAATAGATTCCATCAATGTGATGCATAGCCGCAGTTGTGAGGAACACGCCTTATTGCATTTGCGCATTTTGTTTGCCAGCATTCGTGCAAAAGTTAATAACAGCCTAGCTAAACATTTACAATTACTTAGAATTCCCCACTAGGCTACATACAATGCATGAACAGTTACTTACAGGGATGCCTAATTGATACTATCCTGGAAAGCTTTGCACAGCTCATTCATCCAATGATGGTAAAAACTAACCTTTAACATCAATTTTGGTACGTAATTGTCAACATTTCACCCTTTAAACTACAAGTGCCGAGAGGCCAGACAGACTATTTGAGTGAAGATAAAGCTGCGTACGACTGTATGTTAAAATTTTAAATAAATGCATTTTATAAGATCATTTTTATGTAGCCCGCATAAAATAAAATATATTGGGAAACAGAGCATTGTGCAGTGTGTGCGCACTCCTACAAACACACACTGAAGCAGCTTCTGGAGGGAGATAACAGCTCTATTTACGCTGCCCTGCCTTTCCCTCACCATTCTGTAATAGGTGCTCCCCAGCGTGTGCAATCAGGGTGGGCGACCAGCAGACAGGAATTTGCACTCGAGCACATATATAGGGACCAACTGTTCAATTTTGGCCAGTTGAAGCCAGACCCAGGCTCAGAAGATGACTGTAATTCATAGTGTTGACATGTTGAGCGTCGGAGGCGGCGGGCTAAACATGATATTCTGCAGCCGGGCTAATGAGTTTGATCTCCTGGTGTTACACCCTGCACCCTCCCTGCCAGCCCCCCACCCACCCACCCACCCGGTTCACCTCTGTGACTTCACATCCCGGGGCGATGATGATGAGTTTCTTCCCTCCTCCTGACAATTCGCTCAGCAGGATGGCCAGAACAAGAGGAGGTGTGAACCGGCAGAAATTGCATCCCTCTCCACACCTAATATGCTCACTAGTGTTTTCTATTACAGCTCGTGTTTAATGGTGGCTGAGATATATTCCATTTTTTCGCGTTCCCGTTGGGTGGAAACATCAACAGCGGCGAGCTCAGGGGTAACTAAAGCTGAGACGAATTAAGTGGATTCAGCAGGTCAGGATTTGTTTTAGTATTTGAATCACTTCCATGATGCTGAAAGATGTTTTCTTCCATGAGGAAAACCTATAGCTGTTTGTCATGATTACGCCACAGTTACACTTATAGTAACATCCTCTCACAGTAAGTCCTACCACCTATTAGTGTGTTGTGATTGCTGTGACTGAAGGACAATCATCATGTCTGTGTATATGTGTGTGTGTGTGTGTGTGTGTGTGTGTGTGTGCGTGTGTGTGTATTAGTAGGGGAGAAAGTGTTCAAATTGAGGTCTGAAACGATGCAGGGCAAACCAGAGGGGTGCAACCAATCATAGAACAGTAGTGTTTCCAATTATGGACATACCTCCTGTGTGTGTGTGTGTGTGTCTGTGTGTGTGTGTGTGTGTATGTGTGTGTGTGTGTGTGTGTGTGTGTGTGTGTGTGCGTGTTGACATACAATACTATAAATGATTCATGATGCCATTAAATTCTGTGAAACACTCCAGAAGAATAAGCAAGCTGTCAGCAAGACTGCAGATCAGGATACTCACTTTGTAAAAGGTGTTTACAGTTTTTTTATATATATAATAATTCAGTATCAAGTTTCAACATGGCCTACAAATAATGATGTTACAGTCATGTTGGTTTAAATAGATAAAGGTCTTTTCCCATGACCTCAAGATCCCTTGAGTTTTCTTTGTTATTTACTTTGTGCTATCTGATCTTTCCTGACGTTATTCAGGCAAAAGAAGATACATCTATGCTTTGAACCGGTGGTTCCCAAAGTGGAGTCCAGGGACCCTCAGAAGTACTTGAGGTTCTTCCAGGGAGTCTCCAGCGAAAGGGAATAATTTATTTTAATTATAAGTCGTATCAGATGGGACAAAAATTATCAAATGTGGGGCGTGGTCTAATTTGGGTCACTTTAGGGGACCTTGACATGAAAAAGATGCTTTAATCACACTCCAAAAGTAATATGCAAGGTCTTAATCTTTTCTTCACTTCAGAGTCAGCGCTAACACATTCTCCAGACATTTTCCCTCGTGTGTCTCAGGCTGTCAGTGTCGGCATGATAGATACTCAGTGAGAAAAACAATAAGCGTGTGTTATTAGGTCCCAGAGTCGCGCTTGAGGGAACAAAGGTCACCATTTGACCCTTTTTTGCTGACACCCTGCGTGTGTGTGCGTGTGTGTGATCGCAAGAAAGAGAGACAGAGGACAAAGCTTTAAATAAAGGAGAGTCAAGCTGTTACCAACCCAAGACAGGCCAAATGTCACACACATGCCTGTGTGTGCGTGTGTGTATGTGTGTGTCAGGAGGTCACCCACCACGGCTCTGACTGCTTTCACCAAGGCCGCTAAAACAGAGAAAATGCTTTCACCGCATTAGCGCCCCACTCCCTCGTGTCTCGGTGGTCTTCTTGATTACCTCTCTGGTCAGCCTCGTTACCTAACCCTTCATTTACAGATCTGAAAGCATGTGATCGATCGGAGGAGAGACAGAGGCCATTTAAAAGGCTCCTTAGATTAAAGAAGCGATGCGAGTGATTAAAGAGAAGGGATGAATGAAAAAAGAAAACATCAGATCGTCCGATGAAAGGACGTACATAAGTTGAGGTTGAAGGGAACTGCTAATGTCTCTTCCTTGTCCATTAGCAAAAGCAGCTTTTCAAAAGATGTCATTGAGATTTGTGTGTGTGTGTGCGCCTGTGTGTCATAGTTGGCAGAAGGAGGAAAGGAGAAGCTCATTAAAAATGTAAGAGATGCAAGTTTTCAAAGAATACACACTGAGTCAAGGAGAGGATCGACAAACAAAATTATTTATGTGATCCTGGTAGATTGTTTCAGTTCTCCACGCTGTATAGAAATATCAGACTTAGCAGCTGACTGGCATTAACAACCGCGTGTGATAAATCATAGTGGTCGCAAATCGTCACATTCAATATATAACACCAAAGCACTCAAATGTGTGATTACAAGCAGCAAACACATCAGCTCTCAGTCCCGCTCAGGATTAATTCTATCGATTGCCTGTAAGCGGGTTTGGAATAAGGAAGTGGCACAAACAAAACAATTAACATGGAAGGAGGGTAAAAGTCTGCCACAAGATGCACCCGTCGCTGTTGTTTGTCTGCCAGGCCAGATGGACCGAGCAACAAAAACACACCTTATTGTGGCAGGAGGTGTGTGATCAGGGTGGAGCCTGCCGGGGACAGTCTGTGTGGGAGGGGCTCACAGGTGGGATGTGTTGGAACAGCTGATCGGGCACAGGTGGTGCCGGTTGTCTAATCATCTCTTTGTCTGCCTGCGCCCTTTTAGTAGGGCGCTGGTCCGGGATGAGGAGGTAGAGAGCGGCTGTGACTAACGGCGAAGTGTGTGTCTGCAGGGGCGTAGCACCGAATTCCGGTCCTATCCATGCCAGTGCATGAGCCAAAAAATATTTGAAATTAAATAAGAATAAATAGGGTTCAAAGATACAATCAGATCGGATTATATTGATGACTGGTTCTTTAATTCACCACTGGGATTCATGCATTTGTCTTTCACTGATGTTACACTTGTTCGTGGGTGGGCTAAACCATTTTGCGTCACCAAGAGGGGGGGGGTCTCCGAGAATGTCCAACATAGTAATAAAGTTAATTCCCGCCTAATTCATAATTAATTTGAATAACTTGCCCCTCTCCTTTTTCCCCAAGCCCTGGTTCCCAACATTATTTTTTTGCGTTGAAGGTCCCATTTCATAAAAAGTGAGATTTTAACATATTTTATAAGAAGGTCTTGACCAGTGTTTCAGATATGCTCGATCCACAGAGAAATGCACACAGCCCATAATCCAGAAACTGTGCCTTAAAACAATCAGGAGTCAACTCTTCATCCACCACAATGGGTTTCACTTGAGTATTTTGGGCCTTCAGTCGTGTTGGGATGGTGGGCAGATCGTCTGCTTAATCAGTGACACTGTTCAATGCAGCTAATGATCCACTGAGGAGTGAATCACTGGGCTCTGTCAATTTGAGGCAGGAACAATAAAAGCGGTGTGTAAATGGCTTTCTGTGTAATGCGGATCACTCGTACTGTGTGTGTGACTATTGTGGGAATTGAGTGTCAGCAGTAGCAGAGAAATTCAACATCAATGTTGTTCTGAAAGCTTTTAATCAGCCCAGCTCCCCCCGTGGTAACCTGAGTAGATGGTACGTTCCAGTCAGGTGAGTTTAAGAAGGTGAATCCATGAGACAGAGATTAGTGAGGAAAGTAGTTGGCAGCTTGCTGTGAGGCTGCAGATTTGATTTGTTCTTTGCTCATCTTTTGTTTCGTTTTTGTTAAGACGTTTTGTGCACACTAACTAATGATTTGATTTTTTTCTTGTTATTGCTCACCTATTCTGTCATTCAAACAACACAATTTATTTCCCACAGGCAGTCATAGAACCTGTAATAGAAAATGTTTTAACACTTTGGTAATGTGGTTTTCAAAGACCCTTATTACTGCAAAAATGTATCAAAATCGGCCTTTTGAAAAGCACTTTTCCGGGAGGTACTTTGTCTTTGAATCGAAAAGTATGTCGACTATTATGTAAACCACAAAAGATCCCTCTTTTTTCCCTGTGTGTACAGTCCTCCTTCTCCTCCTTAATTCAACAATACTGGCAGAAAACAGTACACCACAGGGACACACACACACATAGATCAGGATTCATATAAACAACAACATCCTTGTGTTATTTTCAGTTGTTGTGTGTGCAGACAACACAAATGACACATAGAGGCACACTCTGTCATTCAACCTTTAAAACAATAATGAAAATAAGAGTGAGAAAAGGCTGTGACGTCATCCTGCTCCTTCCTTCCGAGAACATGAACGAACCCTCCCAGATGGAAGGCATTTTATTTAGATTATTATGATTTTTTTTATATATATCTATTTAATCAGTCTCTATAATAAATCCCCCCAAAATATAATTTTGTACATGGGATAAATAGGTTTTTATTTGTGGGAATATTTGTGCAAACTGCAACTATAATAGCCATTAAAATGCTATTTTCTGCAAAGAAAAGACTACAAAATGGAAAAAATAGATACAAAACACTCAATTGGTATAATGATATGCATGGCATCTTTAAAAAAAAATCTGGGTTTAAATGGGTTGATGTAAGTAAAGCAATCCCGAGCCAAAGGAAAGAAGCCCCTCTTATCTGAAGAGTTCATCTGTGGCAGGCTGCCGTGGTGCTCCATCTCTTGTAATGAACTTGGTCCCAGAGATTTGCTGATCAAATGATCTTGCGCCGGTGGCACTTGACGACAGCGGAGGATGCAGAGCCCGCAAGTGACGCGGCCGGCATCTGTTGTGGGGGCTTAAAGACAAAAGCTTCCCTTTTGTTCTCCTTCCCCCTGGACCGCTGGGCTTCTATAGATGCGACTGAGAAAACATGATGAAAACAGAGTGTGGAAAATCACATGCAAAATCACAGATATAGCTGAGGAGTGCGGTCTGTTCGCTGCTGGAAATCTACAACAAACAAGATGCTCTACTCCTAATAAGATGCATTCAACCAGGGATGAGCTTAGCAGGGGAGTAATGAAACACACACACACACACACACACACACACCACACACACACACACACACAGAAAGCTGTTAAGATCCCTGGGCAGTTTTAGAGACTTCTGCTGGAATGTGACTCAGAGGAAGCATCCAATCTTCTTTAAAGGCCGTCCTCTACATCCACCGTGTGTGTTTGTGTCCTAAAATAAAGTGTCTTAGCTAAAGTTGTTAAGACGCTTGAAGATACATTCTTCTCTTGGGCATATTTGCCTTTAAATTTAAATTGCACACGCAAACACCTGCGACAGACTATAGCTCTTGTGACAGACGTATTCTTCATCTTCAGCGGGAGTCCTGCTAGCCTGGATCTCCTCCATCGTCTCTACCTCGACCTAATTTCTGTTTCCATTCCGAACCTACACACACACACACACACGTGTCTATGTCTGCACCAGGTCTCCCACTTGGTAGGCTATTGAGGTGAAGGCTGAAAGTAATCATTTTTAATTTGTCCTTAATGTCAGCAGGTCAGGGTAGAGCCCTGATGGCAGTGCAGTTTCATTACAGCAGCCCAGCAGGCCCCCATGTCTCCTGTAGGGATTCATTATGTTGCTGCACCTCCGTTACATGCACACACACACACACGCACACACACACACACACACACACGCATGTGCACACACGCACGTTCTGGCTATATCCTGCAATCTTCATAAAGGTTCCTATATATTGTCAGATGATCATGATCATCTAGGTTTTTGCACATTGCCATGCAGCAGGAAGTTTGTGCACTCTTCCATTATAGAATTGTGTTCTCTCTGTTAAAAAAAACACAATTTATTTCCCACAGGCAGTTATACAACCTGTGATAGAAAAGGTTTTCTCTATCATTGTGGTAATGTGGTTTTCAAAGCCTCTTATTACTGCACAAATTTATCAAAATCAGCCTTTTGAAAAGCACTTTTCCGGGAGGTACCTTGTCTTTGAATCGATAAGTATGTCAACTATTATGTAAACCACAAAAGATCCCTCTTTTTTCCCCGTGTGTACAGTCCTCCTTCTCCTCCTTAATTCAACAATACTGGCAGAAAACAGTACACCGCAGAGACACACATACACATAGATCAGGATTCATATAAACAACAACATCCTTGTGTTATTTTCAGTTGCTTTGTGTGCAGAATACGCAAGTGACACAAAGAGGCACATTCGCACCACACACACACACACACAGTCTGTGGATGCAAAATTAATTTACACAACAAAGGTGAATTCCTCTTACTGGACTTTTACATTTTCTCGCTTGAATTGCAGGGCGAGTGCACGTGTGCTGAGTGAGCTTTATAACCCCAGGACATGGGGAAAACCATTCAAAATACATTCTGCAATTTTGAAAACTGTGCGACAGTCAATTGGAGAATAAGTACCCTGTTCTTATCCTGCCTCCCGAATTCATGCGTTTTGCACTTTTCATTAGACCTGCTGTGTTCTACAGTACATTCTATCAAATAGCAGCTGTGGTTGTATAAATGTTTATTCAATAAGATTCGCTACATCTTCTGTGCCGGTTTCCATGCATGCATTTAGAAACAATTTGTTTGCTTCATGAAAATAACCTTGAGAGACAAAAAAAGCTGAACCAGTTCCTCATTTTGTAGCTTTCATCTGTTTTGCATAATAGGTACAAGACATGAAATCAAGGCTTGTAGCATATTCATCGCAGCATGTTCTGCTCTACCGTTCTGTGTCCGTGGAACACGGGTTTGAACTGTGAGGCCGCGGCGCAGCTGGATGTACAACGACTAAAAACCCGTGTCACCGGATCGTTCTGACCTTTACGGCTGACATTCCCTGTCGGACCTGAGGCGGCTGCTGAACCCAGGAGACGTCTGGTTTGAGGGGCTTAGCCTCAGGGCCAAAGGCTGTCAACACAATCAGGAGGTTAATGTCAGACACGCCCGCCACACACACACACTCACACACACACACACACACACACATAGGCATCACCTCCGGCAGCGCCAGGACAGACCTTCAGGTTGCATCAGATGCACCATTGTTCCCTTCCTTCGTTCCTCTCGGTTAGAGCAACTCTTCATAGTTGATTGATGTCTTCAATCTAATCAGCACTTTCTCTCCGGTGTTATTATTTATATTCCCATCCATGCATGTGAAATATGTTGTCTCCCATGCTAATTCAATTTGCAAGGTGGGTTGCGTGGATTGAGCGACGGATTAGGTTCAGTTAGGTTGTACACTGACACAAACCCCCCGTGCGCGCCGCGGGTTGCCTCGTAAGGGATAAGAAGTCAAGGACAAGCAATTTGTCAGAGGTGTAAATTAATTTGCAACATAAAAAAAAAGAAATAGATGGCGATATGGAAATGGAAGTAATTAAGATGATAGATTGGACGCAGCGTGTGAGATTCATGTGTCACCGCTACAGTGCTCTGGGATGGAGATTCACAGTCATATAGTTTAGATGGCTCAGCATGCACACACAACATGATCTTTGGAGGCGGCGAAAATGGCCTTTTTGTATTGACTAGAGGCACCGAGTCATTGAGCACCAAACACCAAGGCCACACACCACATTATCACTTTTGTACTTTAGCCTACTTAATACTTGAACTTGCAAAAACCTGATATGAGTATTGTAATATACATGTGCCCTTTTGCACCTTTCTATATTATCTACTACATGCTCATTGAGATGCTCTGTTGTTTCCTTGTTTAAACCCAGACAACACTTAAACAGATGCTACCTGGTGACTCAATGACATATGAGTAGGTCAAGGTTATTAATCAAATCGAAATAACAAAAATTTGAGATGAAAAAAAAAAACATTAAATGAAAATTAAGCTTTACAAAACTGAAAATGGTATTGTGTGTCTAAAAAACTACGATTATTATTACTAAAATTGTCCTTCAGTGATTGAGCAATGTAAAGGATACATCTTGTGTAGACCATGATTTATTAACTTATTGTCTTTTGTAGATGGTTTCATTTCATCTGTTCAAGTTAATGCATTTTATAAAATGGTCTCACCCAATATAACCCATATTACAAAAAAAAAATTAAATAAAAAACTAAAACTAATAAAAACACAAATGAAAGTAGCTGAAGCATTTTCAAAAAAATAAAAAAGAACCAAAGACACTTTAAAAACTAATTAAAAA
The DNA here is from genome assembly GCA_030544235.1 of Lepturacanthus savala. Classification (NCBI taxonomy): domain Eukaryota; kingdom Metazoa; phylum Chordata; class Actinopteri; order Scombriformes; family Trichiuridae; genus Lepturacanthus; species Lepturacanthus savala. Next base: position 7,285,793 of record CM060479.1, on the reverse strand, counting down.
TTAACCAAAATAAATAAAACGTTTGCTTTTGCAATTGCTTTTCAAAGGAATAGCTTTTCAGGAAATTAACCTATTCCCTTTAGTTATGTGAGAGTGTTGATACAACTCATGTGTGTACGATAAGTAGCAGTTTTAACAAACCTTAAGCTGTGGTTTTACAGGCTTTTTCAATCAGAGATGACTGTCTTTTAGCCATATTTGTGCTAAGCTAGGCTAACCATCTCCTCGCTCCAGCCTCATAGTCCACATACATGAGAAGGCTATCAATCTTATCGATCTCTCCGCAATCAATCAAGTAAATGTGTTTCCAAAAATATATAAAGGCTTCTCATACTGTAACTGTTGTGTTATCTTTAGTTCTCTCTATCTGTCTTGTTCTTATCGGCGTCATTGTTTCTGTTGTTGCAGCGCCACACACACAGACAACCATTAAAACTTCACTTATTCATCTATAAATCTCTGAGATGCAAAAAGCGTCTACAGGTCAAAATCAATTAGGACTAAACAAAACATCTGCACGCCTAAATGCATTCTGTACCGGGGGCTTTACCCAATACAGTCCTCTGCTGCCTGTGTGTGTATGTGTGTGTGTGTGTGTGTGTGTGTGTGTGTGGAAAGCAGTCTGAAACGACTCATTGATAAACAGACCCATTACCGAGCTCTGACTGACCAGTCCACAGGCAGGTCTGCTCATTCTAAAGATAGCAGAAGCTATTTTAGTTCCTTGCTAATCTCTCCCAACTCCCCGTATTTTATTTCCTCATCCCTTTCTTTGCTCGCTCACTCTTTTATATCTCGTTTTGTGCAGAGCTCAAGGTCGGCAGCTTTCCTTAGTGGACAATTTCCACTGAAAATCGTTTGATGGTCTCTTTAACAAGTCGTTTTTCAAGTAGACTACTAAAACCAGCTTTGGAGACGTTCTTCAGTGTGGGTTTGTCTCACCGCTTTGTGACTTTCTTCTTTCTCGTTTAATGGCTCTAGAAGTTTCCCTTTAGTAAAGTTCCATCCCTGTGTGGAGGACGTGTCCTTTCCAGTTGGACCCGGACGACTCATCACCCACCGACTTCCCCTGTTTTTGTTTCATCCCGCAGACGTCAGTGTGGTCTCATTCTCCACGAAAGGGAATTTCCAACCCTTAACTTCTCTGTTATTCTTCTTTACCATGACGGCCTTTGAAGAAAACGAGCCGAGACACTTGTTTGAAACCTCCTCCCCGCTTTCTCTCTTTCCCTTAATGTTTTCCAGAAGCATTTATCAGGAAGCCGCGATTCGGGTTGCCACGGCGTCGTGATCACCTCAAGTCCAACCTTTCGAGAAATGTATGTAGTCGGCGGAGCGTCATTAGCATAATTTCCCAGAGGCACACTGAGCTTAATTATCAACATGGCTGTGTGCAGACTAGAGCACAGTTCATCACATTAGGATGGAGTCCCTGCTGTTTATGCCCACGCTCCGACAGGTCCCAGCTGACTACCTGGAGACTCATTGCTGGCACGGCTCAACTCCCAACAACTCCGAAAGCTTTCATCTTCCATCGTACGATTCCTCACCTCGCCCCAAAGCGACGGGGTCGAAATTTAATGCGGCGAACTCAATGCAAATTTAGATGCACAACTCTGTGGACGCTGTGTGCACTGCTTTATGTTATATCAACTCATTTTCTTATGGAGCCTGTTGGTGTTCCTCAGGGTTCTGCTGCTCCTTTATCTTTATCTGTGGGTTTTTCCCTTAATGCATAGTAGCATGCGTGTTTCGGGCCATGCCTCTGCTTCCTCCTCCATTGGGCCCGACTGGACAACCGAGGAAAAAGCGCGTGCTCTCTGTGTGATAGAGAAACCGCAATTATCCCTCCCCATCTCAGTTCGCCTGTAGATAGAGGAGGAAATGGAAATACCCGTCGTTCGGCCTGTGAAAAGGCAATTTCCTGCAGACGCACCGCTGTCATGCGCTTCCCTTTGTTACGCTTTCATTATAGGACACACACACACACACACAGTCAGGTTTTCCAGCAAATATACACAGCGATTCAATTACGCAGTTTAGACCCTAATCTTTCAGATTTATTTCTTAAACCGCTGCTGGCCCCCCGACTGTACATACAGTACGTGCACATATGCATAATTGTTTGTGCCATGTATATACAACATGCATATGTGGGTCACGCTATATGTTGACTGCCCCAGGGTGTTGCTGTCTATCAGCGTCTCAGTTACATCTGTTTGCCTGATCACATCTGGGTCATTATTAGTATTATCTACATGAGACGAGACAGAAAGCAGCTCATCTGTTCTGTCCAGGGAAAAAATCCTGTTTGTGGATTAAAAAGAAAAGGGGAGGACAAGATGATTGAGAATATGAGGCCGAAAGAGAACCGTGAAGAAACAGTAGTTCTGATGTATAGCTTTGGGCCTGCATCTGTAATTAAGCAATACTTTACCAGCATTTGTTTCCCGTCACTGTGTTCCATCAATGACAAACATGGCTGGCAACACAAACAAATGAGCATTGTGCCGGCAAATCAAGATTTATTAGACGCATTTTGTTGTTGTTGTTGTTGTTGTTTCGCATTTGCATTGGCCTACAACTTTTCTGGAAGAAGGCAGGCATTGGCAGTTTTGGCAAAGAAGAAAAACAAGTCCCCCCCCCCTTGTAGTTGGCGCGTTGATGACAGGTCTGTGGTTATGTAAAGCCACAATAATGTGTTTGCTCTTTCTGGTGTCTTTGAAGTGAATAGTAGCAGCAGAAAATGTCATGTTTGGACAGATAAGAAATTTCTTTCAGGAGTGAGAGTAGTCACTCAACAGGATGCAAGTAACACTCAAAGGTTTGGTTTGATCCTGTGCTTCGTCTTTTTAAAAGGATCCTATTATGAAGAAAAAACACCTTTTCATTGCTTGTGTGTATATATCTGAACTCATGTTTTCTTGCTAATACACAAACTGAAATAAGACCCACCCACGCATTCTGTTGTGTTCTGGCCTCCTCTGTAGTCTCTCAAACTTAGCTGAATACCAGACATTTAGAAATGGCTCCTGTTGTGATGTCAAAACAGGAGCCATGTAGCCGCCCCCTGCTTGTACTTGACATCTTTTTGTCCAACTGACCCCGGCTGTGAGTGATGTGACATTTCTGACAGCGGCAGGCCAATCACAAAAGAGTGAGTGTTTCAGTAGGGGAGGGGAGTTTTTCATAGTGATTGTGTGAGAAGGACCCATTTAATGTTTTTGTCTGACTGCTCTCATCAGTGAAGCTAGTGAACTCCATCACAGGGCATTTTGCTGGCTACCATGAATGCATGTGTTATAACTCATCCTGTTATTTATTTTAACTTCCTGTGTCTTTCTCTTGCTGATGTCTCATCAAGAAACACTTTAATCTCTTCAGATGCACACCCTTTTTATCTTATTCGCGGAAAGCCCTGGCTTTTGGCTATCAGATTTAGATAGCCTCATCATGGGAAATATTCATTGGCTCTCACTGCTGTCCATCAAACCAAAGGTGGCCAAACATTCGTAGTTGGTCCTCATTGGCTTATATGTTGGCTATCTCCTAACCCCATGCTTCGATTGGATTGTGCATGGTGACAATCGATGGGAAACAACTTGGAGACCATAATTGTTGCGTTATTTGGGCATAGAAACCAGTGACTAAGGCGCAGCATTGCCTGTCTGAAGATAAGCAGGACAGGCCATCTTGCTGGCTACACATGAATGTATATTAAATAACTTTTTTTTTTGAAGTTCTTTGTCTTTTTCTCGCTGACGTCTCATCAAGAAACACTCTTGTCCCCTATAGGAGGACACACACAGCGCTGCATGTTGATGAATTAAGCCGCTGACCTTACACATTTTTTACAATACTATATTGTTTAGACAGTGAATCATTCTGCTTCAGCACAGGGCTACTGTACACCAGGGTTTACTGCATGGTAGTTGTCTAGAAAGGCGTCTCTCTGTCTGGGCCTGGGTGACAATAATCAGAGCGCTTATATATACACTATATACTTTATGTAAGTGTTTGCCAGAGGGAGCAACCGGACAGATGACACCATGGCAAAACAAGAATTAGACAGCCCTCAATTTACAGTAGGGGAGCCTTCCCATTGCTAACAGACTAATAACAGCATAGGTTGGCAGTATAGTTTGATCCACAGCAGAGGACTTGGCATTGTAATAAAAAGGTGCCAAGAAGCTCACATAATGGGATTTTCTATTAGCAATATCTTGAGAAGAATAAAAGAGGAATACCTTATAGATACAAGGTATGTTAATGTCTGAGGTTAAACTTTATTGAATTTCTGGCTTTTTTATGACAGTACATTTCAGGGTGGCCATATTTCTACCACTGACCTCAGACGTTCACATTGAAATAGTAATCTTGATCCTGATCTATGTTTTTGTAAGAACTTAAGCCGGTTTCTGTGATGAAATTGATTCAGTGTCACGCTTGGACGCCAGGTTATCACACACCTTCCTGCTCCACGAACCCATTCAATCTCAGTCTCTTATTCTCTCCGCTGTGAACCTGTTTCGCCATCTCCAGGAGCCGCTTTCCATTTCTCGCTACACCACTGAGAAGGAGATTCAAGGTTAATTTAGTTAATTTAGTAGGTAAAAGCTGCATGGATTCCTTGTGCTGCAGTACATTTCATTTTACTTCTCTCCTGTGCAACCCTGCCGTGGATCAACACAAAAAAGCCTTTGCAGAAAAACTGAAGAAGCAAACACATAAAGGTATTTAGGCCTCTACAAACATTCATGAACAATGAAGTTTAGTGTTCTTGCACCTTGGTACTGGTCCCTTTAAAAAATCAATATCATCAATATCGTCTGAGTGCTCCTCGATGCTGCAGAAGTAGCCATTTAAATAAGTTGTCAGTCAAAAGAAGTACATTTCCAGTGTAGGTATGTTAATCATCTTATCATGAATGAAATAAATACAGAAAAACTACAACATGGGTCAAAACTGCCATTGCTGCTTATGAGCACACATTCAGATTTATGTGTATGTAGGACTGAAATATGACAGTGGACTAATGAATAAAAAAACTAAAATAATAATAGCTACGGAATATAAATATCTGGCAACACACACCTTGAAAGATCATAACCCCATCTTTCTTCATCTGAGGAATGTTGGAAATGGAACTGGGACAGATTAGTGTCCATCTAACTCCATTATTCACCATCTCATCATCTCTGAGCCATTATGATGCCTTCATGGTCTCAATGGTACTCAGAAGTCTCATCTAGTTGGGGTTGATTTACTCACTCACTACACATCTCTTAACTTCTATTCCCTTGGTTGGACAAAGATCCGGCCAAGATAGACTCTCATGTCCCGATGTCTTACAAATGCAGAGCGTTGATTGGGGATGAGAAGGTTAGTAAACTGTCTGCTACTTGGATCTATTAGGATGCAAGTGATGGAAGCACTCGTAGCATTTTAGTGCCTGGCAGCTGCTGTGTAGTGATGAAAGAAATTTATTTTGGCCCAAAACCTTCACCTCTCTATAACTAAGTTTTTTATTCAGGAAAAATACTGGAGTCTTAAAGTTAGTGGGGAGTTCTCAAAGTTCATCAAAAGGTTCTCTGAAGAAAGCACTGAAAGCATGTCAGGATCAGATAAAGATCGATTTGATTGAGCAAAACAGGTTTCACTAGCAGACATCTCTTTAGAATTCAAGAAATTCAAGTCTATTCAAGTTAAGTCGGAGCCAACAGTGATTTTAACACGTCTTTCACTTTGATTCACAATTACCCCTGCTGGTTTTTAGTTGTTCTTCTCTTATCAAGTTAGAGGTGACGCAAGTGTTCTATGTAGTCCATGACAAAATGTGTAAGTTTGCTGCTTTCATGTGAGCTCAGTAGCTGCTCTCCTCGTTAGACAAGGGAGAAACACTTTCAGGCTTCAATCTCCCTGCATCTTACTGTGGTGCCATGTCAGCCTCTTTCATCACACTGTCCATTTCTTATTGGATTAGACCACCAGGCCATGTTATGTCAATTCAATGGAAACTAGGATGCGGTTTCACTCTTTTTCCCTCGACTAAATTACGGTTTTATCACAAAACATGCAGCTCATTCTTCTGCATGTGCTTTCTGTACAGCGTGCAGTGCAGGCAGTCGGGCATTACATAGCCATAACAAGATGTATTTGTGGTTTTAAGAACCAATCTCAATGTAGTTTTTATCTCTTCTCTCAAGCTTCTCTCTGGAGATCCAGAAAGAACGGGTGGTTTTGTGTCTGTCTCAATATTAATGAACCTCCCCTTTAATCATCTGAATGGCTGTAAATGGGTGTGGGTGGTTATTATATAGTTGTGACATCATAAAGATGTTTATTTCTCTGCGGAGTGTTTTGAAACACCTTCCTCATAATCAAAAAGTAATTCAGATCTCACTTCCTACAACATGGGACCTTTAAGACGTGTAATTGTATTTCAAAGATACATTGATCAATACCTACTTCTGATGTGTTGTTTATTTTACAGCTTTTCAATTCTTCTCCTCTCATTAAAAGCCTGCAGAGATCAGTCAACCCAAGCTGCAGCTTATCCGATCGAGACAACCCCTCATCCTGCTTACCCGACACTTGTTAGAGACTACAGCCTGGATTTAATCCCTGCATTGATTGTTTGGGGGCAATGCTGTGTTATTCAGGAGGTCTGGGCCCAAGTTTGCTATATATGCCATCATTTCAGTGAACAATCGGAGGGACGTGGCCTTGGGTTGCAAGCGTGCATCTGTGTCTTTTGTGTTTCGTCCACAAAATCCAATGCTAGTTTGATAAAGAAGGTCATTAAAGTGTCATTAGGCAGCGGGCTTTAAGAAGCCGGGCTCCTGCAGATAAAACATGGAGCCATTCTGGGAGCTGGGAGGGCTGAGCAACGGGGCTGGGTCTGCTGAGTGTTACACCCTGAATGAACTCAACAGAGACTCGACAGGAGGCTCGGCAAACTCAAGAGAAGCCACTCCTTCATCTTTTCATGTTTCTTTCTCATCCTTCTGCTTTTTCGCAGTCACAATCCCAAAGCTCCCGGTGTGCAACTAGAACGCCAGTGAAAGCTTCCTACCGCCTCATCCTTGTCCGATGAGCACAAATCCTTCCCTGCCCGCACAAACCATTGAGCTGATACTCATACGGCTATTGCACTGAGGCTTTCGCATGACACATTGTTTTCCACCGGCCGCCCTTGAAAGTAGGAAAAAAAGCATTTCCTCGAATCAGTGCGGCATAATAAAAGATGTGTCTGTTGTGTTTCTGGAGCACCACTCGCTGTCACAAGTTCAAGCTTTTCCACTAATCCCCCGGCCCTCCAAAGCTAAAACAACTATGACACCTGGCTGCTGGCATCGTAACGGAAATCCAGCCAGCAGCACTCAGAAAGACTAAGAGCAGCAATGATAGCCTGTAGCACAGTCGATAACTGCTTGGCAGCACAGGCTGGGAGACTTGACTCAATTTGTAAAAGTGAGCCGCTCTCTGGCTGCACGGCGCTGAGGACAGCGTCTGAGAATGCAGATCGCCCGCAATGTGCAGTCTTTTACGGAGGCCCTTGGTGTTTTTCAAATGATGGCCGCAAATGGATTCATGGAGGCATTAATCATTCTGCATTTGAAGGTTTTGTCAATTACAGGTCATCACCGCTTCCTTTGTTGATCGGTATATTAAAAGCATTGTTCTGCCACTGTTAATACAATACTTAAATTGTGATTTATTTTCATATGTTAAACACAAAGAAAAATATCAAGTATGTCTGTGCAAATGAGGGTAATACTGGGGAAGCATCTAAATTACACTCTTTATTCTCTGACTTTTCTGCAAAACCTCTACTGCCCCTAAGTGGCTCTTTGGTGGCATTTCACTACAGAATCTAGCCATAAGGGGTGGTCCACTCATATTGAATAACAATAAAATCTTTTTATGAAAAATAAAAAAGAATCATTTATTTTTAATGTTGTGAGCATCATACAGGGAATTATATTTCCTCCATTGTACTAAATGTAGGAAAAAACAAATATCTCAAAACCTGGGGAAATAAAACCCAAACTATCTGAAGTGCTAGATACTACTATAACAAGAAAATGATGGGTACTCATCCATTTAACCTTTCCAAAATGTGTGTGTTTGTATACATACATACATACATATAGATACACATATAACATTTGTCCCATACCATAATTGCCTTAACTCACTTTTTGGCCAAATTTAGATATTTGCATATTTAGAATTATTTGCCTTCACTCTCTATTGCTGCATCATCCTGTCTTTCTGCCTATTTCATTGGCCAAACACAACAGAATCCAAAAACACTATCTGCCCCAAAAAAGAAAAAAAAAGTACCAATGTGATTTCTAAAATTAAAAATAGGCAATTACACTATGAGACTAATGATATATGCATGAATGTGTGTGTGAATCTTTCCTCAAACAGTTTACACACTATCTAATGCACCTCCTTGTGTCTCCTCTACAGTGTTCATCATGGCTGCTGGACTGCTGGTCTACCCCTTTGGCCTCAACTCCTCTCTGGTCAGGTCTTTCTGCGGAGACTCTGACATCTACTACGCTGGCGAGTGCCAAATCGGCTGGGGCTACATGCTGGCTATCGTTGGAGTCATGCTCACCGTCTTCTTGCCCTTTTTTGCCAAATACGCACCGAAGGAGCAGCTATCTCCCACCCCTTTGCCCACTCTGTTATAGTGCATTGAGATGATGTGTTTGTTTGCGTTTTCCCTCCTGACCGCTCTAATCTGGACTCGATGTCATGGAGAGACATTTGCATCCCTCCCCTTTTTATTTTCTTTTATAAGGTGATGCTGTTTGGGAAGCCTCACTCAGTGAAAACTGAAGCTGACACTTAACAACAAACACTGTCTTATTGCATCCTTTATGTAATTAACTCAAATTCAGTTCGTTTAAAAGAAATGTTTCATGTTAGAATAATACTGTATGGTTATAATTGGAATCCCTCTAATCTATCATCATGCAATTGTGAGTTTTCCGATGTTTGAGTTATCTGTTTTTCTTCGTGTCGGTTATGGAGATAAAAGAATATTTCACATGATTCAAGAACATTGCAGCAAATGTAACTTGTACTTGCTAAAAGGTGTTTTCTTTCCTTCCTTTTTTAAAGAAATGAACATATGCAACATTCCAAAACAAACTGGAAGTTGCCTGCATTACGAGAGAGGAAGCATGAGGTTACATGGAAGTATGACACGACCAATCAAATAAAACGTTTCAATAAGAGATCGTGAAGAATAATAGAAACAAGTCGAAGACTGAGTTAAAGGATCTGGATTAATGGAGCTCTGACAGACTTGTGACGGTGTGTTGTGCTGAATCATTTAGACTGTACATATGGACTTCACAGAGCTGAGGTTTCAAAATAATACAGTGAACAGAGAACTGGCGCTTTGAAGGATTTTTTTGCTATTTAGACGTTTCTGCCTTTCAGGCAGTCGTCCAATGGGAGTGAAGAGGACGTTTCAGCTTTTAAAGACAGCGCTTTCAGTTACTGTCACGAAGAGAAGGACACCGGACACAGCATCTGACCTGAGGACAAATGGAAACCTTTCTCTTCTCTAAACAAGGACGTGAATCATAGCTCTTAAGTAGTGATTTCAAAGCAGTGTTGTCAAAATTTCAATGTTGGGATACTGCATCCTTTTGTCAACCTTTTCCCCAGAATCCTCTGTGTAATGTAACTCGCTTGTTAAACATAAGCAATTATTTCTGTCTACAACACACAATACTAAACACTCAATTCAGGACAAAAATGACTGCAAAAGGCAGGGAGATGTAGGAATTTAGTCAAAACAATGCATGATCAGATGGGCTTTGTTAATGGTAGAACAATTGATCTAGATTTTAATGTGATCCGACCAACGTGTGCCTTTTAACATAACTAAGACAAGTGTTTAATACGATTATCAGGTTATCATCTTTTTCTGCTGAAAAACTGTGGATCCTGTTGTATGAAGTGTTTTATTATATTTTTTCCTCTAAGCGGTAAAGTGTTTCTCCTGTACTTGATGCAGTATGATCTCATTAACTTGAGTAAATGTTCTGGAGGAAAAAAAAAAAAAAAAAAAAGACGATGTCTTGTAATCCTTGGAGGTAATGGCAGACAGAAACTGGGAAAAAGCAAAGCAATGTACTTGTGTTCAAATAAACCCTGAGACATTTTTTTCCAATTATCTAGACAGAATAAATCATTTGAATTGCTATATCAAAAGGTTGTGACATGCAGCTAACAGATTAATTCCTGGTATCCTTGTCTCATGTGATTTTGAATTTGAGTGGTAGAGGACAGAGCTGTACAAATTGAACTCTGCCTTTAGTTATCTGTGCTGAGCTGACACATTATTCCCATCTTGTGTAAAAATGTGGCTTAAAATAATTAGCTCCTCAAATAAGCTAATGTGTTGGCGTGTGTTTTGTCACCCCCACTCCTCCTTTTAAGTGCTGGCACCATCCCTGCCATGTTCCAAGGACAAAATGTCTCCACTTACTGTTCCTGTACACTGCCAATTTCATCAAGTTAGACTCCCTTTTCTAGTGGGTGTTTATGTGCGTATTAGTGTTAAATAATGGGTTGGATTCTGCTAATGGGTTAAACTTTAAATACTCCCCAAATCTGGGTTTCTCATAATGACATATCCTGACATTAAAAAATGACTGTGATTATGTTGCCATATTTGGAAGAAGGTCAGGAAAGAAATGGGTTGGTATTGTATTGGACCTCATACTGTGCTCGACTGTGGGAATGACTGACGTGATTGCACTGGACTTATTCCCCTATTTGTTGAACCATTGTGTGTAAAGTCTCAGCACTGGTGAAACTGTTTTTTGGTAGAGTAGAATTATTGTTTTCTTCCCATTGTGATGTTTGACTGTAAATAAACTAACTGTACTTGATATCACATGTTAACCTAACTGCCCCGTTTTTCAAAGATATATTTTGAGATATTACATCATCGTGTTTGCTTTACCTGAACTAACCTCTAAACAATGTGTGCTGTTCTGTGAATTTTCTTTGTAATAAAAATATTTCATGAATTACAATAAGAGAAGCTTTACTTTTGGTTAAAGTTTCGGTTAAATTAGACAATTGTTTTAATATTTGTTTCACAAATGAATACAAGAACATCTTCACCGGAACATGCAAGTGAAATTTAACAATTTAAGAATAATTTAATTTAGTTTTGTATTCAACAAACCCGCTGCAACATGTTATAGATGATAAACTATACTAATACCTTGAAGACGCCTTTTAAACCTACTGATACTTCTACCTCTAACAAGAATGATCTTTTACTATATAACACTTAGCTCCCATTAACTAACTGAACCCTCATCAAACTGGTGCACATTCTTTCTATCAGTCTTGCATTGTTCAATATACCTAATCAGGCTCAGTCTTCGACGAGTGATTTGACCACTGCCCTCATTTCTGCATCGCAAACTTTGACCGCCTCCTTGGCGTTCCTGAGCTCCGAGGGCAGGGCGGGTCTGACGGACACACACATCAGGACGTCTCTGCTACGATCATAGTTACCCACACAGCGATGAACCTGACCACGGATGAGACGCTGCAGTTCCTTCTCCTGTTCGACAAGAGGGAGCGATCAAGATGAAGTCAATAATAGTCAAACTTACTATTTGAGTGTTTTTTTTATTATGTCAATACTGTAAATATTTTCTTGTCACTTCAGTAATTCCTCCAGATTTTGATTCTGATTAGAAAGGTATTTATAACGGTGATATAATGTTCATACACACTGACAGGTTTACTTATAGTCACTGCACAAAAAATATTATAGTCTTTTAAGTCTTTTTTGTGAAGACACAAGAAGTCAGGAGACTTCAGATACAGTACACTTCTGAGTGGGGGGCGGGGCTAAAAAGGTTCAAAACCTCTTTTTTTCCCTTTTTTTTCAAATCTCACACAGAATGTTAAATGGTGTATCTGAAAAAGAATGAATGAATGGAAAAAAAAATGAATCCACCTAGAATATAAAACTGGTACCAAGTTTTTAGTGTTACATCACATGACATTTTGGATTTTATCGCTGTATCTAACTAAAGAGAACACCCACATACTCACATTTTCATAGAAGATACACTGCAAAACCTGCTTTCCATCTCTCAAGAGGAAGTTCTTGGCTCCGTGGCGTCCCAGTGTGACCGCAGAGTCTAGAGTAGCTGAGGAGAGAGCAGAGGCTGCCAGATTAGTGGCCTTTAAAAACACTAAAGTGTATAAAACAAAGACAATGGAACTCCAAAATCAGCTGACCAAATATCTCAAATAAGTATGGGACTTTATCTTTGAACTGGCTCCAGTGTCTCATGCCGTCAATAACTGCAGTCAGGATCCTCAGAGAGTTCTCTGTGGCTGGCTTCACTGTAAATGCTGCCCGCTGAATAATGAAAAAGAATAAATCAAATGTTGCATTGATCACAAATACTACAGCAAAACATTAATGGGAAATGTCTGTGTATTACTATATATTTTGTCTGCATTTTTCTACCTGAGGTTGAGTGCATTGTGCATTAGCGGAGGGTCTGCTGGGTGGTGGGACAGGGGGAGGCAGAGCTCTAGACTGCTTGGAAAACTGATGTGTGCGATTGGGGGGTTTGTAGGATGACTTTGGTTGTCCCATCTTGGAGCTGAAAATGAAAATAAACCTCCCACTGTATCATCACAATTGAGTCAAAGCAATGGTCAGCAGAACAATTAAAACATACCTTGTACTTTCAGCTTTGTATGGATGTGGCATGGGTGCCCAGGATTTCGTTTTCGGAGTAGGTCCCGGAGCAGGTCTACTGCCGTACTGTTGGGGATGAGTAGATTGTTGGGTAACAGGTCTGTTCCACTGGAGATTTTGAGGAGCAGATTGTAGGGTACCCGGTCTGTTCCACTGGAGATTTTGAGGAGCAGATTGTAGGGTACCCGGTCTGTTCCACTGGAGATTTTGAGGAGCAGATTGTGGGGTAACAGGTCTGTTCCACTGGAGGTTTTGAGGAGCACCAGGAGAGGGACCTGTGGCCTGGAAACATCCATAGGCACCTGAGGAAAGGTACATTTGGTTAGTAACAGCTGTGAATTGTTAGTTCATAAGGAGATTGTGTGCAAAATCGTCCCTTATTTTAGGTAAAGCTTCCTCAAACGTGTGATTCAATAACACTCGAAAGCAAGGATTAGATTTGTATAACCCATTTAAATGCCTCAGTCGAGGGGTCAAACACAGAAAAAGATCATCTCAGGTAAAGACTTATCATTTAAAATGCATTTATTCGTTTTGGTGCGCTGACACCTAGTGACTGAAATACAGTAGAAGCTGAAAGAGTACCTGATGTGCTGCTGTGAGATGTAGCTGGGCTGGTGTTTGCCATGTATTCAGTGTGGGAAAAGAATTCATTCTCAGAGGGAGCAGATGTCAAAGGAACTCTGTTTTTTTTCTTCTGGTTAAACAGCGGCACAGAGAGGCAGCCTGGTGGAAAGGAAACATAACTTTCTATAACATTATATGCTATCAAAATGTATTCAAACTTTGAGTTATTTACAATTCAGCATGTTCTGTAAGATGAAGAAACTAATACTTTGTGAAATAAATATCTTTTACAAACCTGCTGTTGGCCTGGCTGGCTGGTTTTCCTGTCTCCTCATTGTGGTTACTCAAAAAAAAAAAATAATAACAGCTGAGGTTTGTGCAGGAGTTTTTCCAAATATAATAAGAAATACCTCATAACCAATGTCCTGGTTGGTGTCAGTCACTGTCTTGGTTCTAAAAAAAAATGAGAAAAAAGTGCTAGGTCAACTCAGTCAGACAGACTTGACTAATTAAGCTATATTACGTTGTTTTGATTTCTTCTTATTTTAGCATAAAGTTAAAATAGCTAACCAGGGGGAAGTTAAATATTAAGACAGTTGGAATTAAGACAAAGGACTGTAGGATATGTTATGAACCGAATAGTGTTTTATTAGCATTATACATTAGTTCCTAACCGTCTTTTGCTGTTGAAAATGTAGTTAGTTTAGTGAGAATAAATGTGATTTCTACCTTTAGAGAACGAGTCGCGCCAAAAGTCACTGCTGATGGGTGTTGCCTTCAGGTTCCCCCGGTAAGCTCGGAAATCGGAGAATTCGGATTTGCTAAAATGATAGTATTTTGTTGTTACCCACAGCGCCTATGGCAGCTGTTTTAACATTTATTGGTTTATTGTTCACAGATGACAGGTCATTGTATTCACATATACATATGTTCACTTCCTGCATGTTGCAAGTTTGGGGTCACTTAGAAATCGCCTTATTTTTGAAAGAAAAGCATCATTGAACAAAACTTTGAACTAATCAGAAATACATTCTGCAAAACAAGACCCATGAAAGGTATCCAAAGTCCAAAAGTACAATGTCATGAGTCAAGACCCCATTAATCTTTACCAAATAGCAGGAGTGAACTAATGGTCGATATCTGCATTGCACCAATTCAATTATTTCAGCTTCATCTTATATCATTATAGTTCAGGTATGGTTACAATGCTCTGTCCATCTGTGGACATCATTTGACTCCTCGTGGTGTTTCAGATGAGCTACAGGAAACAGATATTCATTTTGCTTGAGCGTCTATAGGAAAACACAAGGCCAACAGCTACAGAGGTCAGCACCGGGCCGTGTTACTGAGGGTCCAGACACCACTTTGTTTGTGACACACATTGCTTCTCTGTCTTGTGTTTCCTCGCTCCGCGGAATCCATGGCAACAGCGACGTGAATGGTCTATTCAGGATGGCTTCCAATACACCCTTTGCCTTGGAGAAACTATTGATCAGCAAACAACAACCTGTGTAGTTATTTGACTTTATCCCAGGTGAGGAAAAAAAAAACTAATTTCAGTCGCTCCTTGCAATCCTCTGTCATCTCAGCAGTAGTTGTCTCCTCCGAGTCTCTTTCATCTCTCATGTGGAATCCAAAACCAATTATTCAGAAGGACTCGATTGCTCTAGTACCACTTATGTTCCAAACTAAAAGAAAAATAGAACCCAGAGAGAGACGCTTGCTATCAGAATGAAGTTTTCTGAATTGGAAGTCTGTACTTTTAAATTAATTTGGGTAAGATTCACTGATGGTAGCACATCTCAAAAAGCAGTGCAGCGGTGGGTGACAAAAGCCTTTTTTCTGGTCCCCTACAGTGTAAATGCTCTAATGCTTTAATGGTAATTAAAACCGTTTTACTCCTTAAGCCTTACAGATAATCTGATGTTACTTTATCTCTGTATAGAAAATGAGATTTTGACCAGAACATTGTCTACAGTCAGATTCAGATTAACAAAGATTTACACCTCATTTAGCAAAAGAGACATTTTTAACATCACATGATGAAATTGTGATACCGTATGAAAACATAATGAAATACCAAATGAATCATGAATATTTATTAAATACATAATGACACAATATGGCTTAATATATTTCCATAAAACCACATACACAGCATAAAATGTAGACGTTTTACTAATGGATTTATTACATTATTTGTGTTAATGTCCTGACTGGCTTCAATGAACATAACTGTCACATTAAGTTCTAATGGCTAAAGAATAGGTTTCTAACTTTTCAATTTTGTCTTAAAACAGCAGTCAGGCATACAAATGAACGCTGAAAGAGGTTTTTCCTTGATGTGATCATTCTTCTTGTTCATACTCGCAGTTTAAAAAAAAATCTTCTTCAAATATGCTTTCATTGTGCGTCCAGACGATCATTTTGTACAAAATTGCATTTAAATATTTATCAGAAGCGTGTATGAGGCTTCAGTTGTCTGAGTTGGTCATATCAAGTGAATATCTGGCACATTCACTGTATTTTAGCATCAAATTCCCTCACTGTTCCATAAGATGGTGTTTCCCTCTTGAGCTGTGATTTGAAGTAAAGTTATTAAATCATTGAACAATTAAAATGCTGAATATATATATAAAAAAATACCAAATTGTTGGAAACATTTGGGATAATGATAACACACAACTCAACCCAATATTTAACATGTAATTTGCAGATATTCGCATTTTAATTGTATGAAATAAATGCCATATTGTAGCTTTAATGTATTTGATATAGTATTAAAAGTATTTTCTGATATTAAATATATCCATTTTTAAAGTAAAAGTAAATTCTGTTAATAATAACATCAGGATCAGTCTGAATTTAGAGAAATATTAAATTTATTCTCATTGTTTCTGCACCACTGGAGGCTTCACATTTCCACATCACAATTGTGTAAACTGAATATTGAACCATAATTCACATATCAGGTTATTTGCCATCTATTTCCACCACATTTTCATTTTATTCTGTATAAAATAACGAAAATACTTAATACAGGAAATAAGGTGGAGGGAAAGTGAAAGTTAATAGAAATATACAAATTCAAGTTAAGTACAGAAATTCCCACTTATTTAAACTACTTATTTAATATTATATTTATAATATACTTACTTATAATTATACTTATAATATTACACTATGGGTCACATGTAACACATGTACGGATTTTTCCATCACCTTCTAGAAGTTTCTTTTATCTATAATAGGTCCCTTCTGAATGCTCAGACGGGTAAATGTGACTCCTGATTACGGGGGTTTCTTCATCCCAAACTGGCAACCTGCATGTTGTTCAGTGGGCGGCGCTCGGCCACAGTAGCTTCTGGAAGGAACCTCATGCTTGCACCATGGAGAAAGTGAGTGTCCGGCAACTTGCTTCTTAATATCATTTTCAAACCTACAGGCTAAAGAAATAACGACGTTTTCGCCCCCGTTGCTTTAATCTAAATCTCTTCACCATAATAAGTTGGAGTTTTGTGTAGCTAAACACCTCATTACACTGACTTCAGTTTGCTATTATCAGAAAGCTAAGCTAGCTTGTAAGGTTAGCGTCAGTCCGATAATATTAGCAATGTGCTGTAGCTTTGGTTTAATGGTGCTACCCAACGCTATACATTTTGCCAACGCTAGCCTATAATGTAGCCAAACTTTGAATTACAATAAAGTGCAGCGTAGCATAGTTAGCAGTTAGTTTGTGTGCTGCTGTGGCTAATTATGAGTGTACAGGGCAAGGTTAGCTAGCATTAACTGTTAAGCTAACGTTAACTTATGACTTCAATTGCTCATTTATCATCGGGAATATAACAATTAGGTTTGTTCGCCACATAAACGTTAATAACCAGCAACCCACCGGTAAAAAAAACGTTAATAGCTGAATCAGCAATAGCCGGTTAATAGCTATTTAACATCTATCAATAATGAGGCGGCGGACAAATCGAATCCTCAGTTGCATCCTATTGTTAAAATGTTGTCCGGTGAGAACCGGCAGCGTGAAACTGCGGAAGTCGTTGTTCGCTATAGCACGTGCTGCAGGAGTATTTTTGGCTCAGACCGAAGGATCAAGTCTCGATGCACCCGGTGCCGCTGTCATGGCTACAGCCGCATTTCGTCACCTGCATGCAGCGTGCGGGTCAAAGAGGGTGCTGCGTGGTTTTTAAATGTGCTGCTGTTGTGAGTGCATGTCCATTAGTTTTACATAATCACTTAAAAACCATCCAAAGAGAACACGGCAGAGGAACCCATCCAAGGTGTGCACTATTATTAATTATTATTAAAAATCTATACAATTGCATGCCTGAAGAGGATTCTTTTTAGGTTTTGGAGAATAAAGGGCTTATTTCTGGTATATGTGCGGTTGATCCAGTCACTACAGAAAACATTCTGTATCCTTATACTTGTTTTCCATTTCAGGTCACAACTAGTCTTTCTGTCCTCTTTTGTAGCATCACCATTGTCCTTTGCCTTTGTATAAGGGTCAGTGACAAATAACGCTTGGCAAGATGAGGACGTCAAAAACTTTTTAAAATAATTTTTTTAAGAAGCATTCATCAGGTCTCTCAGAATGTACATTTTGTGTTCATGTTAGTTTTTATGATTTAGAAGTCCATTTGTATACAATTTGTTTTATTTGTGTTTTTATTTTTACCAAGTGGTTACACCACATGACAGTCTTGTCACTGACCTATAATCAGGGCTAAGGCCCTCAGCTATCGGCCTTATTATTGTGCAGCAATAAGCTTACCACTTATATTTGAGTAGCACTGAAACAGTGAACGAGCATTAACAATATAAAGTTTAAACTTGCTAAATGGCTGCTGCAACTGCCTGACATGAACAGCTGATGTCCATGTCTTGTTCAGCTGTGCCATTGGCAGCTGTGCAAGATGTCGTATGAGGAACATATGCATGTGGCGTAATGTAAGAGCAGGAGACCTGTAGTATTCTGAATTCACCTCTTAATGCTTCATTAATAATTTATTCCCGATTTTTACAGGTTTCAGCATTGAAAGACCAAGGCAACAAGGCCCTGAGTGCAGGAAACATCGATGAGGCTATACGTTGCTACACCGAAGCGGTGGCCCTCGACCCCTCGAACCATGTTCTGTTCAGTAACCGCTCAGCCGCCTACGCCAAGAAAGGAAACTATGAGAATGCTCTCCAGGATGCCTGTCAGACCATCAAGATCAAGCCTGACTGGGGCAAGGTGCGATGTTTGTTCTGTTGATGAGTTATGTAAAATAATTATCAAAATGTACACGGCAAATGTACAATCTTTCAATTTTGATCAACCAGGGCTACTCCCGTAAAGCCGCAGCGTTGGAATTTCTCGGCCGATTGGAGGATGCGAAAGCAACTTATCAAGAGGGAATACGCAAAGAGCCAAATAATCAGCAGCTAAAGGAGGGTTTACAGAACATCGAGGCACGGCTCGCAGGTAGAACCTTTTATCACTGGCTGGATGCTCTTATATAGATGCTGAAAATATTTATCAACCAATTATGATCACTGGCTGGTCAATCATGCACCCATAACAGTAATAAACATGATAGAAACCACTGATAAAACATCACAAATAGCAATTACTCTTAAACAAAGGTTTAAAGTAAAGAGTTACTTTAAACCATGTTATGTAATATACTATGTACAATTACCAATAATTACTGGGACAATACAGTTACATAGAAATTTAAAATGTTGGGCTTCATTATAGGCTACTAAAAACACTTAGTGGTACCATACACTTTAGCAAACTGTTTAAAGTGCCCAGCTGTTTAATAGGTTTTATGAAGGGCCACACAGGAGGGAAAGCCCCGATGGGTTCACTCCCAGGGATATGGAGAATGCATCTGAATCCTAATGCTGTATAGATGATACAAATGAACATACATTTTTTTTTGATTCACCAGAAAAATCAATGATGAACCCCTTCGCCATGCCCAACCTGTATCAGAAGCTGGAGAATGATCCCCGGACCCGTGAGCTCTTGTCCGATCCGAGCTACAGAGAACTGCTGGAGCAGCTCAGGAACAAACCATCGGAGCTTGGCACGTATGTGCATTTTCAAGAATGTATCAGTTTGATCAAGAGAAGGAACAGGACAGCAGAAGAGCGCGAGTGTAGGTCAGAGGTAGCTACATTCATTAGGCTGAAAACTGCACAAAAACCCTGTAAAAGTTTAGAGGAATGTATCTGTAGAGCAGTATGAGAAGATCTTTAGGGCCACTGTCATTCCATGTAATGTGAGGTTTACTGTGGAACTTAAGAGTTGCCACCCAACTATCTTTCAGCCTAGTCCTATTAGCCCTCAATACTGCATTTTTATGAATGCCTTTGTTGCTGTTGTGCAGGAAGCTGCAGGATCCCAGAGTGATGACCACACTCTCTGTGCTGCTGGGGCTGAACCTCTCTGAGATGGAGGAAGAAGAGGAGCCTACACCTCCTCCTCCCCCCAAACCCAAAGAGACCCAACCACCTCCTCCTAAAGAGGAAGACCTTCCTGAGAACAAGAGAAATGTAAATCTGCTCAACCTAAGTTTTTGCTTTAATTGAATCACTTCTGATGAATCCACATTTTGAGTTTTATTAAATCCTGTAATGTGCTTTTTTGATAGGCCTTGAAGGAAAAGGAGCTTGGGAATGCAGCATATAAGAATAAGGACTTTGAAAAAGCACTCAAACATTATGAAGAAGCAATCAAACATGACCCGACCAACATGACCTATATTTCTAATCAAGCAGGTAAATATTTTTGTTTGCATGTTGGAAAATGAATACCAGCCTTACACGTTTGAGCTGACGGACACACAAAATGTATAAACTCATATAGGGGTGGTCTACCCAGCAAAAATGTTATTATTGTATTTTATTCTTCTAAAGGTTTATGTGCATTTGAGAGCATGGACTAAATGAAATCATATCAGAATGTTGCATTTTGCAAGTGTTGCTATTATTACACTACTATGGGCATTAATTGAATCCTTTCAGAAATATGAAATGTTGAATCAAATCATCCTTTTTATTGACATTAGTCCAGTTCAATGAGAATTTAAACTACTATGGCAAGTAAGTTTTAATTCCAAACTTTAATCCTAATTGTGTATCCTTTTTGTGCATCCCCTCAGCTGTGTACTTTGAGAAGGGGGATTTTGAGAAGTGCCGGGAGCTGTGTGAGAAGGCCATCGACGTTGGCAGAGAGAACCGTGAAGACTACAGACAAATTGCAAAGTGAGTTCTGTGCCTCTTGAGCTTGAGGGCAGGATTGGGCTTTTGTGTCTTCTGCAGGATTTGGAAGTGATGAAGCTACAGAAAGCATTTACACAAAAGTGGATGGGAACTTGCTGCTAACATGCTTTTGACAAGAGAAATCTGTTATACAAGAGCCATTAGGTGGCAGTGTTGCTCATTTGCTTCCCACAACAAACTGACAAAGATGATGTAGTGATGTGGAACTGGGACACACAATATGACTACCCTTTTTCCTTTAGTGAGCAACATCTCCGTTCTGAGTTTCTTCGTTGAAGCAAGAATGATCTTGTATCATTGCTTTCTGATAATGTAATGTCATGTTTATCATCCATCTCGTCCTTTTTCTTTTTAAAGGGCCTTGGCCAGGATTGGCAACTCCTACTTCAAACAGGAAAAGTACAAGGAAGCAGTTCAATATTTTAACAAGAGCTTGACAGAGCATCGCACTCCAGATGTCTTGAAGAGGTGTCAACAGGTGCAGTATTCAGTGTTCATTCATCCATTAAACTTCAGCCTCTTTCACACACACAGTTACCCTTTGATACATGCAGCACACCACTGGACAGTGTCTGTATCAGACATAATTACACTTTCCCGGAAATATTCTAATTGGTTTAGGTGAAGGGGTGGTGTCTGGGCAAAGGTGAAAGAATGCAGATTTTGTGTTCTGTGCTGAATCAGACATTTGTGTTCATGCAATACAATTGTAAATGTGACTGATACCTTATTTGGATTCTGTACTGGTTAATAGTGTGGCCTTCTGAAGATAAATCTACTGTAAATGAGTTAGAAAAGATTTCTGATCTTAAGTTTTATTACCTACAATCAGACCATGAATGAATTGGCGCAGTTTACTTTACAATTTAAATGCTGGCTACAGGATCATAATGCTTCATGATACTTCTGTTGATTGGTTCTGCAGGCTGAGAAGATTCTGAAGGAGCAGGAGAAACTGGCCTACCAGAACCCTGAATTAGCCCTGGAGGAAAAGAACAAGGGCAACGACTCCTTCCAGAAAGGTACGTGCTTCATGGTTTAAAGCGCTCCCTGGGTAGGATTTCCATTTGATGCTCATTTTATGAACTCGTGTGAAGATTTACTCATCTTTTCCTCCCCACAGGAGACTACCCCTTGGCCATGAAACACTACAGCGAGGCCATCAAGAGAAACCCCAATGACGCCAAACTCTTCAGTAACAGAGCTGCCTGCTACACAAAGCTGTTGGAGTTTCCACTTGCCCTGAAGGTACAGTGCACTCATACCAAACCAGACTTTCTAACCTGACAAAATAGTGCCTCTGACTTCTATTGCACATCTATAAAAATGTCTTTGATCTGTTTATTAGGATTGTGAAGAGTGCATCAGGCTTGACCCCTCCTTCAGTAAGTAGGAAACTATGTGAAATATCATTAACTAAGAGGAGCTTAAGGGACTTCAATAAAGGAGTGTTTTACACTAGTCATTTTGAATTTGCATCTAATTTAAGTAATACGTCCACAGTTAAAGGCTACACACGTAAAGGAGCTGCTTTGGAGGCCATGAAAGATTTTTCAAAAGCTATGGATGCATACCAGAAGGCTTTGGAGCTCGACTCTTCCTCAAAGGTATTGTACAGGGTGCTTCATAATGCAGAAAAGTATATATTGGGGAATTATTACATTTTTGACTTCTATGAATTTCTGATCATATTGATAACACTTAAGTTTTTATTAACTGCAAAAACGTTAGATATTTTTCTCATCCTAACTCAAGTAGCACACTCACACTGTTGTCATAGTATTAATTCCTACCTGTATTTGCTGTGTTTGTTAATATTTTTCCCCATGCGACCTTCTCCACATTCAGGAAGCCACAGAAGGTATGCAGCGATGTATGATCAATCAGGCCACAAGAAACGACAACCCTGAGGATGTGAAGAAGAGGGCCATGGCCGATCCTGAGGTGCAGCAGATCATGTCTGACCCAGCCATGCGCATGATCCTGGAGCAAATGCAGAAGGACCCTCAGGCGCTCAGCGAGTAAGTCTCTGTTTCACTCTGCATTTAGAATAGTAGGCAGAAGTGTATTCATCCACGTGAAAAATGTAATCTGTTTTTTGTTTGATCTGCAGCCACCTAAAGAATCCAGTTATTGCTCAGAAGATTCAGAAACTCATTGATGTTGGACTGATAGCCATTCGCTGATGAGAGACAAGAACCAGATGTGTGAAGAAACTCCCAAGTCTACAGTGGAACAAAATGCAAATCCCTCCAGTATATTACATCCACTTAATTGCCTTCAAATTCAAAATGATATTGTCCATAATCTCACTAAGACTGTATGTATTTTTTTTTTTAATGAGTTTCACTTCTTTTACATTGTATTTAAGAAGGCATTTTGTCATCTAGAAAACTCCAGGACTCCGACTTGTAAAAAGAAAAGAATTTGTGTGTACAGATGCTTAATTCCATCTTAAAATAAACATCACAGTACACCAGCACGATCACTATTTAAAGGGGAAATCCACCCT
This sequence comes from Lepturacanthus savala, assembly GCA_030544235.1. Taxonomy (NCBI): domain Eukaryota; kingdom Metazoa; phylum Chordata; class Actinopteri; order Scombriformes; family Trichiuridae; genus Lepturacanthus; species Lepturacanthus savala. The sequence continues at coordinate 7,262,652 of CM060479.1, read as the reverse complement.
AAAACAGTTCACATATTCCTATTAGTTCATGGAGGTGTTTGAGGGAAATGCAAGATAAATCTCTTCATAAAAAAAGATTGTAATGTAGTTCACAAATTGAAATTGTCAGCGTTCGTCATTTTTCTTGACTCCTTTATTGTCTTTAAGGCTTGACTAAACAAGGGACTGTGAAGTTTGTGTGTAGTTTGTTCTCTGTGCCTCAGTCATCTCAAAGCTGAATCTGTCCCATCGACTGGCCACTTACATGCAGGTTCTGAATCATGTAAGCAGGTTGGATATTATTTTTGTACATATCCAAAATATTTGATATTAGTTTTAAAGCATTGTTGTTTTTGGCTTTATCATCTAATCGTTATTTGTGGTCTGCTAATCTCTGGGAAGGGATTGATCCTGTTTTTCAGCTTTTTCTTTTGACAGTTGATTGTGATGGATATGAGATAGAATTTGACAAATTCTAACAGGCTAGAAAAATACTGCTCATTGCCTATGACTTAAGGGCTAATTTTACTGTAAGACATCTTAAGAGTCATCCTTTATGGTTTAATATGTTCATATATCAGTTAAAGCAGCCATGATGTTTTTTCTATGTTTGTCAGAAATTAAAAACGGATAAAGATCTGTGCTAGTTGAGGTATCAAACCCATAGAAATACTTTGGAAAATGCGCTGCTCTGTGAGCAAGAAGCATGATGAGTTGACACGGGCGCAACAGGAGGTGTGTCGATAATTTCAAGTTGAAGTAGATATTTCTGGCTGACCTTAAATTTCAGTTTCCTAAGCCTGAAAGTACAGGTATGTCAAACAAAAATGGGAATAATGTGATCGTTAAAGGGTGGATTTATCTTTTTCAGAACAGCAACTTGGTTGAGTAAATGGGTACAATCTCACTTCATGGTGCATCTATAATGTTTGTCGGCTGAAGTTCCAGTGCTATACCTTGTCACTATTTCCTGATGTGTATTTTCACCCAGCAAGACAAATTCTTCAGGTAAATGGAGCCAGCCTTTTCTGATTGAAACTGTAATGACCATGTATCATTTGTTGGCTTCACACACACTGGTGGTATTTTGTCCTCCTGCAACGGCAGACTGTTCAGCTTCTGTTTTCAGAAAGGAAATGCATTTAAGTGTTTTATTGCTATTGACCATTATGCCACATGTGGCTTCAGATACCTCAAAGTCACAACATTGTCATAGTATTTCTGTGCAATGGTTTCCGAGAGGGATTCAAATAAATATGTTAGAAAACAACACCTTTTGTTTCCACATTTCCACAGTAAAATTTATCCATCATGGATTTCTTTATTACTTGTGCCACACAATATAAAAGAAGTTGCCCCAACAAGTGTAATGTACTAATGGAAATAAGTTCTCACTGTGGAATATACAATCTTTGAATGCATGTTATAGATAAGGGGACCTACAATGTAGACTTAATGTATAATCTGGTCATAGATAATATAAACACATGTACATGCCAGTTATAAGAGGTGGTGGAAAGTAACTATATTTACTCATACTTGTATTTTACTTGAGTATTTCCATATACTTTTACTCTGCTACATACAGAATCAATTGTAATTGACAGTTTGTTCATTTTCAGCTGAATACTTTAAAATGAATATATTATCTATATTCTATTAAATTATGTCTTTTTATTTGTATTTTACTTTCACTTATGTTCACCACTGCTTATAAGCACAATGGGAAGATTCTGAAATACGTAATTCAGCCATGTAAAGGTTGAAAATATACCATGTCACAATTTTGACATTTTATTAGCGCATTTTCTGCCATTTTTGTAGTTTTTATTGTTTTTTTATTGAAATATTACTGGCACAGGTTTTAAATCCTCCGCATCAGACTGTGACATAAAACAAACTGTACAATAAATCAATACCACAATTTATTTGATGAAAATAATCTCATAAATAATCACAAATCAGCTTTTTAAGGCTACAAAATAGGCTTCTAGAACATTATCCGAGCCATCTAAAGGAGATGGACGAGTCAGCAGCGTAGCCCCGCCCCCCTCCGGCGAGTCACGTGATTGACCGTCGCCCAGGTTGTGTCGAAAGCATCCTGGTGTTAGCAGTTAGCTAGCACTTAGCTAGCAGCTGACAGAAACAATAAGTGAGCTGTAAATACCTCCAGCATGGGCGAATCATGAACTCGGCTCCAGTGGGGACAAAGAAGATAAGGAACTATCCAAAACTGGCCTTTCACCAACATCTTCTATACCCGCAGAGGCCATTTAACGCCGCTAATAAACCATTAGCGACAGCTAGCGTTTTAAAGTTTTAACGGGCAGCTAGCTGCTAGTTTTAACAGTTTACTACTAACCTCAGAGAACAGATGGGTAACATGTCTTGTTATCGTCCTAACTATGTTAACTAACTAACGTCGCGGTTGTACCACTAACTAATAAGGCGTCGTGTGTGTGTGAAGTTAGCCTTTAACGTGAGTTGGTGGGCGACTTCTACTAATGCTAACGCTAGCCATTTAAACTTGAGTGTTAACACTGTTGCACAGTTACTCGATCGGTGTTTTAATGTCTTTATCACAGTCAGTAGTGAAATATACCGATTGATAGCTGTTGGCAGCTCGCGTCTGTGTAACTACACGTCTGTGTTTTTACATTGATTTCGACCAATCACGTCAAATTCATTGATCTCATCAGGATGTCATCCGCCTGGGGATTAACGCCACCGGCAGGGCAGCTGTGTTGTGTAGGAAGCACATCTGGATTTTTCGTAACGCGGCTTCTGTTACTGTAGATTTTTTTAAATAGCCGAGTGGAACGTCTTGTAAATACAACACATTTGGAAAGCCCAGTTAATCTTCGACAGTTTCTGTAGGCTACAGTCTACTTTCCTCTAAGTTATGCCTGGGGACGCATCTGATAGTAGTGATGACTCCGACGCGAAAACAAATGAAAAAGCCTGTACCGTCAAGCATCAGATCACCAATGGTAAGTCATGCCCGCGTCTTTCCATCAGCTGATACACCAGACACATCACTGTTCTTATGAGATCACCAGTTGTGAGGTAGACAATGATTGAAGTGCAACAATCATTAATGTTTTAATCTATAGAGAGTGGCGCATTAGACTTCATCCTAATAATAGATTATAGTAATAGATTTGTATTACCTGCACAATGAGTCTCAAATATATATTAATATTATATATATATATTCTTTGTTTCACCACTAGCTAACCTCACAGGACACACTGAGAGGGTTGGCATGGAGAACTTTGAGCTGCTCAAAGTCTTGGGCACTGGAGGTAAGTGTCTAAATAAAGAATGAAATATATAAAATGCAGCTATAGGTGTTGCCATGCATTAAGAACAACAGTGCAGCGAGAGACGGGACGTATATACACACATATGGGGAAAACAAAATAAAGAGACCATTGAAAAATTATAATTTATTCTGATTTTACTATTTATAGGTATGTGTTTAGGCAAAAGGAACATTTTTGTTTGAGTCTATAAACTGATGACATTTCCCCCAAATTCCTAAATAAAAATATTATCGTTCAGAGAATTTATTTGCAGAAAACGACAAATGGTCAAAATGAAGAAGATACAATGTTTTCAGATCTCAAAAAATGCAAAGAAACAAGATCAAATTCATTTTAAAACAATACAATACTAATTTTTACTCTTCAGATGAGATCATAAATCTACATTTGGCGCAATAATCCTTATTTTCTCTGATGCTGTTTCTTTGTTTGCTGGTATTTGTGTGGCTTTCTTAATAGAAGTAATTCTATAATAATGACTGGAGAAAATATTTTTGTATGTTTGTCTAGCTTATGGAAAAGTGTTCCTGGTCAGGAAGAATACTGGCCATGATGTCGGCCAGCTATATGCTATGAAGGTGAGTCTCTAATATTAAGTTATGTAATCACAAACCTAGCATGCTTTAAATCCATGATAAGAATGCTTTTGAAATGTTAATGAATAATTGATTTTCCTTTGGCCCGTTGTGGGTTTTGTCACTGTGGAATAAACACATTTTTTCACACACAACAACTTGGCATATACACAAGTTTGCTACAGTATTTTGCTTCCCTGGACTTTAACCATTTAGGATGGATGGTTCTACTGATGGAAAATCCCATTTAGTCAAACTTTAAGTTAAGTTTACTTTAAAACCCTAGGTGCTAAAGAAAGCAGCTATCGTTCAAAAGGCAAAGACGACAGAACATACCCGCACAGAAAGGCAGGTGCTGGAGCACATCCGCCAGTCTCCCTTCCTGGTCACGCTCCATTACGCCTTTCAGACGCACAGCAAGCTGCATCTCATCCTGGGTGAGTGGTGGGATGATGGAAGCAGATCTGGAGAGCTCTCATCTCTTCAGTCTTCAAGTTCTGATTAGATGTTCTCTTTATGTTTCAGTTTATGACTGTTTGTGTGTCTGTTTTACCCTTTGTGCATAATGTGCCTTTGTTTTATTGCTGTGTATATCTATTCAAGCGTCCTGTATATTTGTCTGTGTGTGAATGCAGACTATGTGAGCGGCGGGGAGATGTTCACTCATTTGTATCAGCGGGACCATTTTCCAGAGGAAGCAGTGAAGATTTACATCGGAGAAATCATCCTGGCTCTGGAGCATCTGCACAAGGTGAGCGTTTCTTCTTCTAGAGTAGATCTGTAGATCTTATCTTATAGCAAAACTTGCATTATATGTTGAGATATGTGGTAACGTGTAAATATTTGGTACCAGAAAGTTTAACTCTTAAAAATGTTTTATAGTTTTATGTTCTAGGTGGATTAAAAATGTATCTAATGTTTGTTTTTTTACACCATTTGACATTTCATGTCAAAAAATAGCGCAAAATCATTACGAATGGACTTTTAAATACCATCTAATTTAAATAACAAGAAGCTTCTTAAAACTGTATTTTAAAAAGTTATGTAGATAAATAAATATGTCTGGCTCGTGCTCACACACTCATTGTGTAATGAAAAATGTCAAATTTTGTTTCAACTTGATGATTTTGGAGATTGTTTTACACGCAAAACAAAATCACGATTTTAAAAATGAATTAATTGCATAATCTAATGTAATTAAAATCTCATTATTTAATTTATGGACAATAGAATGCAGAAGATAGACAAGACGAGCTGTCGTGACATATCATCTTATAGAATTGTTATGTCTGATGTGTTAAGCGTAATTATCATCCCATCCGAGTTGTGTTTCTCTACATGTAACGCTGCAATCCATCCAGAAACCGACAGTTCTGAGTCTGTAGACTTTCAGTCTAAATGCTTCCCAGTGCGTCTTTTTGGGAAAACATTGAGGCCTGAAGCTACTTCCTTCACTAGATAGTTAGCTAGATGGTTAAATTGCTCCCAATTTTAATTCAATATGCATCGTTGGTATGATGATACAAAGACAATATTCACAAAGAATTAAATGAGATCAAAAAGAAAAATCTCTAATGAATAAAATCAAGAAATTAGCAGAACACGATGTACACTAGCCCTGTGTGTGTTTGTGCTGCTGGGCTACGAAGGTATTTTACAACTTGAAATAATCTCTGTCTCATTAAGTCACCTAGTCGTTACCAGATAATGTTTCAGAAATACTGTAGCTGTAAATTGAGTTCTAATCTCAGATGCGCAACTGTACCATTAAAAGATCCTTAACTTCTTTTTCACATAGGACTGTACGCAAGGAAGATGGAGTGTGTGCAATTTAAAGAACTGCATTTTGAGAACTTTCCAGTATACTCCTGAGATTCGTATGATAATAGTTGTCTGTAAGCATTCAAATAATGGAATATAGGCTGAGAGTCATAATGTTGACTGTTAGGAGTTGTTCCTTTGGATAATGTCAAGTACAATGAGCTAAAAAAAACACCTTTGGTGAGTGGTGTTCTCATTTCCGTTAATGGTGCCATTAAGGGTTGCACTTCTGTTTGTGTGGCTGTTTAGGCAGTTTACTTTGAGAAGTTTAGGGCTTAGAGATTTAGGGTGCATTGACGCCCGCATTTTTTTAATTTAGTTAAATGAAAATACCCTTAGGAGGTTAGAACTACTAAAAATGCTGCGATTGCTGAAAACAATCTGTACATAATAAGTCAGTTTTTGTTTTCTTGGCTTGTAAAGATTTTACCTTTCCATCACAGATTTGTGAACTGCGTATAATGTTTCCCTTCATGCATATTTCACAAGTAACAGCACTTACCATAAACATAATGGTTATGTATTCGCCGTGTTTTGTACAGCTCGGGATTGTGTACCGGGACATCAAATTGGAAAATATTCTTCTAGACAATGAAGGACATGTGGTATTGACAGATTTCGGGCTCAGCAAAGAATTTCTGGTCGAAGAGGTATGTAAACAGGACGTGGACAAGGATACGTGGAATGCGCCTTATCTCTTATCACAATTGTAACGATGTTTTGTTTTATGCATAATTTATCTTTACTTTCTCCTGAAAACAGAAGGAAAGGACCTACTCGTTTTGTGGCACTATTGAGTACATGGCACCTGAAATCATCAGGGGAAAGTCGGGACATGGCAAGGTAAGAACATGACAGCAAGGCAGCAAGCGCTGGTTTCCAGTGAAGTAGCGTACAAATTATATATTTTTTCACATAAAATTTCCTAATGGACAACCCCCTCTTCATGAATTTGCTTACTTTCCTTCATGAAATGTTTTTTTTTTGTACCCCTCTCCCCACTCAGTCGGTAGATTGGTGGAGCCTTGGAATCCTGATGTTTGAGCTGCTGACGGGAGCATCTCCTTTCACTTTGGAGGGAGAGAGGAACTCCCAGAGCGAGGTGTCAAAGTGAGTGCTGCTGACTCTTTTCGCCTGAAAATGTGCATTCAACCTTCCTTATTTACAGCTCATAAAAAATCATCTCGGACATTGTGTTGAAGGTACCATTTATTTAAAGGCCTCATGAAATGAAAAATACAGTTTTACATGAAATTCTGTATATGTGTATTTATAAAAACATATACAGCAATTCCCCAAGATATGAACATTTGTAGATACCAACAACTGCAGACTGATGTCCATAAATCTTCATAAAATGCAATATTGTGTTCATAAATTTATATTTCCTGCATCTCCAACAGTCATCTCCCTCATCTGACCCAGTGCGTTCTTGCATATGTCTCTGTGCATATCTCTGCTTCTCCTTCTTATTTAGTGTAATGGCATTTAAATGACCTCAAATGGAAATTATAGATTACAATTTAATAAAAAACGACTAACGAACAGCTCTTTGTAACCTATTGTGTTTGTAAGTTAGGTACTTACTGTATATGCATGTTATTTGTTATATAATTGCTAAGCTCTACCCACTTTCTTATGGTCCAATCAAATATGAAGATTTCATATAAAAGTCTCTTGTAGCTGTTCAAACTTCAAATAAGAAATAAGTCACAAAAACTCCCTGGTGCCTATAACTTCCAATTGATTGTCCTTAACACAAAGAACAACGTTGAAGCCTAATTTTAGTTGTCTTAGCTCATGTTATGAGGATACTATGATAATAAAATGTGTGATCTGATCGTCTCTTCCATTTTCCTCAGACGTATTTTGCGCTGTGATCCACCATTCCCCTCCATGATCGGTCACACTGCTCAGGACCTGCTGAGGAAGTTGCTGGTGAAAGATCCCCATAAGAGGCTGGGCTCTGGCCCCCGAGGAGCTGCAGACATCAAAGCTCATCCCTTCTTCAAGGTCCAACTTACCTCACCCGCCACTTCCTCAGATGCCTCTTTTTTTTTTCTTTTTCTGTCTCCCCTTTTTATAGACCTATAACTCTTCCCGTCTGCTTTTTCGTTCACCGAGCAGGGTCTGAACTGGGACGACCTCGCCCAGAAGAAGGTGCAGAGTCCGTTCAAACCAGAGCTGAAGAGCGAACTCGACGTGGGGAACTTTGCTGAGGAGTTCACAGGGATGGAGCCGGTCTACTCCCCAGCCAGCACGCCTCCAAGCACAGACCGCCTGTTTCAGGTCAGTGTTTATCTCAACCTCGGCACTTCACAAAAGCTGGATTTTTAATGTTAAATATCAATCGTCTAAATTATTACCATCGTGGCATCGTTATTAGCATCGAGGAGCCAGTATACTCACCAGTTTTTCATGTTACCTGATCTGTATAAATGTGCTTAACTGTTTTATTCTAGTTGACATTGATGTTACTGTGGAATTATGATTATTATATCTTGACTATTCCTCTATTCTCATTCATCCTTCTGTCTCATTCATAGCAAATTTCTCAGAGCCTACTCCCAACATCTCTTTCCTATTTCTTTTTTTTAGGGCTACTCGTTTGTTGCTCCCTCCATCCTGTTCAATAAGAACGCCGTCATGGGAGACTTTGTTGAGTCCCAGATTCGGGCTGATCGACCTGGTTCAGCCTCTGTTCAACGCAGTGCAATGTTGGAGGTATGGATTTTAGCTTATACACCCACTTTCGGTAAAGGTGTTAAGTGATTTGGGTATAAAGTTATGTTTGAGAAGCAGTTTTGCAATGTTTTGCAATGCTGCCTCGAACATATAGTCTTAACCTTAACATATATTTTTTTTCTGTAAACTGGACAGATGTGGGACAAAAAAGGCTCAGTATAGGGTTTGTTAATCAAATCAGTTTATTAATAACCAACAGGAAGGAAGAGAGAACAATACTGTAGTTTCACTTTGCTTTGTAATCTTTCACCTGCCTTTAAACTGTTTAGATCTACTAGACATGGTTGTCCTGTATTTTATATATTTTTTTGAGGGGGGGGGGGGTTGAATCCAATCTTTATTTATCTCTCCATTCTGTAATTCAGACAGATGTTAATGAGAGTTTGTTAATCAGAACAGACGACAGAAAAAGAAGAGAAACTCCTTCAGCAGTATCTACTGAGCATGGCCCACCTCATTCCACAGCATGTTTTGTTATTTTCTATCAAGGCTTATGCAACTTTGGACAATAATCACAATAATCAGGAGGCTGTTTTCTGATATATAATATCAGTGAGGTCAAACTGGAGTTACATATGTTTTTTAGATGTCCTTTTCAACTGCTACAGAATACAGAAATGTTTTGCAGTGATTGCTCACACTGCTAATTTAACACATCCCAGCTGTGCAACAAATCACAGCTCATTATATTATGCACAGGCTCCAACAGTGTGATTATGATAGATTATTACGGCATGTTGCCCATGTATCACTGTACAGCTTTATAAATCCATAAATATAGCAAACCCTTGTTAGCTACACTCATGTTGAAAACACAGTCAAATCTTTTCTAAAGTGCTTCTGTTGCACAAGAAAATACCTAGGAACATGTCTCCAGCCACAATGTCACATGCTTTCCCTTCTTTCTTTAGGAATCACAGTTTTTTCAGCACTATGAGCTGTGTCTCCACGGGCCACCCTTAGGTGAGGGGAGTTTCTCTGTGTGCAGGAAATGCAGACACAAGCAAAGCGGCCATGAGTATGCAGTGAAGATAGTCAGCCGCAGGTGAGTCGCTGGACACCTTCTGATTGTAGTGACCAAATGTTTGTTTGTTGTATATGTTTCACCCCCCAAGTAATGAAAAAGAATGAATTTAGTAGTACCGATGGGGGAAAATATGTTGCAGCTTTCAGTCAAAGGGTTTGTACTGGTCACATAATGCATTTATTCATCCTCACAAATTAACAAAACTGGTCTTAAATGGATCACAGCAGCAGGACAGTACATTAATACATCAACTGTGTCACCGCCCCATAGTGAATACATTCTGGGCAGAGGGAGTAAGCTTTTTAAACAGTATATTTTGTATGAATTTATTAATACCCCATTGTGCCATAAAGTACGTCTCTCAGTAAAAAGGACCATGCTCATTCATTTTATATTGAGAGAAATCCAAATTGCCTTCATCTGAAGACCTGGCTAAAACCTCATTTGGATTTGACATCAATGGAAGAAGCAGCCAGCTACAGATCCCCAGGAGCCGAACACTGGACATCAGACGTTTTTCATCATTTTGTCAGATGTTTTATGTATCGGTATTGGTCTGCTGTTTGAAACTCTATGTACCATGATGATTTCATGCCTCTTGTGTGTGGGCGTGTTGAGGTTTTTTTTTTTTTTTCTTATGTAAAAGGTGCTGCTCTGTACTTTCGGAATCCTGCAGGCTGGAGGAACTGTGAATCGGTCCCATTTGCAGCAGGATTGGGCCATTGCCTAGAATACCACCCACCCCTCACCCACTGACTGTATTGTTTTGTGTATCTCTCTAGTAGCATTGAATAATGCGGTAAAATCGGTTTCTTTTGACTTCATTAGAATGGAGGTAAACACCCAGCGGGAGATTGCTGCTTTGAGGCAATGTGAGAGTCACCCAAACATCGTGAAGCTGCATGAAGTCTATACTGATCAGGTACAATCAAAAATAAATAAATAAATAAATCAGGAAACTCACAGTGAATAGCAACATGTCACAACTTCGCAACATTAAGCCATCTATTAGGCAACCTGCTTAAAAGATTGCTTAGTCTGTCTTTATTATATTAAGCAATCCGCAGCAGCAAGACATGCCGTCAAAACCTCTTTCCACGTCTCCGTCTCTCTCAGTACCACACGTATTTAGTGATGGAGCTTCTGCAAGGCGGGGAGCTGCTGGAGAGGATCAAGAAGAAGAAGCTGTTCGGCGAGGCGGAGGCCAGTCAGCTGTTACAGAGCCTGGTGTCAGCCGTCAGCTTCATGCACGAAGCTGGAGTCGTGCACAGGGACCTCAAACCAGAGGTGGGCTGTGATTTGATGACTCACTTAGTTCCTGTAAATGTGCAGAATCTCCCACAGCTGATTAAAATTAAAAAAATACCTGTCAGTAATTCAAAATAAAACGTGTGCCAGTGAAGTTAGAAACAAAGCCACGGTGAGTAGAAATAATTAGTGTGTGGGTGATGGAACGAGATCAGAGGAAGTTTTAATTGCTTCAGGATTTTTTTTTTTCCATCTGTGAAATACATGTGGTCCGTGCATTTCCAGAATATCTGACATACATCGACAGACTTATAAACAACCGGTTTGATTTGGTGTGTGCGTGCGGTTGTTTTGCTATATCATTTTCACAGGATTTAATAAAATTAAACACGGTGGGCAGTCATGCATACTGTCTGTGCTGCGGCATGGCACTTCTCAAAATGAAGGCTGCCGATTTATCACACATCTATCTTGTTTTCAGAAGGCTGTGGGGATTTAATTAACTGAAGGAGATGACTTTCCTCAGTGTAAACCAGCTGTGAATGACAGGTAGCGGTAAAGGATCACACGTTCTACTTTAGCACTGCGCAGTGTTTTACTGAGCTGCCTGGTGTTTATTTTTAATGCAGATCCAAATGAATTTACTGGTCTATATAAACTCTATCCCCATAATTCTGCAGTTCTTGTATATTTCCTCTTTAAAAGAGTAACTAAACTCTAAAACCACCTTTTTTCCATCTTAAAGTCATTATATATGGTGTTGTTGATGGACTTGGGTCCACATTTTGACATTTTAGTGCAAATTATTTGAATTTTACATATTTTGTTCTAAATATGTATAGCTACTGCCCCCTACAGGCTGATAGGCAGATATTGTAATTAAATATTTAAATTTTGATATGATTAACAGCATTATAGAGGATTTTTTTATATCATTAATCTCATTTTCATTAAAAAAAACATGTTAAAATGAATACAGCATGATTTCTGCTGGAAGTCTTTAAAATCTAATGTGTAGGCAGGTGAACTCTGTCACATGCAATTTATGATTAATTTTTCAAATAAATTTTTCATCCCTACTTTGCAGTCATTGTCAGAATCACCTCATTTTAACACCTCATTTAATTGAATCACACATCTGCTCCCAGCTTTGTGCTGCAAACACACGCAGGATATTAAAGTCTTGTAGTACTTGTAGTATTTTCATGTGGTATTTAGTAGTTTTTGCTCTGCCAGGAAAATGGAGGCCTGAAAGTAAAGGAAAAATAACAGCATGTTCATGTTTTTTTTATTCATCTCATCTTACAGAACGTGCTGTTTTCAGATGAGGGCGAGAACTCGGTGCTGAAAGTCATAGATTTTGGATTCGCCCGCCTGTGCCCTGCAGGCAGCGCCCCCCTGCAGACTCCCTGCTTCACGCTGCAGTACGCCGCCCCTGAACTTTTCGAGAGCGCAGGATACGACAAGGCCTGCGACCTCTGGAGTCTCGGGGTTATCCTGGTAATTTCCCTTAAAACTGCTGATTCCGCGACACTAGTCGGGGCTAACGGAAGCGCTAATTACCGCCTACGTGTCTCCTTCCCAGTACACCATGCTGTCAGGCCAGGTGCCGTTTCAGAGCGAGCAGCTGGGGATGACGTCGTCGCACGCTGCCGACATCATGCAGAAGATAAAGGAGGGAGATTTCTCATTGGACGGGGAGGCCTGGAAGGGCGTGTCAGAGGATGCGAAAGAGCTGGTGAAAGGTATTGGATAAGGTTTGCTTTTACTGACACATGTTCTCATTCAGTTTCTGTCTGTCCTGTTGGATGGTTTACAGGTTTCCTACTGGTTCCTAGGACCTGCCATAAAGCTGTGAGGGGAATGTCAATGCCTGTTAGCCTGTTAGCCTGCATCCCACTCAAGTTTTGTCTCTTTCTTCATTTTAACGCCTCGTTTCTTTGATTTAAGGCCTACTGACAGTGGATCCAGAGATGCGTCTCAAACTCTCTGATCTGAAAGAGAACAGCTGGCTGCAGGGCGGAGCATCCATGTCCACCACCCCTTTGTGCACTCCAGATGTGCTGGAGTCCAGCGGGCCCACTGTCCGCACCTATGTCAACGCCACTTACAAGGTAACGGCATTGTGCACTAATGTCTTTTAGTTTATAAAAAAAGATGGCTCATTCTGTCTCATCTTACCATCTTGTTCCCTTTTCTCCTGTTATTTTCTTCTCACACGCAGGCTTTCAATCGCGGTAAGAGAGAGGGTTTCTTCCTGAAAAGTGTCGACAACGCTCCGCTCGCGAAACGACGGAAGCTAAAGATGACGAGTACAGGCGTAGAGACCCGATGGAGTTCCTCCTCTTCCTCCTCTTCTTCTTCCACTTCCTCCTCCGCGACACCATCCAAATCGCAGCCAAAGCAAACTGTGACCCCAAAGCAGAGCTAGCCTAAACGGCGGGGAAGGGAAGGGGAGGGGGAGAAGTGTGAAAACGGAGTGGTATGTGCTTATACTGGCAACAAGATGTCCTCTGGTGGTGATGACGCCATCACGCAATTCCAATAAACATACCGACAAACCAAAAGACTGGTTTAGGTTTTCCAAAACTTCATTCATCGTGCTATATTCTCCCCAAAACCATACATGTATTTTGGATGGTAGCTGAGATGGTAGAGGTCTAGTTCAACATTAAGATGTACGGATATCTGTGGCCTTGACAAAAAAAAAAAAAAAATCAGTCACCGTAATGTGGCAACATCACACACTAAAAGTTAATCATGAGATATTTACCTATTTCAACTGTGGGTAAGAAACAGTGCCTGGTTATATAGGGATAAAGGGAAAAAGCAGCCATAAATGAGCAGAAGCCATATATATACAGCAAAGCAGTGAATATATCAATTGAGCCAGCGTGAATGCACATTTCAAGAGAGTGGTCCTTCTAGTAATTTGCGGCTTTAATTTTTTTTTTTATTTTTAACTTTTATCACAAACATAATAATTTGGATCCTGCTGTACAAGTGCTTTGGCCTCATGTAAAGTAGACACTCTGCTCTGTAAAGAAAGCGTTTTTTTTGCCAACAAAATGTTTTGCTCTTCTAAATCGTTTAGGCTGGTCACTTATCTAGCTGTTTGCACTATTTGCAGAGAATGTAAATGATCAAATGGTCAAAAAGAGAAAAAAAAAAATTCAAATTTCTGGGAGGACTGAGCACAGAGGGAAATGCTTTTTAAATTTTTTTTTAGAGATAGCATAGGATGAGTTTCGCTGTTGAGATCTTCTCTATCGGATGCTTTGTGATGATTTTCAGTCCAAAGGTCACTGACTTTACAACTCGGTCACACCTCTGATACACTACCAACCCTCCAGATCCCACTGAACACGATGTGGAGCTCACGTCTCCATATGTGACGTGTTTTGATAATCAATCAGTTTGATTTGAAGCGGTTGCGGTACAAACAACGGTAGCACCTGTAAACCAGATGAAGACACATGATATACAGAGCGATTTTCTTGTCACACTCGCTGTAAATTACTCGCTTTATCGTGCCCCTCTGAGCATTTTTAGCATGCTAATCTGTTGTGAGATGAATTCCGAGAACAGTTTTCTATATTTTTGGTATCTCTGGCTCACTGAGAAAGCGTCATTCTGAATGTTTGCAGATAGATCGGAGCGAAATCGACTTAGCTGGATTTTGAATGCTCATCGTCTCGGCCCGGTGGTTTTTAAAAGGATATTTTAGTTTTCTATCGGTCCGTCAGACCAGCGCCAAATGCAGCTATCACAAATAAATCCGGTTTGATACAGAGAAGTATTGTCGCCTGTTGTCGATTCACGCTTTGATTTTTAAGATTGAAGTTTATCGTCACTTGGGCTGAACCCAAATACATTTTTTTTTGTTTTTTTACAGATGTGGTTAAAACATTGTATTGCTTTTGGAATGAAAATGATGTGACACAATGATGCATTTAATCATGACTTTAAAATGGTTGTTTGGCGACCATCCTGCAGGAGCTGTTGTGTATATACTCATCCCTGATTTAGAGCAAAAAATGATGTCTGTAATGATTTAATGGTATATTAGTCTCCTGATGTAATTATGTTTTTATTGGAATTTTTTTCCCCATGTTGCACAGTCAGTTGATCAATTAAACACATTTCAGCTTTGATATTTATTACATGTAATTGATTTTAACGCTGTGGTAATGGGATTCATGTTAATTTGGCTCTTGACGTTTACCAGCACCGTGTGTGTGTCTTTCTGTATGTCTGTGTGTGTGTGTGCGCGTGTGTGCGCGCATGGCTGGGAGATTGGTTGTACTGATATGTCTGTACCAGATGAAGCATTATTGCAATTTACTGTATTACGTCTTGTTGTTTGCAGTCTTTGTCTTTTTAATGGTAACAGGTTGTTTGTGTTTGAATATTTTTACTTAAAAAAAAAAAAAACTGTGCTTTTATCGGTGTTGATATTCTTTTATTGTAGTAAATGTTTTTCTTCTTTTTTTTTTTTTGAGCATTACTATTTTACTGAGATGCACTGTCACAATGTCATAACTGGGAGTTTATCTTTTGCATCAAGATTTTTTTTTTTTTGGTTGGTGCAAAATAAACTACTTTTAAATAGACACGTGTGTGTGTTTTATAACTGATTATGATTAGATTGGTCATTATTTGAGAACTGTCAGCACCAATCTACACTTGAGATTCATTAATATAAATTATTATATTCTATATGATAATTTCCTACTAATGGAGCTTTTTCAGAGCAGGCTTTTGACATGTCAAAGCAGGTTTAGCACAGGTGTAATTAATAACATTAACAGAATAAAAACTGTTGACCTCCTAAACAGTGATGATATATTCATTCCTCGTGAACATGGTGGTCTTTCATCATCAATCACTGCTGCTTTAAAACCAGTCATGAGCTTTTTTATAGTTAATAAAAACATTCTGATAGACATACAACATAAAACCTCAAACACAGTTGATGTGTTTCATTTATGGGATGAAACATTACACCAGGCTAACTTCAAAAATGCTAAATGAATTCTCTCACTTCTTAAGAACACTCATTTTGTTTTGAAGAATAGTTCTTTTTATTAGTCTAATGAATATAAAATATGTGTATTCCGTGCATATTTCCCATATTCATAATAATCAGCATATAATGTAATGCATTCTATTTATTCAGTGCTTTTCATTACACACATACATAAAACTACTTATTATTTCAGACTCTATGTCCGTGCAGACACAAATTGTATCTCCCTGAATAATTAATGAACAGACGAGGGTCTATCATGTTGTTTTATTTCATGAGTATATCAGATCGGGATTAACAAAGAGCCACAAAGTTTATCTCCCTATAAGCTGAGCGAGGAAAAAGGGCAAACTTCTCCATATTTAACGGCGTTATTAGGCCTGATAAAATAAAACACAACATGATAAACTGAGGTTATTATAGGAAACTCTGGTCCCAGAGAGCCGCTGTGGCTGCAGGTCTTTGTTCCAACTAAAGCAGTAATACACCTGATTCTATTAATGAAGATCCATAGCAAGGGCCCTAATGGTTGATTAGTAGAATCAGGTGTGTAACTGCTTGGTTGGAACAAAAACCTGCACCCACAGCACTCTCTGGGACCAGAACCGCATATACACAAAGTGACAGATTTTGTGCCATTTTTTTTTTTTAGAGAAAAATGGATAGTAAAAAATCAGTGGACGTCATTGTGGATTTATCGTACAAAGTTTCTGAAAAGACACCGCACTTCAAGGCTGGATCAAAAGGGATTTAGAAGCACAGAAGTCTGTGGAAATCTGATGAACCAGCCGGATTTTATGGTAAGTGATTCTCAGCAAAGACATATGTTTGTCATGTTGAAACGCTGAAAAAATACGACGTTCCGGAGGAGATGATTCCGATAAGACCGGATCCAACGTCTCTGCTCCTCTGGTCCTTTATCATAAGTGCTGCTGGTGTTTCTTATTAAAACTTTGCGGTGCTGCTGCTGGTCAAGGTGACACCTGGGTAATAAAATGCTGTGCAGACTGTGTATATATCAAAGTTTATTCATTGTTTGCCTCGTCTTATGCGCCTTTTAGTGCAGTAGAATTAGGTGGTGAATTGATCTGTAAAAACTCAGCAAAAAACAACCTTTACTTGACTTCTTTTGTAGAAAACTGCGTCTATGTGTATGTGTGCAACTCTGAATCAGCTCTGTCTGCTTATTTGTGCTGCTATAGCTAAATATATGGATTTATAAATTGTTTTTCACCAGTGGCCAAACATTGATGGTTTGGCGTGTGCAGTGCTGCCTGCTTTTTGCATCACAGTAGCATGCTGGTACTTTCTGTAGAGCTGTCTGCATGAAAACACCACACCACTGATGAAAATCACTGACAATTGATGCATATTCATTGTTTGACATTTAGAGGAAGAAAGGCTTCATCAGGAGTGGAACAGCACCTCAGCAAAAGAAGCTTGTTACATGAGCTACTTGATACAGATCCACTCAAGCCTCGTTCCGAATTTCATCGCCAACGATTGAATCTTCAAATTGATCTTGATGTCAAGAATTATCCTCGAGTCCCGATTCCTGAGCCTCATAATTGTTGAAAGCCGCAGTGATTACCGTGTCGGTGTGCTCAACAAAAGCCTTTGTATGATATCAAAGTGCTCACCAAGGCCAATGGCTCCTAGTTGGTGTCGTTTTCAGGCTTGTGAAAGGCGCCGTATAAATCCAAGTTGTTATAATTCGTACATTTCCCCCCATCAGACAACATTGTTGAGGACGAGACACCAATTAACAGCACTGAGGACACGAGAACAGGCCGCAGCCAACACGGAGCTGGACAGAAAAGGACACAGTGGCTGTTTAATGATGTGAAACTTGTCGAGAGTTTAGAAACTGAGGGTTCAGACGCTGGAGAGGCAAAGAGAAGCTGAACAAAACGATGTCCCCCTCCACTCGGAGCAGGTTTTTCTTCTTGTTCCCAGTATTTGATTTATTTTTCTTTATCAGTCTCAGTGCAACACACTCATCTATTTACAGTTTTTATACTTTTATTGCAAAACAACATACAAACAAAAGAAGTAAAATAATATAGAGGACAGACATTTTACACACATGGGACAGAAATACTAACTAATGACACAGACTATATACAAGAGGAGGAAGTATAAGGTGAATGTGTGTGTATAATAAAGTAATATAATACTGTAAAAGGATTTTTATATATTCAATGATTTAACATAATACATGCAGAGATGTATCTATAAAAAAAACTGAAAAAATAAGTCATATGTATATATATATATATATATATATATATATATATATATATATATATATATATATATATATATATATATGCATGCATATCCAATTATATGGCGCCATGTTATACTATGATATTCTACTGTTGGAAATATGAGGATGAGGTTTATGACATCACACATAGTTTGGGGGTCATTGTATTCAATTTACAACAAGTATGAGATGGAAACTCAAATTCTTCAGTGCATAAACACTGGGGATGTGAAGGAGGTGATGTCTGGTGTTCTTTAAAAAAGAAAAACCTATATTTACATGTTGATTCTGCAGTTTTTAGCCCTCTATTGCATGACATTGCAAAATGGCATCACTTAGGCTTAATATTGCTAAAAAAGCAGTAATATAAAATCCATGTTTTACTAATTAAGATGGAAAAAATAGTGTATTTTACTTTGAAGGACAAAAAACAATCCCATCACATGACCATGAAATCCTATTTTGACCCTTTTTTTTTCTTTTTTTACCTGGACTGACAAAAATCTATTAAATTCCAGAGCAGATTCGTTGCAGCGATCCCAAATACTGCAGTGAATTCTGGGCCAAAATTAGAAAAAAATGTGACTATTTAACAAAATTTGCAGGGGGTTGCCATAAGCAACACTATGCAATGGAGGCTTAATTAGGGAAAAGGAGGAGGGAGGAGTTTTAAAGGTTTTAACAGGATAATTTAAATAAAAAAAAATGGCATCTTGAAATATGTGATTATGATATGATAATATGATTTTTATGTAATTTAACTAATATATAATTATCAATGGAAGTTATCATGCAACAAGACTAAGGCTCTATTGTAACACCACCATGCTAACACTGTTTAACAGGCATAATGTTTACCACCTCATTTTAAGGTGCAGATATTTGGTCATAGACAAAAAACTATCAGACATGTTTTATGAATAAGACGTAAAAACGGCACCAGATGAAAAATAGGATGATCACCAAAATAATTAGGATTCATCTTGAGTGAGACATGAATGCAGAAAACTTCATGGGAATCTCTTTAATAGATACTGAGCCTTTTCACTCAAAATCACACGGCGGCTCGAGAGGAAAAGTCTGGGGATCAGCAACATCTGCTTGGATTCATCCCCTCGCCACCGTGGATGTTTGTGCAACGATCCATCTGAAAGACAGAGACACCCAGGCTTTACCCATCCCCGGATCCACAAAGGTTGATGTTATGCAATATCGGTGGCGATGATGCATGTGATGACACAAAAAAGTGAAGAGAAACCAATTAAAGTGATTTGGCACGCTTTGCAGCCCACATTGATCGCTGGCAGCGGATGAATCCCCCACTGAGGCTCTGGGCTAATCAAACTCTTAGCTTAACATATTCTACAGACTAGGGGCCACAGCGAGGACCACTGTTATTGACACGGCCATTACTTACAAACAACTGCACTTTCTGAAGGGCAAAGACTTGTGTCCCCACAGGAAGGAGCGACCGTGCACGCCTAAAACTCCCAGTTTCATAGGAACAAACGGTGGGAAGAAGCAGCTGTTTGCACAGTGAACTGAAACTGTATTCAGGTTTTGAGATAAATTTATATATTCCTTTCCTGTTTTAACCATCGTCAAGTCAGTTTTATTCGTATATCCCAAAATCACACATCACAGAATCGCCTTAATGGGCTTTACAGTTTGTACAACAGCAACGTCCCCTGTCCTTAGAACCTCACATCGTACAAGGGTAAAAAATGGTTGGGAGAGTTGAGTCTGACATTAATTAGAAATACAGTCATGTATTGATTCGTGGTGGATGTGGATGTGGAGGATGAGGCTTCCAGGTGAACCAGAACAGAGTCAGACCCTCCAACAACAGAAGGCTCCTTTAGTGGCTGCACTGCAGCATGTTCTGATAATGAGAAAACACAGAGCAGGAGTCCGGGAACAAAACAGATTTAAAAGGTACATCAGTGGTCATGAGTGTGAAGTGTGAGATGGAAGAAAGAACCCTGAACCCTGACCTGGAGCAGCTTAACAACGTTGTAGTGCCAGGACCAGCCCCAACTATAAGCTTCTTCAAAAAGGAATGTTTTTTACTGTTAGCTTTAGTATTTTTTACCTGTAAGCTTTAGTATTTAATAATACTGCGTTGCAATGCATTTCCTTGTGATTGAAGTACTATAATGTATTTGTGTGTCAGACATGAATGAACACATATTTGCACGTATAGCTCTGGAAAAAAATAAGAGACGACTGCAAAATTGTCATTTTTTTTCTTATTTTACTACTTATAGGTATGTGTTTGGGCAAAAGAAACATTTTTGTTTGAGTCTATAAACTGATGACAACATTTCCCCCAAATTCCAAGTGAAAATAATATCGTTTAGAGCGTTTATTTGCAGAAAATGGAAAAATGGTCAAAATAACAAAAAAGATGCAATGTTTTCAGACCTCAATGTAAAGAAGGAAGATCTGATTAATTATAAAACAGCATAATACTGTTTATGCTTAAGAAATCAATAGTTTTGGTGCAGTAACCCTTATTTTTAATCCCAGCTTTCATGCTCTCCACAGTCTTTACTATTGTTCTTGGGTGACTTTATTCCACTCCTGGTTCCTCTTTAAGCAGAATGAGGTGTTCATGTGTTGGAATCCAACAGACGCTGGAATGAAATGACTGGAATATATGTAGAGATGCTGATTTCAGGAAAAAAAATGCAGTGTGATCCCTTATTTTTGTAGAGCTGTATATCGAAGCATGACTGTTGCAGGAAAAGAACTCGTGCCTGCAGTTCAGCACTGAATATGTGAGAGGAGCTGCTGTCCCTGGCAACATTTCTTCTAAAGACGCCACACTAAGTGTTTTAACTGATGGGGAGCATTAAATGTGAAAAACCTTAATAAGCTATTAAAATATGTGGTTCACCATAATAAATAATATCCCAAACTGTTGCTCATCAAGGCTCCAGGACGCTCTATTAAGAATTATTGGAGGTGTTTCATGAACTCTGACGCTGTCCGTGGTCCTGAGCGCTGCACCATAAATTCAGCACCACCGGGGGTCAGTAGGGTGCTTGGCACCGGGCGGCGCAAACGCCACAATGAGCAATTGAGAAGCGATGGATAACATGAATATAATGTGTCATTGAGCCATTAATCAAATCAGTCCCTGGGTGGACGATTTGCACATGATAAATTTTATATACTGAGCATGGCAAAGATAAATCTGGACGGGAACGCCTGTCCGGACTCATCAATAACCGCCTGTACGGCTTGGGAGTGACCCACCCGCCGCCACCCGCCACCACCCCCACCCCCTACTCACAGCAGCCGGCAGGCGAAAAAACGGGGGAAACATTTTGTAGGAGCACCACGATGCTGCAGTTCACTTGTTGGGGAAGCTGACAGGAAGCGGGTTTTAGGCTCGTTTATTAAGCGGTTCGGCTGTCACAAAACGTCTCTGTGGGCTTTAAACGGGAGCGAGAGACATCAAGATGCTGTGTTGATGTGCACTATATGATGCAAACTGTTTAGAGGGGGAAAAAAAATGGATTCGTGTGACAAGAAGCTATTTAATCAGATCAGTTCCTAGGCCTATTTTTCAGGTTTTCTGCTTGAAATGACATGCCCATAATAAATATGGAAAAAGCTCCACAACCACAAGGGCTATGTGCATAATTCTGGTATCAGAGGAAAGCTACAACATGCTGGGGACTACGGGATATTAAAATATATTCATATGTTACTGCCACAGAGCAAATAAAGCTAGAATATTGCAAAAAAAAAATCCTGTTTTACAGTGAATATCATCTTGGGAAAATGAGTTAGTAGCCCAAAAACTCCAGGAATCAGTCGTCTAATGTAACTTGAACCAGTGCAATATTAGATAATCTTTTTTAGAACCGTTGTAACCAGGCGGATCTGTAATTTGTGCCATTTGACCTTTTTCATTTCAGTGTTGAAATGTAGCTGAGACTTTTCTCATGCAATTGATGTATTGGATGTAATGATTTGTAATAATTGAATAAGGAGGAACATTTAGGCCTATTTGTACTTATTATACACAATGCTGATGTTAGATTAAACACAGCGAAAAGGAGGAAATGTTAGCCAGGTTTAATATAGTCACATTAAAGATGATCATTAAAGTAATAATTTAAAAAAAAACAACAGAAAAATAAATTAAATGGAAGGGAGAGATTTCAACTTTTGTCCAGAGCCAGGCATATTTAAGGGGTTTTGACCCCCCATTTTAAATTTTGGAGGGTCTTAAACCCCCCATGCCCCCCCAGAAATGGCACCTATGCAGGTGACCCTGTGCTTCACCCTGTTCAATGCACAAAACGTATACGCCGCCCCCATATTTGGGGAACATTCCACTGATTTTGCATATTAAGATTAGTCACAGTGAACACTACTCGGCCTGTGAAGACTGTTGTATAATTCCTTTTGTGTCTCCAGCCATGACACATGCATCTAAGACGTGACACAGCGCCGGCGCTGAGAGTCATTTCAAAACCGGATGATGTAATCCAATATCATTATTATCATGCATTTTGTTGTTTGAGGTGTTTTCATTAACCCAAAGGTCAGCTCATTTCCATAGCTTACAGCTTAATTTAATTGAAGTTTAGACTTCTAGGAAAAAAAATAAACATGAGAATTTAACCTGGCGGTGACGGCTAGTAGATTAATGGTGGTATGTAGATGAGGAGTTTTCAGCTAATGTAATGAGTGAATCCTCTCCCCCTCTGTGTTGTGGGTCAAAGGGTAAAACCTCCAGACATCCTTAAAGATGTAGGCCGACTTTGAGCATTTTTTTTTTTTTGTCCGATTTTAGTTTTTTTCAGTTATTCAGCTATGTTGTTAAAATCTTTAAAATTGCATCATTCTCCCTTATTAATTCCAGAATCTATGAATATGCAAATGAATTTCCCTTCAGAAGTGGAACTACTGGGCACCAGGTGTCTCTACTTCACTGTGAAGTCCATTCTCAGTGTTTTCAGGCGTCAAGTTTGCACATCACACCTGTATAAGTTACACGCTGGACCAGGATTGATGTTACAACTCATGATTAAAATCAGATTTTCAGTTAATAGATGAAATCTAGCGACAACAGGGAAATCTTTTTCAGCTTCTTTAAAATTCCTGTGTTTATCACTGGTGGACAACCTTGAGAGATGAGCAAAAATCATCTTTATTTTTTTTTAATCTTTAATCGTGCATGTCTGCCTCCTCCCTCTTTGTCCTCCTCTGACTCTCTGGCATTTACACAAGCAACTTTAATTTTGCAGTAGCTAACATCTGCGAATAGATCTCAGCCCAGCCCGTGAAACCCTATAAAGATAAAGACACACATTTCTCTCGCAGCACATTTGTTTCTTTATTCATTTTTTGTTGAATAACCTGTGAGAACAGCGATTGAACTGACCAGTTGTTGTTTTTTTTTCCTTCATGAAAGAGCCAAACAGCAGCTTTGAATATGCGGCCGCAACGGGATCACTGTTATTGAGCAGAGCAGAGGAATAATAGATAGAAACATCTTTATTTTGCATTTGCACACACCCTTTTTTTTTTTTTTTTTTTTACCTCTGCAGTAAAAAGACCCCTCGCTAACTGACAGGCCCTGAGAACAGAAACAACTGCGTATTGATTCAGCAGCTAAAAAGGCATTTTCAATCCTCCTACCATTTAAACGGCCTCCCGTACGCTTTTTACTCCACAGATTCCATTAACCTCACTCTCCCCTCTGGCACCCATCACCCCCCACCCCGTCACTGTCTGTTAACCCCCGTCCGCTTTTATTCTCATCTCATCCTTTCTGGTCGGGCTGAGATATTATCATTACCTTTCCTCACACGTCCATCTTTAAGGTACGATTATGCCGCGCGTATGCGACGCCGCTGTAATCTTAAGTGTGTTGTAAAGAATGTAGAATCACCAGGTTATATCCACAGGAGAGCTTCTCCTGCCAGTGATCCACTTTAACAAGGCTGTTCGGGCTTGTTATAGATTCACTTGGCTGTAGGGGGGGGGAGGAGGCCCTGCACAAACAAATAATCAGAGTCTGTTAAAGGAAAAAGATAAACATGATTGCAAGTGTATTAAAAAAAAAAAGGAAGAGTGGAGCTGAAAGGATGACACGGCAGCTTTGAGGCATGTCGAATATCTCAGGGCGACAAAGGAGCCGCGTGTACGAGAAGCTTTCCACAAAGAGGAAGGAGCCCGAACAAAGTGGGCGAAGGGGTGGGAAAAAAAAAATCCTCGTCTGGATTCTTCAGCTTTTTTTGTGCAGTATAAATTATGAGGCATATCTATCTCGCTGCCATTGTTAAGTGCACCTCGCCGGTATCTGATCCGCGGGGCTGCGAGCAGTTTATTAAAAATGGAAGTCATTCTAAATGAGCCTGTAATGCTCAACCCTTTCAGGAAAATCTTAATGGATCCCAGCCTATCTCTGACAAGGTTAAGCGCCGGAGGAGACGGCGAGGAGCGTCAACAGAGCAGATTATGGAGGGAGATGAATACTAACCAGCGGGGAGCGTGGATCCAGCTGGGACAGGAGACACCGTCGCCGAGTGTTCTTACGAGCGTTCCAGATATCTGCGGTTAGAGAATACGTCTGAAGCGCTCAGCCTTCATGGCATCGATCCTTCATAATGTCTTTTTATGTGTTGCACAGGAGACACAAAACCTCTGAAGCCTGCAGAAAGGCTGAGCTTTGCTTTTGTCATTCACTCACTGCTCAATGTGCCTCCAGAGACGTTGAGGAGCATTAACCCATTGAAGCCTATGAGCCTTTAAGTCTATGACTGTCATTTTATACTTAAAATTAAAAAAATGTTAGTAATACAGGTTTTTTTTCTTTCTAATGACATGATGGTAGACAACTTATCATGCATCAAGTTTCCAACTGCTTCCTGTCACATGACGTCATTGACTTCCTGTCCCTTCCTCTTGAGAACATGAAGACAAACGGTCGTTTTAGTTACATCATTAGGATTTTCACCCGTGACATGTATATATATTTAATGATTCAAGTCAGTCAATCATTTTCTACACCTCATTAGGGTCACAGGGGTCTGCTGGAGCCAATCCCAGCGCGTTACGGCGAGAGGCAGGGATACACCCCAGATGGTCGTCAGCCAATCGTGGGGGCACACACACCATTCACTCACACACTCACACCTATGGGCAATTTAGAGTCTCCAATTAACCTCAGCATGTTTTTGGACTGTGGGAGGAAGCCGGAGTACCTGGTGAAAACCCACGCAGACACGGGGAGAACATGCAAACTCCACACAGAAAGGTCCCAGACCCAGGACCAAGGAGGTCTTGAACCTGTGACCTTCTTGTTGTGAGGCAACAGCGCTAACCCCTGGTGCAGGGGTTAGCGCTGTTTATGGGCATCTTTGTTCATGCAGCAACTATAACAGCTGTTATAGTTGAAAATGCTATTTTCTGCAAAGAAAAGAGCACAAAATGGAAAAAATAGATGTATAACATGATTGTTAATGACTCAACTGATATAATTATATGCATGAAATCTTTGAAAAAATCTGGCCTTACATGGGTTAAAGGTCCCATAGATTATACTTCCCCCAGACAATTATTTGAATTTGTGATATTCCTAACAAAATAAAATAAACAAAATTACATTAGCCTCATAACATAATTGCCTAAGTCATATTTCAATGTATTTGGGAACATAAAAAAACACACTTTTTAGAAGTCACAGTGGTATTTTTCTATTTTGCTATTTTCTAATTTTGCAAAAAACAAAACAGACCCATCATCAATTGACTAATAAAAAAAAGGCTTTTGCCTTAACTTAGGCTTTTCTGTCTTAGATAAATGTGCACTCTATCTGTCATACCTTGAAGCAAAAAGGTCATTTTAAGTTTAAATAGGCAGTTCATGATCCTTTTGATGAACTGAAATTTCATCTAGTGTCTAGAAAACTGAAGAAATGTAGCTGCTTCCTCTTCTTCTCTCATATCAAAACTGCCTTGAATTCAGATCTTAAGTGTTGTGAATGCCCAGTGACATTGGCACAAAGACAGGATGATGCAGCAGTGGTGGGAGAGGAAAGTTATGCAAATTTCTCAATTTGGCCAAAGGATGATTTTGGCCATTATGCTATGAGGCTAACGATTTGTAAGTAACAAAAATCATCTTGATCTATTTATACATCTCCTGTCTTGAGCTTCTCTCTGGAGCTCTAGAAAGAACAGGCTGTCTCGATATGGAGCAGGGAGTGACTGTATAGTTGTGACATCACAACGTCACAGAAGTCCTGACTGCTCGTTTTAAGGCCCGGTTTCTGAATTCAGGCTGCCTCTCTCTGCACTGTAAGACTGTTTGCAGTAAATAACTGGCAGTAATTATCCATAAAGTTACAGAAATTATTGTGAAATTACAAATCCTGTGATTTCAATTGTATTTACAGTATCAGGTGATTAACTGTATTATAATAGTCACTCTTTGACTACTGTGATTTACTACAGTACAATTTCTGTTATTTATTGTAAAATATACCGTTAATATTTCACAGTAAAGTTTTACAATGTGTGGATTGAGCATTTTTACAAATGGAAATAAGAGGAGTCCAGTTCAGTAAAGATCCTCAGAGCCAGACTTTCTGGATTCCTGCTCATCTTTGAGTTACATAAAGTACAACGTTGCAAACAACGTAGAAAAAAAAAAGAACTGTCGCCTACGATCCACACGGAATCCGTGTCCCTCAGATGACACCACTCAGGATAAATTCAGCCTCATTAACTCTTGCTGCCCTCAAACCAGAGAAATTTGCAGGTAACTACATGATCCACGACATGAGCCGGTCTGAATAATGCATCATCTTTGTTTGGTGAGCAGCGCCTTTTAAAGTCTTTGGTATAAGCTGTTTGTATGCATCTTTAATGTCATGCTCACACGTTCCCATGTATAATGAATAAGCATAATCTGAATATATGCTCACAGATGCCATGGAAACTGTGCTAGAGATGACATCCTGGTACAGAAAGAGCAGTATTTTTAGAGTTTCTTGTTGGTGGAGTTAATATTTACATGTGCAAAGACAGGCAGCAAATTAATATGAGAGAACATTTTCTCTTTAACTCTGCCAGACTCTTCAAAACTTACAGCGTGCAACTGAGTTTTATTCAAGTCTGTGTAGCGTTTACTTTAAACCAAGGTTTCCAAAGATGCCAAATATATGCTGAATTGAATGAAAATGAAGCAAAAGACAGTGAGAAAATGTCTATTTGATGGGATGGTGCAACCCTGACAAACACTGTGTTATGGGTTTGAATATTTAATTCTAAGTGAGTGTTCTATCGCCTTAAAGGAGCAGTAACTGAATATATATTGTATGTGATACCCCACTTTTAAAAAGGAGCAGATCCTCTTCTCCAGTCGTCAGGATACAGCTCTGGTAAAAAAAAACTACTGCTTATAGGTTTTGTTTGACTCTATAAACTACTCACAACTTTCTGCCTGAATTCAAAATTAAAATAATCTTTTAGAGCATTTGTTTGCAGAAAATGACAAATGGTCAAAATAACAAAAAAGACACAAAGAAATATATTTAATTCCATATTGCCTATGGGACAGTGCCATTAAAAATAAAACATGTACAACCGATTTAATACTGCTAATACTGTTTTGCGATCCATTAAGTAGCGCATTAAGTAGTATAATATATTTATGTACCTACCTGCATGAATTCAGACAGGAACAAATATATTTGCATATATGAGTATACAGCTTTGGTAAAAAATTAATAAAAATAAGACCACTGCAAAATTATCAGTTTTTCTGATTTTACTACTTATAGGTTTGACGTTTTCCCCAAATTCCAAATAGAAATATTATCATGTAGAACATTTATTCGCAGAAAATGAAAAATAATGAAGATGCAATGTTTTCAGACCTTAAACAATGCAAACAAGGTCAAATTCCTTTTAAAACAACATAATACTCATGTTTACACTTAAAGAAGAGTTCAGAAATGATTTGGTGCAGTGACTTTATTCCACTCCTGGTTCCTCTTTAAGCAGAATGAGGTGTTCATGTGTTGGAATTAAACAGACGCTGGAATGGAATGGCTGGAATACATGTAGAGATGCTGATTTCAGAATAAAAAAAACGCAGTGGTCTCTTATTTATTTATTTTATTCCAGAGCTGTATCAGATACTGAGGCTGTGAATGGCCGTGCTGCCTTTTAGGACACCGGGCTTTCAAAAGGACAAGCTGTCATGCGTTATTACGTCTATCTGTGATCTGGGTCAAGCCCCCCTGTACCGCACGAGTGCATTTACAGGCGCACACAAAGAGCGACATGCAGCACACAGGACCGGCGTTTCAGGGGGAAATACAATCGGCTCCATTGTGGAGTCTGCAGCTCTCTTATTAACGGCCTCTAAAACCGCTCTGAGCCGACGCTCATGTATACAGCAGCAGCAGCAGCAGCACAGCGCCTGCAGCCATCATCAGGCCTCGCGGCCACGACGCGTTCACAGGCCACACACGTGCCCAAACTGGCACAAACAGCTGAAGGAGACACATAAATGCATTGTTGCCCTTGTGTGCAAACAGCGAAGCATAATAATCACCATCAAGACGTGTTACAGCGCGCGTGTGTGTTTTTGGGATGTGGATATTGCATGATAAAGGAATGAATCTGTACTGTAGTTGTTTCATTATTAATTTAGTTTTCTCACGCTTAAAGTTATTTTCATGTGTTTTTTTCCCCCCAGGCTTACTTGTATAGACACAAGCAGATCCAGGATAATGTGTGGAGAACTTAAGCGGTTCCTTAAGTGGTTCCAACCTAAAGGATGGATATATATGTAATAATCTGTTAAAATCCAAAATCCCCGACACAGCATTGAGTTTTATTCATTTTCTTGCATGAGAAAACCTCCTCTTAGAATGTTAAAGTGTTTTTATCTGGAGTAAAACATGTTACTGTTATAACATCACTATATATTGTCAATATTATCATCAATACAATAAGAAAATAGTTTAATATAATTAGATTTCAGCTGTTTGTATGATTATTTAATTGGCTCCTTTTATAATTTCCTTTTGAAACATCTTACAGAACATATACATGTTCTGTAATGATCCTCTGTGTGATTTCTATGATTTTATGGACAAAATTGATCTTTGAACACTTATTTAATTAATTATTGAACTTTGCTGATTTGGTTCAGTTTGATATAAAGTATTTTTCCAGCTGTACTAAAACATTTTTAACTATATTCTAACTGTGTTTGCTCTGTAACAGCTCCATAAATTGATTCTAACACTTCTGTAGTCAACTCACATGTTGTAGATCTTTTGATACCAGGTTTAAGTTCATAACCTTTGTGGTTGTAGAGATTCCATTTATTATTGCGTATATTTATAGAATAAAGCTGGTGATATTTTTCTTATTAAACTTCATGAAGGGAAAAAAACCCATTCATTTGATATTTTGAACGAGTGTGTTTAGCTGAAACCTGATAAATATTCTTCTTCTGTACAATAGAGTTCACTTGTCATCCAAGAAACTATTAAATACACATCATTGAGACACACTGGTGCACCGGATGACCTGATCCTCCATAACCAGCAACACGGGGGGACTATGTTTTACTTTAAATTGATTCCACATAACACTGTCTTGTTGCTGAAAATACTCCTAGTAGGGCAGCAAACGTGTATTGTTCTACGGCAGAAGATGCAACTGCATTTAGTATCTAAAGACTAAATCTGAGGCTTTTTAGCAGCTTGCTTCCTGACAGGAAGCAAGGATTTAAACGACTTTCAGCAAAAAAAAAGGTCATTTACTGTACACGGCCGGGTATAATAGCTGGAACATCTGTCTCCGGTGATCTTTTTGATCCGGGGTGACGTCGCCGAGGTTCTGGCAGATGTTGCGCCGTGCAGGACAGATGAGAAAGGTGTGACAGAAAATCAACAGCAGCAGTCACATCCACATCCTGTTCCCACGGCTTGGCACGGAGCCATTTACTGCACCAGGGAGCTCGGACGCAGCATCTGACCTCCTCGCAAACTCTGTTTTTTTTTTTTTTTCCGCCTCCCCCTCCTGCCGTAAAAGTGTTTGACGTAGGTTAGTGGAAATAAAAGACTGTATTCCACTCGACTCCCTGCCCACATGCAGAGGAGGTCTCTGGATCGATAGCTCGCCCTCGGTTTCTCTCCCTCAGAGGCTCAAACCGTGAGAACGAGCTCTGTCACCGCCACTAAAACTGTTCCCTCAAATAACGCAGGGGCCTGACATTTCTGTCTCCTACAAGCAGGCACCTGCAGCAGGGCCGTGCAGAGACCTATGGGGGGGTGCTGTTATATGTACCCAAACTGCCAACACACACACACACACACACAC
Source organism: Lepturacanthus savala (assembly GCA_030544235.1). NCBI lineage: Eukaryota > Metazoa > Chordata > Actinopteri > Scombriformes > Trichiuridae > Lepturacanthus > Lepturacanthus savala. The sequence continues at coordinate 7,232,262 of CM060479.1, read as the reverse complement.
ACACGATGGGGCATTTAAGTTCACCTTGTTGCAGCAGGATCTATTGAAGTTTCTTAATCAGTGCTTAATTTGTAAAGGTGGTGGTCCCAGAACTCTGTGTGTGTGTGTCTGTGTGTGTGTGTGTGTGTGTGTGTGTGTGGGGGGGGGGGGTGTAAACAACACACACTGACTGATCTGTTACCTCCATGGCCACCGTTTGCTCGTTTGGGATCCAGTTGCCTGGATGGTTTGAAAAACTTCAGCAAACTTTCTTGCTTTTTTTCACATTTTTCCCTCTTGCTAGCAAAAAACAGACATAGGCTACACACACTATAAGATCAAATACCCTCTAGAACAGAAGTGTGCACCCTCCTTTTCCATAATATACAAACAGATATTTTGTGGATGTCGTATTATGAGAAATCACCAACAATACAGGTATCAAAATCAGACATTAACACTAAATGAACTTGCATTTATTTATTTATTTTTCTTCATTTTGTTACATAGTCGAGAGGTAGCGCATCACGATCCTCAAATTAAGCCCTGTTGTTAATGTTTTTGTTTCCATTCGTTCAAATAGTAATTTTCAGACCTTTTAATGATCAAAACCAAATAATACAGTCACCTCACTGGAGGCAGTGTGTATATCTTCTGTGATTTCAGCAAAGGATTCTAGAAATTGCTTTATAGCAATTAATTTTTTTATTTATTTTTTTTAATAATCATAGAATTATTAAAATGGTTCAGTCAACTGACCACAGATTCTCCACAGACAAGGACATGTCGAACAAGAATGAAGTAGAGTTTGTTGAAAAAACCAACCTGGGAATGATTAGATTCTGTGAAATATTTAATTTTTAAAATCTGCTTCAACATTTTTATTATTCAGTTTTGATCATTAAAAGCTCTGCACTAAAAAAAATAAAATGATTATTTCAACAAAAACATGAAATTCAAACCAGAAATCTCAATAGATCCTGCTGCAGCGAGGTGCTCTTAACCCCCTCTAAAGGTCTCTGCAGCCCTGCCGACAACCAAAGGCCTGTTTTTATTCTTAACTTGCAAATTAGCATCTTGATGTTTTTACTATCTGCTGTTTATTACCAGCCACTTCACTTAACCCTCATGATGTTCCTTTCATATTAATCAACTTGGTGTTCCCGGTCAAATTTGACTGCTAAATTAAGACTTATCATAAAAACTGTAATAATACATGTATTATCACCTCTTGTTGTGGTGTTTTTTTTAATCAACATAACTTCTTCTATTTGTTATTTATGGTCTGAATGTGTCATTGATTTGAATTTGTACATCTTGAATTCAAAACATTTTTTTTTATTTGACAGTGACAGCAAGCAGACATGGTTACATGATGTTTGAACTGATGCATATAGAGTTTATAGCCAGCGCTAATTTTCAACTCCAGTCCCCGGTTGGGCTCTTCCCAACATCACAGTAACCAGAAAGATTTTATTTCTTTAAAACAAAAGTTATCCCAAAACTATACGTGACAATTTCACAATATTCCAAATCATGTCTTGCATCCAATTCATCAAATATAGAATCAAGAGCGTCACTATGTAGACAAATGTAGATGAACCCTAGTTCAGTTTCTTACATTAACTCTGGTCTCCCCCATTATTTCTAATAATTGGTCATAATGAACAAGTGCACAAACACATAAAAATGTATGTAAGTTAATACAATTTATTTTTTGTGCTGAAATCCTCTTTGTGGACAAAATCATGAAATCGTAGGTGAATCTGATCAAATTAACAATGTTTTTCAGAGACTTAGAACTTTGAAATGGTCAAATTTGACCAGGAACACAACATGAGGGTTAAAGGTTCCGTATCATAGGAAGTGGTTTAGGTTTAGGTGACGTATAAATGTGTCTGATGTTTAAAAAGGCTCGATCCACAGAGAAATACACACAGCTCATAGTCAGAGACTGAATAACAAAACTTTAAAACAAGCCGTCAGGATTTCTGTGAAGTCGTGATGTCACAACTATACATGCCAAACCATTCAAATCAGCCAATCAAAGGAGAGGCTCATTAATATTAATGAGACTGACCCCAGATGCCCGGGACTTTCTAGAGCAGTGGTTCTCAAACTTTTTCACATCAAGGACCCTTAAACTCATGAAAACTGGAACACTAGACCATCTCATAGGATTTGTGATTTTAAGATGTTTTATAAAAGAAAGTGTCAGAAACCCAAGGCCAAAAATATGGAGGACTGAAAATAATCAAGTATAAATAAATAAATTATGACTCGGTACACAAATAAATATACCAGTAAATGTCCATATTTATTTAATTTTCCATTTAAATAATGCATCATTTTTATTTATTTTTTTAAAAATTGTATTATTTTTTGTGTATTACTTACACAATTTCTTTTAAAATGTATTTATTTATTTATGCATTCACTCATTCCCCCCATTCATTTTCATCTCAATATATACAATTTGAAATTAAATAAATTCATGAGCAAAGACAAAATAATACACAAATAAGAAGGAATAAAAACTACTAAATTAAACACATTTATTAATTGATTTTAAATGATGTCTTCTATACAAATATTATATAGAAAATATTCCTTCTATTTTTTTTCTGGGGACCCTCTGGGACTTATTCAAGGACCCCCTGAGGTTCCCTGGACCCCACTTTGAGAACCACTATTCTAGAGCTCCAGAGAGGAGATATAAATTCTATTAGCTTTTGGTTAAAACTGTTTGGTTAAAGTGTAGAAATATACATATATTACACGAGATCCTTATCAGTCCTTATCAGAAACTGGAGCTTTTTGTTTCTTTACATTTTCCACTACATTTTACTTTTTTTTTTTTGGACAGAATATTGATGTTTCACTCTGCGAGCATGGACAGGCATTTTTCACCGAAGACATTTTGACACATCAGAGTAGGAAGAGCACAGGTGTGAATAATCAAATGAATGATGGATGAATTTCATTTAGCTGCTGAAGTTTCAGGGTCGCTATAGATCTCCTTTCACAGCAGCCACACTGACAAGAAGCGGCGTGTAAACACAGGTGTTACCAGCGATATTAATAAAAGATTCCTTCCATTCAGTTGAACAGAGTCATGGTGCAGTTCCTGTGCGTGTTGGTGAAGTGTCAGCGGCATCAGTTCAGTTTAAGGCGAGGTATGGAAAGGAACACGGGGTCTGGGGGTGAGGATTGTGTGATTTGAGAGCAAAATCAAGAAGCTATAGACTATTAACCCATTGCAGCCTAAGAGCCTTTAAGTCTATGACTATCATTTTATACTTAAAATAAAAATGACGTACTTCCTGTCACATGACGCCATCAACTTCCTGTCATTTCTTCCTGAGAACATGGAGAAGATAAATCCTCACAGAAAGAGTCATTTTTTTTAGATTATTATGATTTTCAACCCTAACATATATATTTAATCATCCAATTCTTAATAATCCCACAAAAAAGAATTTTGTACATGGGATAAATGTTTTTTTGTTTATGGGCAGATTTGTGCAAGTGAAAAGAAAAGACTACAAAATGTAAATAATACATAATATGATTGATATTGACTCAAGTGATATAATTATATGAATGAAATCCTTCAGATTGAGCTACTCACCAATCACAATTTAATCATATTTTTATCTAAATGTACCTTAAAGGGATACTTTAACTACAAATACTACACATTGCTACTACTCTTAACATGTAAGTGGACAAATCTGCTTCAGGCAAGTGTCTGTTTATGATTATTGGAACAATGACTTTAGTCATATTGACCTGTTAAATTTAACATATACTGAGTAACATGAGTCCTACTCACATAACGTGGAGTCCAACCTGGACTCTGGACACACCTGTTTCCCTACGTTAAAGGTGTTAAAAATTAAAATGTATGAAATAAAATAATAAAATGTTTCTACTATAGTATAGAGCTCTGTAAAACCACTGCAAAATTATCAGTTTTTCTGATTTTACTACTTATAGGTATATGTTTGGGCAAAAGGAACATTTTGATTTGAATCTATTAAACTACTGAACACATTTCCCTCAAATTCCAAATAAAATATTATGGTTTAGATCATTTATTTGCAGAAAATGACAAATGCTCATAATAAAAAAGATGCAATGCAAAGAAACTTTCATGCGTCTTGACATGCTCTCCACAAATCTTTACCGTTGTTCTTGGGTGACTTTATTCCTGGTGCAGGAACTGAAGTAGCTCAGCTTAGATTGATGGCTTGTGACCATCCATCTTCCTCTTGATCACATTCCAGACGTTTTCAATAGTGTTTAGGTGTAAAAACAAAAATGCAGTGGTCTCTTATTTTTATCCAGAGCTGTAGTATTAGCATAGGCATATGTTTAGACTGATATTTCATGTCAATATGGCTGCAGTGAAAAACGTGTGATGTGAGCATAATGGAGTCATTCTATTGGTCAAAATGTCTGCTGGGAAGGAAATACAAGATTTTCTTTTCCATTTCAATCAAACTGCATGTTCAAACACCGCACAAGCTAAGCCGACCTGCTTGAAGCTAACGTAGCTGACAGCTGATTGTTATAACGACCCACATCTTTAAAAACCAGGGCTGTAAACAGACTGTTATGCTTATTGCTGATTTAAAGGCCCATTATGTAACTTTTCCGCATTAAAACGTCTATGTCTGTTTTATTTTTGTTGAGTTGTGTACTTATATTTTATAGTTTCTTCATTTTTTTTAATCAATTTAACGGTCCATTTCATTTAGTCGCCTGTCAGTGGCATCATCCCCTAAACCCCCTCCGCCGAAGAGCGAAAGATGATAATGTGTTAGCGTTGTCTGCCAAAAACCTGCCCATAAATTAACTTTTTTTATCTATTTTAAGCCACATTTTTATGATAGACCTTTTTTTCCTCTTTTTTTTTTAAAGATCTTAGTCCTTTTCAAATCTATCTTTTAACTGAATGAAGAATTTTTTGTCATCAGACGTCTGCTGAGTAAATGTTAGCGTTAGCTCGGCACGTAGCCCCTCCGGGCATCATCTGTCTGTCAAACAGTGATGGAGAAACACAGACTTTTAACATGAAACTGCTTTTTTTGGTGCCTTTACCAGTGTCAATCTATTTAATTTGGAGGAACGTCTGTGAATAATTTGGCTCCCAGTAAAAACTTTCTGAATGATGAACACTGTAGTTCTAATTTGGAGAAAGTGACTTTAGAGCTCAATATAATAACAGAAGGCAGAAAATTGTTGGATATGATACCTCATAATAAAAATTTGCCATATTTTACTTTGACATATTTTTTAAAATGTATTTTGAAATCTATTAATGTAGAAAATGAGAAAAAAAAATCATCACATCTGTTGAAGAGGCTCCACCTGTTATAGAGGAAAGACCTGGTGGTCTATACACACACACACACACACACACACACACACACACACACGGTAACCTCTGGCCTCAGGGCACAAAGGATGTCAGGGAAAAACTCTGCACAGAACTAAAGAAGCAGACTTTCCCACTAGCTACAGATGGAAATAGGCAGGGTTTTGTCTTCTCTCAGATATTCTCCCTCTCTTCTTCTCCTTTTTATTCATAGTGAATATCTAAATGGTCAGAAACACCTATAAAATGTGAAAATATGTGTCTTTTTCTCTATTTTCTCTATTATATATATACTGTGTATATATTCAGCTATTCTCTCTAGATAGGATGGAAATAAAATCATCTCCCTTTTATTTGAAGGCCGGTTATTCTCTTCACACAATGGTTTTAATTATTAAACGAGGGAGGGAATGTCTACCTTTGTCTGGGCTGCTTCTTCTGTTTCTCCCTCACCCTTGTCAGTCTTCATGTTCAATTTTCACTGTTGCTGAGAGCTGAAAGACTCTCAACTTAAGAAGAAAGGCTGCGAAGCCATGTGTCCGTCTGGCCATTCCATGATATTTTCACATTTAAATCCCTATTATTTTGTCATTTAGTTGTATTTTTTCATCTAGGAGCTAGTTATTTCGTATTATTGCTAATTGGTTTACACTTGAGGGTCTCAAGTCTGGTGGACTTGTCGAAATCTTGCCACTCGAGGGTGAAACACACAACCTTACTGTGTGAGAGGCCTGACCAGCGTTGTGCTTCACTGAACCTACAGCACCTCTTTTTTTTTTTTTGGTCACCTTGGCAACCCGAAGATCAGAGTCTGCCTCACCGTGTTCGGCAGTGTTTGGCAAGTTCACCTCATCATGGGCTCTCCGTCATTACTAAAACAACAGGGAGCTAATCATTACCCATGTGTTGTGTTCTGAGAGTTGATGCAAGGAGCTGAATTCTAAATAGATCTTTTTTTCTATTGGCTTTAGTTAAAACTGTTTGTCCCCATGTTGTAATTTTGGCTTTTTTTTTAAATAATTCTCAAATTTTCATAAATTAACTCATCTCATTCATGGTAGTATTTGCATACTCTTTAACCCAGTGGTTCTCAAAGTGGGGTCTGGGGACCCCCAGGGGTCCTTAAGAGGTTAGAATGTAGGACCATTTTAAGGACTGCCATAACTTCAAATGAATAAATAAATGTATTTAATTTGGCACAATTTATTTCCTATTATTTGTGTATTATTTTACCTTTTCACATGAATTTATTTCAGTCCAAATTTTATGTTCCATTTTATATGTTGGGGTTAAAATTATTTGGGGTGAGTAAATAAATAAATACATTAAAAAATGTATAAATTAATAAATGTAAAAATCAAATAAATGTGAGAATAATACTCAAAAACATTTATGATTTATTTCAATGGTAATTAAATATGGATATTTACTGGCATATTTATTTATGTAGGGAGTCATTATTTATTTATTTATTTATTCTTGATTATGGCCGTTTCAGTCCTCCATAATATTGGCCTTGGGTTTCTGACACTTTCTTTCATTAACCCATTAAACTCCAGGGTCCCCCCCATAGGGGATTTTGGAGATTGCTCCACTAATCATGTACAAATATAGTCAAGCTATACATCAAATTAAACAGGAGAAACTCCACTACAAGCACATATAAGTCATATTTACACACACCAAACACAATTCCAACACCAAGCAAATGAATTAACAAATATGAAACTCGGTATACGATCATAAAGCCAACCCACTCGCCACATTTTGATGGCTAGCGCTCTGATGTTTCATGTTATACGAACAAATATCTGACATCTCATATGAAAGCTGAGACTTTGACGAGTCCAACGGTACCATCAGTGTAGCTTTATGACAAAAACTCAGTAAACTAGCAGCCAAAAAACACTAAAGTAAAAAGTCGCTTGTTTGAAGCGACTATCAAAAAATGTCTTTATTTGTTGGTGTTTTGGGATGAAAATTTTTATTTAAGATCAATAAATGGTCGTTTTGTGTCAACCAACATCTCTGTGTTTATTCCAGACATACCCTACTTACTATGGGTATGTCCTAAACCTAAAAAAGGGCTGGAGTTCAAGGGGTTAAACATCTTAAAACACAAATCTTATGAGATGGGGTCCCTGGTCAGATATTCTTGAGTTTAAGGGTCCTTGATGTGAAAGAAGTTAAGGACCACTGCTCTAACCTCTTAAGATGCACACCCTGTTTCAGTCTCATTTGTTTTTGCACAGTTCCCACATGTCACTTTGGAAAGCCCTGGGTATTGGCTATCAGATTTGGATGGTCTCATCATGGAGACATTTCCATTGGATAGCACCGCTGTCCATTAAACCAAAGATGGTCAAACATTTGTATTTGGTCCTCAATGTCTTTCAAGCTGGCTGTCTCCTGACCCCATGTTTGATTGGCTCGTTCATGGTGTCAATCGATGCAAAACAACTTCAAGACCATAATTTTTTAATGTTTTTTGCACATAGAAACCAATGACTGGAGTGTAGTATTTATTGCTATAAATGACCCCTGTACCTATACATTTGAGATTTCATGTCTCTGTCTTACTGATTCATATGTTATAATTGAATTATTTCTCTTCAAAGACTGATGCCACTACGGTTATGAGTTAAACCAAGGAGGGAAAAAAATGCTGTTTTATTCTCTATAAGTTTAAGTGGAGCAAGCACCTCTCCTGCATCTCCAATGAAATAGACACACCTTTAAAAACTAATATAATAATAACTCAGTTTTTATCTATTTTTAAATTGTCTGCGGCTATTTGGGAGGAGAATGTTGTGTCAGGCTGTATAACCGCAGTCTCCTCTCTGCGCTGTGATACATCATGATAGATACTATATGTGGTTCGCCAGTGATGCATGAGGAGGGACGCTTTCACTCCCCCCCCCCCCCCCCCCCCCAACAATATGCATCTGTGGTGATTTTGCCTCCCTTCCCTGCCTCCAATATCTCTGTCCCGTATGTTGTGGGACAGAGTAAGTCAGCCCAGCGGGGTGGAAAATTAGATCATTAATTGGGAATCATCAACGAGGAATCTTTGATAAGTAATTTAACGAGTCTTCAGCTGCTGGATGATGAGCTTTATGCTGAGAATAACTCACAATGGATACTCTATTAAAGGCCTGGTGATGGTGGTTCTATATATTATTGTCAGCATCTCCAATGAAGACCCAAACCAGTCATGCATTGAACCGTTTTAATACCTTTGGACTTCTTTGTCCTGCTATCTAAATCCTATACTCTGATCTGGCTATTTGGAAGAAACTAGAATATAAGACATGTTTTCAGTTTTTTTTTGTTAAGTACATAACTGTGTCCATTCATAGTTTTGATGCCTTCAGTGAGAATCTACAATGTAAATAGTCATGAAAATAAAGAAAACACATTAAATGAGAAGGTGTGCCCATATTTTTGGCCTGTAATGTACAAAAGTTAATAAATAGAAGAAAAAGCATTTGTTGGGTACTATTTGGTGCATTAGAGTCTTCTTCATAAGTCTGAAACAGGTGGTAACACTTTGAATGGGGAGACTGACATGAACATTAATGAATGCTTATGACAGTTGAGTGTCTTTTGGTAAATTATGTCACATTTCATGGAAAATTGACATTGTTTGACAACTTAACATAAACCAAGACAAAATAATCTGTCATTAACATGACATGGCAAACCATGAAAAAAAAATATTGAGCTTATGCTTTACATTGACATTAAACTGTCATATCATATATATATGTCAAACTGATATATATATATATATATATATATATATCAGTTTGACATTAGCTTTAATTTTCTTAATGATGTCATGAGCTCTCTAGTTTACGACAGGTTATTTTGTCTTGGTTTATGTCAAGTTGTCAAACAATGTCAACTTTGCATCAAAAGTGACATAATTTACTAAATGGCACTCAACAACTGTCTAAGCATTCATCATTGTTCGTGACAGGTGTCGAGTCATGATTACGGCAGTCTTATAAACTCCCATTCAAGTAAAGTGCTATGAAAAGTGCAGTCGTGTGGCTCACTGAAGAGTTTTTAATAGATTCTGGACAAGATGTGAGCTCTGTGGTGCAAACAAATGAGGCGTCAGACCTTGGATAGACGCACAACGCTTGCTTGCCAGATAGATTAATCGTTCGTTTTGGTCTTTTCGTGGGATACGCTGCCACAAATATGGAATTTCAGCAGACTTGGTGCCACTGCTGGCTGCCTGACACCTCTTTAACCCTGAGCTCCCCCCCCCACCACCACCACCTCTTCTTCATCTCCTTCTTCACTTACTCTCTACCTTGCTTGTCATGCTGTGCCAAGTCGCTCCGTGCCAAGAATGCTTCACATCTGCCTCTGCAGGGTACAAACGACGGCGGCGATGTGGATTTAAGGACGTGCGCCTCTGTAAATATTTGGTTGCGTGGCGTCGAGTCCCCACGGTGGGAAAATGCCACGCTGTATGGCAAAACAACGGGAGCAGAGGCTCTTAAAACTAACCCCCCCCTCCATCTCCTCCCAACAATCTGAAGGACTCCAGCGTGACAGTAATTCCTCCCTCGGCAACACCAGCAGGAAGTGGATCCCTGGAGTATTTAGTGAAGTAGGAGAAACAAGGGCAGACGTAATAGATGAGGCCGACACTACTTTTATAAAAATAATGAAATTACCCACAAGGACAAACTAAATACGCCGAGCAGTTAGGAATGATTAGTTACCAGGTCATGTCACTTACTGTAAGTTGAATTTGACAGCTGCTTCGGGTTTAGTCGAGTGGCCTGACAAAATGACTGTTATCATGCTGTAATGGGTCACTACCCCTCGTACAACGGTAAAACGGCTTGTTGATTGCACAAATAGGAAAAGGGGAGGGATATTAAAGTCTAAAATGAAAAATTTAACCCTTTCCTCAAACGAGCCTTGTTTCTTTGTCCGCAGAAAGTGCTGATTGATGCGTTTTAGCCGACCAAGGCTTATTTCGTGTGTCTCTGATGATGAAAATGTGGCAGAATGAACGCTTTAAAGCGTGAACGAACGCCGAAATGCCTATGTAAATGTCAAGAGAGCGGAAGCGGGTTTGCGTTTATAGTTTGAGGCTCTGTAGAACGGTGATATGGTTGGAAAGCTGGCATTGTTATAGCCCTTGCTTTCATATGATTTGGAAATTTCCAGCAGTTATTAGTAATCCTTTGAATGTTACTTGCTTTCCACAGTTTTATCTCCGTCTACAATTAGATGATGTGACACTTTGGAAAACTGCAACTCGGTCCTTTAATTCGGTACCAATTCTGAATATGTAAATGTATTTAAAGATGAAGATGGCTTTGAGTCGTTCATAGCCAAACTGGCTGTGAAACGGCTCGCTGTTGTAAGAGTCGCAGAGAATGTACGCTAAATTTATTATCAACAAATGATCCTGTGATTATGTTTTATGAGGTGCTTGTATTGGGTCTTGATGGGTTTTTTTTGCCGGAATTTACTGCAATGATTTGTGTCCCTGTCGCCCCCCCTCAGGTTCCTGGGTTTACCTAAAAAGGGCATTAAAAAGTAGCAAGAAATGCAGCATCTGACTTTACATGCTCGAGGCCGATCTCCATCACAAAAATGATCTATCTCTGTCTCTTTCTACAGTGTGTAAGGGCTTCTCTATTATGAATGTGATATCCAATGTTCGCATTCAAAACCAACACTCAAGAAGAGACGACAGCCATGTGATACTTCACCAGATGAGCTTTAGAACTGAAGTGTCCACAGGGTATTAACACTCTATAGAAGAAATGCTGTAGCTGCACCCATTAGATGTCTATCTCTAACGTATAGGAGAATTGCAAACACAACATTGGCATATATTGTCTCCTTTGTAGTGGATTTGCCTTTTGCCGTTGCTGAAATTATTATTCATTCAGCGAACATGTAGCAAGGATATCATTTATTTGGAGTCATGTTTCTGGAAATATGATGAAGGCAAGTGCAGTGGTGTGTTCAGTGTTTTGGACCGAGTGGGGCACTGATTTATACACACACACACACTCACACACACACGCACAAACACTAACAATGTCTTCTAGTTCCCTTACACGATTCAGTATCAGTCCCTGTCTGAGTCAGCCAACCAACTTGAATGAAAAAACTGAATAAATGCCACACACATATACAGTATAAACATAAAACTGTCTCCTTAAATAATCCCCTAAACCTCTCCATGGACTTATGAACCAACACTGTCTACATAAGACTTTTTCTTTTCTGCTAATTGGTGTTTATTGGATAGCATTTCTGACATAGATTCATAGACTTAGGATAAAGAAGATCTATGCTCCTCACCATGGATGCCTGGTTATGTTTTGAAATGGGGGAGTGGATGTAAAACATTTGGATGCTCTGTACTAAAATGAGAGTGCGGCTGTTTAACCACTTAAGCCCTAGGCCTATTTTGCAGTTTTGCTGTTGTAAATGATAATAAATATGAGATATCTCTAACCATAAAGGTTATGCACTCAAACCTGGAATCAAAAGATATTTACAACATGTGAGGTGACTACAGAAGTGTCAGAATCAATTTATGTTGCTGTGACAGAGCAAATATAGTTAGAAATACTTTATTTAAAATTTAAAACAAGACAAACTGACCCAAATCAGGAAAAAAACGAAATAGTCCAAATTATCTGTAATGCAATGCTCATTGATTTAATAAGATAAGAGTTAAAAGATCAATTATTTGTCCATAAAATCATAGAAATCACACTGAGGATCATTACAGAACATGAAGAACTTGTTCTGTCAGATGTTTATAAAGGACCCAATTAAATAATCACACAAACAGCTAAAATCTAATCAAAATAGTTGCTAGTTGCAGCCCTACTACTGATATTATATTAAACTATTTTCTTATTGTATTGATGACGTGGATATTGATGATATATATTGATGCTGGAACAGTAACATTGCGTTTTACTACAGATAAAAATACTTTATTTAGTGTTGGAGCTGAGGTTTTCTCATGCGTTATATAAATAAAACTCAGTGCTGCCTCCATATCAGGTTTGTTTTATTTTAAAAGGTTAAAAAAGCAGAGTGTGCTTCTTCTCTACACCTACCTCATCATTAATATGTATGACACAAGTTAATATTTTGGAGTATTTGGACCAATTTCCCCATCAGTTGTTGCTTTGACTATCTGCTCTTGATGCTCTGAGACTGATTTTCGAAGCCAGAGTGAACCTCTCTGACTAACTGCATGGTGACATCCAACAACACTCCCAATTTACGGCCCAGCTGGTTTCAGAGAGCACTTTGCCTCTCAGAATGCTATTTATGAATGCACTCATAATTTGTAGGGGGTATGGTGGTCCTCCCCCAGAAAAACATAAATAGATGAATGTCCTGGATTTTTATACCACCTACTATAACAGCCACCTGCATTAGTTTAGTGGATCAGTACATGAAATGATAATTAAAATAATTACTAGACTATTTCATATTTTAAATTATATTTGCTAAACATTATGTAGATTGAAGTCAGCTTTAAGCAAGGATGAACAACTTATATAAATAAAATAGCCTTACAACACATCACAGAAATGTTTTAATCATGTGTCCCTGTGTTAGTTGTTTATTTATCTCTTGGTATATGCCGAATCAAATCAACTTATGGACACAATAGGTTCTGAGAGGTTGTTATGAGCTGATTTGTTCATAAATTTAGATATTCGATAGATAATCGTCAAAACCAGTAGCACAGCACTCTTCACATGTTCCATTATGTGGTCCTTACTGTGCTGCATTAGCCGTCTTCTCACCACTGTCCAACTTTTTGATAATGGCAACCTTCGTTTCCATGGAGATTACATGGAGATGACTTACCAAAGACGTTTCCTTTGCTTTATCAGCCATGAGGTTAACTTGTACAGAAATGGTAAAGTATCCAAGGGTATAAAGCCTGACACACATGGAGATGTTGTATGGAGCGGTGCTGCATGATGTGGGTGATGAACTTGTGAACAGAATATGACATTTTATGAACGTTTATAGACATCGGTTGGCAGTTGTGTGTGTCTACAAATGTTCCTAGGTTGGATCTGTTCATTTCAGCACAAGTCAATCTAAAAACTCTAACAATTCAAACAAGCAGTATGGATGGATGAAATTACCTTTCATCTGACCTAAAAACAGGTTGTTGGAGAGAAGATGCCACTGTAACCATAGTAACTCACTGCTGTCCCTTAATGCTGAGAAGATGGAGAGTCCCTGTACTGCTCTGTCATGTCCGTATTAATTTGTTTGTCAGTGTGGGGAAAATGGATGTGTGGCCTGAGAGTGTATGGAAGGTGTCACTTGTATTGATTATCATAAAGATCAAGAAGAGGGTGGGAGACTTTTTAACTTCTGACTAAAAATTAGGTTCAGGCATGGCACTCACTCTCGGTTTTTGGTCTCCACCAACTCCTGAGAGACGTATCTGGTATTAGCTGCTAAATGCTAGCCTAGGTATACCCATCCTTCCTTGCATTCACATTCAGTTCACTCTGCAATGTAGTCTGGGCGCTGAAGATCCAATTTTCCCCTCAGTGAAGGAGCCAATCATAGAACGGGGGAGGATGCAACGTGTTGATGATGAAACATAGAAGAGACTTTGCTCATAACTGTGTATCTAACATGGCAGCAGACAATAATTTACCTTTTGATGGAGGCTTAAAAAGTGTTTTAAGTAACTTAGACGGCAAATTTATTTTGAAAACAAGCAAATTTTAACGCTAAGCTATTTCATCATCATCGGGTATTGCATACATCATTGGGTATGTTTGATACGATCGGCTATAAGCTACGTACAGATGCCTTTGATTGACATTCATAGTGCCCAATAAAGCTAGCGTGGCTAACATCAGACTCCCAGACACTTGGGGTCACTTTAGAAATTGTCTTATTTTTGAAAGAAAAGCACTGTTTCTTTTAAAGATGATAACTTTAAACTAATCAGAAATACACTCTATACATTACCAATGTGGTAAATAACTATTCTATCTGCAAATTTCAGTTTTTTGTTGCAATATCTACATGGGTATATGGAGGCCCATTTCCAGCAACTATCACTCAAGTGCTCTAATGGTACAATGTGTTATGTACAACGTATGTAACATTTTCTAATCATTTTACAACTCATGGTGGTAAATAAAAGTGTGATTTTTCATGGAAAACCCAAAATGGAAGTGGCTGAATCCAAACTTTTGTACTGTAATGTACATTAAGATGAGGTCTGGGAGTCTGATGTTAGCCAGGCTAGCTAAATGCTCGGCTCATCATTAACTGAGTTTGGCAGTTTGGTCGTTATCAGAGCTTTTTCTGTTAAAACCAGCGGCTTGCTGCGAGCAAATGCTAAGCTATAAGCCTTGAAATTGCACCAAAAATGTTGCTTGCCAGAAAACCACTACAACTAAACAGCTTGAAGGTCTTTAATGCTCCATAGAGCTGAGAGAAGCTGCAGGGTCAAGTGACACTTCTCTGGTGGTTCCTGACCCCTTTCACACATATGTGCTGTTGTTCTAGAAATATTGATTTTAGCCACTTTAAACTGACGCTGTACTCTTTCTTAGAAGCCTTCTCAGTCTGTGTGAAACGCGCTAGCCGCTGTGTGTGAAATATCGTTTTCCGTGGAGGGGAAACATCTGACATGTTTGTGGCCAGACTCGGACCAGGTCACAGTTACTGCACATGGTGCCTGTTGACTACTGGCTCCCGTGGACAACCCAGTGATAGTGTTTAGTCTGCCAGATGAGCCGCCGCTTTGCCAACCTGTTTTCACTGCTGACATGTGTGACCCTTAACAGATGCAGCTTATTTGCCGAAGTGCATGCAGTCATTTTTGTCTGCTGTTGCCTCGCTCTGTGTTTTTTCCTCCCCTGTGGCGATTAAACCGTGGCTTCACCCAACATCACGTCGACCCTTCAAACGGGGCCGATCACCGGCTGAGACAGCTTCATATTCTCTCCGTCGACACAGCAATCATCATTTTAACCTGAAAACTAATTTTTTCATGTCCCCTTCTCCTCTGCAGCCATCCTTCTTCTGAAGCACCGCTCCCCCTGTACATAATACATCCTCTTTCCCACTCCTGCGCTCAAAATTCCGTGTTTCTTTAATTAGTGTTTCTCTATTATAAATGATCTTTCTTGCTACACAAGAAGATTTGTTACATTCATTGTCAAGCCCCTGTGGCTTCGACTCCTGCACTTCTACTAAATGGTCTTACTAATGCTTAGCCGTAATGTTGGCTTAAGCTTATCCTAGCTTCGCAGTTAATGCAATTTTCCCCCTCCTGTATGAGAACTGGCGTGAAATGAGTAACTGTAAATCAAGATTGAGAAGGGAAGATACAGCGGAAAGATGACACTGCATTTAGTGACAGTATCATTGTGAAACTCTTTAAAGAGACTTAATCTGACAACAAGATTATCTGAGAGGTTCCACACCCTACAGGGATTCAAATAACCTTTCTTGAATATAGCTTTTGGATTTCAGGTGACAACCCTTATTGCAAAAACATTTAGTTTATGCTCTAATTTCCATTTTAACACGCTCCTGTTTCAAAATCGCTGTCAATATCGCGCTTTCAGACTAAATTGTAGAGTGAAGTGAATTTGCTTGCAAAGAAGGACGGGTATACCCAGGTTAGCATTTAGTATCTAATACCAGATACTTCTGTCAGGAGTTGGTGAAGACCAAAAACAGAGCTAAAAGAGAGTGAATATTGGACAGGGTGGCCAGTGCCAACCCAGGTCATGCCAGGACAGTGCATTTAGTGACCGTATCATTGTAAAACTCTTAAAGGAGACTTATTCTGACAAGATTATTTGAGAGGTTCCACATCATACATAGATTCAAATTACCTTTCTAGAATATAGCTTTAGGATTTCAGCTGACAACCCTTATTGCAAAAACATTTGGTCAGTGCTCTCACAGCAAGAAGGTCGCAGGTTCAAGACCTCCTTGGTCCTGGGTCTGGGACCTTTCTGGGTGGAGTTTGCATGTTCTTCACCAGGTACTCCGGCTTCCTCCCATAGTCCAAAAACATGCTCAGGTTAATTGGCGACTCTAAATTGCCCATAGGTGTGAGCGTGTGAGTGAATGGTGTGTGTGCCCCACGATTGGCTGGCGACCATCTGGGGTGTATCCCTGCCTCGCCGTAATGCACTGGTATAGGCTCCAGCAGACCCCTGCGACCCTAATGACGAATAAGCAGGTATAGAAAATGACTGACTGTGCAATATCATGCAGGGCATAGAGAACCGTGTTTCCATCCTGGCAGCTGCAGCTCGGCAACACAGTTTTTCTTGTGTTTCTTGACTATAAGTCTTTTTTTGGTGTCGTCATTAAGATTTTGTACCTAGACTCACACGGTTTCCAAAAAGTCAATAAGAGCCATTGTAGGTGTTGCGAGGCAGCGGTATGACTCTAATCAATGCCAGTTTTTCAGCAGTGTTCACACTTTTAGGAAGGTCTACAAGTTAAGAAAATACAGGAGCAAAAGCACTATTGTGCTCAAGACTCCTTATTCCCTGTAAATCGCAGACTGAAGGCCTGTTTAGAAGAGAGAAGTATATAATTGGTGAGTGAACATTCCGCTGAACTGTGAATTATTGCCAGACTCTTTGATTGCAGAGTTGAGTAAATGACAGTAAAGACACAGCGAACTCCCCTTCATTACATGGTTTACAGCCTGGCTTGACATGAATATCACAGTCGGGCCCCGTCTGTTGAGGCTTTTTGCAAAAAGACTGGATGATAATGATTACTGAACAGGACCGATTTTCAGCCACAAATAACACAGCTATGAAAATCTATTTTCCTTTAGTTATTTGAATTGCTTCCATTACAGGGCAAACTAAAACCCAGAATTAATAGGAAACAAAACAACTTAAATGTGCATAAAACCGTTAGTTATAGATTTTTTTTCTTAACATATCGTCTTGTAGAAGTTGTAGCCAACTGTATTCTGTAATGTAACATCCATATGCTCCTTCTCTCTCTCTCTCCCCTCGTTCTTATTATCTGCTTCCCTCCTTTTCCCCCCTGGGTGGAGGAGCTATAAATTAAAGTGGGGGGGAATTACTGCTAACTGTTGGAATAAATAAGGAGCTTTTGCGTTTGTAAACACCGTCTGACTGCGTAATTACACTCCCACTCCCACTGAGATGCCATGGGGAGGGAGGATAAGGAAAGAAATGCAGCCGAGATGAAGAGGAGCGGCCTTGGGAGAGAGGAAAGATGAGCAAACTGTCAGGGTCAGATATTACAGTCATTTCTTTACCGAGTCCTGGGCACCGGGCGCACTCCTACAGATTAGAGGGGAAAGGTGACTTTGAACATAATGATCTCAATCTTATTTGTCACTACATCTCAGGAAATAAATATAAATGCTCCAAATGGCCATAAACCATAAAGGTTCAAATCTCCGCCCAGTAATCAGGATGCTTTGGTAAAGAATTAGGCGGCGGATCTGAGCGATCGGACCTACTTTTTTTCATCTAAAGAACAATGTGTTGAACACTCAAGCTTTCACTCAATCTGCAGCCTAATTACAATATGGCCATGTTAATGGTAAATCACATTCAGCAGCAGCAATAGCTCAAAGGACAGACTGAGAGCTACTTTATCACAAACGGGATCTCAGCAGCTGGCTATAACAGGAGCCAGATACCAAGTAGCGAGTGTCACAAAAAAATCAGCACAACCAGGAGAATTAAATCAAACTCATTCATTCATTACATTCAATTGAACACTTTTTAGGACGTGCAGCCATTTTAATTGCTGACAGTGAGTCATATGCTCCAACAAGGTTGTTGGTAAACCTTCAACACGACCACCAATTGTTAGCTTCTGCTACGGCCAACCTGGTCTGCTGCCCTCTTATTTGTCCAAATATACACTATCGTTCAAAGGTTGGGGGACAATTTTGTGTCTTCCATGAAAAGTCACCTAACATTACTACATGATCGCACAATAGCTTTCTACTCATCCATTAACCTTCTGATGCAATGAGCAAACACATTGTTCCATTAGAACACTGGACTGATAGTTGCTGGAAATGGGCCTCTATACACCTATGTAGATATTGCACCAAAAAACATTTGCATTTGCAGCTACAATAGTCATTTACCACATTAGAAATGTATAGAATGTATTTCTGATGAGTTTAAAGTTATCCTCATTGAAAAAACAAACAAAAAAGGACATTTCTAAGTGACCCCAAACTTTTGAATGGTTTTGTATGACACATACACGTTTAAGCTATAGCCTACGTTGTCTAGACTATTTCATCTGTGTCATCCCTTCAGTTCGAACTGAACTTGGTAAAAAGGCCTTTTTCCCCTAAACCTGGAACATGCTACAGCCGGAATTGAAGCTGCTTAACGTAATTCCCTTAGGGGAGTTTTTGCTTTTAATTAGGTTTTAATCTATCTTTGTGCTTTTGCACTTGTACATTGTAATGTTTTGTGTCTGGATTGTCTTCGTTGTCTGCCTTTTTGTTGTAACTTTGTGTACTTGCTGCTGCTCAGACGGGTCTCTCTTGTAAACGAGACCCTGGGTCCAATGAGATAAATAAGAACTAAAAAAAAACAGCACGTGAAAACTATCCGTTGCAAAGTTTTCATTTTAGCGGTGCTGGAATTTTTCCTTGTTCGATTCAAGGGTCTAAGGACAGAGGATGATTTGTTGCTGTGCAGACTGTAAAAGGCCCCTTTGACTTGACTTGACAGGGAGGAAGAAGAAAGTTTAAGTATTTGTGACCCCACATTTAACCTGTTAAATCCAAAAAAACCTGATACAGCAGCAGCATTGAGTTTTATGTATATATCTCATGAGAAAACCTCAGCTACAACTCTGAATATAGTATTTTTATCTGTAGTAAAACACTGTTACTGTTAAAGTATTTATATATTGTCAATATCCACATCATCAATACAGAATAATTTGATATTTTCAGTAATCGGGCAGCAACAAACCACTATTTTGATATTTAATTTTCGATTTAAACCATTTGTGCAATTATTTAATTGGGTCCTTTTTATAATCTCCTTTTTAAACAATTTACAGAATATATTTATGTTCTGGAATGATCCTCAGTGTGATTTCTACGATTTTATGGACGGATAATTGAACTCTTATTTTATTAATCATTGCAGATAGATTAGCCAATTTCAAGTTTTAATTTCTTGGTTTGGGTCAGTTTGGCCTTGTCTTAAGTATTTTTATATGTAGTAAAACACAATTTTAGTTGTTTTTTTGCAGTGTTTTAGTTATATCACTGTCACAGCAACATAAATTGATTCTAACTCTTCTGTAGTCACCTCACATGTTGTAGATACTGGTTTCAGTACATAACATTTGTGGTTGTAGAGATATTCCATATTTATTATCATTTATAGCAGGAAAATTGAAAAAGAGGCCTGGAGCTTAAGTGGTATGTATGCATGTATGCATACATGCATGCATGTATGTATGTATATGAAGTTTGTTGTGTGAATACTGTCCAATGTTTCAAAAGGCTCAATCCACAAAGAAATGAAAAGTAAATGTTAAGTCGTTATGCCACCACTATATTCACCCTTTATTCACAGCGATTCAACTCTGCCAATCAGAGGAGAAGCTCGTTAATATTAATGAGACAGATAAAAAGGGACCTGTTCTTTCTAGAGCTCTAGAGGAGCTTGATTTTTGGTTCTTAAACCCATGTATATATCTTCTTAAGGATATCAGGATAATATCTAATAAAGATAATAAATAAGGATAACTATCGGGGCTTATGCGTATCATCCAGATTGGGATTACTGAACTGCACATTTCACATCAGGCGACACAATAGAGATAAGGGCTGTCATAGTGTTGAGAAACAACTCTCCCTAGTCGGGGTCTCCTTGTCTCCGTGTGAAGCCTCACCTCTGTCCTCGTCTGCTGCTCACTCCAAACACCCACTCCCTTCAGCCTCTGCTCAAAGGGATAACGCCGTGGTTTTATGCCCCACTATATAACACTCTCAGATGCTACAGTAATTGTTTCCCGGAGACACAAAATTACATCTAATGCACTGCAACCGCCGGAGTGCATGATGGCATAGCGGGCTACGAGTAGCTGCATTTTCATTTTTCAAGGTCCTGCTGAATCATTAATGTTATAGGCTACACTGACGCTCTGCATTGTAATTACAGGAGCCACTGATCTTTACTTACAGTTTTGGCTTATATGTATGAACACTCTGCTTTTGCAAGCCATGGCCTTGCAGGGAATATGACAGAAGGGGCGTCAAAACGATGACTAGAAACTTCAGAGACAGCAGGGGAGGCCGTGTTTAATCGCACGAGTGTCGTTTGTTTGATGCACAACAGGAATGCGAGCAGCTGGTGTGAGCTCTGATCCGCCGGTGGGATTCACAGCACTCGGCCCTCACACTTCCACTCCCACACGGAACGGTGGTCCACGGCACCCCGGGGACCCCCGGAGCAGATGTCCAGCCAATTTAAAGGGGAGCACTTTGGAAAACACTCGGTCAAGGCCCGGGCTAACGGTGCCATGATTGGACAGAATCATAACCTGCCTGACGTGCTGCGCAGATCGATCAGGGAGAGAGAGTGGAGCTCTAATTAAAAAAAAAATAAAAGGAAGGAAGAAGAAGAAGAAGGGGGGAAAACACACACCAATCTGACAAAGACAGACCGGCTGAGAGCAGCCACAGGAAACATTCAGAATGCAGAAAACACACTGCTGATGATATTCATATTCATTCAGAAAAATGGATTTTTCTGGACACTATAGATAGATGGATGGATGGATGGATTTTTGATTTGACATATATATTAGCCTTATAATCTTACATTGCTCAAGTTCAAATTAGTCAATAAATAGGGAACAGCTGAGTGACAGACTGTGTGTGTGTGTGTGTGTGTGTGTGTGTGTGTGTGTGTGTGTGTGTGAGAGAGAGAGAGAGAGAGAGAGAAAGGGGGAGAGAGAGAGACATTTGGGATGTATAGCTCACTGTTATTCAAAGGACATACAGAGGAAAGGCTTCCTCAACTGTTCCAGCTTCTTCCTCCTCCTCCTTTAATCCTCTCCATCCTTTTTACGCCTCAGTCTTTCTCCTCTCTGCTCCTCTTCTCCGGCGTCAGATTTTCCCCTTCTCTCTCTCTCTCTCTCTCTCCCTCTCTTTCAGAAAATAAAACACGTTTCAGCGTCTCGGGAGGGGGCAAAATTTATTCAGTGCAAATAGCGGATATAGCAGAGGGAAGCAGCATATATAAATATATATATATATTTTGCAAAGGTGCATGGACTGGAAAGCGCGCGACTAATTACCACCATAAAGCGCACAAGTTCGCCTTTTTTCCTCCTCCTTCTTCTTCTTTTTTTTTGTTTCTCCGTATTTCCATGTAGCCAGTGTGCCGCAGCGGGGAGATAATCGGGTGGAGGGAGCAGTAACGGAGAGGAGACGGAGACAGAAAGGAGCTGCTGGCAGCGCATGATCACGCGGGCTATCCAGCACCGGAGCCACCGGAGCGGTCATAATTGCGCTCGGCGACAACATATGGGAATACAACGGGGCGAGATCGTGGTCACACCTGGACGTGGAGGACACCGGCGGGACCCGTGCTGGGGGAAAAAGGGCGGCCGAAACGCCGGGGGGACTTTGCATCAAACGCGGGCGAAACGGAGAGAGGGAGAGAGGAAAGCGTGCGGCATCCAAAGCGCCATCCGGTAGGTGAGCCGTGATTGATGTGCGCGGACTGCCAATATGCGTTTTATCACCCGATCCGACAACATTTACACCTCGTCAGTGGTTTATTGCGCCTTATAGACCAACAAGTATTTGACACCTTTTTTTTTTATTTTTTTTATTTTGTGGCGCGGCTGAAGAAACAATTAGGTCCGTCAGTGAGACAATGCAATCGACTCTTTTTTTTTTTTTTTTTTGCAATTTGCCAAACCACTTGATTGAGGATGCGGGTTTCAGTGAATAGCTTTGGCAGATTGGTCAGATTCTGGTTCCAAGGCCCCAGTCTGGATATTAATTCAAACAAAGGGGAACACACAAGATAAAAAAAAGCTACGGGGATTAGGCAGTGATTGGCGCAGGTCTTTCATGCAAAGGGTGGAAAGAAAAAAAAAAACATAATGAATGAAACGTTGAGAAAAAAAATGCAAGTTTGAACACCTTTGCACTTGTAATGTGGATTTAGTGAAAGGGACATCTGCGGTTTTTAATTACTAGTATAAAAAATGCATCTGCAAAACAGTGTCCGCATCCAAACATTCTGCGGGTTTTTGGGGGTTTTGATTTTTATTAACTTGGCCAGGTAAGTTGTTGATAACCTGCACCTCCTCAAAACCACGCCCCCACCTCTGGGTTTCCATTGACTCATCTGACAAGACACATGTGGATTACTGCATATCCTGCAGCAGCGCCTCCCGCCATGCATG
Organism: Lepturacanthus savala; assembly: GCA_030544235.1. Lineage (NCBI taxonomy): Eukaryota > Metazoa > Chordata > Actinopteri > Scombriformes > Trichiuridae > Lepturacanthus > Lepturacanthus savala. The sequence goes on along the minus strand of CM060479.1, from coordinate 7,209,410 downwards.
CCCATTACATTCTCATTACGTGGGTTGGATTTTCTTTTTTTTTTTCTATAACAGCCACACAAGTCTAAACATGTAAAACCCAGCAACACTGTGGTGCTGCAGAGCATCACGGGTCAGAGGAAACACAGAAGGGGCTTGTGTGTCAAATGTGATCTGGAAATAATGCAAATGATAAGCGAAGTGAATAAAATTTTGTTTTTAGGAGCATCTCATGTCATAATTTGAAGTCGGTTGCTATAAACGTCAGGATTTGTGCATGCAGAAGACCTGTCATGATAACAGCAGCTCATCCGACAGCTCGGAGGCCGATTGTTTCACCTCCACTCGATTTAATCACCTTAAAATGAAATTCAACCATTAGTGTCTGGTCATGGAAGGATTTTTTGGGAAAAAAAAAAAAAAAAAAGGCGATGTACACCAGCCCAAATGCCTATAAATCTGTTGCATCCTAACCTCACATCCAACTCCATTGATTAATCCTTCATGCTGAATCCCAGGTTGAAGGTAGGGCCAAACAGAAGGGGAAACAAAGCAGGACGGGAGGACCCGTGTGATTAAGGGTCTGCGGAAGGCTCGAGACACGCCTGCTGCAATAACTTGATTTAACCTGCACGCATGGCACCCGGGCGATAGACAAACAGATGGCATCTCCGAAGGACGGGAAAGTTGGAAGGGGTATTCTTGGACGGACTGCCCTCTGACACACTGGCACCGGGGCCCCCGCGTCTGGCAGTCCTGGTGAATGGCCTCGCTGATTACACCAACACTGCTCTGTACTATTATTATTAAAGGGACCCTGAACAGTCCCCTCAAAAAAAAAACCCTTCTAGTTCCACCGTACAAGTCGCTGCAATGCTCATGCATTGCAGAGTGTTGCCGAATTGATTTGCATGGCTTCATCATACATCAATAGATGTACAGGCAATTGAGGTTTGCAATTGCAGGCACAATGCAGCCTCTTCCGGTCCTATTAGATTCCTGGTCATTAACATGGAAATTGAATAGCAGGGCTTTCTAATTTGTCCGTGGTGCAGATGGAGGAAGCACAAAACACCACAAGGTCTTTGTGGTCTGAGGATCTTTGTCAGGCTTCTTTTATATTTGTCGATGTGAATTTACTCCATATAGTCGGCGTTGTTTTAAGAGCGAAATGCTTTTTGTTGCCTGTTTATGTTCCAGATCTTTCACAGTGTCGTCACAGATGCTATTGCTAGAAATTGTTTTATTCACTGTAAAACTTGGTGGTGAAATCTGCAGTTATTTACTGTGTTTAAACACGGTAACGTCACTGTAAATGATTATTACAGTAGATTGCTGTATATTTTTACAATAAATCACATTAGTAGGAGTTACTGTATTATATATATATATATATATATATATATATATAATACAGTTAATCACCCTTTACTGTAAGTACAAATAAAATAACAGTATTGATTTTTAGTGTATAATTAGTCACCCAACAATAATTAATTGTTTTATAGTTAATCACCTAATACTCTAAACAACTGAAATTACAGTATTTGATAGATTTTCGTTATACAATTAATCACCCAATACTGTAAATACAACTGAAATCGCAGTATTCAATTGTTTGATTTTACAGTAAAGACACAATACTGTAAACAGAAGTACATTACTTCTACTGTAGAAATAATTACAGTAGTAACTTTCAGTATAATTGCTGCCAGTTAGTTACCATAAATTTTAAGGTTTGACAGTGCGGCTGCAGTGCCGAACTGCTTCGTTCACTCATTTGAAACATTTAATTCAGTATATTGTGTCAGATTATAAATGTCTCAGGCAGCTATGTAATAAACCAGATAGTGTATAGGGAGCTTCTTGCCATTAACTATTGCTTTTCGCCTTGGGGCCACTTTTTCATAATGACCAGCTCACTGTAACTGTGGCTTATTTGGCAACCTGTAGCACATCAGAGACTGTCGCTGCCAGTGATAAGTCAGTCCAGAATCATTAGCGTTCATTTCAACTGGCTGTGAAGGCAGAGTGAGATTACTTACTGACATTTGACTTATTGACGACAGCGACATCGGACTGATGTCCACATCATTTTACCCTGATCTTTGACAGACTAATTTCAACACGTCACATATCGTCACGTCACACATAACACGGAGAACGTCCAAAACGAAGACAATGGTGCAGGATCGACATGAAATCCGCCTCCAGATCTGCCGGAGACCTTTGTCTCATGATATTTTGGTCTCTTTCAATCATCATAGGCAGCTCAGTGTCGCCAACAACGCAACATCTAAACCGCAGCTGGCATTAACATGTATCTCCAAGTATGCTAATTCAGTCCCGGCATCAGGATGCGTCTCCGCATGTGTCTCGAGTGACCACTTGTGATCGTATCTCACTTCCCCGTTCTATATGCAAATAAACATGTACAACATTTCCAATAGGCAAAGACCAAATGTCTTATTTTTTTTTTTAACTGGCAGGAGACAGCAATGCATCCCTGCCAGGAATTAAAAGGAGAAGTTTGCAAAGTCTTTAGGCCAAATGGAAATAAGAAGTTTTCTCTGTCCACAAGAATCAGTTTTGCCTGTTTTTGTTGCTACTAAATCAGTTAAATCGTCAAAGTGGCTCAAGATACATTCATTTTCACACTGTTAAATAATGTGGTCTCTTCCAATTGTAGCCAGTGTGATCAGCTCTCCTTAATGCGTCTTGGGTGCATTTATACCTGCTGAGCTGTCCAAATTGGTAAAACGTGGCTGATTTAAGAGATTCAAGAGTACTAATTAGTATTGTTCTGCAGAAAAATATCTTCAAAAGATAAGTTAAAAAAGAAAAAGACTATTTGTCCTGAAGTATAATTGGTCTTTCAATTGCAAAGCAGGGAAAATTAGCTGAAATCCAAAAGCGTGTATGCAAAAAAGAAACACTATCTTTTAGGGCTAAAGTATTTCTCAAGGCCTTTGTGCTCTCAGCTCTTCTCCATCAATAATAATAATGTTTCAGCAACTTTGCAGTCTCTCTTTCGATATCTAATTTTTACAAAACCTCTTTGGACTTACACAGGGGGAATTGTCATTTTCTGAAAGCATTTTGCAACCACCCGTTTGTGGCGTTTTAATGAAAGCTGATCTTGAGCCATTTGCGATGGCAGGAACAGAAACACAGCTCTTCTCTTCTCCGCCGCTCCAAAGCCTTGGAGGGGGAGGACGGGAAGGGGAAAGGGAAAGGGAGGGCTTCCTGGAACCAGCGAGGCCTCTGGTGCTGGTACCCTTGCCACAGGCCTGTGCTGTGCTGGACAGCCTCTAACTTTGGACGATGAACACAAATTAATTCGTCGTACATTTGCAGGGTAAACAGCATGCAGAACTACTGCTGACAAAAAAAGGTTATTGGGCCATTGTTGGTCAGCTGGCTGCGAGATAAGAGAGTAGAGCTTGTGCATCAGCTAACAGCACCACTGCATCTTCATAGTCCGGTTTTAGCTTAATCTCCACTCACAACATCCATCCTTCTCCTCTTCCTGCTGTAAAGTCTTTCATTGGAATGATAAATACCTATTAAATTCATTTATATGTAAATGAAGGTATTGCATCATCTCCTTTGTGTGTGACTTTTTGAGAAGCTATTAGTGTATTTAATTGCAGAGGAGTTAGCAATACCGTCTTTCATGGCTTTATCCAGACATTTATTGTAAACTTCCTGCCATCCTGTGCAGCAGATGCCGGCGTTTTACGACAGCTATTTATTATGTAGAGTGGGAACGGCGATATCAGCACATGCACTCTAAACCCAAATCCCTCCAAGGCAAATAAAGAAAAAACAACAAACGAACATGAAACGGACAATTCCAATTGTTCCCTAATTGCTGTTGATTATTGCATCGTTGATTGCAAATAAGCGGAAAATATATTATATGAATCAATCAGCATCAGCCAGCAGTGTCAAGTCAAAGTCTTTGCTATAAGGGATGCAAATGCTAATTTGATTTGCTTTTTCATAGTACTAAAAATCATGTTTCGGACAATAGCATCTCAAACATGTGCACATAAGCCACTGCTTCTCTATACGGGCTCTATTTATGCAACCTAGCATGTAATTTATACTCTTGAGACTTGTATAAAGACAATATTGGCATGCCAACATGGCATTTTCCATGACTTTTCCTAGAATCAGACACAATGCATGGCATACATTAGTGCTGAGGCTCCTTTAAGTGACACTTGACATGAAAGGAGACAGTTTATAACATCTTTTGAATTAAAGTTGGTTTCAGAATGTATATGAATGGGAGAATGGACACTAGTAATGTAAATCACTTTAAGTGGTTGGATGATTATATATCTTACTATTAGAATTAGATAGAGATATACATGCAGGTAAAAATATAACAAAAGAGATAACTGGTTGAACTTGTGAGTTTAAGTAATGGATTATACATGGTTGATATGTAAAGATATACAGGTGGAAGAAGTTATGTAAAATAAATGGCTGGATGAAATAGATGAGGATCGTTATATAGTAGCATTAGATAACATCCTGTTTCATGGCTGTGGACGTAGGCAAACAGGTTGGGAACCACCGGCTTAGATGATAATTAATTATCTTACATGTGCTGTTAATGTCCCACAGCAAAGACAATCAATCAGATCACAGACTAGTAAATATGCATGAGCAAAAAACAAAACAATTCAATTTAAGCACATTCTGAGTCTGAATCAGTGCAAGTGCAAAGATGAGAGATTGACTATTTGATAATATCACTAAAAAATACCAGACAGGGACTGCTATTAGAATTAGAGATATACATATACAGATAACTAGTTAGTGATCTTAAATAATGGATTATACATGTTTGATATATATATATATATATATAGTTTATATAGTTGAAATAGCCAAATGTTATGTAAAATAGATGGCTGAATGAAAGTAGCATTAGATAACATCCTGTTTCATGGCTGTAGACGTAGGCAAACGGGTTGGAAACCACCGGCTTAGATGATGACTACCTACAGGTTACATGTGCTGTTAATGTCCCACAGCAAAGACAATCAATCAGATCACAGACTTGGGTAAATATGCATGAGGAGAAAAAAACAAAACAAAAAAAACTTCAATTCAAGCTCACATTCTGAGTCCGAGTCAGTGCAAGTGCAAAGATGAGAGATTGACAATTTGATGATATCACTGAAAAAAGCCCAGACAGGGACTGCTCTCCCTCAGCTGCTACGCTTCTGTCTCGCTGTGTGTGCAGAGCATGTCTGTCGCTGATTACATCGGCTGCGAGACGCTGATATAACAGACGGGGCGAAAAAAAAGAAAAACCTCTTCACGTCTCGGGTCTTTTCAAAAACAGAAAGCCTCGGACGGAGACCAAAAGTCCAATCGGCGTCCTAATTCGTTTACGCCGCATAATCTGTCCATAATTTTCAATATGTTCTGTTTTTTACAAAGGTTTACCTCCGTGGGTAAGGCTTGGGCTGTGCGTGCAGATTGACCGGTTCATCCACAGATGAAAGCCCCGTGTAGATAAAAGCTGCCGCCGAAGATGTCGCGTCATCAGCGTCGACGTCGTCCCGATATCTGGGGTTTACTTTTGAGAGTGGTATCCTGGAGCCCCCCAGAATTTGAACGCTGAATAACAACACAGTTTTTGGGAACAGACATCAATAGCTCGGAGCCGCTTGTGAGAGCTTACTGAGCTGGAACAAAACCACACTTTTTCTGTTTCAAAAGAGCCTGTGTTGCTCCACCACTGGCGATATTATTTCCACATTCATGAAGCAGATCGCATGTTCACAGACTGGAAAAACAGCCCTTTTAATTTGTCCTTCACTTCAGAAAACAGGCGTGTTGTAGGCGGAATCGTGTTCTTATTCCATACATTTACACTACCATTCAAAAGTTTGGGGTCACCCAGACAAAAATTTATAGAAAATATAGTCAAGATATTGACAAGGTTTAAAAAAACATTCTTTCATCAAAGGAAGGTCAGTTTCTTAGCTTCTCTAACCAGCTAAACTGTTTCCAGCTGTGCTAACATGTTAGCACAAGGGTTTTCTAATCCTCCATTATCCTTCTGATGCAATGAGCAAACACATTGTTCCATTAGAACACTGGACTGATAGTTGCTGGAAATGGGCCTCTATACACCTATGTAGATATTGCACCAAAAACCAGACATTTGCAGCTAGAATAGTCGTTTACCACATTAGGAATGTATAGAGTGTATTTATGATTAGTTTAAAGTTATCTTCATTCACAGTATGTGAACTTAATTTGTTATATTCTACACGTTCTAGGTGCATTTTACCCCAAAACACACTAACTGGGTTGATTGAGCAGCATCTTTGAAACAAAATGTAACTTATAACATAGAACCTATAATACCAATAATGTCTTACGTGAGCGTGTACATTTTACATCTTTCATATCTGCTGATATGATATAAAAATCACTCTAGTGGTTTCTAGTTAAAAACATTTAGAAAGCTTCTACATTTAAAAAAAAAAAAACAGCAGCAGTTCATGACGGTTTTCCTTTATTGCGTTGAGGCTCTAAATGAGACGCATGCAGGAAGCTTTCTGAGGCCCAGTAGTATTGACATTTGTAGACACTAAACCGTTTGAATCCAGCAGAATGTGTCTTCTAATGATTTGCTGATCTGTTAAACCCTGTGTAGTCTGTAAATCAGACAAACCAGTGTCTTATGAGAAGCACAAGCATTCACGCTCATCTCTGTTTGCCGCCACTTCCGTCAGAAGGGAGCGGCGTGCAACGTTTGTTTTTTTGCAAAATATAAACACAATTTAAAAAAAAGAGCCAGTCTGGCTTGCCGAGCACTCCTCAGTCGAATTGCATTGGACAAAAGTATGAAATATTAATATTTCCCATGAGGTGCAATATGAGTAAGTTGTATCTGGATGTGCCGCCCCCCAGCCGAGCTACATGAAAGTCCTCAAGAAATCTATTAATCTGCAAATATGCTGCAGCAGAGCAAAGAATATCAAGTAACGTCATGTCAAATCCAATACAGCATGTGCGGTATTTCCGAGCCAATCCTCTGCACACATGCTGCCTACACTTTTTTTTTTTTTTTTTTCCTAACTGAGCTGGAATTCTCGGCGCAGCGCTGTGACTGCGCTGATTGATGGTCCAGAAGTCATAAAGAGTTCACAACCGTCTTTACTCATCATGAGAGAGTAGAAAATAAGCTTTCCTTAAAATCAGGGGGAATGTTCATTTTTCTGCTAAATCCCGTTTTAATAGCGCTCGCGGTTGGATGGTAATATGACAGGGTGCAACCAAAGAGACCTTTAAAAATATCAACTTAATTTACCTGCTCGCAGTCCTGTGTATTTCTCCGGAGTGCGATGCCAACGCGGCATCAAGAAGAGGCCTTTTCACATTCCATTTTTCAACCATATTGACAAATTTGTTTTTTGTCACATTTTATCAGCGCAGGCATAATAAACCAGGGTCTGTGCCTGCCTAATTAGTGGGAAAAAGAGCCTCTGAATCCAAAAGGATGCAATGTGAATGTCTTTTTTTTCCCCCTCTGTTCTGGCTAAAATGTGCCTTTTTTTATTCCTCATATGAGAAGCTTCTCTTTGTACAGAAGAGCTTTTTTTTTCTCCCAGAGTCTGTCCTAATTAGACGAAGGAGTACTGTAATGAATACTGCAACAGGCTGTGGGTAAACCAGTAGTCCTTCTGCAAACAAAGCAATTCAAAGTATGCATAAAATACCACATTGTTGTATATGGTAATGTCAGGGCGGACCCCGAGGTGAACTCGTTTAGACTAATGCATTAAGATTCATTGTGTTGTGGCCTGCATATTTAGTCATTATGCCATCAACATGGCTGGTGATCTTTTCTTCCCCATATCACTCCTCTCCCTCTCTCTTCCTTTTCCCTCACAATTCTTTTCTCCCTTTTTATGCCTCAGATGTCGACCTCTTTTCTTTCCAGATGCCACGTTTTTGTATTTTATTTATTTCGTCTTTGTCATCAGAGAGACAAATGAGAAAGAAAGCCTCGGGCCTCGTGTCCTCCCATCAACACCACTCCCTTTAACCCCCCCCCTCATCCTGTTCAGTATCCTCCATCTTTCCGTCTTCCTGAGTGACAGCTGGCAGCCAGTAGGGTACAGTGGGCATGCCAACCTAAGTGCGGATATTTGCCAACTGACTTGAGAAAATACACATTTGAACGTGACTGACTCGCACGTGCCGTATCTCCTCTGCTCTTCTTTGGACCGCTCCAACACACAAAAGTACACGTCCCCCCCCCCGCTGCCCACGGAGCTTTGTGGTCATTAAAATATGCAACAGTACATTCATGGCAGGCCTGTAAATGAATCCGTTGGGACAAAGACTCAAGGCGGCTGCCATTAAAAAAAAAAAAATCAACCGCTCAACGCAATGGCACGTGGAGGAGAATTGATTAGAAAATAACAATTACACATGGATTGATTTTAAATTTAGATGGATTTTTTAGTTGATGACAGATTGATGTTGACGCGCTGAAATAAATTCCCCCCGTATATTAACATTTTATAATGAAGATGTCTGTATTTATTGCTTCTGGGAGAGCAACTACGATTAGTTTCTTTTTTGTTTTTTGATTGGAGCAATAATTAAAACTCCGTCTTGTTACTCATGTGGCCTCTTTTCACTTCTTCTCCCGCTCCTTTTTATATTCAGGGGTTTTATAGCTCACAGCACAGAAACACATCTCCTGTAATGTGTCTTCAATATGCAAATGGCATACGGTGCACTTTTTATTATACAAACAGGGTGAGACGTCCCAGCCCCCCGTGTAAAAACACACATATATACTGTATATATACAGTATACACATATACTGTAAATGTTCAGCTTCACACTATAAACAGCACAGCTGCTGCTGCTGAGTCTTGAATATCTGAAATTGTGAATTCTTTACCTCTGGTAAATAGTGTTGAAAGCAGGTGGAGCAGTTAACATGATAGGATTCTTTCACAATTTCCAGTATTTCCTTAATTTTCAAGAATTTAACTTTCCTTTCATCCCTTCACTCTGAATGGGAATTAACATTTGGGTCAGGTTCTGTGGCGGCTTTAGACTGAACAGTAGCAACTGTGAAATCTAAGATCTGATTAGTATTTCTTGGAGGCTGGATTGCTGCATTTTACAGCAATCTATGGAGGTGCAGGGGTCAGTGATTGCGAAGAAAATCAAAACGCACGAGATTGCATTAAACGGAGAGTAGAAGAATAGAAGCGTGCCATATACAAGAAAACATGCGCATGCACTCGAGATCGATGCAGAAATACATAATCTGGGATTATTCTAGTAGCGAAGGAGGGCATGACCGGCACTTCATGTGCTGCAGAAATGCACAAAAAGCCTAAATAGAAAAGAAAGAAGGAGACGGAAACACTCAGACTGGGATCTTGAGTGATAAAGCAGGACAAGCGGTAATGAAAAATATAGGGATACAGAGATTTGTTATTTTGCTTTGATGTGGGAGACAGACTGAAGGAGAGGATCAGAGTCTGAGACAGAAAAGCCAGCAACAATATTCTGCTGCAAACTAAAGATGGCTCTCAGACACATTTCTGGTCTTGATGTTTATGTGTATGTTGGTGTTGCTATGCGCACCGATAAAGACGTTGACATGCAGCGTTCTTACACTGATTGTTACCTTCACTACAATAACACACACAACATTATATGTCACTGAGTGAGTTAAACTTTTTATTTGGTGAAAATATTCCAAAATTCTGAATAAAAGACATTGTGAAACTATGATGCTCACATGTCAAATGAGCAAAAAGGACTGGCAAACAGGATATCCTGGTCATGTGACCATGTGAAATTATGTCCTTCCAAAATAAAAGCTCCTTTTTACACCTAACTGTAAAAACATAGATTTTATATCACAGCTTTTTTTTTTAATTGAGATAAAGTAATTTTTGCCATATGGCAACACTATACAATACAGAGTTGATCTGTAAATCACAATAATAACTTGTACTATAATCGATAGTAGAATTAATGCAGATGGTCCTCTCAAGCAAAGTAATGGTACATTTTTAAGTAGCATTCTCGCTCAAAAGATCAGGCGCTATTAGAAGCATTCACAGTCTACAGCGTCATGTTTTTCATCATAACAGATTTCCTCGTCTGCTCTTATTTCTTATTATTTTTAGCCCCTCAGCTAACATCCACCCCGTTCACGGTCGTTCTCAGAGAAAGAAAGAATGTGGGATGCCGTGTGCCAGCGGTCGGTTTCACCAAAGTTGCATCAAGCACGATGTGATTTGCAACAGGAGATAATTTCCTCTCCTATTGATTTTGACAGAACCAAATAGACCCACAAACATACTGCCCATGCATGAAGATGTGACTGTAGGGCTGTAGAACTCTAGGACTCTAGAAATGAATCCGTTATTTGTAAGTGACTGTGAATCAGTTCCCTGCCTCCATTTGCCATCTCCTTTAAAAGCAGCGTTCGCAAATTGCTTTCATGAAACAGGCCCCAGATCCAGAGTGATGCGTTTTGAGCACATCAAGCCCACTGAGTGCGGCTCCACCCTCTAGTCATTTAAGTCACACTTAGGTTTCAGTGGTCATTGGGATTTCTTTTTTTACGAGCCCACTGATCAATCAATCCTGGAATTCAATCCCTTGGTCAATCATGTTTAAATGAATAATTCACAAACCAGCACAGAAAGGCTCAGGGAAGTAGCTCACCCGCAGAGCTGCAAACTGCAAAGAGAGCTGAATGTGAATAAGTCCAAAACATCGCTGGATAAAATGAGTAAAAGCAAAGTGCATGCCTGTGTATCGGTGTGGCGTGTTTTGTAATCTGAGTCTGCTGCCCCATAAATACCGTAGATGCCTTGTAGACAAATTGTCAAGCAGAACACGGCTGGAAAAAATCACAGCTTGTTTTACCCTGATATGATAATTGACCAGGCTTTGTCCAGACCAAATGAGCATTGCTTTGGTTTTGATATAGTGGCTCCTTTTAAATCCAGACAGATCCCCACTGCCTCGTCCTCACCTTGGATAGATGAGTAAATCTGCAATTTTAGACGGAAGTACAGAAAAACAGAACACTACACAAAAGCCAGCAACCAGAGATTCATCTGCTACATCTTAAAGAGCTTTTTATCTGTCTGAATGACATGATGAGGAATGCCAGGACGGTTTGTAGTATGCTGCAGAGGTGACTTTTTTTGTATATCATTTATTTTTTGTGAAAATATCCCCCGCATCATCAGTCTCTGCTGGAAAAAACAAATTCAGATCCTATCCTTACAATTAATTGCAGGCCTAACTGCCACTTTTATCCATTTCTTTGGCTCCATGTCAAACATGGAGTCCCTGTCATTCGGTGTCCCACAGGGATGGGTTCTGGGTCCCATGCTGTTCTTTTAACACCCGCTGCCTCTTGGCCGGATTATAAGTCATTTCAGTGGAATCTCCTATCATTTTTATGCCAATGACATTCAGTTGTATTGTTCTTTTGAATATAATGATTTTTAACCAAATGTCCATTTCAAACACATGTTTGGATACACATAAGATTTGGGTGGCTGATAACCTCTCCAGTTACATTAAAAAAGACAGAACCCCTTATCACTCCTGAAAATTCCAGGCAGTACATGGGGCCGTCAAAGGCCTATGTTCCCCAACCCCTGTCACTCTATAATCATGTTAGTCAGCTTATTCCATCACAAGATCTGAGGTAACTAACATTCATACTTTTATTTCCTCCTTTAGATTATTGTAGCGCTCCTTCTACCCGATTGAAATAGACTTCATTAAATCATCTCCAAAACGTCCAAAATGCAGCTGCTCGGCTTAATAAGAGATCACATATCACTCCTATTTTATCCTCCCTAAACTTCCTATTACATTTGGCATCTGTTTTAAAATACTGGTGTTAACTTTAAGAGCTTTGCATGGCCAAACACCCCAGTATACTGCTGAACTCCTCCTCCCTCCTGCAGCCAATCGGGCTCTTGGATCAACAGACCAATGATTGCTGGCTGTCCCTCAGGCCTGTTATAAAACCATAGGTGCTCCTAATTTATGGAATGCATTCCCCTCATCATTGCTATGCCTTTATTTCTGTGAAGACTTTATGAAGCAGTTGAAGAATGGGTTTTGTTCAGACAGGATTGCTGTTAACCTACGCAAACCAACAAAGGCTCCACTTCATTCATTGCTTCTTAAGCTGTTGTACTTGTTTGCACCTTCGTTATTCGTTTGTTGCTGCTAAGATTTGAAGTTTTGTGTGTTTTTTTTAATTAATTTAACTTATTCTCTCACTCTGAGAGCAGAGCGTTGCAGGAAATCTGTTTATGTGGTCAATGTGAGAAGCTGTCGACAGCTGGTCAACAGCCAGACCGATTTGCATACTGTTGTAATTTCAAACCCTGATCAATACGTGCAAAATGGAGAAATGGATGAGAAGCTGATTACAGTTGCTCATAGAATCTCTGTTTTTTTTTCTTTTGGCGTCAAGAATAAATGTGTACAGAACAGTCTGGGGGTGTCCTGACCAACGAGATCCACAGCTTTAGTTTCATCTGTACTGAGAACATGTTGCTGTTGTCTCTGATTCCCGTCTAATGGGAATATACTAAATTAACCCATTTAGGTCATTTTATACTTAAAACAATTGAAATGCTACTCATACAGTTTTTTTTCTTAAATGATAGACAACTTTTTACGTTTTAAGCAAAAAAAAAAATCATTTTTCCAAGTACTTCCTGTCATATGACACCATCAACTTCCTGTCCCTTCCTCCTGAGGACATGGAGAAGACAAACCATCCCAGAAAGAGGTCATTTTATTTAGATTATTATGAGTTTTCAACCCTGACATGTATATATGTATTTAATCATTCAAGTCGCTATAATAATCCCCCCAAAAAAGAATGTTGTACATGGTATAAATAGGTTTTTTGTTTATTGGCAGATTTGTCCAAGCCACAACTATAACCCCCATTAAAATTCTATTTTCTGCAAAGAAAAGAAAACAAAATGGGGAAAAAGTAGATGTATAACATGATTGTTAGTGACTCCACTGATGTAATTATATGCATGAAATCTTTGGAAAAAAAAACTGGACCTAAATCGATTAAACAAGTAGATAACAACAGAAAGATGGAGAGAAAATCAATAAAAAGTATAAAAACGGCAAAAGTGGACAAATCTTTTGTATGACAGGAGCGAAAATCTGTATTATGCAGTAACAGTAGTGTGTGTTTCGCATTTCAATGTCACTACTGTTCAAAAGTTTGGTTTCACTCAGACAATTTAGTGTTTTCCATGAAAAGTCACAATGTATTTACCATCATGAGTTGTAAAATGAATAGAAAACGTAGTCAAGACATTGACAATGTTAGAAATAATGATTTGAATTTTAAATATTTTTTTCCTTCAAACTTTGCTTTCAGTTTTCTAGCTTCTTTAACCAGTTAAACTGTTTCCAGGACATGCAGCCATTTTAATTGCTGACAGTGAGTCATATACTCTGTATATGACTCATTCTGCTGCCCTCTTATTTGTCCAAGTATACACTACCGTTCAAAAGTCAGTTAGTCATTTTCTATACCTGCTTATTCCTCATTAGGGTCACAGGGGTCTGCTGGAGCCAATCCCAGCATGTTACAGCGAGAGGCAGGGATACACCAGCCAATCATGGGGCACACACACCATTCACTCACACCTACAGGCAATTTAGAGTCTCCAATTAACCTCAGCATGTTTTTGGACTGTGGGAGGAAGCTGGAGTACCCGGTGAAAACCCACGCAGACACGGGGAGATCATGCAAACTCCACACAGAAAGGTCCCAGACCCAGGACGTCTTGAACCTGCGACCTTCTTGTTGTGAGGCAACAGCGCTAACCCCTGCGCCACCTTGTTGCCCATCCGTTCAAAAGTTTTGGGACAATTTTGTATCTTCCATGAAAAGTCACCTAACATTATTATTGCACAAGGGTTTTCTAATCATTCATTTGCCTTCTGATGCAATGAGCAAACACATTGTTCCATTAGAACACTGGAGTGATAGTTGCTGGAAATGGGCCTCTATACACCTATGTAGATATTGCACCAAAAACCAGACATGTGCAGCTACAATGGCCATTTACCACATTAGCAATGTATAGAGTGTATTTCAGATTAGTTTAGTTATCTTCATTGAAAAAAACAGTGCTTTTCTTTAAAAAAATAAAGAAACCCCAAACTTTTGAACAGTAGTGTATAAATTAGCTTATATAAAATGGACTCTAGGACTGAATGTAAAGATTTCTGCTCACAGCTTTGTTTTTCTTGTGTTTTTTTTTGAGTTTATTGTTTCATGTCGATGCTTCTCATTTAGTACTCTGTTGTGGTGTATGTCCAGTAAAGCAGCGACATGCATAAGTTGATTGATCCAAACGCTGCCCGGGCCCAGAACATAGAGGCAATCAGCGGCCCCGGTCGCACCGCCCTCCCTGGGTCGGATTACAGCGACACATCAGTCGCTCACAGTTTGGACCCTGTCAGGGTGCAATAACCACCCGCCTAAACAGACGGGGCCCAGATGGGCAGCTTTTACCGTTTTCTGGTTTCCTTCCCTCCTCCTGCCACCGAGCAGTCCTCCTGCGCTTCAGGCTTTTGTGCGTCGTGAAATGAAGTGTGATGATCAATTGCGCTGAAAATTTCTCAGAAGGTTCAAAATGGATTTCTGTAGTCTGCCTCCTGAATTTTTTTTTTTCTTTCCTCCGCGCAGAATAAGGAAAAAAAAAATAACTGCCCTTCATGGAACAGCCTGAGGCAGTTTGATTGTTAATACTGTAGGTGTTTAATATTACAGAAGAGAGTCATTAAATATATAAACGCATGACAAAACAGACAAAACATTTTATAATTTATGAGCCTCTTAGAAAATTGCATCATACCCTTTTCCTATTGTTTTTGTTGTTTTTTTTTTTAGTAATGGAAAAGGAGCTGTTGACCCCTCTGGGAGTCCTTCATGGTTATTTTTACAGTGTCAGTTTTCAGCGTCAGAGTCACAATCAGTCATTTGGCCATGGACCACGTCCAACACAAACACTTTCTGGGAATAAAGGAATGAATTGCAAATAAAAAAATGCCAGGAAAACATAAAATTTCCTGACATTGAGCTTATTGGCTTTGTGACTAGTGAAGGTTTATGGCAGGGAGCTTTTCAAAGGCTAAAGGGAGACAAAGGAAGCTAATCTCACTTAGAACGGTAAAATCTGCTATATAGCTAATGAAGTATTATACTGTGGTCAATGAGGTAGAGGCACTGCAGAGAGCCTACGCAGTGTGTGCATATGTACAGTGTGTGTGTGTGTGTATGTCTGTGTGTGTGTGACAGTGTATTTTGGTGTATGAGTGGGGGTGTTGCGGTGACAATGCTGCCATCAAGAAGTGAAGTCTTTTTAAGGGCGGATGAGCTTGTACATCAGGAAGAGTGGGAGAGGCTGAGAGGGGAAAAAAGAGCGAGAGAGAGAGAGAGAGAGGTAGATTTCTGTTAGAAGAGAAGATAGCGAAGGGATAGAGTCCAAAATCAGGAATGATGTAGAAGGGGGAGTGAGGAAAGCGATGGACCATTGGTTTCCATCAATTTCCATATAAAGTCCGCAGCCATGCTGTGAGGCTGTACCGCTAAATGCTGATGCCAGCTTGCTAACATATAAGGGGTAATGTTCAGCAGGCGGGTCGTTATTGTGAAATAGACCCCAACAGGGTGATGCAGGACTTGGATCGGCCTGTTGGGGTTTTATTTAGCAAAATAATGAAAAATAGAGTTCAAGTGAATTTGGGATGAGTAAAATTACTTGTTAAATCCTTCGCTTTTAAGTCTGTTTAGATGTGACGCATTTAGATTTAGACACATTAGAGCAGGGGTGGGAAACCCTGGTCCTAGAGAGCCACTGTGGGTGCAGGTTTTTGTTCCAACCAAGCAGTAACACATCTGATTCTACTGGTTCTAGTGGTTGATTAGTAGAATCGGGTGTTACCGCTCGGTTGGGACAAAAACCTGCACCCACAGTGGCTCTTCAGGATTAGAGTCACAACCGTGCATTTTCATTTTCGTGCATTTTGATGTCGATTGATTGTTCACGTGAAACCTAATCAACCTTTTTAGAGTAATTGTCAGACATGTGGACATAGGGTGTCCATGGGATTCATTGGCAATTTTTATTTAGTTCTGTAAAATATTGTAAATATGATGTTGGGACGCAAGTCAAGGTTGAGTCAAGGGCATCCAGTTTGAGAGATGAGAGATGATGAGCTATTTTTTTCCTCAGCAGGGGAGCGGATGTCATCATTCCTGAAAATATGGCTGAGCAGCAGTGGTCAAAGCTCACAGGAGACTGTGTCTACAGAGCCTTTTTTCCCCCCTAAAGAACTAATAATGGTTATACAGAGGCCAACAGGTTTAATGATCGGGAAAAAAAGCTGGATAAGCTCACCGCGGGGCACCCAGGGCAAAAAACACCAAATTCTAGAAATCAGTCAACTGAGATTGTCAGTTTCCACTCGGGAAGATCTTGCATGTACAGAAACTCACTCACGCAACCAGCCATCCGAGATGAAGAAACAAGACTGGGACCTCCAGGATAACAGTTTAATTTTCAAACGATCGGACTCGTTCTTTTCTTTACGCTTATTTTGAGTTTGATTGATATTTTGCCCGCTTTCGGGGGGCAAATAAAAACTGCACATAAAACTGTTTGCAGGCGCTCCTGATTATTCCGGGTTCCCGGAGGGCCAACTGAGGCTTTTCCCATCAATGATGGAGGACGCCTCAAGAAAGCACCACCTGCTCTTCCCCTCGCTGTCTGGGGTTCTGCTGTTCCCCATTTGTCAAGTCCTGCGCTATCGTTTTATGCCTCGCTCTCTTTTTCTATTACCTCATGTACAGACTGTATTGCAGCCCATGGGATATGTCAACATGCGGACCCATTAAATTATTAGACCTCGTTTATTATTAACTTGCATACACAACCGGGCCCGCTACCTTTTAATATTCATTCGGCGTGACTGTTCCCAACTGATATTTGCAGGACTAAGTGGGATCAGATTAATGTAATCACACGTGCAGAAGAGAACACATTTTGGCATGTAGCTTTTTAATAATTACTGCTGCTACGGGTCAGTGTATATATATAGCTCTGGGAAAAAAAAGACCACTACAAAATTATACATTTTTATGATTTTACTACTTATAGAGCTAAAAAAAATAAAGACTACTGCATTTTTTTTTCTGAAATCAGCATCTCTACATGTATTCCAGCCATTCCAGCATCTGTTGAATTCCAACACATCATTCTGCTTAAAGAGGCACCAGGAGTGTAATAAAGTCACCCAAGAACAATGGTAAAGACTGTGGAGAGCATGAAATATGGGATTGAAAATAAGGGTTATTGCACTAACTATTGATTTCTGAACTCGTCTTAAGTGTAAACATTTGTATTATGTTTTAAAATTAGTTTGATCTTGTTTCTTTGTATTGTTTGAGGTCTGAAAACATTTTTTGTCCTTTTTTGACCATTTGTCATTTTTCTGTAAATAAATGCTCTAAACCATAATATT
This sequence comes from Lepturacanthus savala, assembly GCA_030544235.1. Taxonomy (NCBI): domain Eukaryota; kingdom Metazoa; phylum Chordata; class Actinopteri; order Scombriformes; family Trichiuridae; genus Lepturacanthus; species Lepturacanthus savala. Next base: position 7,191,806 of record CM060479.1, on the reverse strand, counting down.
TGGAATTTGGGGCAAATCAGTAGTTTATTGACTCTTTTGCCCAAACACATATCTATAAGTAGTAAAATCAGAAACACTGATTATTTTGCTGTGGTCTCTTATTTTTTTTCCAGAGTTGTAGGTATCTACAACATTTCATTTTAAAACAACATAATACTAATGTAGAGTAGAATTGAATTCAGAAATAGATATTTTTAATCCCAGTTTTCATATGTCTTGACACGCTCTCCACAAGTCTTTACCATTCTTGGGTGACTATTTCACTCCTGGTGTGAGAACTGAAGTATCTCAGCTTAGTTTGATGGCTTGTGACCATTCATCTTTCTCTTGATCACATTCCAGAGATTGGTATAAAAAAAAAAATGCAGTGGTCTCTTATTTTTTTTTCCAGAGCTGTAGATGCTGAATACATACAGGGGGTTCTTGCGGAACGGTCAAAGAACGGAGGCGGCTGTGCTGTGCAGTGGTCGGATCGACGTGTCCAGTCGCATCAGCTCTGGCTATTTCTGTACTTTGTGGTCCGAGCTCGCTGCAGGCAGGAGAGGTTAGAACACTGCCTGCCCGGCCGAGTGCTGGAGCGGAGGGCGGCCACGCAGCACGCAAACTCTTTATTAGAGGAAACGGTTTTTGGAAGGTGAAAGCGCTCGCCCAACTGCACCTCCCGCCCCCAGCAGCAGCAGCAGCAGCAGCAGCAGCAGCAGGCCCTTCCTAACGACACGTGATCGAACGGCCAAAAGCTGCAAAATGCAGTTTGGTCGGTGATAACATGGTCTGTTGCTCTCTCGCGGGGCAGTAAATTTGTCATTAAACAGGCCATCCAGACATGAGTCATCTGCGAGATTAGCCTTTGTTTGCTGCATGCCCTCTGTCCCTCTCTATTCTTATCCTGTGCAATTTCCTCTCACACGTTTTTTTTTTTCCCCTTCTCCAGCATGTTGACCTTGTCTCTTATTCCACCTTGTTCGATTGTGAGATAGTTCCACAATGTATGTGTGACTCTGCATGCCTGTGTGTGTGTGTGTGAGGGGACAAAGAAGAAAAAATCGAGGAGAGAGAGCAGTGAGGTGTCCAGCACTTAAATTGCCTGTTTATTTCCAGTCATTTCAGGCGTCAATTACGCCGACACAGCTTACAAACGAGTGCACCGAGCGTGTTTGTATGTGCGCGAGATGGGGCGGAATAGAGAAACGATTAAGAATGATACAGAGGCATTTTTTTTTTGTTTATTTTGCTGTTCTATGCATTTTTTCTGACTTCATATGAGTCACGCTGGGGGCAGAAGAAAAGGATTGTGTTTTTTCCTGTCCTGTTACCAGGGAGAAAAGCGGATGAAACTCACACTGTATACTGATTGTGAGCCGTTTGACAATCAGGGAATTCATGCATAAAGAGCGCACATCCGAGTGTGAGGGGAGGGGGGGGCTGCATGGATGTGTGTGTGTGTGTGTGGGTAAGTGTGTGTTATGTGGGGCCGGCCAGCGGCTGCCCTGAGATCAGGAACGCGTTGGTCTAGCTCTCCGGGGAAGAGGGGCGTGTCCGTGACAGGCTGCAGTGATTAGTGGAGCTCGGCGGGCAGAATTTATCGGACTCAGCCGAGGCCATGGACCATTTCGGCCTGCAACTCTGCAATTTGTCTCCCACTTCGCATCCTGTGCCTGCGCACACAGCCATGCATGCACATTTGCAAAATTGCACAATTGAGCCTCGTGCTTTCCATGCCTCCCTCGTATTATGAGGTAGATTTCAATGGCGTGATTACGGCAAATCATACGTTCATATGCAATGTTACTTTTCCTGAAAGATTCTTTTTTTTTAAATCGTCGTGCCCTGGTTTCACTGCCTGCTGTAAACCCATACCACTTTACATGAACAGTGAGAACCAGCCAGTCACATGAGTGTTTATGGGAAAAGGAAAAATAAAAGAGCCATACTTGTTAACGGCAGCAGCGTTTGGATGCACTTCAGCGGATCATTGACTAGGTTGGATTAGGTCGGACAAAACGAGTAATTTAGTGTTGTTGAACCTAGTCTGCACATGCAAAATGAAATTATATTGTCTGAGTTTGAATCTGATCCAAATCTTACCCTATCAAAGTGATTATTTTGCAAGATGTACCAAGTAACCTCTGATCCCTACGAAAAAAGACAAAAGACCAATGGGAAACATATAATTTGCACCATTACATATTTGCGAGACAAAAGCCTTATTCCTGTGAATAGACTTTGATTACCTTCCACCTTAAGCGTTCTGTTATTTATTTATTTTTTTTTAAATGCATGTTGCATTCAAAGCTTGTAAGGTGTGGGGAACAGGCTTGTTAAGAGATTTACATCTCCAGCAAAGACGCTGAAACAAATTGTCAATTAATTGATTCGTCAGTGGAGAGGTGATCAATCAGCAACAATTTTAGCATTTTACCATTGAAACATCAACCTCATTGGGTTTTGCTTTGCTGAATGACCCGAACGGACCGCGTGCATTATTTTTCTTAACAATTTAAAAACCTAAATATTTTAAAGTTGCGATGATTAATAGATTACAGAGATTCATCGCTAATGAAAACAACCATTACGTTCGCCACTGTTCTGAAGCCATTAGGTTTCCTGTGTAGGAAATGTCAAAGTAAATCCATGTATTAGAAGAAACTACTTTTAATCAGCCTCTGAACAGCCAATCATACTGGCTCGCCTCATTACTGTCAAAGGCAGAGAGCATGAAAAACAGAGATGACAGATTTAGTGGCTTGGCTCTATCCCTCTGGGATACATACACAGTTTTTATGGTAAGGGAAACAATTCATCACAGGGCAATTCATCAGTGGATAACTTTTAATTAATGTTCAAACGTGCAGACCATTAAAATGGCAACCTCACCTCGCTCCCTCTCCCTCCCTCTCGCTCTCGCCCTCTCTCCGGTCTGCTCTGTTTGTTCCCCTCTCCAAACATCCACACCTCTTCTTTTTTCCCTTCCTTAAAGTGTGGTTTGTGTGTTTACTCATCCGCCCTCACTTCAACACTATCCTACTCTATTTTCACAGCTTCTCTATCCCCTCTCCACTCTATATTCCCTCCATGTTTACATTAGTTTCACTGGCAAGTCCTCGTAGCGCAGCCCTTGCCAATATTTGTGTTTTGGTGAATGCTGCCCCCTATTTCCAGTATTTTATCATCTCTTAACATCTCTCTGAACCAGCTCCTTTATTTTCCCACATCAATTTCCCCCCCCCCTCCCTCCTCTCCCCTCCTTTTCTCCCCTCTCCTCTGCCCTGAATTAGCAACATCAAGGCTGAGAATTAAAAGAAATGGCCGATCAGCGAGCGCGGTGGAAGAGTATTGAAAAGGCTCAAAATGGAGCCGGCACAAGTAAATTGGATAGTCATGAGCACAGAAGCCGGCCTTGATATAGAAGTCCACATTATAGGGGAAAAAGAGAGTCTGACAGATTGATTCTGAATGAAATTAAAGGGGACGAGAGGGAGAATGAGATAGAGTAAATTGAGCATTACATACTGCATTACAGTGTCTCTTAATTAACCGTGTAAAAGCTTTCTTATTAGGACCGATGCACTGCTCAGTTAACGAGGAAAGGGAGAATGCTCTTTCAGTTGTCATTGAGATGGGCCTCGGAGTGAAACGGCAGAGCACTGAATAGGAAAAAAAGAGCGGGAACAACTCCGGGACAATGATAAGGAAAAGGTCCGAGGTAACCGCTCATGCAAAATCATCTCACTCTTGTGTGTTCCTTCTCAATTATTGGTCATCTTTGTCATCCCCGGGTCCACACTGCTCCTCGCCACCTCCCTGTCTATGAATAGACATTATGTGCAGCTGCATTGAAAGTCCGATCACATCGCGGGGGCATCTGTGTGTGAGAGTGGTGTGTGTGTGTGTGTGTGTGTGTGTGAGAGTGTCAAATCATTTCAGCTTCAGGTTCTGCACCTTTACTGTCTATCACTCCTAAATCACACTGAGGTATAAACAATTCACAGCACAGGCAGACGTTTTATTCATATCCTGCTGGGAAACGGCAACTTAAGTAGTTGTAACTGAAATGAATGAATGCAAGCATGCAAATACGGATTGTAAATTGAATTAATTTGGTAAATAAGCTCTTCCGCTTTGTTTTAGAAAGACGATTGATTCAACATGGAAAAAATATAAGAGACCAGTGCAAAAATGATCAGTTTTTCTTATTTTACTACTTATATGCATGTGTGAACATTTCGTTTAAGTCTGTGAACTACTGACAATATTTTCCCCAAATTCCAAATAAAATATCATTTAGAGCATTTTTTTTTTTGCAGAAAATGACAAATGGTCAAAGTTACAAAAAAGATGCAATGTTTTCAGACCTCAAAAATATAAAGAAACAAGATCAAATTCATCTTAAAACAACATAAAACTCATTTAAATTCAGAAATCAATATTTGGTGCAATAACCCTTTTTTTTAAATCCCAGTTTTCATGCGTCTTGACATGCTCTCCACAGTCTTTACCATTGTTCTTGGGTGACTTTATTCCACTCCTGGTGCCTCTTTAAGCAGAATGAGGTGTACATGTGTTGGAATTCAACAGATGCTGGAATGGAATGGCTGGAATATATGTAGAGATGCTGATTTCAGAAAAAACATGCAGTGGCGTCTTATTTTTTTTTATGTCCTTTTCATCCTGTTCATGAACAGGTTAACCAAACATGATACATAATATGAATGCCTGAGGGTGTGCTTCCATATGGAGTTTTTTTTTCTCTCTGGCAGGAAAAGCCCCGGCAGGGCGAAGCGCTTGTGCAGTTTGTTTCTATGACAACAATATCCTGACAATTTCTTCCGATCTGTCTTAGTTATGATCATTTCTGTCTGACATAACATAAAGCTGGGGATAGACACGACCGGAACATGTGTCTCCTCCGTTTACTCGGCTACCGGAGTGACGAGTCCCAGGAGTGACAGTGACGCTGGGTGCAGCGTTTTTCCTCCAGGCCGCCGCGTATGGCCGCATATTACAACTGAAAAAATAAGCCGGGACTCAGGGAAAGCACTAGTCTATATGGAAACAAGCCCATAGATGTGTTAGTTTTTTCTAATTTTGGCAGGGGTGAAAATCCTATTTCATTGATGGGGGCGGGGGACAATAAACAGTAAAATTTCTGAGAATAATTTCTGGAGGGAACATGGAAAAAAAAATACTATTAATACTATAATAATCAGGCCTTGTCTTCTTCTCTCACTCTCCTTTGCAACTTATCTTGCACCTTTATAAGCCCTCAGCATGTTCCAAAGTTTTAAATCATATTATTAAAAGTAATAATACTAGTTATAGCAATGGTCCATATTTATTTATAGATAGATAGATCATGAATCAGTGGAAAAAAACTATGGAAATCTTTGATGGAGGACCAGCATCCCCTTCTCTTTACTCTTCTTCCTCACCTCGCCACTCAACAAGTGGTGCTAGCTAGCTAGCTACTAGCTGACAATCAAAATTAGCCGTTATCCACTGGCCCCGCCCTCTGGAAAACAGCATCTGGACCAAACCACTTTCATTAATGGCAGAGGGGTGTCATAATTTTTCAAGAATTAAGAAACACATAATTTTTCATTGAGTAACGCTTATATTACATATTTATTTAACATTTCTGTAATATTATCTATTTATTTATTTAATATCAACTAATTATCTATTTGTGTTCACAAAGATTTTTTGAGGGGGCAACTTTATGGGGTGGAAGGGGGGGGGGGACTTTGGACAGAGCTAGGCTAGCTGTTTCTCTTTGCATCCAATCTTGATGCTAAGCTAAACACTCCAGCTCTATAGTAAAAGTAGCTATAAGTGATCTCTTTCATAATAACAAATGTTACAAATGGCCGTGTGTAATGTGAGAATTATCAGCGACTCTGCAGCTTCTCTCAGCTTTACAGAGCTCATTATTTAGTTGTCGGACTGCAAATTTACTGTTTTGGTCCACTCTCTGCGCCCTCGTAGCGTTATCGGATGCAGCAGGCAGCAGTTTTTCAGAGAAAAGCTCTAAAAAAAAAAACCCCACTGTACACTACCTGCTCTGCACCAAAATGGCTTATCAGACGCAGTTAGCTGTAGACTAGCTGGTGAACATAGTGGAACATTTAGCAGCTAAAAACGCCAGATATGTCCCTCAGGAGTTGGTAGAGATAGGAAAAAAAAGAGTGAATATCAGACTTCCATTCAGCAGGTGGACGGAAACATCACTTCAAATGAATGATAATGTTACTCCCTAACTGCTCGTCATAAAAATAAGCAACTCTTTGCTAATATGTTCACCAATACACTTTTTCTGCTCAAAACTAGCTACAGTATTTGTGTCCTGGGACTTGGAGGAGCCTTTTATCTAAAAATTCAGTTCATTTACAGTAACAGAGCTGTAGCACATGAGTTTGCTGATAACTTTGCTGTATTCAGGGCTGCAGTATCCTCTATTGGTCTCTATAGGCTGACACACAAACACACACACATATGCAGACATCAATGCTATAAAAGGGGAATAACCTGTCAAAGCTCTGCCTCCATGTTTTTAGCGTAGACAGTGCGGATGGTCTATTACCTCTTTCTATTACAGTAATGGAGAACAAGCATATTTGAGTAGGTTTTGAAGTTCGGTTTGACAGCTGTCTTGTTGCAGTTACTTTCAGGTTGCTCCGCCAGCTCAGATCCGCAGCAGTCCAGATGGCAGACAAAGAGTGTTTGCTCAAGCAACTGGGTCTGAGTCAGCACATTTTACACACAGCAAAATCTGCAACAGCAGCTGTGGCAGTCGCCGGTCTGAGATCGGACTAAAGCGTCCAGGCGGGAGCGACCGTGTGCCGGATGTCACGGTGATTGACGGCCCTTGTTAAGGACGGGATTTCTAAGAGCAGAACAGCAGCTCAAGTCTCGTCAAGGTCAATCGCGAGGCGTTTGGCAGCAATCCATTCGGAGATTTCAACTCGAAAATTGGAGGTATGCAACCCGGGCCTGTGTGTCAGAGCGGGTGAATCAAAAGGTCAGTTTAAGTGTCAGCAATGATGGGAAGACTTATGGGATGCCGTGACAGAGCCAAAGGGTTTAGGTGTTCGACCTCCTTGGAGGGAAAAATGGAAATGTCATGATACTTCTACGACAATCTCTTCTAAAAGTACTGACTGCTGGCTGGACTGTCAGCTGGTGGCAGCAACTCTTAACAACAAGCTTTTGATCAGTTCTTTTAAATCCAATCAGGTGTAAATCTTAAAAGTCCAACAGCAGGCATGGCTCCAGGTTTTAAATTTTGGATTGGCCGAAAGTAATTTTATCAGGGCCTTTTGATTACAGGAGTTAAAAGTGTTTGTCTTCCTTTCCAGACTGATCATCTCCAAAAGAGAAATGACTGATATGACGCTGTGGAAGGCGAATACCGCGTCTGGCTAATGACGCTTTTATAATCTTTTTCTAAAACATTTTTTATTGTCAAGATACTATTAACTGCATCAGTTTGTATTTATTACAAGTGGCGCATATGGGCACATTGCTCAAATTGTGTGAAAATGAAGCCTGTCGTATGAGGTTTTTTTTAGCTGTAGATCTAGATATAGAAGTAGAACAACAACAATAAGAAGAAGAAAAGCAACTCTCAGCGTCAAGGCCAGCCCACGCTCCATTCACTCCCAGCGTCAGGGCGAGGACACATTCTCAGCATTTATTCACACAGAGTTTTGAGGCAATGGGAAAAAAAAGCCCCGTGCAGTCACAGAGACTTTCAGCATCTATGGGGAAATGCATTGACCAGAAAGCGGTATGGGAATGTACGAACAAGTCATTTATTAATACGTGATAAGTGGCTGATTCTGAAAGATGAACATGTTCTAACAGATTTATAGTCAATGAAATGTTAACACAGCTGCACAAATTTATTTTTTGACAGGGCAGGGGAAGTTCAGCTTGCAGTCTTAAAGAAATCGCCTCTGATATCTGATATATATATAACGGCAAATCATAATTGTCTAAGTCATATTGGCTTAGGCAGAATTGTGCCTTGACTTGAGGCATTTTGTCTTACATAAATGTGAGGTACATCTATCATACCTTGATGCAAAAGGGCCATTTTAAGTTGAAACACAGTTAAAAGTCCCTTTGATTGACTGAAATAACATTCAGTGTCTAGAAAACTGAAGAAAAATAGCTGCTTCCTCCGATCTGACATTGTGCTTGTATCAAAACTGCCTAAAGTCAAATGAAATGACTTGGTTAGATGGTGTTTCTGTATCCTAGTTGTTGTGATTGGCCAGTGACATTGGCAGATAGACAGGATGATGCAGCAGTGGTAGGCGAGTAAAGTTATGCAAATATCTCAATTTGGCCAAAAAATGACTTAGGCCATTATGCTATGAGGCTAATGATATTTATATTTTATTTAAGGAAATGACATACTCTTTAGGTCGGATTATTATTTATTTCCAATTTTCATTGACACGTTCACTTACTGTGTTTTTCTTTGATTTGGGGTATTTTCAATTAAATATGTCATGATCAAAATGAAAAAACAGACTTAATCCGAACTACACTCACAGACTATAAACACCCACAACACACACACACACACAGAAGACAAAAACAGATAAAGAAAATAGGCTGCAAGGCAAAAAAAAATCATATTCCTTACTGTGTCATTACTGAAGTCAACAAGTCTTGTCTGTGTTTCTCATCTGTCTGTTTCTCCCTAAAGGAGCAGTCGGCGGGTTTTTTCTTCCGAATACATTTATAATTTCATCACAGTGGAGATTTTCTCTTAAGATCTCTCCACTGTTAACAGACAGAGCGAGACGAGGCGAGTGGTGAGCCTGGAGCTCCGACTGGCGGATTTTACTCCCTTAAAGCCGGAGACTTGCTCGACTGTACATGATGTCATCGGTAGAGCGATCAGGGCTTTTAAGAAGCAACGACTTCCTCGTTGCATACATCCATCACATCAATAAGAACTTTCTTCCCTTTGCCCTCGTCCTTGTGCCGGAGGAACACTGAAAATTTCCGACTCTGCTGATTTCATCAGGCCGTATATGAGTCACTGCGGAACATGGCGCTGAGTTCATTAAGCTGGCAGTCTATTAGTTGGTTTAATATAGCTCCGCACGTCATTGTGACTCCTGACCCTTGTAGGCAGTAACTATACTTTCTTGGAATGTACTCGGTAGCTTCTCCAGCAGGAGGGAAGAGCCACATCCCAACTGTCAATATTATTATCCCTCATAATCATATCCGTCATTGCCAGCAGGTTTTAGGAATCCACTGTTAGAGCTGTCACTGGAGCAGATGTCTGTGTGTGATTGTTTAAGATTTTCAATCAAATCCACTGTGTCTGTTACTCGTTCTCTGACGGACCTGCAGGCGTTTGGTAGCGAAATCTAATTTGTTGCACAACTAACGGCTAATTTGTTAAACAAACAGCGACGGCATCAATTTGACTCGGTTCTCTCGTATTCTGCTGCGTATCCTCACTGTGGCTGGAGGATTACGTCATAAAGCGGGAACACTTCATCCGCTGCTGCTGATCTACGACTCCATCTTGTATCACATCTTCACTCCCAGGTCCAGTGGAAATTTGTCTTCATGCATCGAGGAAATGATGCGTGGACTGGATTCAGCGGCAATGCACTAGAGTTTGAATGAGAACACCTACCTTATGTCCAGTCTTAACAGACTCAATATCAAATTTGAATCCAACACTTAAACTTAAACACATGGCCACCAACTAAATTAAAAATAAATGCTAAGAAGATTCTCCCATTTCTTAAGGATAGTACAAGTTGTATAAGTTGTTCGGCTTTTCTCCAAAACAATAACTTCTAATTTCCTGTGGATGTATAAGTATATTAAAACGTGTTTGGGATGAACAGAGATTATTCCTGGGAAGATTTAATATATACCATAAATTACCAAATAATAGTCAGGGCTTTTATTTGGTTTAAGCACTTAACAGATCAAGCATTGGGACAATTGCTTCCTGACAAAAATCTTGCTCAGCAAATCTGGAAAAATATGGTAATTTACTCAAATTCTTTTATTAAAACAGTATGACTACCAAATGACTTACATTTTTCAAAGTAAGATTACAGTATTGTAGTTAAAAGTCTTGCGGCTGTCATACTTATTTTTTTTGCTAAACCGGAGCCATAGGTTCTCTTCTTGGAGGCCTTTGGCTTCTAGTTTCCACAAGCACACACACTCACATATGCACCCACACACATCTACACAGACATCTTGTTAAGCGAACTTGGGTATTTTGAAAGGCGCTATATAAAACCAAACTATTATTATTATAGGTGGTATTACAGAGAGGGTGTTCTTTAACGTCATTTGAGCACCAGAGTGATGCAGTCAAGAAAAATAGGTGAAGAAGAAAAATGTGCAGTGTGGTCACATCTTCTTCCTTAATTTTCTTTTTCTTTTTTTATATAAATTAGACTCAGTGTTTATTTGGAACCAGCAGTTATTTATCAAAATATACGCCTGCATCCTGCGTTTAAAAAGGACTCAGCAGTTAATTGAAACTCTGCTATAGGATCTTGCAAATATTATTCTTCATATAATTCAGTGTATTCTTGTGTTCTTTCTAAGCCTTTAAACACCTATTTAAAATAGCTTGTATGTGTAGTGATACACGAGTTGTAGTTACAGTATATCTCCATATTCTGATTAAAAGCGGGTGGTGAAATAATGCATCATTACGGAGGAAAAAATTAATTACACTCTTTAAAACATGAACACAGCAGAGCTGCAGAGCTGCAGTCCGGCAGCTTCATTTTTCTTCAGGCACAAATTACTGATTCACAGCTAAGCAAACTAACAACAGGGAATACTAAGATATATACTGACACTAATTCCTTCAGTTTATATCAGAGAGTGCTGAATGGCACACTCATTCAGCATTCTAATAATAATAAAGCATTTTATTTCCGGGCGCCTTTCAAGACACCCAAGGTCGTTGAGATCAACAGACATGTCAATAAAATAGATTAAATCTAAAACCAGCATAGATGAAATAAAGCACAAAGTGGGCAAACATGTATGAATGGATGAATGCTGTTTGTGATCAGTGTTGGGCAAGTTCCTTCAAAACTGTAATGTGTTATTTATTACTTGTCATTATCATTTCAAAGTAATTTGTTATATTGCAATATCACTATATTTAAAATGTAAGGCACTACACTACTATTGCATTACTTTTAAGTTACTCTCACCAAAATATCTTAAAGGATCTTAATAACAAATTTTCAAAAAGCCGGTGATTCCACTGTTGAAAGTGGTTCTCATGTCTCCAACAAGTGCATTTGACTACAATGTTCTTCAGATTCTGTTTCACAAACATAAAGTAATGAGCGTGTGCTCGTCTGGAGAATGTGCTATCCAACGTTTTCTGCAGGTTCACTCGTCTCCATCTTCTGTTTGACGAACCAAAAGGGAACGGAAGTGAAACATTTTTTGCGTGGACATGTCACTGCTGCTGATCTTATGGCGATTTTAGCAAATTTGTATGAAGAAAAAACAAAAAAAAGATGCTTCAATCCAGATAAAAAGGCATTTTAATGCGTGTTACTGACATTTGTACCAAGTAAAATCGTACCATTTTTTTTCCCTGTAATGCCTTATATTACTGATTTACAGCAAAAATCAATGCATTACAGTAATTTATTACTTTTGTAACACATTCCTACCAACACTGTGATTATAGGCCACTTTGAACAGGTGGGTTTTGAGGTGGGATTCGGATGTTGATGCGGTGTCATGAGGCAGGGAGTTCCAGATCTTCACTGGTGCTGGAGGGTTTCAAAGGGAAGAAGAAGGGTTTTTGTAGTAAACCCAGGATTGAACAGGGAGCCACTGAAGTCGGATAAGAACAGGGGAGAGTTGTGGTAGATTTTTCGTCAGGTTGAGGGATGTGACAAGAGCCACAGAAGAGGACTTCAGTGCAGGATTGGGACAGGGGTGGGCGGAGCCTGGAGATGTCCGGGTGACAACCCACAATCTTTCCAGACAGCTTGGATTATTAGGTGCAGAGACGGGACTGCAGCAGCCAACATACATCCATAATTATAAAAGAGTAAGGCACAGTTCACCAGGGAAACATTTACAATTACTGAATGCAACAACTCTAATCTTTACAGTAAATCGTTAAAGAAAACACAGAGACACTCAACAGGAGTGGATTAAATGACCCCAGTCGAACTATGTCTTGCTTTACTTTCACCTTTAAACTGCGAATATTTCAAATTAGTGAAATTAGTAAAACAGGCTCTGTTGCTGTCTCTTCCTGCGATATGCCACTGTGTTTACTACTGATACGTTACAGGTGTTCCTGCTATGGTCTGGTAGTTGTTTGGATGATAAACCTGCTGCTGTCTTCATTTGTGTTAGTTTCTTGCTGTTACAGGTGTGTTACGTTGCTTTTTTCTCTAGAAGTTGCTGTAAATTGAACATATGCAGGACCACCTGGTGCTAGGCAATAAAAAAAAGAAAAATCATGTATCACGATGTGGATTATTTTATATCACGATAACGATATATACCAGGATTTATCACAATAAAGTATGTATTCAGAATTTCTTTGAAAAGTTTGCCAAAAAATTAATTTTCTCCAACTGTATTTTGAAGCGGCAATTAACTGAACTGTCACAAATGAGAAACCGTGCAGCAACATGGCCACTGGACATTGCACATTGATTCTTTTCATTGTGGATTGTGATTAATTTTGCAGCGTAGATTCCCCTCCTCATGGAAATAGCTTGCATTGGACCAACAAATTATGTCTTCCTCTCCTTTTTTTTTGTTTTTTCCCTTCCATAAATGTTGATTTCATTCAAATCAGAATGCTGATAAGTTCCCGTTTGACATTGTCAACCATTGTTGATCCCCATTAGTCAACACAGCAAAACCCATTCAGCTAGATTACACTAGCACGCTGGAACAATTAACAAGCACTTTAATAATAAATGTAACTAGTAGGCTACACTTGTGTATGTTAATGTGAGGCCAGTACATTGTTTTGTTCTTGCGATGTGTTTATGACAGGTTACGTTAACAAAATGGCGTTCTGGTCAGTTCTGGCTCACTTTATCCCTTTGGAAATGGTAGAAATGACAAAAGAGAAATGAAACAATAGTCACTTTTCTATCATCCCACGATATGTATCATCATATCGCCCAATACTACCACAATACCACTAAACCACATTCTCTTGATTTGACTCGGTATGCTGCACTGACTGCATCTGATGATTTAGTCATAACTCTATTATAACCTGATGGTTTACTGGATTAAGTCATGTCCAACATGTTGATATTTGACAACTGCTGCTGTTTGGTGGCAAGATTGTATTCATAACTCGCTACACGCACAGTACACGTTTTCAGTCACATCCAATGTCTGTGTCTTTTTCTTTTTTTTATTCTAGACAGCTTGTTCTTCAATAATGGATCTTTTCTTGATTTTAATGTATAAAATATCAGTGCTCTAAAATTATAATTAATCTGATGTATAAAAAATAACTCGACAGTTAAGACATGCATTTTTAGCCAGTGTTTTTTTTTAGAAATGTAGGACTTGTCCTTATTTTGCTTCTTATTAAGACTTCTATAGAGCTCATTGGAAGTGGCATGCTCACGAATGTGAGAAGAGCAGATGTTGACGGAGCAGTATGCTGTATTTTTAGATGTCGGAGCAGATGAGGTCTGGTTTCTTGACATGGGAAGTAAGTTGAACTGACGTGAAGGGAAGACGGCATGCTGTCTCGTGTCACGAAGCAGTCGATGTTTGTTGTGAGAGAGACACTTGATCAGCATCCCTGCGAAGGGAAGACAGTGAAATCAGGACGGAGCGGGCCTGCTGGCAGAGTTTCAGAGGTGTTCTTGCGAGTCGGGAGCTTCAGATGTCGTTGACCGTTTCCTTTTCCAAGTATGTGACAGAACCCTCAAAACACGAGGCGCGAGGTTAGGCGCGAGGGTGGAAAACTTTCACGTCAACACATTTTAGGTGAGATTAATACCGTTTAAACCATTTCTATGAATTTACGTTGATTTAACAACCTTTTGATTGTCACGGTGACCCAATAATAGGAGTTCAGCATTAAATTTAATGGAAAATCAAAGGAAAAGTAATGGGTTTCTTTGCTGACTTTATATTTATGTAATTGGCATTAAAACCACTTAAACGGCAAATCCAGTCAGTTTCTTTTCCTATCTGGATTCTTTTTGATTAAATGGAATCAGTCATTACAAATGCACATTTGATTTATTTCTAATGAATGCAATGGAAGTTTGGTAAATGAAGCATACATTACATAATCCCCCAGTCAAGGGTAGTATAGATTAAGGGAAGTAATACAAACAGACATGCAGACAGATGTGTAATGGCACTGCAGTTTCCTCAAAAGATTGGACATTGTTGATGATCCCCTGTGATTTCTCTGTTCTCTTTGTCCCCAGAGTTCATCTGAAAAACAATAAAACACAGTAAAAAAAAACACAGAAGAAAGAGTTGCTCCTGATAAAAGTGGTCACACCTCCCGCCTCAGCTTCCAAGAGTTTATGGACTGCATGTCGACAAGAGACGAAGAAGATACAGCTGGCAGTCTTTGAAGGGATCGTGTCGGGGAGAAAGGAGCAAATGGTGCTGCAGCACCTCCTTCCCTGGCAACCCCACTTCAAAAAGTAAGTTCAATGCTATTTTTTTAAGTCACATATTCTAGATTCAGCCAATTGAATGATCAATTTATATCTTGCTATATGTATTACTGCATAATCAATATACTGACTGATGTACTCCTTTACAGTATAAGTGCTGTACTTTATGCTACTTTAATCCCTTTCACAGTTTGTGCCTCTCAACATGCGTTTCTCCATTTCTGTGTTGAATTTATTTGGCGTTTGTTTTACAAAAAGCGCAGGGACATATGTCATTTCTGGCTACCTGGATTTTAAATATAGAAGTTGCAACTTGGGAAATTGGTTATTGGAGTATTTTCATTTCCATGTGACATAATATTATTTTATCCAGATGGTGAGAAGTGTCTTCGTGGGAGTCTGGACCTTGTTTAATGACCTTCTGGATTTTTCCAAAATTGCTTATTTTTAAATTAATGCCTAGTGCTCAAAACTAATCAGAGGCACAAACTGGGGCTATTTTATCTAATGTGAATGAAGCTCAATGACCCTTTACATTGGGATAAGTATCAAGTGAAGTTGGGTACAACGTATTGCTGGGGACCAGGGTAGGTGCTGAATTTCGTACAAGTTGTCCAAAAGGTGGCGCTAGAATCATAAATCTTAGATTTTGACCTGTAACCTTTGAAACATAAGCCTGAAAGCCTGAAATTTCAATTTGTTTTCCTAATTTTGGTAGGTCCAAATCTTTCCATATAAACCACATTTCAGCCAATTCCTACCATTTTTGTTTTTGTCCATTTGTCCAATTTTGTTTGACTAACACCAGATTTCATATCAATGTGGATTGATACTGGGAAATCTGGGAAAAGTGAGTCCTTGATGTCCAGAAAAAAATTCACAGTGAAGTGAATTCATGGGTGGGTATATCCAGGCTAACACATTTCAACCACCTTTGGTTGGGAACCACTTTGGTACCGAACATCTCTGTAACAAGCTGTAAAAAAAATCTGATATTCTATACAGTTTTGCTGTAGCTGACCCTTAAATTTTTCTCAAATGCTGCGGGCAGGGCTTATATTACAAAAAATGTCAAATCTCATGAATGCATTGTGCTTTTGTGACCACATTTGGTGGACATATGCACATATGTCTGCGTGATCATGACCCATTTGGGGACATTTGGCCAATATGTCATGGTGAAGCATCATCATCTCACTGTAATGGACGCTATCTTGGCGTATCTGTATGACTGTCCTTCACATATCCGGAGAACTGTTCATCTGATCGACTTTACACTCGGTGGCTGCATTTCTGAGGCCACAAGGGAGCGCACCATCGAGTGTTAGGTTGGCTGGAGGAGTGTTTTTTGCAACATTTTAGGCAGAAATCAGCAAATTGTCCTGAATGGGACTGGCACACGCAACAAACTGGTATATCCGCTTAAACAGCAATACCAGGAGCTAAGCAATTTGCCCATTCTAAACTGCATTGTATAATTATTGTTTGGAAGTAAAAAAAAAAACTCCCTCCATGCTTGTAAATTTCATTTATCCATGTCATATTTTTATGGGAAAATAATCCATTCTGGCTCGCCAAGAAAGGGGGGAAAAAAGTTATGAGACTTCAAAGCTGTAAATATAACGCAAGCAGGAGGACCACCTAGACTGAGATAAATTAAGCCGTTAAACTAACTAACACTTCATCACCGGTTAAATACTGAGCAATAAAGCTCGATTACCCCTCTCATTTTCTCCAAAGCGATCAGTAAAGGTTGCTCTAAAAGGGGGCGCTCATTAACGAAGTCTACTAACTCGCTGCTATCGGTCGATGCTCTGAGGTTGACGGTATCTCGTGACACCATGACTGTCTCAATTTGTTCTACAGTTCCAAAGCATATCGCTTCACAAGGGCAGGATTTTGACTTTTTCCAGTATCAGTAATGCTTTGTTGTTGTGTAAATATAATACATGCATACATCGATTTAAATTATCTTCTAAATCAAGAAAAAATGACATGATGTTCTCTAAAGCTTTTTGAACCCTGACTGGATGTCAGGGTAAAGGTGAAAAGCGTAGTTTCATAAGAGAGTGAATAGTTTGGAAAAAGTGCATTCAAGGCAACTTTTGCTTTACATAGAATACTCACACACACTACAGCGGATATTTCAACTAGGACAATCCCAACCCCACTTTGAGCCCCACAGTAGGCCTATTGTTTATTTATCCTGCCTCTCATATAAAAAGATAAACATATACAGCTCTAATTGCAACAATGCAGTGCCAAAACAATATTTACTTCATTATTAACACAAGCCTGCATGCATACACTAGTGTCACATAAACCACTAGTGCAATTCCATCACACAGGGAGAGCTTTCCTCAAAGGTACCTAAATTAGATTTATTTAATGGCTCTATAATTAAGTTTCTAAGGTGCATTGCAGAAGTGGATTGCAACTGGATGGTATTTGCCAACATGTATTATTTCAATCAGTCAAAGGATCTGTTTGCCTTTAGAATTTAGTTCGGGAGATATGATAGTTTAAAATTGGATTAAGTAAACGCTAAGAAAGAGAGTCCTACAAAGGGAAGAGGAAAGAGGCCAGAATGAGCGAAAGGTAGCCGAGGTTGTAAAGAGGAGGCACGATGACGAAGCAGGAATCGTTTGTGGATTTATGTAAGGAACTCTCCGTCAGCCTTCGCAATGCTCCCATGAACCACGAGTGGAGGAACTGTGACAGCGACAGCGGCCGACTGCTTTTGTTAAATCAACATGGATTTGAAAGTGAGTCCTCAGATGTTCAGGCTGTGCGAATGAAGATGTGCACAGGAGTGTTTTCGTGACTTGGAATTCATAGAAAGAAGTAGAACAAAGTCACTGACCAGGATGAGTAATAATGTGGTTTGGGAGCAAAAGACTGGAAACAGCTTTTGCTGCACATCCACTTCTATTATTGAACCAGTTATATATTAGATGTTGCCCATATTCAGAAATTGTGTCAGGACCATGACGTGGTAGTGGGGGAAAAGAGGACCTGATTACCCAAGGAGCATGAAAATCCTGATTTTATATATATATAATATATATTTTCAATGAATGAATGAATTGGGTCCTCCAATAGTATAGCTTATTTGATTTGATTCTGAGTGCACAGTTCTCTCCTATTCTGTTCAAGAATCGCAATCAAATTTCTAAATCAAAAATTGCACGAGTGTCTTGAATAAAAAAAAACAGACTGAGCCTGATGTTTTAGGTATTTGAGCACAAGGAGGCCAAATGCATCAAATCAGGTGGTGAATGAAACAACCAGTCATCAATATAATCTGATCTGATTGTAGCTTCAAGCCCTATTTTTGCTTGTCATTGTTATTTGCTACCTGCACTGGCATGGATCTGGGCCCACTAACATTTAGAGTTCCAGTATTTTGGTGCTAAGGCCCTGGTTAGGCCTTCAGCAAAGGTGTGATGTCACAACTATACAGTCACTGCCCAAACCCCTTTCAGCTAATAGGAGAGGCTTAATAATGTTAATGAGACAGACACAATGTTCCTCAGAGCTCCAGAGAGAAGCTGTAACTATTTTGAGATGATTTTTGGTTTAAACCTACACACTAGGGATTTCTTTTTTTTTTTTCTTTTTTTTACTTTTAAACAGGAAAAAATGTAAAATAAGGAACTTTTAAATTATTAATACATTATTATTATTGTCATTAAGGTAACAACTTGAATTCCCATGTGGATGAGGACTTTATTTTTGAATTTAAAAAAAAGAAGTGAAGCCATAAATAAAATGCCTGCGGAAATACATCAAAAATAGTGAAATTGAATAGATGAAAGGATAAAAGTTGCAGTAATCTTTAATAGTCGCCGTGTGACTGTGCCTGGACTCGCGGCTGCATCTGGGTGCTAATACACAGTTTAGACTCAGAAGAACAATTTCACATAATTTTAGCTGCGGTGAGATGGCTGGGTTTTTATGTGTAGACGCGCGCTCGGTTGTTCAAAGCTCCCTTTTTTATTTATACTTTCCATCTTTATCTTTGTTTCTGTGATGCGGCCGTTAATTTTCACCCTGAGAGCACAATGCTGTCTTGTGACTCACTTGGCTCCCACAGCCTCGTATTTATATTGGTACTTGTCAGGGTTGAATTCAAATTCAACAAATTAAGCAAACCAACCTCTCTCTCACCTTCCTCCGAAAGAAAATCCAATCAGAATCCCAGCTGAAGCGTAACAACCACGGCCCTGACTTAAAGGCAGGTTATAAATTAGCCTTTATAAGGCCTGTTTAAAATGATCAAATTCGTTTTTCTCAAAGCGGAGAGCCTGTTTTTTTTTGGTTTTTTTAGAATAAACAAACAGTTTCCTCTATTTTATCTAACTTCTGCTTTTCCTACTGGAAAAAACAGCAACACTAAACGCATCGCGAATGATTCGAGGAGCTGGCGAAGGCAGTGATCAAAGAGTGGAATACGACCACTGACACAGACTGACACATCTAAAGTTTATCTGCCAGCCGGTCTGTCAAGCTTGTGCTATCTCAGTGTGTCATCCACCAACGTGGCAGAACAGCAAATCTCCCATTAAATATCAAGCGTGCGTAGGCACACGTGTCACAGGACACTGAGTTTGAATACATTTTATTTGAATTGATCAACTTGAATAACTGCATTTGAATCACATAATTTTAATTTGTATTGTTTTCACCCGTTTAAGCCTATGAGCCTTTAAGTCTATGACTGTCATTTTTATACTTAAAATAAAAAAATGTAAATGTTACTCATTCCCTGATAGTAGACAGGTTAGACAAATGGTTTTAAGCAAAAAAAAAATAAGTTTCCAAGTTTTTCCTGTCATGTGACGTCATCAACTTCCTCCTAAGAACATGGCGAACAAATATTCTCCCAGAAAGAGGTAATTTTATTTAAATTATTCTGGTTTTACAACTCTGACATGTATATATCTATTTAATCATTCAAGACTCTAGCCCCCAAAATGAATAGTTTATTGTTTAAGAGCATATTTGTGCGAGGGGCAATAATTGCTAGAAATTAAAATGCTGTGTTCTGCAAAGCAAAGAGTACAAAATGGAAAAAATACATTGTTAGTGACTCAACAGATATAATTATATGCACGAAATCTTAGAAGAACAATTTGGGCTGAATGAGTCAACTTTAATAACTGCATTGAAAAACAAAATCTGAACAATAAACTATAAATCAGCTATCAATATGTAGAACTTGTTAAGTAGCTAGCAGTTTAACATCTAAAGTTTACAATGAACATTTTAAACTATGAAATGTTAATTGTATGAACAGTTTTAAGTTTAAATATATGTTCTACACATTGATAGCTAGAAGGAAACTACCTGATAACGGCTCCATAGTTTTATTATTTGCTTATAGCAGCATCTGGCTGTCACAGCATGAATAGTTTAAATCTGTTAATTACTGAAAGAACAGAAGTGACATAGAGGAGCAATAAAAACAGCTAAATATTGTTGTTTAGTTTGTGAAATAAAACTGCTGCAGAGATCTCTTGCTCTGAGCTGGAGGTGCATTTAAGGGACTGGACCCTCCATGATGGTGGCGGGAGATTGGTTTCTGGGTCACGGCTGGAGTATGCAGGGAAGTGGAAGTAGCTAAAAGAAAAACACCTCAATGGATCAATTGGAGCGAAGGAAATCGTCAAAAATGTAGGTGTTGATTGACTGAAAAGGAGTTCTGGAAATCCTCACTTGATTGCTCTTCTTCAATGGTCGGATCTCTGTCTGTAAACTGGGATTGCAAGAACTCAGTTTGAATTGGGGACTGAATGTGGAAGTGCTGTTATCCGAAGAGGAAAAACTGACGATTTTTTAATGAGCACAGACAGGCAAACAAGACTTAAAGACTGACAAATGGTGAACTGGAAACTGGACTTAAATGCACAGGGAATAAATAGGGATGGGGAATAGAGCAGGCGAAAGAAGCACAGGGCTAACAAGTAAACTCAGGGAAGGTGTGGAAGGGAAATCACGACCCAGGAGGAAAAAACAGAGCAAAAACAACCAAAAACTCCCTGTGACACAATAAAATCAGGCAGGACAGTGACTGATCATGATATACACAGAGAACTGAGCTTTTATTGAGGATCAAATACGGTTCACGATTAACATTCAGTTTTCAATACATTTATTCAAGTTAAAGCTGTAGTGCGGGCGTTCTGACTCCATCTGCTGGTGGTGGGAGCTTATTACACCAATGGAATTTTATTGCATTAAAAAAAAATTTAGAATCTCACACAACTCCCACGAAATGACTTGTCATACTAGCAGATTATGATCAATTTTGTCTGATAACTTTTGGAAAGTCTAGAGGAGATGTAAAATTTAATTATTTTATCCACAATCCATATTAGATGAGGGCTGACTGGTGGAATACTCTGATGCTCAGTAGTGTTCATACAGCCAGCGGGGAACATCACAAAAAAGTGACATTCGAGTTAGGTTTAAGACACAGATATTGATTCATATTTAAAAGTGTCTAGTGACACATATTTCTACCCATAATTAATCTCTATATTATAAACTGGGTCACTGATCAAATCCAGAAACACCTTTTTTGAGAAAAAAAAAATATATTATTCATGCAATGTATTTATTCTGGTTGAAAAGTAGGTAGAAAATTGCAATTGATTTCACAGTATCCCTTTTCTTTTCCTTTTTTGTTGAATG
The DNA here is from genome assembly GCA_030544235.1 of Lepturacanthus savala. Classification (NCBI taxonomy): domain Eukaryota; kingdom Metazoa; phylum Chordata; class Actinopteri; order Scombriformes; family Trichiuridae; genus Lepturacanthus; species Lepturacanthus savala. The sequence goes on along the minus strand of CM060479.1, from coordinate 7,170,447 downwards.
GACAATTATCAAACAAACCTTATTTTCTTTTTCAAAACTACCCAGTGCAGTTGTGCAAAGGCGAAAGATTATTTTAATACCCTTGAGAAACCCGGTGGATTGCAGCATGCGGCACATTGTGAACAAACCCCCCCCCTCCCCAAAAACACACACAAAAAAAAAACGCTACCAGCATCATGTAAGCTTTGTTCTTACCTTTGAACACAACGCAGGAGCAAAGGAGCCGCGGTCCCTTTGTTAGCGCTGAAAGGGTTTTTACCTGTGATCTGTGCCGAGGAAGAAAAGCCGAGCCAAAAAAACTCAGGGGCAGTGGCAGCTGCAGTGAAGAGGGAATTAGACTAGTGCCACGACAGAACATATTATAGCGCCGTAAAGATGAAACATGTTATAGAGCTGTAGAGCCACATATCAGTTCACTACAGGGCCCCGAGAGTCACATACTCACGACTAACAAAAACATCTCAGTGTGAATTACAGTACATTTCATGTTTATATGGCAACTGGATAAAAAAACATGCAACAGATTCTCTGGAAATGATGTTGACTTTGTGTACTGTAATTATTGAGGTAATCTTAGGTAAATATCTAAATCCATTTTCACACGTATGATGTACAGTGTTGGGCAAGTTACTTCAAAACTGTAATGCATTACATTGCTATCGCATTGCATTTAAGCTACTCCCACCAAAATAACTGGAAATATGGATTCCGCTATCTAAATATAGCTCACCTTTGTCATTATCGATGCCAGACGCAACAAGGATCTTGCTCACAAGTATTAAAAGATCGGGCGATTCCACTGTTGTGGTTTTATCGCCACTCTGGAAGTGGACAGTTCTTTAGGTGTAGTATACAAAATGCATTTTCCTATGATGTTATTTTTCACAAAATGGGCGTGGAGAATGTGCTATCTGACGTTTTCTGCAGGTTCACTCGTCTCCATTTTCTGTCTGATGAGCCAAAAGGAAAAGGAAGTGAAACATTTTTTGTGCAGACATTTCCCTGCTGCTGATTTTGTGGTGATTTTAGAGAATTTGTATGAAGAAAAACACACAAAAAAACAACCACTTCAATCCAGGTTAAAAACGCATTTTAATGCGTGTTAGTGACATTTGTACTGAGTAAAATATTACCACTTTTCTTTTTTTCGCCTTACATTACGTTACAGCTAAAATCAATGCATTACAGTACATTATTTATTACTTTTGTAACGAGGTAATCCCAACACTGATGTGGAGCTTAATTGATACCGAATTTAATCTTTGGCTTGTTCTGAAAAATGCTGAACTGAAGAATGAAGCTCTTGTTGTAGTCTTTTTTTCATTTTTTTTTATAAAGAAATCTGCTATGGTCCACGGAAAAAAAAGTGTTAATATAGACGATATGACAAAAATAACACAAATCTTTATATATGTCACATACTCTGAGCCTTTGTGTCAGCAGCTGGAATGAGAAACTGCTGAGTGCAAATCCAATCACTCCCCCATGCCAGGAAATGGGCGCATAAACCAAAAAAAGGAAAAAAATGCAATTATTTATTTAGCCTTTAACGTGTGATTCAATCTGCCTCTATAACACAAGGACGCGGTTGGTTTGATATATTTCGATGATGACAGTATTGTCTGTTTATTTTACATAAAAGTGACAGTGGAGATCTCGATGTTGCCGATGTGAACGTCGAGAGCAAAATATTAAAATATTTTTAATGCCGTGGACTACATTTGTGCCTTGTTTGGGGATTAAAGTCAATTTGTCGGTCTCCATCTTTTCGACAGCTTGAAGATTACAGTGCATTCATTGCAAAACGGCAGCACTCAGCCACAACAGGGAAATATCATACGCGCACGAAAATGAAAGCTCTTCATTGTGGCTCGAACAAGCTCTACAATAAAATGAATAAGCCATGATTCTCTGGCCTTGTTTTCTCTCTCAGATCCCCCCCCCCCCCGATAATTTCTGTCATCACCGTAGCTGCCGTGTTTTTTCTGTCATCCTTTCCACATGTCCAATCTCTAAATCTAAAATACGACATGGAACGTGAGATAAGCTTAGGGCCACGGTTATCTTTTTCGCCATCAGTAAAGTGGATCTCCTGATACATCGGCGGCCCCTTCGGTCATCAAAAATCCTGTTTTCCAGATTTCCCGGCTCTATTCCTCTGTGGGGGTCTTAATGGGGAGACGGGATTCAAAGGTCTTGCTCAAACCTGCTTTCTGTCACTCTCTCCATCTCTGTTTTTTTGTATGTAAATCGATCCAGTCTTGGGTTGCAGTATCAGATTGGGGGGTTGTTGTGTGTGTACCGTACTCTGCCTGAGGCGGCGGGCTGTCTGGCTAACACATTACCCCACATCCACGCTTTATTCCCCATGCACAGATAGCTGAAATCTAGACTGTGGCCATAGATCGTGCACATATGGGTTAATGTTTGCAATTTGATCACACGTGGATGGACAAACACACAGCGCTTTCCGACCAGAAACGTTCACATACACAAACACAAGGGGCCGTGCGGTGCTTTGACATTATTCATCTAATATAGGAGGCGAAATGAGCAGCCATGATACAAAAAACCCCTGAAATGTCTGACGGCCGTAGCACCTGCTTAATCCAGACAATCGCAGCTCAGTATGCCCTATTAATCCCCGTGGCTCCGTGCACCACTTCAATCTCACACCACATCTACAGTTGCCTATCTTGTTTGTAAAGGGCTGACCCAAATACTCCAGCGTTCAAGAGACTCACTGCTGAAGCTCTTGGGATTCAAAAGTCATCCATTCTTTAGAGCTACTCGGCCAAATTCACACACACACACACACACTGAAACCGTATGAACATTCACAATACTATATAATAACAATAGCTACAGTGCTAGCCTTCTTGGCCATGGAATGAATGCATATCAAACAGCACAAAGTGTATTAACAATATCATCTTTTAAAATGTTCAGAAATCGTTTTGCTCTCCTCTTAAAGTGCATTGACACCACTTCACTGTGGCGAGAGGATTGAAGTGGAAATAGGCACAGAAATGGATTAGTGGGTCGTAGTGGAATTTATCAGCGAACGAGACAGACTAATGTTACCCTCAGTAAAGTTCAGCGAGCGTGACAGTTTTGGCAGATTCGACAGATGGTGACCGACACAAATCTAACAACGGAAACAAGAATAGAAAGTAAAAGTTTCGGATGTAGAAATATATTATTAATACACGATCCTGGAGAACAGATGATGCCTCTGATGAATGTAGAAGTTTATGGATACTATCTGAATAGAATAGGAAGGAAGGAAATGCAGAATAGCAAGAAGTTTATAACAAATCTGTTATTTCTCTATGATGAAGACAGCTGAACTAGAAGAAAGTTTGTCTAGAACTTAATTTTATTCGTAAATGATCACACCGCCCATCTTTATTAAATGCCATTTTTCTCAGGGTTGCTGTCCAGGACTGAACAGAGCAAAGCAGAGCTCAAGCAGTGAAGTAAAATCAGATGACACATTCTGCTGCAGCCAGAATATAAATTGCTATCAGCTCAGTCTCGATTTCAGGCATCCATTTTCCCATGTATAATTCACAGATTGCCGTAGTCTGCACACATTTAAGTGGAAGTAACTCAGTGGATAGAATGAGTGCAATCCTCCGTTTGTAATATAATTTACAAAACATTCGGCTTGACAAATGATAGACGGTAATTACTTTTCCAATAAATGATCCCTGACCAACGCGGTTGAATGATTAAGTGTTGAGTATTTGGTGTTCAAACGGAGATTCAGTGTCAAAAGATTTATTCTCTGATTTTAAGCATTTTTTTTGGTGATGAATGAGCAATTACAGCTCAGATGAATGTTTGCAAATATGTTTTCAACAAAGTCAACTCCCGGCAGATTTGTCATTAGTTTGGTTAATCACCATGCTGTTTAAGTTACACTTCTGGGAATCCTTTAATCTGCGGAAGAGCCGACTGGATCTGGCAGAAATCACCCCGAATTTGTGTGGAAATCAATACTACAGCCTGAGTATGTCTGCTGCTGTGTGGGCCTTTACGGTCTGACTAATGGCTCTGGTTATTGAAGAGTTTGATGGGCTCGAGTTGACAGAGTGACAGAGTGTTGCAACTTTCCAGTTTTCAACTCTCTGTAGTCCATACTGCACTAATTGTTATATCACTTACTTAATCAGAGACAACAACAAATTGCAATGGCCCTCAGGTTCTGAGTATAGCCTATGTACATAGACCCCCACAATACATTTCTGGTGAGTGCAAATGGATAATTAGTCATCACATCATCTACCTTCAGCTGCAGTGATATATTTCCATTACTAATTTATTCTATTGAGTCTATACAACTACATTAAGAAGGTATGATTTGTTTAGGAGTTTTAATGAAGTTTAAAAGTATCCATCGTCATCATGACTGCTTAATTAGAAATTAGCTCTTGAAACTACTTTTCCTACTTGATAATGAAAAGTATTTTCAGCTCTGTCTGGCTAATGCAGCCATCTGCTGGCAACTCCTAATGGAGTTATGGAGCCTCTCAAGATCTCTTAAATAATTTAGCAGTTGAGGGTATTCTCAAGACTTGATATTTATGCACACGGCTTAATTCTAAATGTAGGATTGAATTAGTCAGTTCTCGTTTTTTTTTTTTTTCTAAGAATAAATATTCACTCTGATATGAGCAGCAGTACACACCAAGGTTTAGGTGTGAGAAATGTTGGATTACTGTATAATTATTGCAATCATTTTTGTGTTCTTTTGGTTGCTAATCGATGGCAGAATGTTGTGAGAGGCTGTGATGAATAATCATACATTCATCCATGTGTGCATATCCCCCTAGGATATGATTAATAATTGTGAAAGAAACTTGTTCATTAAGTGCAAGATGTCTCAGTAGAGTCTTTTTAAAGATGATCATTGTAGTATATTCCTAGATTTAATTTTGAAGCTGTTCAATATTTCTGGCCTCATGAAATTTAAGTGAAATCTACTCTTTGACATTTCACTTACTCATGTGTGCATCAGTGCTGACTGTAACTTTTCTTTGTCTCTCAGGGTGGAGGTCAGCGGATTCCAGCTCGCCACAACAATTTGAGGATTAACAGCAGACCTGGAAAAGAGAGATAATGCCTATGTTCACCCTAATGGCACCTGTAGGTGCAGCTAAACTGGGGGCTCGGCCCCTCCTGCTGTTTCTTTGCCTGTCCCTACGTGCTGGCATGCTTCAGTTTGTTGCAGCCACGATACAGGGGTACATTGGAGAGAGGGACATGATATGCCCATCTGTATGCAGATGCGATGAGGATTTTATCTACTGCAATGACCGTGGCCTGAGCTCTATCCCGTCACTTCCTCCTTCTGCGTCTGTCCTCTACCTTCAGAACAACCACATAAACAATCCGGGTTTGCCGACCTCCTTGGAGCATCAGCTCACTGTCCGTGTGGTCTACCTCTATGATAATGAACTGGATGAATTCCCTGTGCACCTGCCACCATCCGTCCGTGAACTGCATTTACAGGACAACAACATCCGCACCATTCCTCGCAGCGCGCTTGCTCGGATGCCCTTGCTCGAGAAGCTCCATTTGGACGACAACTCTATTTCCACCGTCAGCATTGAGGACCAGGCCTTTGCTGACAACCCGCGGTTGCGCCTTCTTTTCCTTTCACGCAACCACCTGTCTAGTATCCCCTCAGGACTGCCTGCCTCTCTGGAAGAACTCCGTCTGGATGACAACCGAATCTCCACCATCCCGACCCATGCCTTCCGAGGCCTCACTTCTCTTAGATGTCTAGTGCTAGATGGGAATCTTTTGGCAAACCAGCGTATTGCTGATGACACATTCTCACGCCTTTCCAACTTGACCGAGTTGTCCTTAGTGCGTAACTCCCTCCAGACCCCTCCTGTCAACCTGCCCAGTGCTCATCTACAGCGCCTGTCTCTACAGGACAATGCCCTGACCCACATGCCCCGCGGGTCTTTGGATGGCATGGGCAGGCTGCAGAGGCTGGACCTGTCAGGAAACAACCTAACCACTCTGCCGAGGGGACTGTTTAAAGATCTGGACAGCCTGGGTCAGCTGCTGGTGCGGGGTAATCCTTGGCACTGTGGCTGTAACCTGCGGTGGCTGTACGACTGGCTGCTTGCCCGCGGTAACTCCATCACAGTCAGAGGTCTCACCTGCCATGGTCCTGACAAGGTGCGAGATTTGCCTTTGACAGACCTGAGCAGTGAGATGGAGGAGTGCGAGGTGGTGAGGACAGCAGGCACCAGGGACAGAGTGGGTGGAGGTGGAGTTGACAGCTCTACCACCCACACCCCTCCACAGGGCTCTCTCTTTACCCTCCGCTCAAAGCGACCTGGCCTGGGGCTTCCCGACTCTGGCATGGACTACACTCTCAGCAGCAGTGGTGTAGGAAAGAGCCTGGCCCTCAACGTGAAGCCTCTCTCCCACAACAGTGTCCGCGTTACCTGGAGTGTGGCTCAGCCCAGCTCCTCCTTCAGGCTGAGCTGGCTCCGACTAGGTAACGGTAATGCCATGGGGTCTATCACAGAGACTCTGGTCCGGGGCGACCGTCGGGAGTACCTGCTCACCTCCCTACAACCGCGCTCCATCTACATTATCTGCATGGTGCCCCTGCAGGCCAGCTCAGAAAGCAAAGGGGCAATTTCTGGAGACCCAGATGCTGATGAAGCTCTGGTGTGCGCAAAAGCTGAAACATCAGACATGAGCCCGTTGGAGGAGGAGGAAAAAAATGAAGATGCACAGCAGATGACCGTGCTGCCTCTGGCAGGGATTATTGGTGGAGCCACTGCCATTGTGTGTTTGGCTCTTATTTTTGGTGTCTTCTGTTGGTATGGACATAAGAGTGGCCACTTATGTTCCCGTGACCATTACACCCGCAACAGCTCTCGGAAAAGCAAGAACTATGATGATTACATTGAGTCAGGCACTAAGAAGGACAATACTATCCTGGAGATCCGCAGTCCAGGGTTCCAGATGACGCCTATGGCGGCTTGTCAGCCAATGCAGCCTAAACCCCTACAAGAGGATTACATCATTCACACCATATTCCCCTCCAATGGCACTGGCCTGTACAAAGGTGCCAACCATGTTTCTAATGCAGGACATGGCACCAACCGGGGCTATAGAGAAGGAGGAATCCCAGACATAGACTACTGTTATACATGATGTACTGTACCAGATCCTGTTCACAGTGTTATTGGTAAACTGTATAGATGCACAATTTCCCTTCGCATGGACACTTCTGAAGCACCCCTCTGTGCCTTCTTCTTCTGGTCTCCCATTCCAAATTACCTGCTGTTCACTGCACTGAAAGCACTGTATGTGATTAACTGGATCTGAAACTGTGTGGGAACAGTTCACTGCAGGAAGCAGCAGCCAATGCCCCATCTTCTTCGCCATCTTAGTAATGGCTTATGTAAGTTTTCCTTTCTGCTCTTTCCCCGTGACATATAAGCAAAGAATGTATACACTGTGGAAAGGTCAAACTTGGAGTAAGTGCAGGTAGAGTTCCTCCTCCCACACACAGGAGCCACAAATTGAAAATGGATTAAGAAGTGATGAGAAGACATTTTCATACTCATTTCCTGCTCACTGGTCACGTACAGTTTGAAGTCCTATCAATTCATTGTTCCAAATGCCTCAACTATATTGATGTGCCCTACCAGCTATCCAAGGAAAGGGCTTTGTAAAGCTGTGAATTGTTCTATTTCAAACAAACCAATAACCACTTGTCTTAAAGTAAGCTTGTTATTACCTTATTCAGTAGAAGGCTGGTTGAAGATCTTATCATGGCTGGTCAGCCTTGGTTATACCTCTCAAGATCATTGACCTGAGTTCAGCATTGTATTGTTGCATCAGATGAGATGCAGCACAAGTATGTAGATAATTTACTTAGATACCGACTGAGCTGTGTTTAAAAAGCGCTTTGCTATTTCTAGTAGTGTTTTTCTTTTTAAGCATCAAATCCTTCACAGCTCTCTTTATTTATTTTTTCCCCTTATGTGATGTTTTATTGTCTCTGCTAAAATATTGATTTTTAAATTTTTCACCCTCATGTTCTCCATTAGTGATGAAACCCAGCTTTGATGAAGACGGTGGATTGTTGCATCCTAAAACAACAAAATGCGAGAAGTGAAGAGTTCACTTTTCCCTAAATGCGGCACAGTGAATTCTGTGAGACTGTTCAAAAACGTGTAATTTTGAGAAATCAGACCCCACCCAAAGACTAGCATGTCAGTCCAGTGACACAATGGAGACCAACCTCAATCTCCCCTTTCCCATTTTGTGCCTGTGTACTTAACCCGTGACTGCTGTTGGTGACTTTTAGTTATGAAATGTTTCCTACCACATCCTTTAAAGCAACAAATGTGAATCCAGATGGGACAAAAACGCCGATAAAAAGAGCCTCCTGCACGAGGCAGACTCTCGGGAGTGGACCTTGAAACGAGGGAACGAACTGGGAGCGAAACGGAGGAGACTCAAACCGCAACACTGTTGACCTGCACTGTGGGGCAGCAGCCAAGCTGTGGGTGGGTGGATGGACTGGCGGGGGGAGTTTTGGAGGTGGGATAACGCTGACTCCTCAGGGAGGGGAGTTCATCAATGTTTGTTTTAGCAACTGTAAAAGGCCTCCACCTATTCCACCTCTTTTATTACTGAGCAGCACTAAAAATGTAAATGTATTAGCACTTAGCAGAGCGCAGGGATAAATGTAATGACAGGCATGGAGAGACGGAGGGTAAAGAAACATCTCCAGGCACTGGCAAAGATGCAGAATTGATGGCTCTGGCGCAATGGAGTTCACTCATGCATAAATCTGTTTGTCATACTCAGCTTCTCCCCTTGGGTTTAATATTATCCATCAGTTGTTTACCACTGTGTTGCTTCCAAAGGGGGAAACTAATTGTGCTTCCTCGACTGTTCTGTCCACCAGAGTTTTACACTGGCATCAGACAATGTGTCGGTGGAATGTATATTTTATCTTGTACCCGAAATCACTGGGTTAAACAAATGACATCTTACTGGCCTGGCTTAATTCTGTTTTGGGGGAATGTTGATATAGTGTAATTGCTATTTTATAGTTGTTCTATTCAAGATACATACTTCCTCATCATTTGTATAAATAAAACCATGGCCACAGCCACATGAATATTTTTTTTTCTGGTGAAATTATAGAAAGTAATGGTGCCATAACTTTGCGTAAAAAAAAAGGAAGAAAAAAAAAGAAATGTGAACCTGAGATATGTGTGGAATTTGCTTTATAAATTCATCTTCAGAGAGGGATCAATAAAAGTTTTATAATCTTGTTATTACTGCAACCTGTCATTTCACCTCATGCCTGAGGAGATGGAATTTTCTTTAACCCAGAACGAATTATTGTTCAAAACAACATCGCAGGGAGGTTTTTGGAAGGAGAAGAGATTCTGTCCCAAGAAAACTTCATGGAAAAATTAGATCTACATATTGTTTTTATTTAATGAGGGCGGCACTTGGATGAACCGGTGCCAGCTGCAGTCTGAGGCCGGACACTTGGAAGCAGCTGAGATTGCTCTATAAGATAATATATATCTGTAAAGATATAACACACTGCTGCCTTTTATACTTTATACATTTACTTCCAGCTCTGGAGTCCATAAGGCTGAACGAGCCCAACCCCCAAACGAAGAACTTCATCAAAACACTCCAGACTAAATAGTGTAATCAGCCTCCACTGAGTTGAAATTTTGAGGAACGTTCCTGTGACTCAGCTGGATACCATTCAGCTACCTCTGATTTTCCACCTGTGATAAATCCACTTGCTAATTTAGTGAAAGAAAATAAATTCATTGCATTTCCGGTGCAAATTAGCCCGGTAACAAAAGAACGAAAGATGTCAACTTCAAGCTAACCAACATATAGATATTCACATCTGTCTTGGGGCAAATAACGTTATTTTGCTGTAAATGCGAAATATCATCCAAACATAATTCTTCGTTACTGTCAAGACGTTTATCTATTGCAAGAAACACCAGCTCCGATTAAGTTGTCTGCTTGTGCATGGTGAACAGTGATTTGGATGAAGTTGAGAATCAACTACACTTCTCATAGTACAACACGTGCCCGTCCAAAAATGTCAAAAATGCTGTTTTTTCATGTCCCTCAGCATCTGATACTTGGCTTTTTTTTAGCAGATAAGAATCCACCCAAGCCACAATTAGTGCATTTTATAGAAGCAAGTGGGACTCTTCTGCACATTCAAAAATGATGCTAAAGGGTACCCAGTGCATGAAACATTAATGCCAATTGGCTTGACAAAACAGCAGCATATAACACTGTGGCAATGACAATAATAAACCGTATAGATGCAGAATTTCCCTTTGCATGGACACTTCCAAAGCACCCCTCTGTGCCTTCTTCTTCTGGTCTCCCATTCCAAATTACCTGCTGTTCACTGCACTGAAAGTTCTGTATGTGATTAACTGGATCTGAAACTGTGTGGGAACAGTTCACTGCAGGAAGCAGCAGCCAATGCCCCATCTCCTTCACCCTAATGGCTTGTGTAAGTTTTCCTTTCTGCTCTGTAGAAAGTCAAACTTGGCGTAAGTGCAGGTAGAGTTCAACCGAAAGTGGATTAAGAAATGATGAGAAGACATTTTCATTACTTATAACCACTTGTCTTTAAGTAGGCTCGTTATTATCTCATTCATGGCAGGTTGAAGATCTTATCGTGGCTTGTCAGCCTTGGTTATGCCTCTTGAGATCATTGACCCAAGTTGGGCATTGCATTGTTGCATCAGATGAAATGAAGCACAAAGTATGTATATAATTTACTTAGTTATCGACTGAGCTGTGTGCCAAAAGCACTTTGCTATTTCTAGTATTATTTTTTTAAGCATTAAATCATTTACAGCTCTCTTTATTTATTAATGTTTACCATGTTGCATTGTCCTGACACATTTAGCTCTGGATAGGGGAATTATTGGGTGTAGGCCTGAAAAGGCACCCAAGATGACCACTAATTGTGAACCTGGGCTATAAAAAAGGTTTTAAGTCTCCTTTTGTTACTTTACTGCTGTTGGATATTTTGTTCCGTTTTCCTTCTTCAACACAACCTGAATATCTTACCGTCAAAGATGTGATTGCCACAAAACTACAGTGTGGCGCCATTTATCTCTATGCCCATGACAGGGAGGTGGGGGTGTGAAAATTAGGGAGCAAATGTATTTACAATCTACAGACAGATTGTCCTAGTTTGAAGAGAAGAGGCAAGGAAGCCCCGTGAATGTCACCTTGGAGGAGAAGAAACTTCTCTACGGCTCCCTTTCTACCGTTAAACCGGCAAACCGGCTGTTAAAATAGATCATTCTTTGCAGCCTTTTGCTATGGTCTCTTTCAAAAGTACAGAATGTCTCTGCTGGCCTTGGACAGTGATACCCAGCACCCTTTGTGATCACAAAGATGAAAGAGTATCCCATTGTCATGGTCAGTTGGATCACAACTCAAACCACTGTGACCTGAAGGTTGGGCTCTAACCTATTTCTTGCCTCACTCCTGGACAATTCAAGGCCAACCCCTGTAAATCTGTGTGGAGAAAAAAAAAAAGGCAAAAGAGATTGTGGCGATGCTGGCAATGGGAGTTGTTGTGCAGTCTCTTCTGCTTTGTTTGTAATGCAGCTGGTTTAGTAATGTATTTTTTTTTCCAAGAATAATGATGATTCTAATCTAAGAACACTGTTTGCCCCGTGGTATAAATAGAGAAAATAAAAAATGCCCTCTGGAAAACAAAGAAACACAATGTGAGGAACATTCAGTACTCTCTGTGCACCAGCAGGAAGGTGATTATGACGGACCACCAGGATTGTGTTGCTTTATAGAAGGACCCGGTCGTGACAATGCCACTGGAAAGCCTGTAACGTTACCTCTCTGGATACCGGCCGTGCTACCAACAACCTCGCAAACAAACAAGACAATCGCAGACTGGGAGTCAGATTTGCTATAATCCCCGTCCCCGAGGGATGTCGCCGAGTCCCTTAACCGGAGCTCACTGATGTGTCTGTGGCATGATTATTGGAAATACAATATACAGTATGCTGCCGAACCTGTCTGATCTGCGACTAATCACTAAATGTGATGTGTTGGTTAATCAGTAAAACCGCAGATTACAAAGATGGAAAAGTATGTATTATTCTATCCTGACCTGTGATTTTTCTTTGAAGTAGCATCCCAAACATTTATCAGCCAGGAACAAGATCTCTTGCCTTAAGACGTTTTATTAGAGCACAATGATCCTACAGTAATACTATATCTCCTGTTCTCGTCCGTTCCAAGGTCTCGGAAACGGCCTGATTCTCAGAAATGCTTACAGCTTTAACCTGCAGACACACAGTATTGTTTTCTTTATTTGCTGCTTTTGTTACTAGCTAATCTTGATTTTTCTTTTTTTAAATTCGTTAATGTAGGCAGAGGAATTAAGTCCGTATGTTTGTGTGTAGGTGAGAGATCTTTCTTAACAATTGTATTAAAACAGCATTATCAAAGACAGCAACAAACCTACTGTAGGTAGCCTAACATCTGTGTGTAAGTGTGCTATTTATTCTGAAGTGATCGTAATCACTGTGATGTGGCTCCAGTTACAGCGATGCTGCTCCTGATTGGAATAAAATTACATTTTTGTGAAGCTGTTTTACAATTAGATTACTCAGATGTTCTGGAAGGAATTGGATAGTAAATATATTCTACAGGAGTCACTTACAGTAATAAAACTAATGCCATTAAGAAAAAAGCGTCTGTGAATGATGGCTTTTGTGCAAAATGGCCACTTGAAGTTTATAGTATTCCAGCAGTTGGCAGGTGTGGACAGGTGCTGGCGGACTGGCAAGGTTTGCCTGTGTGTGTGTGTGTGTTTGTGTAAAAATGATAGACAAAAATTATAGAGCACAAATGACTAAACATGCTCAAGGTTTCCAGGAAAAATGGTGCTTATCAGTGTCATTACACTATTTTGTCTTATTGCTATGTGATCCTGCAAATTTTGGTTTCTTATCACAATGTTTTCTTCTCAAAAACACTTTAGCACTATCACCTATAAATGGTGGGTATAGGTAAGTATAAATTCATGTTTACAGGGGCCCTATTATGAGAGAAACACTTGTTCAGTGCTGGTGTGTAAATATTTAGGTCTCAGATGTCCCTGCTAACTCACAAACTGTGAAATAAGGCCACCCACTTATTCTGTTGTGGTCTGGTCTCCTCACACACACACAAAGGGGATGGGGTGGGTGGGATGTGGATGCAGGAAATGTCTATTTTTTTATATGTCTATTTTTTTACGAAAAGACAATGGAGATTGAAATATTAAACTGGGAAAATGGCAAAATAGGGCCCCTTTAAACAATGGGTATTTCATTCAGTTTATCATGACTGATACATCAGCGGTATCAATTCAATGTATTGTACCTTTCAGGATGTTTCCTAATGCTTCTGTCCATGCATAGATTCACTCCTGAAAAGAAAACAGTGGGTAAGTGTAGAATAACCATTGACTTCCATTCCTATCGTCTTAAACTCCATGCTGCCTTCCCTCTAATAGTCCATCTGTTATCAAGGCTGTGACGCATATAACCCATCCACCACCTGATTATACGTCCAAATATGAACATTTATTTTCTCATACACCTGTCCTGTTACATTCATATTGTAAATGTTTGTTTAGTGCTAACATATAATTCATCTTGAATGCAAAACACAGGTAATAATGAAAGTGAATGTTGGCAGTAGGTATTTGTCAGGCAGGGGGAAAAAAAAAAGCATGAACGCTGCATAAACTCATGCTGTGCTGGGCTGATTTCAAGCTTTTTCCCATCTGCTCCTGAGACGCAGCATCTCTCAACTTCACCCTGCAGGATACCTCAAAGAGGTCACCACCTTTGAATTTACTTCGAATCTGCAAATTTGTTACAACTCGTTAGTGTCTTGATTAAGTGTGATCCAAATCCGGTCCATCCTTTCATAAAGTCTCAGCGGGGAGAACCCGATGACACCCCATGAGTCGGATAAATATTTATGACAAATTCACAATGACTGCTAATTTTTATATGCAAAGTTATATTCTATCCGTGACAGATCCTGCCGAGTGTTCATTATTAATCATTTGAGACTCAAGCAGTGCTCTGATGCTATTCTGATCAAAACACGTCACATCACCTCAATGGTTCGTCTCCTTTTCCGTCTCTGACTCAACATATCCGTTTCACTGATTAAATCATTGTCATCACCTGTGCTAAAAACAACCGTGTCCTAGCCGGGGGCGGCCTCAAGCATCCGGGGACCTATTTTCAAAGAGCTAATGTGGCTCTTGGGGTTTAGATCCCTCGCACTTGTTCTCATGAAGGAGCAAAAAAGATGTGAGGGAGAAAATGGCAACGGCCAAACAAATGAACGGGTTCATTCAGGATGACAGCTGTCTTTAGTGTGTGTTAAGTATGTTTTGACACTGAGTGGTCAAGTGCAAATTGAGCTCAGGTAAACCGGTGCTTTCAGAATCCGCTGGGGGAGGTGAGAGACAGATGGCTTGGCATTACTCACAGACAGTTGCAGGACATTATATCCTACCAGAGTGTTTCAGCGGAGGGAGAGAGCAGCAGAAGGGACACAACACTGTTATCAGGGCAATAAATACAGGATCTCTTCTTCTTCACCTTCTCACATAAGCGACAATCATGGTGAAGGTCAGTAAACAGGGGTTAAGATAGCATTTTCTCCGTGGTAGGAACGGGTTAAAGATGCCGGTCGTTGGTCACGATCTAATTATCTCAAGCACACGAGTGTCAGAGAGTGAGTCAGACCACCTCGAACACAAACAGCATGATACAAAAACACATCTGATTAATTCTGCCTTAATACAAAGCAATGATGATTAAAAAGAAACATTCGGGAATGCACTTAATGAAATGGGCAAACATGTTCATTGTGTGTCCTTGAAAGCATTGATTGGCTTTTATGTAAAAGTATAAAAAGGATAATTGTGTTCCTTTCATTGAGCTTCATTCAGCACCTGCCCTGTGTATCTGCCCTGTTCTTTCCTGGCCTGAAACATGTGAGAGCAGCTCAGAATCAGACTGCTGATGATGGTGGGATCTAACGCTGGCGTGTCAGAGCGGAACATAAAAGATGATAAACTACACACCGGTTACCGCAGTGTCACATGGGGGAGTTTTTAAGGCCACGTTTTCTTCATTAAATAATTGTCCAAGCAATGTAACGATTTTCAGTTAAAACGGAACGACCGAAACGGTGCCGTTTCTGCACCATTTTATTTTTTTTTATAATAACCTTGACGACCAGACGACAGATTCCCATCAGCGATGATCCCTGCACGAGATCAATCAAACGGATCCCGCTCTCACACCCCGCGCCAGGAGGTTTCTGACACGTATTTGTCCATCATGAGATCTTCACGGGAGCATTTCCTTGTTCTCAAGGAGGATCTCTCGTCGGGGAGTGTCGAATTAATTTACTGTGTCATAAAGCTGGTGGGGGGATTACATTATCCGGGGGAACCAATGACAGCTGAGAGCTGTGATGGGGAGGAGGATACCTTCATCCCCTGCACACCTTCACTCCCTTTCAGCCGGAGCACTTAATCCTTGCCTTCACGGGTGAAGCTCCACTGTAAACACCATCTCAGCTGCTATTGTGCGTCCCCTGTTTTGAATTCACAGAGAGGACAGAGGCCTGTTTGTCTTTCTTTTTCTTCTCCCCCCCTGCAGAGCAGGCATCGTCTCTCTCTGTCTGCCATTTCAAAGAAATCTGGATAATTGATCTAGCCGTTATGCACTTTGGATTTTAATAATGCCATTCTAGTGATTCTTCCTAATTGGATAAAGATGTGTATGGAAATTTGTTTTTTTGGTCTTAAACCGCAGGAGGAACCAACCTAATAAGGATAGGGGGTGAATCCTGGGTGGAACATAACACGTTTTAGCTGATTAATAGAACCTTTGTAGAGAATTCTCTGCTGGGAAACTGCTCCGCTCAAACTAATATACAGCAAACAGCATGCATCTGTCAAATACATTTTTTTTTTTTTTTCGAAAATGCTAGTGTCTTTTTATCTGTCAGCTAATGTCTTCCTGTGTGTTTATATGCAAGTGAGCGGGAGAGAGACTCTGGCAATCAGGACAAAAGCATCTAAAAACAGTAATTCAGTTTTTTTAGCATTATTAACTATTTTGTTTGATTGCAACATACAGCTATGGAAAAAAAAGACCACTGCACTTTTTTTTTCTAAATTCTCCACATGTATTACAACCATTCAATTATAACATATGATGAATTCCACACATGCACATATCATTCTGCTTAAAGAGGAACCAGGAGTAGAATAAAGTCACCTAAGAACAATAGTAAACACTTGTGGAGAGCATAGAAAGACACATTAAAAATAAGGGTTATTGCGCCAAATATTGATTTCTGAACTCTTCTTAAGTGTAAAAATGAGTATTATGCTGTTAAAAATAATTTGATCTTGTTTCTTTGCATTTATATATATATATATATATATATATATATATATATAAAGTAGTAAAATCAGAAAAAACTGATAATTTTGCAATGGTCTCTTATTGATTTCCAGAGCTGTATATTTGTATGTTACGTTATGTAAGACACCAGCAAAGCAATTGTGCAAATGCACTTTACGTGCACATTATATGAGGAAGCACAGTCACTTGTACAGCCGTGATGTTTTATTTCTCACTTTCCTCACTGAGCTCAGCGACGGGGACAGTCTAAGTGCTCCAGACCTTTCAGTCTTTTATAGAATTACAGGCAACAAAATTAAATAGAGGCATGTGCAAAGGTCGGGAGGCCAGGGAGGAGTCAGACAGGGGCGAGGTAATGTCACCGTTTCTGATCTTTATTGGGAGCGACGCAGACCAAGCCACCCTCCCCCCAAAACAAGCCCACACACACACATGCATGCATTTCCCTGTATTGATTAGTTGAAGGGGGGGAAAAGGTTGAGGTCAGCAGGCATATGTCTGAATTTCTTTCTCTCCGTCTCTCACACTCCATTCGTCTCTGTCTGATTCAATACTCTCCTTCCCCCATCAGGGGGCCGCGTTTCGTCCATATATCCGTGGCTCCCCTCCCCTGACCCGCTCTCACACTCTGTGGTTTCCTTTTTGTCTGTCCGTCTCTTTGCCCTTCACTTGACATACATAAATCAATCAGTCAATCCAATTTCATTCAGGGCAAAGCCTGATGGATTTGCTCCTGAGCCACATGTTCTGATGAAATATCAGCGTCCACGGTGTAATCGCGTTCCAAATTAGATGATGTGGTTATGACCATGGACTTGATTTAGCTTGATTTTCAGTTATCACACAAAAAACTACAAGAGAAACAGTCAGGCCTAAAAATGCATGTAGACGTGCAGAGGGGAACTACATTGTTGTACGTGAATGATGCTTCATGCAACAAGAATAAAACCCTTTTCTACAATAAAGACGCACTGGCCTTTCTATATATTTTTCAGATTTTGCTTATCAGATTGACTCAACTATTCAGAGAGCCAGACCAGACTCTATGTGGATAATGTATTGGCTTCACAATATATTCAAGTGCCAATTGTCCAGATTGTCCTGCATTATTCTAATTCACCCTACTGCCTGTTATCTGTTTGGAAATATTCTAAAAGTTCCCACATCGTAGAAAGTGAGATTTTAATTTCTTTTTGATTATGAGAAGGTCTATGTGTTCTATAAAATACTGCACCATGAAACACTAGAGACACTGAGAAAAGCTCTGTATTCAGAAACTGTGCCTTAAAATGAGCGGTCAGGACTTCTGTGGATTCATGATGTCACAGCTATACAGTCATCACTCCATTCACAGCCATTCAAATCAGCCGATCAGAGCAGAGGCTCATTATAATTAAGACTAATACAAAATGACCTGTTCATTCTAGAGCTCCAGAGAGAAGCTTGAGATGAGCTAAAGATGATTTTTTGCTCCTTAAAACAAAAAATATATCTTGGCGTATCACAACTTAAAACAAAACCCAGGAAAGGTGTAATATACTTGCATTCTCTGTTTCTCAAAACTGTGTTTTATAGGCTGTGAAGTGAAATTTACCATTAGCAATAGCATAGACATGAACAGGCACATAAGATATTTAACTCTATTTAACAAATCATTGGCACAGAGGTACTGACGTGTATTGATAATTTAAAATAAAATAGATTTATTCCATCTATCTGATCAACAAGTGTAACAAATCCAGATATGTGTGCAGCACATGGTGCATTTGTGTGTGAGATGGACACGAAGAGAATACAGGAAACGTGTGAAAATCATCAAGGACGGTGCAGCACTTGTGAATTATGGTTCGATTTACAGACATGACATGACATGATGTGTGGAAATGTGTTTTCTCGAGTTCTTGAAATGGGAAGATCACACTCAAGTGTGGTGGAAGTGAAGCTTCTCACCCATGTGACTGACCAGCTAACTAAGCCAAACTACAGGTCTTAACATGTGATTTCTGAACAGTGTTTAAAGGTCCCATATCATGTGATTATCCACTTTTATTTGTTTATTTTTTATTACTCTGGATAAGGTCTAGTTTATATTAAAACTGTCCCATGGAAAAAATGGAGAAATGCACACAGCTTGGATTTAGAAACTTTGCCGTTTCATAGCTTCTTTGTGCTCCTTGACTTTGTGATGTCATGTAGTATCTCCCTCCATTTTCCAGTCTTCAAGAAGAGAAGCTCATGAATATTTATGAGACAGGCCAAAATCGACCTGTGCTTTCTGGAGCTTGAGAAAGCACTGTGAAAGTACCCTAAGTTGAAATTTTGTATTTTAAATCTCAAATATATCACGTTAGGGGTATCGATACTTCGAATAAAAGCCTGATATGGGACCTTTCAGGTTGGATGTCATCTCCTGGATATTGTAAAGGCGACATCTTCAAAATAGCAGAGGCTATAGATTACCAGACTATCTGGATTTTCAGCACCCCCTCTGATTTAGGGCCAGTCACTTTACTGTAACATCAGGGAACCGAGCCATGCCTGAATCTTAATGCTTTCCCTCACAGATAGAGCTGATAGCTGATCAATAGTTGCCAGACTCAATCAATCAATGCCCCCTCCATCCAGCCCGACTAGCTCTCTGGACGCCGTTTCAGGCCCAGCTGCCTCAGCTCCGGGGCTGATTTGTCCTCTGGTGCCTCTGTCATTTGTCTTTAGATTTCCCTTCCATCTGATAGCTCCGCCGCTTTTCACATGCCCTTTCCGCGTGTCCTTACCCCCTGTCAGTGATTTATATGTCATTTAGTTAGCCTCAAATTATGTTTTTTTTTTTTTCCCTCTTCAAACGATTGAAACGATATGCCACTGGGGGTTAAACGGTCCCACATGTGTCCAGAGTTGCAATTTCACAGATTTCCTATAAACATATAATAAAAGTAGATAGATTTCCCCGTTCAGGAAATCTACTTTATTCTTAAATTTAGGTTGATTCAGAAAATGGCAGCAAACTCATTCATTTGTAAATGAGGAAAATAATGTCGCCAGACAAGCTGCATTTTCACCTATAATGGAAAATTTAAGGCAAGTGTATAGCACGTTTCAACACAAGGAAATTCAACATTAAAAGCATTAAAATACAATTTTAAAAAAACAAAACAAGAAAAATAATTAAATGAAATAACATGAAATAGCAAAATATTTAAATTAAAAATAAAAATAAGAAAATAGTTATAAAATTTGGTTGATTAAAAGGGGAAAAATTTAGAAAATAGTAAATTAAAAAACTAATAAAATTTGAAAAAATGATATAAGATAATATATGAAAAATATTTATATTAACAAGAAATTGTTATATAATTTAAAAACAGTTGATTAAAAGGGGAAAACTAAAAAAAAATTAAAGAGTTTTTAATTTTCTTACATATTTTTTTAAGAGAGCATATTAGACATTATAGATTTGTTTAGCACATTCTTTGCTTTTCGGCGTTTATTCTTTTTTTGCTTTGCCTTTTTCTCATTTTGCTCTCTCTACAGGCGTTTCACGTGTGCACTGAGCTGTGAAGGAAATAATTTATACCCTTGCTCTGATACATCCATGGCCATTTGCACACACAAGCATGCGTGCATACTGTAAAGACCAAAACGTCATTATCATGCAGGAACAGACACCAACATTGCCATTGTCAGTGCTTTATATACAATATAAGGAGAAAACATCTGGAGTTGTTTGGACATTATGTAGTGTGTGTTTTAACCGATCTACACATAAATTTATTCAAAAAGTTCCAAATTTGAAAGCTCTGAACGACTGTTACATCACCGACGTCGATAAGGAAAGGATGGCCAAGGTTTTTATGACAGTCATTTCCTACATTTACAATCCCTGATATCTCTTTTCCCTCATTTGCATTTACATTTATGACATTTGGCAGACATTTGTCTCTAGACTGACTTTAAATGTTACGGCACCATCAGATCAAATAAAGGTACACATTTAGCAGCAATCAAACCATATCACCGATCTATTGATCATTCTGTATTGTGCGAGAACACCTCTCCTTTATAAAAGCCATCCTTCTCAGACTTTTACCTTTAATGAAGCCGCTGCAGTATTTCTCTTCCCTATAAAGACCTCTGCAATCATTGATCATCTATTTAAATGATACACACATAAATGAACAAATCAATCATCGATCTCTGAGGCCACATGCTGTGAACTGATTTAATGATGGAACGTTAATCTCTATATCTTCTGAATCCAGCATTTTGTACATTTGGTAATAACCAGTTTTACATTGACAATCAGTTTGGACTCCATCTGCTGACTAAACACATCAACTGCAATCTGACACAAACTAGTCAGTAGAAAAAGGCAAAATAAAGAGTTTTTAATGCTGTTTTACAAGGAAACATGTTAAGGTAATGCGAATGCAATTAGATGTTTTGTCATTTTAGATAATCTGACAAGCATATTTGTTTTATTTTTCACATTATATATTGTAAATTAATTCCCAGAAATTCCAGGTTATTTCTTTATAAAGAAAGAATAAGAGATACATTAATTTAATTTTATTATTACCAATCTGAATCCAGTGTTTTTAAAGTATTTACCTGTCCTAAATCAATGATCTTTAACTATTTAAGCCACAGGTTTATTGTTTTCATGCTATAAATGATAATAAAAATAGAATATATCTACAACTACAAGGGTTATGGACTTAAACCTGGTATCAAAAGAAATCTACAACATGTGAGGTGACTACAGAAGTGTCCGAATCAGTTTATGTTGCTGTGACAGAGCAGTTATAGCTGGAATATTACAAAAAAACTAATGTTTAAATCTGTGTTTTACTACAGATAAAACTACTTCATTTAAAATTTAAAACAAGATCAAACTGACCCAAATCAGGAGCAAAAAACATGAAATAAGATAAATTATATGCAATTTAAGTTCAATGATTAATAAGATAAGAGCTCAAAGATCAATTATTTGTCCATAAAATGATAAAAAGGATCATTAGAAAACATGAAGAATATATTCTGTAAGATGTTTTAAAAAAGAAATTATAAAGGAGCCAATTAAATAATCACACAAACAGCACAAATTTAAATTAAATATAAAAATGGCTGTTAGTTGCAGCCCTACTACTGATATTAGATTAAACTAGTATTTATTGTATTGATGATGTGGATATTGATGATATATATTGATTACAGCTGTAACATGTTAATTTGATATTATCAGTCAGCTTTTGCTAAAAAGAGAAGTTCTACTATAGAGTGAAATTAAAACCAAACCTGATGTTTTACTAGTTCAATTCCTGTGTCAGATTACAATTTAATTATTTTTATCTGCAGTCTATATCTAGTGGATGGGCTTTAAGTCTCAATGATATGAAGGATGGAACAATAAAAATTTCGCAATGAAATTTTAATGTGTGAGAATCATAAAAGGTAACGTCTGCATCTACTGAATCATGGAGTCAGAATCTGATAAGAGAGATGTGAGGATAATGAACATGTCCGCTTTAATAGACTTTGTTTTATATGTTTTATTCATAAATCCCTCTGTTGGTATAAAATAGAACGATCTGACTCATATACATGAGAGTGTTTCATTTTAATTTATTTATCAGTGGCATGTAAAGACATTTATCTCAACAGGTAAAAGACAAGTATGGGCTTATTCACGCTGATTTGGGCACTTGCAAAAACAAACAGCTACTTCTGCATTGTGTGGGTAAGTAAATATATCTTAATGCATGATTTAAATACAATTTATAGTCAATTCTATACATAGAGGGTGAATTAGTGTAATGTGGGGTATCTATCTCTTTTTATTTTCTGCTTTTAAAACTGATTTTTATGAAAATCACTAGAGTATTTCTCCCATTCAGAATTAAAAATGATATATTTCATAACGGTAATAGAGATACCTACAATAACATTCTTACTAGTAGAAAATTAAAGTGTACTTCAAGATATCAAAAATGTAATTCCTCCTTGTCTAATATCAACTTATGATTTCCATTAAATTAAATTTTAAGCAGCAGAATGCTTTAATAGTTAGACTGGATATGTATTGCAGATATCTGTAATTCAATTCTCCCTGGTCAAAATAAATATTTCAGAAATCCACATGACATTCTTCCTCTCCACAAATGTCACTTCAGATCGCCACAACATCATTCCTCCGAGGACAAATAACATTACTTTTACCATCATGTGGCCTTCAATTTCAGAAATCCACAATGACATTCTTCACAGGACAAATGACGTCACTTTTGCTCAGTCCACGCTTACATTATGCAATTACACTCTGAATATCGAACATCTGCAATAGATTTCTTATGCATTCTTATGCTCTTGTAAAAAATAAAAATAGCAAGAAGTTGCGGCTTTGGCTGTAATTGAGAAACTTACAAGAAAATGCTACAAAATTGAATAAGCCAGTCATTTTACTAGTTAAAATGTCTTCTGTGATAATGAAACTTCTACATTCTCAATATATGGATTGTTTTTCTTTTCATTTTGACTGGTAACACACTGATTTCTATCAAATTAAGCAACGTGACAATCATACGTTTGTTGAAATATACAATTATTGAAATATTATGTGCATTAAATGTTCAATAGCAATAGTTATTCAGAGATTTGAATTTTTTATTGCTTAATTTAACTTATTTTGAGGCAGGTTTGTGAATTATATTATGACTTATATTAATACATAATAAGTATTTGCATGCTCTTTGATTTTTATGCTATGAATTAATGTGATTTAGACCTTCCAGCCTCACACTCAGTGTCTCAAATTTCAGCCTGGACTGTCCCACAGCAGGAAAAGGCACATACTCACGAATTTGGCACAAGGAACATTTATATAACCTATATAATATTTGCCAATTCTTTTCTGGGTGTGATTCACTTTTATGATATGATTAGAAAAAACCTTGGGGATTTCAGAATGGTATTGGGTGCAAATATAATGTACTGGCTTCATATCACATTGCTGAAGTGCCAATTGTCCAGATTGTCCCACATTATTCTAATTCAACCTACTGCCAGTTAACTAATTGGAAATATCCTAAAAGGTCCCATATCGCAGAAAGATTATAAGAAGGTCTGTGTGTTTTCTATTCTGAAACTGTGCCTTAAAACGAGCTTGTAGTTTCCTATCTACATAATCACCACCTTTACCAACCATTCACATCAGCCAATCAGAGGAGAGGATCATTAATATTAATGAGATAGACACAAATCAACCCATTCTTTCTAGAGCTCCAGAGAGAAGTTTAAGAGATTAGATATAGATTAGATGTAAAACTATATTGAGATGATGATGACCATGAATATATCTTGTTAGAGATATTAAAAACTTCAAATAAAGGGCAGAATATGGCACCTTTATTGTGATCGTAAAGAAAATTAGATGATTGGATGAAATTAATGTGACAAATTTTGTTAGAATATTGAAAATAAAATGTGTTTTACAACAGATAAAACTACTTTATTTAAAACTTAAAACAAGAACTAACTGACCCAAACCAGGCACAACTTTGAAATTCAATTAAAAGTTCAATAATTAATAAGACAAGAGTTCAGAGGTCAATCATTTGTCCATAAAATCATAGAAATCACAATTATTATAGAACATGAAGAACATATTCTGTAAGATTATAAAATGATTATAAAGAACCCAATTAAATAATCACACAAACAGCTCAAATGTATGTTAAATAAAAAAAGATGATTGTTAGTCGCAGCCCTACTACTGATATTAAACTATTTTCTTATTGTATTCAATTTAATTTATTTCATTCAAATCAGCCAATCAGAGGAGAGGATCATTAATATTAATGAGACAGACACAAATCAACCTGTTCTTTCTAGAGCTCTAATATATATTTAAACTTTATAGAGACGATCGTTTTAGTTCTAGATATTAAAACTTCAAATAAAGGACAGAATATAGGACCTTTATTGTGATCTAAAAGAAAATGATCCTCCTCGCCAGTAGGTGGCGCGTGCCGCTTTGACACGAGCCAAGAAAAAGACACAGAACCGGAAGAGACGTGGCACATAAACAGAGGAAGGAAGAGGCTAACACCAACTTTACAGCTTCATGTCCTGGATCCTCTTTCCGTCAGAACTGGACCAGCAGAGCTTCAATGACAGTGGCGCAACATCACCAGAAACCAGCGGGACTTGACTGAAGTCTGTGTGAAAGGTGACGTATGTTTACGTGAGATTTGCGTAGGAAGCAGCTGGGTTTAGCCTGATAACTTTAGCTAATGTTGCTAGCAGAAGGCTTCATGTCGCTGAAAAGACGAAGTGGATGATGTTTAAACATGACGTGATAGCAGAAAACACGCATAATGGTATAAATTATATTAATACAGCAAAAAAAAAAAACAGAACCTCAGAGCCTCAGTGATTACAGTTCACTGAGCTATGAGAAGCTATTAGAGCTGGCAGCCATAACACATGATTAACTTCCTAAGATTAAACCTGTTAAGTTACATTGGCATGCTGACTCAATAGGCTGTCGTTAATTATAATGTGACGATGATTTAACTAAGGGAATAGTACAGTATTATATATAAAATGCTATAATGAGGCTTTAAGTCTTGTACTACCCACCTCTTATACCTGACAGTTTGCTGTGATTTATTACTGTTCACTGTGATTGTAAAATAACCAAAATGGTTTACTGATATTTTGAATTTTAAAAAAAAGTTTGACAAATTAAGGAACTTCATCATGGATGTGAAATGATCAAAAACTAAACACAATATTGGCATTAAATAGTTTTTGTCATTGATTTGCAATGTTTGCCACAAGGTCTGAATATAAGCAGAGATATAAATGGCATATATTCCTTTGTAAAAGGTGTGGTACATTGTATATTTATATATCGTATCCCTAAACTGAGATTATAGATTATATTATTTAATAATCTTAAATGTTAAGATTAATTATATTATTATTATAGAGCTCCTAAGATCTATTTATGGAGGCTGGTTAAATAAGGATATTTGGATTTTGGTGCAGGAAATATGAACTGGAACCTTAAATATATGCGAACATAATGCATACATATATAATTTATATATCTATAAACAGAATTAATTCACAAATCAATCATTAAGTGTCCAATTAGTCCAATTAAAAAAAAGTCTACTTTATGCCACCTGCATAGTCTAATTGAAATATCCAAAAGCCAAAAATGGGGTGTATATAGAATCCAAACCTTTCAGAGCAGCCACCTTTTTATTTTGAAAAACCTTTCAGAAAATTGAGCACCTGTACATACATCAGCCTGATAAGAACTATAAAAAAGACAGAAACTATCTTTGAGTAAAATGTATTTATCAATTTATCATGTGTCATCTGTGAAAATGGAAAATGGGCGGGGCAGCACTTATGACCTATGCTGCCACTACGGCTGAATAATTAATGAAAATTTATTTGATATGAGATGCACAAAAATATCCCTGTCAACAGAGCATGTGTTACAAAAGTTACAAAACCGTTTTTGTTTGCCAATGATCATTGTAAATAAAAAAAAAACAATCCTTCCCTCTAATATTGCAGTATCAGTCAAAGGAATCACAATTAAATATTTAAAAATCATTCCACACTAACTGCAGTGAGCCAGCCAGCAATAAACATTGAACATAACAACACTGAGGTTTAAACCATTCTTTATAATCCAAATTTTAGGAAAGTGAGGAAGCTTGCTCCACTGAAATATGCCAACAGCCAGTGTGTTAGGGTAAAATTCAGAAGGGAAGAGATCAACTATAATAGCATTATTATAATTATTGCTGTATGTGCAATAATGATGACGCATAAAATCAGTTTTAGAAACATATCTGTCCCACAGGATGACTGCATTTATTGTAGAAGTTGCATGATTTGACCAATAAATGAAGAAGTCTTCTTGAGTTGATCTTTTTTAACCTTTTTTTGTAATGGCTTTTTCAAGAACCGTTTGTAAGTCAGATTTATTTTTTTTCTAAAGACAGCACAGGTGGCGATGGGTCTCTGCAAGTGCCCGAAGAGAAAAGTGACCAATTTATTCTGCTTTGAACATCGTGTAAATGTGTGCGAGCATTGCCTCGTCTCCAACCACAACAAGGTCAGTGGGTGAACAAGTATCCCGTGATTTATTATTGTACAATTACCCGTTTCGTGTCGTGATCACATTAAAACCTCTGTGTTTCCAGTGTATCGTGCAGTCATATCTGCAATGGCTTCAGGACAGCGACTACAACCCAAACTGCACTCTGTGTAATGTCCCACTGAGCGCTCAAGACACCGTCAGACTCGTCTGCTATGGTGAGATTTGATTCATTCAGGATTTTGGATTTATTTGCCGAGACATTTCAGAGTTGGGCAGTATGACCAAAAATTGATATTTGGAATTTATAGTGTCACAGTATTTTCTTTAATCCTATTTTCTAATAATTACTGCATTAATTGTCTGTGTTAACACAGGTTTGAATGGTTTCAGGGAATTTCAGGTTGTCAAGAAGAAGGAAGAGATCAACTGTAATATTAATCTCACTGTGTGTGCAAAATTGATGATGTCTAAAATCCATATTTGAAAAACATCAGTCCCACAGGATGACTACATTTAGTGTAAAAGTTGCATGATTTGACCAATAAATGAAGACCGTCTTCTTGAGTTGACACCTTGGCAAACATAAATTGAGATTTGTCTTGTCTTAGAGTGATCAGACTAGTAATAACGCAGGTTTGAATGGTTTCAGGAAATTGCAGGCTGCAGTCCCCTTAGCAAACATGTCTCTGAGTGATGTCTGACTTTTCTGTTGCCATGGCAACGTTAATCTTACCTGATGTGGAAGAAGACTCAGAGCTTGTTTTCATGTGTTCTTTATATTCTAGGAGGCGGTTAAGCAAATCGCTTGTGTAGCCTCCTGCTGCTACAACATTTACAGATTACAGTTGTTGATCAGGATCAGATTTTTTTTTCACAGCTGAAGTACTTCCACATAACTGACACGACTCCTCTTTTTGGTTCTTCTATGTTTGTGACATTTTCTCCGCACATGTTGTTCATCGCTCAACACACACACAGGCTGTGCCCTCACATGCAGCCGCATGTATAGATAATACAAAAACGTCGTCACTGGTGGCCATGTTGTCATGGGAAGCTCGATATAATTTTATGGTGCAGGTTTTTTTTAAATCATCAAAACTTGCTCAATTTTCAAACAATTTTCAAATGGTTTGTTTTGTTATAAACGTCACAGTTGTAGTTATGACACTACAAAACTATAGTTTTAAATATAATATATATTTTGTGTATATGCAGTCCTCATGCAGCTTGTTTGGTAGAACTGCAAAACAATCCACCTCAAAAAGAATGTGACGTTCGGCTGATGTGTTTCCAACACTTTGTACGCTGCACATTCATCTGTATTAGAGTATATGAAAATTCATATCATTAAAAAAACAGTATTCAGCATGAAACGGTATACCACCCAGCCATAAGACGTTTCAGGAAGTCAAATACCTTATAATTACGTTACAGCATCATTACTATGCATTGTGCGTGTCCTCCACAGATGTGTTTCACTGGTCCTGTCTTAATGACTTGGCATCTCGGCTGCCTCTGCACACGGCTCCAGCGGGATACCAGTGTCCCAGCTGTCAGGGCCCGGTGTTCCCCCCCTCCAACCTGGCCAGCCCCATTGCTGATGTGCTGAAAGAACAGCTGTCATCTGTTAACTGGGCTAGGGCCGGTCTAGGCCTGCCGCTGGTAAGGCTGTTTAATCTCTTGTCGGGTGATTTCGCAGCCGTTGGATATGAAATTAAAATGCAGAGATAATGTGCTGTGGTATTTGTAAAATGGTATTTCTGACAGATCGAAGAGCCAATTGTGCTTGAGGAGATCACAGCGAATGATGTCACTGACTATACTGATTGGTCAACATTTGATGGTGAGTCTATGTATTTAGTTTTCAGTAAAGTATAATTAGAAAGTTTACATATTATTTTTTTTATTTATTTTTTTTTCTTTTCATATTACAGCACAAGAACAAAGCGCCATTTACCCCAGCCAGTCTTACAGCACCGCCCACGCCCCGCCACCTAATGCTGCCTCACCCCCAGCACAGGAAGAGCTCGGAGGCCCTCGTAAAAACGGGGATCCAAATATGCAGGAAAACGCTGTGATCAACTTTACTACTGCCACTACATGTGACACAATTACAATACACACAGGTAAAGAGAGGAAAGCCCTCTGAACTCTCTGCCTACACTACTCACAATAGGTTAGGGATATTGTTATTTACATGAGTGCTTTCCTATTCGGTCAGAATTTTAATGAAATAAGTAAAAGTTCTGTTTGATATCCCTAATATGAAATGAGAAGAAAGACCATTTTCATTAGTTTAATGTTTATTACCCTATAAATGTATGAAATCTACAGAGTCTCTCTATATTTTTTTGTGACTTCTGTGAACGTTTGTCTTTATTCTTCAGCATCATCACCAAGAAAAATCTACGACACGCGAGACGGGATCAGTCACAGTTCTGTTACACAAATTGACTTTGACGATGACAAATACCGGCGACGACCAGCTTTGAGTTGGTTTGCTCAAATTCTCAAGTGAGTATCCTGATCTTTTGTGGAATTGGAGCCTGCTTTGGTTGCATTGTGACTAGTGATCGGTCACTATGATAATGTTTTTCGTAATCTATTATTTAAATTTCTTTTCAGGAACCGCACAGGCGGAAAGAGGACATCTCTGTCCTGGAAGCAGCGTGTCTTTGTGCTCCTTGTTATCGGAGTTATTGGATTCTTCACGTTGATCATCATTATGGCTAAGCTCGGACGTGCCTCAGCTGGGTCAGACCCAAATTTAGATCCTCTCCTTAACCCCAACATCCGCGTGGGGAAAAACTGAGTCATTCCTCCTTTTCCTTTCCATGATACACAACATAAGCAAGCATAACGAGCTGGAACGGGGACTTTCCAATACGCGGTTAGCCCAACAGAGGGGGCCGTTTACCCAAGTTGAATGGGGACAAGACAACGAGACGCTGCACCTTTTATATTAGAGCGGAGGCAATCCTTCGTTCCAATCATTTCCATCAGGCACTAGGAACATGCCAGGGCCCTCCAGACTATAAAAATAATTTCACAACATTCAAGAGCTGTGATCCAAGAAAAGTGACCTCCAAACTCAGTCGGGAGCATATAGAGAAAGGATCCACTCAATGTGTTGCTTTGAATAGCTATTGATGAAGAGGGGCAGTATTTATATATTTACAGTTCTGGCTAACATTTGTCAGTGATTTTGTGGGTTGATTTTTCTTTTTTCTTTTTTTTTTTAAGTTCATTAGAAACTAAACGAACACTGTTGATGTTGAAAGAACATCTTTTGCTGACATGTATGTAATTAAAGGCGTAACGTTGGGTAACGTTTGCACGGTTATAAGTTTAATTCTATTAAGGAGCAGCGAGCTGCCTTGTGCATTTCCACTTTTGGGAAGAGGTGACCTTCAGAACCGGAGTCAAAAATACCCGAAACATAATCAATACACAACTATTTATGGGTGTCTGCATTACTTCTGAAATTGAGTGCATTGCTTTTAGATCTGCCAGACAGATGTATGTACATTTTACTGCTGTTTTTTGACTGTCCATTAAATGGGAATACTACAGAATTTCAGCATTTAAATGTTTTTTGTTTTTAAATTTATGATCCTTTATCTACTGCTGCGGGTTACTAGAATAAAGAGGGAAGAATTTATGGAACGTCAGTTGTCTGCAGCTCCAGAGAGAATCAATTTCCTCTCTAATATTGTTCTCATAAAAATATGTTTTTTCTATTGTACATTTGAGTGCAATGATTTAAATGGTTTGTTCAATTGCCCAGTTTTAATGGCCATTAGCATCTACCATAGACCCGTAGTTAGCTCTGTAAGGGGAAGAAAAATGATCTTCTGTAACTCGTTGTAATAATACACACCAATTATTAAAGTGTTGCATACAACTGAATAATATCTCACACAATAGGTGCAGTGATAGGCTTTCTTTAAAGCAAACTTTGCACTAAAATGACATGTATGACTCCATTACTAGAACTGGAAAGGTGACAGCAAGTATCTTACTATCTATTTACAGCATCCTAATGTGGAGGGACACTCCATACATGTCTATCTTGGTAATAAAAATCGGCTTTCAAAGATGATGTTTGTACCTTATTTCAACATGTGGCAGACAGAAATTAGTGTTTTTGCCAGAATTCAGAAAACTGCTTCATTAAACACTTGCTTTGTGCTTTAATTTCTGTCATATTCCAGATGTTAAACAGTTTTTGTATTTTATTATTTTACAGTTAATGTCTCCAATCCTGCTCTGGAGACAGAATCGGATATTAGATACTCCAACCTTGTGCTGAACATCATTCAGACTGAAAAGAAGGCGGCAGACCACAGATATTTAGCACACTGCGCCCTCTGCTGGTGTATCCAGAGCTCACGGCCGCCTCAGTAATGTCCTGCAGTACTCAGGGAGGTCAGTGATCAGACTGAGAGCAGTGTGAAGCTGTATACAAAGAATAATTGTCTGCTTTAAAAAAAAAAAAAGAATTCTCATCTTGTAATATGTTTGAAAATAGAAATATTGTCTTGTGGGCATGATTCCCCTACAAATTGGTTTTGATTTTGTACTTTAAAGGGTTTGTATTTATAGGTCGAACTTTACCCCAATACCCATTGTTTTTTCTCTCTTTTTCATTGTTTTTCTGCCTTCTTTTTGAATAGTACGCTCTAATAATTTGTGGCATGGGGACATCTCAAATTAAAATCATCAGCAGTCAAAGACTTGATAGCATTATCTTGCCTTAAAATTGTTATGTAAATATGTAAATTCCTCAGTATACCGTGTGCTGTATGGGTCTTTGCTGCTGTATTGCATGTATGACGCACTTTAACAGAGGGTAGGCAAATGTTGACCTATCTGAAAACCACAGCAACAATCATTAATTCTTTTACAAGTGACTGGAGAGCAACTACCAACCAAATAATTCCATGACAGGACGCCACCATGAGGAGTACTGCATTCATGGTTGGGCCTCTGACTGTGATGGATAGATGACATGCTGCATGGTCTTATGTAACTTATGTCACATGCTGTCCTTGGGAATCCTCATAATAACCCCCTTCTAGATCCCAATAGATCACGTGTTCGCATGTGAGTGTCCGTGTTAGTTGCATCTTCTCTTCTAACTTTCCATGGTGTTTGCCAAACAGTCACGGCAATGGAGTTTTGCGATTGATTGACAGTGGAGCTGAGCCATATTCCACTGCTGCAGGGAGAGCTGCCAGCAGCAGTGATTATTATGCCAGCTGCAAAATTACAGCAGGGGACGACAGGTCTGGCACTTGTACGGAGCACAAAGCTGTAGTTTGTTATGTCTTATATCTCTCTTGACATGTGAAAATAGTTCAACTTATGAGTGGTTTAGTATAACAGCATGACATCTTATAGTTTAATTGCCTTTGTCACTCTATTGGAATTCAATGCGTTTCTCGGTAACTTTGAGTTATTAGATCGCTCATTGCACTGACATAACAGGGACATTCTGATCAATAACTTCCCTCTTTGTAGTTAACATGCACACCACAATTCTGTTCAATGCTCATGATGACAATCATAAGTGGAACAAATATTTTTTTGTGAAGAGCTGTTGACATCTGGGGAGATTCAGAGATTTGGTTTATTTATTTATATTGTGCTTAGAGTTCACCTCTCTGCTGTTTGAAGTGCAAAACTGAACACACTTTTTGTTTTTTTTATTTGCTGGTGCAGTGTCAGATCCTGCAGTGAATATTAAGATACCAAAATATTATTTTCAAAAAAACTATCATGTAGGTATTAAATATATATATTTTTATTCTCTTAAATATTTGTTATGTGTCATTTTGATGTCTTTAATCTCGCTACTGTAGTCTGAACAGCCATGAGCATTTTTTATTTTTTAAATAATTTAGCTACAATTAAAATAATTTAAAAAAATAATATAAATACAGTCATATATTAAGAAATAAATAATTTGTTTAATGTGAATTTATATGTATGTACAGCACAATTTATGACTAATTCAAAGTGGTATTCTTTAAAATAAAAGCATGAGCCACAGTAGCCATCAGGTCAAAGTATTTGCATGCCTGCTGCCTGCTGTCAATGGATGGAATAGCAGTAGATATTGATTTGTACGCATGTGTGTTTGTGTTTGTGTGTGTGTGTGCATGTGTGTGTTTTTGTCTTTTCACACGCGCTTCCCAGTTCATTTAGAAGGCACATCACACAAAGAGAGTCATTGCATTTCTGGGACAAAGCATCAATGCATACAACCTGCCTGATTCACTCCTGTGGCTTCTATGAGAACGTGTCTACAGATTTTTACTTGTAAAGTAAGTGCAAATGTTTACTCTATGGTAGATATCACACACATATTTGAGTTAATTCCTATGTAGCTGCAATTTTAACTAGAATAAACTTGTATTAGAACACTATGACTTGTTTTATAATTAAATGTTTCATAATGTTGCATGTAAATTAACAAAGCTGCATTAGACTATTTTTTTTTTGCGTCATCTCTTCATGCAGTGCTGTATTCACTCCCCTTTTCCCCAAAAAAATCTTGCCTTAAATCTTTATTTATACTTTAGTGGAATTCAGAAATGATGTGGTCGTAAATGATCAATAATCATATTATTGTTATAGTACATTAGTATAGTTTAATTAGTAATACTGTAATAAATAGTGACATTTTCATCAAAAGATGCTTTTTCCGAATTTATTGCAAATACTGTATTAATATAAGATATGAGTAGTGCTGTCTTTCTGTTTTGGTGAGATTTTTTTTTTTAACTATAAAAAAAAAAAAAAAAATACGGACTTATGTAACATGGTTTTAAAGATGGAACTTTATTTCCACAGGGATCGATACTGTGCCAGTTCCTGAGGGCAGTGCTCAGCTAATGGAGAAATATTTCAGACCTGTACATCCTGATCAGGGCAACAGAGGCCATCAAGAGAAAGAACACAAGCACGGAAAGACTGCAAAATCTCAACAAATGATGCAGCACCATCAAAATCAAGGTCACCATCATCACCATTACCAGCACAAGTTGCATCAATCTGATGACAATGGCTGCCATGAGTAAGTTAACTATAATTATAAGGTTGTTCTGTCATTCCTAAATGCAAGATGTTTTAAATTAAAATGCATTACTAGGGTTCATTTTGCAGAGTATCTCTTCATTTCATCTGCCGAATTTTAAATAAATAGACTGCTGGAGAGGTTTTCTTAATATCCTGGCTTTAAACACCCCTTGTTCTCTGTTTTGAAATAGCCCCCATTCTAAAGCAGAAGATAGCAATCATCATCTTGACCATCAACATCAATGTGATTATGACAAGACTCTTGATTCTCATTCCCACCATAACCATCGCAAGCAAAGCCATCACCATGTTTCTTTGTCAGGAACATCTTTGAATTCCTCAGTTGGATGCTCTTCAACCTCCTTTTCATCTTCCTCTTCGTCAACATCTTCCTCCAACTCTTCTTCCTCCTCCTCTTCCTCCTCCACTTCTTCCACTTCACTATCTTCCTCCAGCTTGTCATCTGAAGCCAGCAGTGAGTGTTCGGATAGAAATCCACTTAAGAAGCCTCAGCATTCACAGTCCTGTATTGACATTTCCAGGAAACACAAGTACTTTGAAGATAGAGATGACATAGACCCTTTGATAGATATAAGAAGTCCTCAACACAGGCTACCTGCCAAACAGAAACGGGAGAAAGGCAAATCCTCTCATAGTGGCCCTAACCAGGATAAACAGAGAATTACAAGAAGCTCTGGAAATGATGGAAGTTTCCGCAAATCCAAATCAATGGAGGCTCTCAGCAGTCACAGAGAAAGAGAGGGTCATGAAAACGAGCTTGAACAAGAACAGGAAATGAGAAAAAATGAAGCCAAGGAGATTTTGATGAAGGAAAAAAAGAAGTTTTCTGCCTTCCTCAATGAGATCACTCGGCAGGTGCTCAGCCCAATGAGACTCAGCACTCTTGGAGTTACAGATGCTCAAAGACCTGGCAGCCCAGGGCAGGCCTGTGTTGGATCCGGTAAGGCTGAGGGCACCACTCAGAAACGCAGACAGCACAGGGGTCGGCGTGCAAGTGCAGGCTCATTTAGCTCAAGTGAGCAGTCCCTCTTATCTCGACTTTCAGCAGATTCACCCCATGGCATGTTTCCCAGGCCTAAAAGCTGTACTGATATTAGCCACTCACAGTCTCCAAGTCCTCAACGTCCTTTCCATTCACCCTCTCATAAGCACCGCCACCATCACCAAAGAGACCATGGTACTTGCCATCATCAACAACACCATGGACACCACCACAGCCCCACTTATCACCATGGTGACCACCACAACACTTCTCTTCCCATGAGAGACCACCACAATATATCCCATCACCATCACTGCGGAGACCATCATCATGGCGATTGCTGCAGCCCAACTCACAACCATGGAGAGTGCCATAGTGCAACTCATCACAATGATGACAGTCATCGCCATGCTCATCACCATCACCATCACCATCACCATGGTGACCACCATGGACATGTTTCTCAACATGGAGATCACCACAACCCAGCTCATCATCATGAAGGTCACCACAGCCCAACAGATCACCATGGAGACCATCACATTTCCAGACACCACCACCAGAGCAAACACCCAAATTCTGAAGATCCTACTACACCTACTACACCTACACCACGTCACCATGGACACCACAGCCTAAGTAATAATCATGGAGATCACCCTAATCCAACACATTCCAAGTACCTTGGAGACCAGCATATACTTGCTCAGCATGACAACTCTGGCCATCAGCATCACCATGGAGACCCCCATATTGAAGCTCCGCAGCATCACCATGGAGACCGCCATAGTCCAGGCTATCATAATCACCATGGAGACAAACAATGTGAAGCTTATCAACATCAACATGGAGACCACCATGGTGACTCTCATAAGCATCACCATGGAAATCACCACAGTGAATTGCATCACTATGCAGACCACCACAGTCCAGGCCATCAGCACCACCATGGGGACCACCACAGTCCAGGCCATCGGCATCACCATGAGAACCACCACACTGAGTCTCTTCAGCATCACCATGGAGACTATCACAGGGAATTGCATCACCATGGAGACCACTACCACAGTCCAGGCCATCAGCACCACCATGGAGACCACTACCACAGTCCAGGCCATCATCATCAGCATGGAGACCCCCACAGTGAGTCTCATCAGCATCACCATGGAGACCACCACAGTCCAGGCCATCAGCATCACCATGGAGACCACTATAATGAGTCTCGTCAGTTTCACCATGGAGACCATCATAGTGAGTCTCATCAGCATCACCATGGAGACCCCCATAGTGAGTCTCATAAGCATCACCATGGAGACCACCACCACAGTCAAGTCCATCAGCATCACCATGGAGATCACCACAGTGAGTCTCATCAGCATCACCATGGAGACCCCCATAGTGAGTTTCATAAGCATCACCATGGAGACCACCACAATGAGTCTCATCAGCATCACCATGGAGACTATCACAGTGAGTCTCATCAGCATCACCATGGAAACCACCACAATGAATTTCATCAGCATCACCATGGAGACCACCTGAGCAGGCCAGAGTCACCCAGGAATACAAGCATCCCCTCCACTGAAGACAAGGAACAGATGAGCTTCACTGGCTCATCATTACATGAAGTATGGTTTTATGGTGTTACCACTGCACTCATACTCATTAAAATACCCTATAACACTTTGTTCATTGAGGAGTTATTGGCAGGTCAATAGTTTCCAGTGTTTGATATCGTTAATTATGAGGTTATGCATTTAACATGATGTGCAATAATGTTCCACTCTTTCCTATTGCATTAGGCACATTAGTGTGCATGTCACTATGGATTCTAGCTTAGTTATTATGTAACAATCCATGTTGCGTCAAATTGGCATGTTCTATATTCTTCTATTGTCTTTCTATTTTACTTTGTTGTAATATTTCTGAATGTCATTTTTCTTTTTAAAGTCTTATTTTTTCTTCAACACAGGAAAAGGCACATGAGCTGGATAGAATGATGTAAGTGTGATATCATTCTTTTGGCTTGTTAACCAGTAAAATCCCACAATGCAACCATGACAGCAATAGTGACTGATTTGTCACAAGTTTGTAATCAAAGTAATGAAAGGAATGCCTCATAAAGATGTGTGAATACCTCATTTACATTGTCTCAATCAAAAATGTTCTTTTGTTTTGTTTAGGATATTCCAGGGGGAGAATGAAGGTCTGCAACAAAGTTTGCTAAAGACAGCAGTGAGGATGGAGTGTTTAGGAGAAGAATTCATAAGCAGCCAAAAGATTTTGGAGGCAGAGCTCCAGAGGACACGTGTGGAGCTAAGTAATCTCACAGAGAGGTTTAAAAGGTGAAGAATGCAGTTTTAGAATGAAGATGAGAGTTGCATGTTCTGATCTGCATAGCTGTATTACTTCATCTTACGTCTCATTTTGCATGTCCAACGTTTTGCAATGAATTGCACTGCTGTTAAAATAAATTATGTCTCTCTGTCTTATTTTAGACTGCATGACAACTGCTCCTCCACACAACAAAACAATAATCTTCTAGAGCAGAAGCTTCACTCAGTGGTGAGATTCCAAGTGTTGTTGTCTCTGTTTCTTGTGCAAAAGCTACAAAAAAACCCATCAATTCTTAAATTATCAGAATGTTAAATATTTTGGCCTAGAAAAAATGTTTTACACATGTAGATGCCTTTTTCTAGCCAATTATTAAAATTATCAAAAATCATTAGACAGGATAATGTGACATTATGTCCCCCACTTACAGAGTAACTATCTTTTCTGTTCTATCTGTACTTTCTGTGACAGGCTCAGAGTATGGAAGAAGAGCGTGACAGGCTGAACTGTCGTATTTCTGCATTGACAGAGCAGCTCCCTGAGGCAAAAGTTGTGGAAACGTATAATGTAAGATCTTCACCTCCATCTGAGTTCTAGGCAGGCAATGACTGCTTGGGTAAAACTACAGAAATGACTAATAATAGTAATAATAGACAAACAAAGAAGCTAGGTTTTTAAGTCATACATTCATATGCATTTAATGAATAATCTGGCCAGTTTGCATGCTTAACTTCTGTGTAATATAGATAAAAATCAATGCTGAACAAACACCTTTTTCAGTCAGATAATGCCATTAATCAGATGATTCTCCCCCATCCTTCTCCATCTGGCTCAGTTCATGGATAGCCATGGAAAGCCAAAAGCTGCTGGGCAGGAGCAATCTCTGGTGTCAGTACCAGAGGAGGAGGAATCCGATTGGTCAGAGATGGGAGATGAGACCCCACGATTTGTACTGACAGGATCGAACAAAGCGTGGAGACTCCAGGAAGGAGGACTGGACAAAGGCAACGATTCAGGCAGTGAGAATTTTGTCAGACGCCAGATACCTCATCTCCAGCTCCGCAATGAGATGTTACCGCTCCACAAGAACAGCGGTCGCCTCGATTGCATAAAAACTGAGGGCACATACGCATACAGGATCACAACGAGACAGAATCTTGGCTCCGCCATTCTGATCCGGTCAGCTAGCATGGATGAAATGTCTCTGGCACGCCACCACATGCAGAAGGAGCTAAGAGGCACAGAGGCCATGATGGATCTCCACCACCCAGGTGGCAGGGCTATTGAGGATTTAGATAATGAGTTC
The DNA here is from genome assembly GCA_030544235.1 of Lepturacanthus savala. Taxonomy (NCBI): domain Eukaryota; kingdom Metazoa; phylum Chordata; class Actinopteri; order Scombriformes; family Trichiuridae; genus Lepturacanthus; species Lepturacanthus savala. The sequence goes on along the minus strand of CM060479.1, from coordinate 7,132,051 downwards.
ATTCATCACTGGAGAACAAACAGCGACAGGGACGCAGTTACTGGGAGGTTGATAGAAAGCAGGGTGTCAGTTGCAGATAGCAGTCTGGCCACAATGCAATCAGCTGAGCAGATGCTTAACCACTTCATACGTGACCCGCAGACCAGTGAGGGAAAGGGTCAGGGTCAGGGCAGGGCCGAGGTCCAGGGCTTGACAGGAGGGATTCCAGATGAGCTGTTGAAGGTGGAGCGAACACAGCTGTAACAGTAAAACATTTGCTCTTTTTACTGTGTCTAAAATTATTATCTACTTTAGTCTTTATTGTTAAGTGAAGGGTGAAAGTTCAATCAAGTTCTTTTTCAGTGATTCGGTCCCACTGATCTTTCAGTAAGACTTACTGGATTTTCTATGATAGTTTTATTAACACTTTCCAGGTAGTACATTGTACATACATCATTAGTTTCTCAATAAAAATGTGCACTCAAATAAACATCATATTACACATATTTAACACATGCACGCACACACACACACACACACACACAATGAATGAAAAATCGCTGGCAAGGCTGAATATCAAATATTACACTCAGTTTCCTATTTTGGTCCCCTCTTGTAAAGTTTAAAATTCACCAGATGTTTTTCTCATGTTTTTAACATGATTCAAAGCATGTCCAAAAAGGGACCTGTTGGCTTAGTGGTCCACTGTTGGTTAAAAGTTTAACAACATGGTTGTCCACTCTTGGATAGGTACGCAAATATACACACACACACAAAGTTTTAACTAGTGCATTTGGTAAGTGATAGGGGAGGTTAATGGATAATATAATATACTATTGTATTCTACTGCATTATCTGTTTTATGCTTAGGTTTAGTTATTGCTCAAATGTACATGTTTATTTCTGTTTTATGCATATATAAGCATTTCCATCCCTGTTCTCTGCAGAATATAACAAAAAGCTATTTCTTTATTTGTTTATATAGTTAGTTTTATTGCATGAAACTATCTGTTTTCATATATGGTATATTTCCTGTGTAGTTAACCACAGTTATGCATTGCTGAACATCTAAAACTGTTTACTGAAAGTGTTAAGCACATCAATTTTCCTGTTTCCCGTAGTTTTGGACATGATAATATATTCTTACAGATAAAGTTGTGTAATTGCTCTAAATACGTGTTTATGCAAAAGCACTTTCCTGTCTACGTGTCTGGTTACAACGATGAACCTGCCAAAAGAAATTCTTGCAATTTAATAAATTTCACAAGCTTGTGTAAATGTTATCCATGTATCTATGACCATGTGACGTCTACTAAAACATCTAATAACACAAATGAAGATAAAATTAGACTTTTTCAACAATTTTTGACAATCTACCTATCGATACAGATATATATTTAAGGAGGCTATAATTTTAATTGCATATGAGAAGTTCTGAGAAATTAAAGTGAATGATGGAAGGAACATTATTTAACAGTGTAGGAGAGAAGAGACATTGTTAAACTTGACAAGTGTCCTTGATGAATGTTTTTTCTGATGATAGATCAGCAGAAACAGACAAGTCTGAGCCTATCTTCAAAAAAAGAGGTCAGTGAGATTGCAGCTGGGTGGGATGTTTTAGGAGGCCTGTGGATTTTGTGAGCAGTGAACCACGACTTTGAGTTAGAGCGTTTTCTGATTGCTTAGGCACTATCCTTGAAACTACAGGCTATCTTTGCAAAACCCTACATACTAATCACATTAAAACAAACCAGCAAAATATGATATACCTCTTGAAAAATCAAACAATTCTGCTGTCAAACTATTTTAAATCTATTCACACAAATCAGCGTGGATGTAAAAAGGGAAAAAGGTTTTGTTTTTTTCTAAATGTTGTAAATCACACACAAAAAAAACTGTCGGGTCAGGTCGAAACCTGTCTATATATATTAGCTCATGATTTATATGCTTCTCGCTCCATGACTATGAAGTAGACAAAACAATGTAGTACAGTAGAAAAATATAGGATCACTCAATATGATGGAGCAGCAAACACTTCCAGATCCAGTACCAACGACAGGATAATAAAGCTTGCATGCACATATTCATATATCAGTTTTACATGGTCTTAGTTTCTTTCGAAAGGGACTCAACTGCTGCATCCTGATTCTATTGTGTTTCGATGAGACAGAGCAGAGAGACTCTCACTTGGCAATTTAGGATGTGATCTTATCTGCCATTATGTCGTTATGTTGCCCTACAGGTCTGATTTCTGAATGAATTCATAATCTAAACATACTCACTGTGTTATGTGTTAATAAACTGCAAACTGAGTGTGAAATGCTGAGTGTAAAGCAGAGAACGTGCTTCCAGTTTCACACATTCATAAATCACTGCTATTGTTTAGACATTCAGAAAAAAATATTATTGAAGTGTCCCAAGAGTTGGCTCCTCTAATTTGCATCCATTACCATTCCAATTACCATTCCATTCCAATTACACATGTTTTTTTAACTGTATTTAAAAACACCCATAGACCAGAATGCATATTTTACTTATTCAGACTATACTTCTTTTGCTTGGATGCTTGGAGGCTGTGTTTCACCACAGTCAGTAATTAAGAAAGACCTCTTGGCTGTCTGGCTGAAGCTCTATCGCAGTGAGAGCTACTGACTCTGGATCAGAACAAGGACATGGTCTACATCTCCCACCTGGCCTCAGAGTGCCTGGGGCGGACAGAGAACGCTGCTCCGTTTCCACTGTGATGCTGACCTGGATATGCAGGAAGGAAAAGGGATCCTTTTGTGCCTTAATAAAAAGATGAACCCGTACCCTCCTCCGGTTGCTCTCTTGATTTTGCCTAACTTCCTTAACTTCTGCAGAATTCCAACCTTATGATCAACACATGGGCCCCAAAGAGAGAGAGTTATATTTATCCTTCTGAGCTTCTCATGGGTATTAAAAGATATTCAACACCTTCTCTTTGGAGCTATGTGGTCTCTTCTCACATAGCTGACAGAGGAACATTTCATTATGTGATTTTTTTTTTCACAATCTTATACATCTAATCAATATCTACTATGGAAAATAAATGCATGGTTTTCATATTTCATATTTTTTTATCTCAAGTTTCATTTTCTCTTCATCTCACACTTGTTCCAGTGTGTGTGTGTTTGAGGTTGGAGTCACAGACTGTGTTACAGGGCTAATGCTTCATATTATCCATCTCTATGTCAGGTTCAATTTGGTTTGTCATCCACGCCCCCCTGTGTGAGCGATGGCTGCTGAGCAGACAATGGCCTGGATTCAGGGAGCGGTTTAATTGGATAGGTAGGCATTAGTGGTAAGACGCTTGTGACATTCAGGTTCGCCAAATCCAGTATGCCAAATCTACTGGGTGGCACTCTGGGCGATGGTCGTTGGACATATCTGGACTTTTTTCACCACTTTTGGGCAGACAAATAAGGTAAACTTGGACATACTTACATCTGTTGAACTGAAGATGCACCGGTTGAGATGTGAATCTTTAAAACTTTGTTCTCGAAAGAGTTTGCACTGACGTCTCAACCTTTTCAGTTTTGGATAAAAGTTTATTCTCAAATTGCTGTTTTTTAAAATAATTTTTTTATGTTCTGTCACTACTAGTTTATTTTTAAAATTCATTGTTGAATTTCTTTCTTCATCTCTAAGCTTTTTAGAATCCTGCCTCTCATCTCTCCTCTTTTCTCTCAGACAAAGCGAAGCATCGTCCCTTGTTGCTGCATCGCTCTCCTTCCCCTATTCCCCCGGTAAGACTCCGAACCCCTCGCTGCAACCATGGTGGTGGGGAAGATGAAGTTCCCCTTTGAGAAAAGGGTGAAGCTAGCCCAGGGACTGTGGCTCCTCGCCTGGGCAGCCACAATGGCCGGGGCTGTCACCTTCACCCTGGGATGCATCCTCAAAACGGAGCTACGCAGGAGGGCAGAGGTACTGATTTAAGTTTTACAAGTGTTAAGGAAGTTTTCCTGCTCCTGGTGAAAAAAAGAAGCATAAGCATGTTGCCTGTTGCCTTCTATGTCCGACCTTCTTTGCAAAGAATTAGACTTTGTCGGCCGGCTCTGTATTTCATTTCTCGCCTGAAGCAGAAAAACCTCCACAACACATGCTACTACTTGGAAACTAGAGTAAAATATTGCTGTGATCAACTATTTTCTTTTACGTCTGAGTTACCCACAAATTCACAATGATCAATATTGTAATTCTGTAGTTTAATTGCAAAAGAGAATGAGGTGTAACAGAAGCGATATATGAGTAGGTCCAACTGTGGACAGGATATTTGGGACTTGTAAGATGGTTGTGAGTTGACTACACACTGAAAAACTGGAAAAACAAGCAAATGTGAACACAAGAAAATGCATCTGCAAAGAGAAAATGAATTTCATATCATCAAGTAATTGTTAGATGAAGACTGGCAGCAAAACAAACCTATGACCCACTTTGGGCCCTGACTCATCATTAATAAACCGGGCTCTATCTCCAGTCTTAATCATCTTAATCCACACTTTTAAAGGTTGTCATCATAAACTTGCTTACCATTCCTAATATTAACTTTCATCCATACAATTTTCTGTTTGTATGATATTAGTGGCTGCAAAAAATATATGTAAATAGCTATATCAATACAAACCGACAAAAAGGATAAATCCATATACAAATAAATCAATAAGTTGCAGTTATAACATAAACTTTATGTTGCCACCATTAAACTACTGTCTATAGTTTTCAGCACTAGCTTTAATCCAATAACTTTACAATGTAATTTATTGTAATAGATCTCTAACAGATAAAGACAGACTAAAGGTCTGTTACTTTTTTAAGAAGTCTATGTAATGAATATGTAAAGATCAAACATAAATTAAATAATTAAACACACTCCTTGCATGCAGAGTTTTTTTTTAATTAAATAAAACAGTTCTTAAATTCTTCTGCAATATTTAATCTTCATGTTTTACTTTGTCTGGAGGTCATCCGCTCTGCTGAACATATTTCCATCGACACATGCAGAAAAAAATAGAATATCTGCACACTGGAGTAGCTCCTAATGTATATTAGACTGCAGCAACCTTCCAACCATGCAGGGTTGTCATCAGGCAAATAAGTCAAGGACAAACTTCAAGGTAAATAGTGTATAAAGGCAGAGGAATAATGATTACACATTGAACTCAGCCGCTATCAGTCAGAAGAATATGGCTGGCACTTAGCCAATGTAAAGTGGCTATTGCCCTAAAAAGGCCTTTATACTGCATATGTTTAAGGCGTGCAATTATTCAAAAGAAGGAACTGGCGCATTAATATAAAATATAATTCACAGGGACACATCTTAATTTGTTACTATCACATCTGGTATCTTACACATAACTCAGTTTAAAAACCCAAAGATGGGAATAAATCTTGAAAAATACACTTGATATACTTTATAGCACCTTTCATCTAAGAAATGCAGCTCTCAGAGTGCTGTTACGCTTCATGAACTGTTTGTTCATCCTGTAAATAAGGAAATGCTCCTGCTTTGGGGTTGTATATGAAATGGTGCATAATATATATAATTAACAGCTGTGATCTACAATAACTCATCATCAGTTGGGTAAACATGTAGAACTGGAAGATCTGATTTTTAATATATTTCCAGATTAATTAAACAATTTCAGGTCATTTTAGTCAAATGCTGTTAATCATTACATTATTTTGTGTGACTTACTTCCAGGTCATGGACAATTCAGACATACATATTGTGCCCAACACTCTCATCATTGTTGGTCTGGCCTCCCTGGGTATCAACTACTTTGCGTCAAAGATCTGTCAGGACGCATTGGATGCGGGGCGATTTCCCCGCTGGAAGACCTTCTTGAAGCCCTACTTTGCCGTATCTTGTTTCTTCACCGTCCTCATGTTGCTCTCCATCATCATGTGCTACGTGATGAAGGGCAGCCTGGAATATTCCCTGAAGGGTGGGCTGAGGAACGGCATCCGCTACTACAAGGACACGGACACCCCGGGCCGCTGCTTCCAGAAGCAGAATATCGATCGCCTGCAAATGGAGTTTCAGTGCTGTGGAAACAGCGACTTCAGGGACTGGTTTGAGGTGCAGTGGATCAGCAACCGCTACCTGGATTTCAACTCTAAGGAAGTGAAAGAGTAAGTTGTGGGGAAATGGTACAAGATGTGGTAGAGTGGGTTTCACATCTACAAATAAATATGCAAAAACATTCATCTTTCTTTTGTTTCTTCAGCCGCATTAAGAGCAACGTGGACGGTCGTTACTTGTTAGACGGAGTCCCGTTCAGTTGCTGCAACCCCGGATCTCCGCGACCGTGCATCCAGTATCAGCTCACCAACAACTCGGCTCACTACAACTACCAGTACCAGACCGAGGAGCTCAACATCCACATGCGGGGCTGCAGAGAGGCCCTGGTCACCTACTACATGGGCCTGATGAACGCCATCGGGGCTGGAGTACTGTCAGTCTTCCTCTTACAGGTATTTTTACAATGATTCCAGGCAGTGCAAAGGTGAACTTTAAATTTGGAAACGTTGAGACATCAAGCAGAGATGGATGCATCCTTGCAGTTGAGAATGAGACCTGACAGTGATTAATCGATCACTCTTTCTTTGCAGCATCTGATGTGCACAATTTATGCAAAAAAATCTCTGAATTATTCTAGATGTGATAAAAGCTGCTCTTAACACATACTTTTCTTCACCTCCTTCTTCCCAGTGCTCTGTGCTGGTGAGCCTGCGGTTCCTGCAGACCTCCATGGAGGCCGTGGAAGGGGTCGAAAACACAGAGATCGAGACAGAGGGGTACCTGCTGGAGAAAGGGGTGAAAGAGACCATCATGGAGTACTTAAACCCTTTGCTGAGTTTCCTGCTGCTTACAAATGAGGTTGAAGAGGGCACTCCAGACGGCGCTGCATAAACCAGCAGTGATGTACATGTGTAAATAATTTCTTCACAGAGAAGGCAACTAATGAATGCACTAAAATAAAAAAAAAAACAATATTAATCACAATTTTCTGTGAATTTCACGGATTTAGGGGTAGTATTTTTTATCATCACAAGATAAAGATCCCATCTAATGTACTTTTCTGGGGTTTATTCAAACATTTGATACCCCTAACATGTGAAATAATTAAAGTACAATTCAACTCAGGGGGAGTTACTGCATGACACCTCAAAATTAAGGAAGTACAAATGAAATGCGAAACGGAAACGTTTCAAAATCCAAGCTGTGTGCATTTTTGTGTTTTTATGTAACCCCTAGACCTTATATAGTGTAATCAAAAAACAAAAAAAATACAAAAAACCCATGAACGTGGATGATTTGCTTTAATTAAATGTTATTAAAATTCCAAATGCTGAATGATGGCCTCACTGTTCCCCCCATAATTTAAAAAATGAAAAGGTTTTCTGCTGTTTGAGATGCATGTCACTCCTTAAAATGCTCAAAACAGCTGAGAACAATTAGTTTTTGTATTTTTTCCACTTATCCCTTTATTCTTATATCAGTTCCACACAGACACAAAATTATCATTTGAATGTGATGTGATTGCTATTTGCATTCTCATGATTCTCACTTGTGTCATAAAATACACAACAATCCCCAATCACTGGGTAAACAGTAATTCGCGATTCGCATTCGCATTTTTTTTTGGTCTAATTATAAAACAAGGATGTAAAACTGACTCTAGAGACACATGAGGCACAATGCTTTGACGTGCAACAGGATTATGACAGAATTTAACAGATGAGTTATTAAAGTTTGATGTTAAGCCCTATGGAGTGGTGTCACTTATTCCTTCTTTTTCCAATATATAATCAAATCATATGCAGATATTATACACAATACTTCATATGTTACACTACATAAAAGGTGCTCGTAGATGCTACTCTCCATCCCCGCCTCTCCTTCCCAGTGAAAGGAATAGGATTACAAAGATTTATTAATCGATGTCAGTAATGCAGTGAAAGCCCTCAAGTGTGTCCTCTGTTGTGTCACCTTTGTTAAAGCTGTTAATCCCATTTGTTAATACTCGACCTGCTGCCCTTGCAGTTAGACACCTACGTCACGTGGATATAAGATGTGAATGAACTACACAAAGGTTTGGTCTGCTTATAAGAATATAATAATATACTGTAACTTTTCAAATAGAAACAGTGTGGAGAGGCTGTGATTTTCCGATTTAGTCAAACAAATGAAAAATAAATGGCAAACATTGAATTTTCCCTTTAAATGCCCACAAATAATTCATCCTTGGGATATATGTGTAATATGAACACATGTATGCTTTATTAAAATCCTTTTAAATCACAATTGTGTCTTTAGTGGTTTCTTGAGTTTCAATCTATAGATCTGAATAATTGTGATTCTATAGTTTGTATGTTTTTTTTTGTCTGTATTTTACCAGCTTTCATTTTTACTCCACTACATTTCCCCTAAGCATTTTCATTTCTCACTTCAAAATAAAATCTAAATGTGGTAGAAATAGACTGCAAACAACGTGATACGAGCATCAAAACTTGTTTGGAATCTAACACTAGATCAATATTCAGTTTACACAAGGGTGATGTGGAAATATGAAGCCTCCAGTGATGCACAAACAATGAAAATAAACTGCAGAATTCTCTACAGCTTTTACTTGTCCTTTTACTTGCAATACATGATACAATATAATATGATATGATATATTTAATATTAGAAAATTAATTTTGACACTTATACCAGAAACTTATATCAAAATAAATATCAGACACTTTAGGACTTATAAGTTCTATAAGTGGTTTACTTGGTTTGATATTGGATATTTGACAGATTCAGACACTTCAGACACCTTCATGATAATATATTGTTATTAAAAAAATAATACTATAAGCTGATTTAATGCATTTTTGTGAATTCAACACTCATTTAATATGTGATGTATATCACTGATTCTTTTGAAACTTGTGACATCTTCATGATCAACCATGGTATATATCGCAAGACAGCAATTTAATGCATTTTTGTAATTAAAACACTCATTTAACTTGTGATGTTTATTGTTGAGTTGTTTGAGAATAATTAGTAATATGCAGAAATGCATTAAATCAGCTCATATTATGATTTTTAATATACTTGATGATCATGAAGACGTCACACGTTTTGTTTATGTTTTTGAATGTGTGACATGTATCACAAGTTAAATGGGTGTCTTAAAATATATGTCGAATATCCAATATCAAATTAATTCAATGGCGGTTATTGTAATTGGTGACTTACAATAACCGCCATTTTCTGCTGCGATATCTGTACTTTTACTAATATGAGATATTATACATCCAGAGCAGTAACGATACTATTATAGATCCATGGACTGAGAGGTACAACATGAACTTCCTGTTTTTTTAACGAGTGCAACGTAAGCGGCACATGGGCGCAACGTGGAAACGTCAACGTCAGGCTCAGCCAATCAGAGGCGGAGTAGGGCGGGTCATGGCGTCACCAAAGTAGGATTCGTAAATTCGCTGCCCGGAAAGCTAGTTTTAGACAGCTGGCTAACAGCAGCCCGCTGGGATATAACGGCGAACCGTCGATTATATACATTATTAACACAATCCGCAGCTTTCCCCCAGCCAGACAGACAGACTATATTAAAGCAGCGAGCGGAGGGACATTTATCAGAAGTGGCAGGTAGGTGGGCAACAGAGACATTTTGTTCCTTCACGTGCAGCGGGGGTGACGTTCCATCAAACTGACCAAAGCTATCTAAAGCTAACGGTTACCGCTCAGTGGCAATTACGTCATCAGCTGATGGCGACAAGTGTAAAGTCCAACCGTTAAAAAGTTACGGCATTAACAGCTACTATTGATCACCATTAGGTCCATAGCTTGCTAGCTAGCGCTGCCTTTTGCCCTTTTAAAGCTAACGTCGCCGCCGCAATCAAACGGAGAGTTGTTTAAAGTAGTTCGCGGCTGTGTTTCCACTCGTTGTTTGGGTTTGTTTGGGCATGTTCGGGGCAATCCGGTTACACTGGAGGAGCTGGTTAGCCCCGGTCCCGACGGGCCTCAGCCGCCACACAACAGACTTCACTAATGACTCTACTGTTCTGTAGTTATGCTACTATATAAGTGCTAGAATAGCTATCAAATCTCTGAAAATATATATATTTGTCTGTATACGCATGTGTTTGTATGTATATTAATAGCTAAATAACAGTGACATGGAGACTTAACGACAGTTCCCAGTTCAACGGGGTGGAGAGCAGCTGCTATCAGGACAGGAAATTACTCCTTGTTTTCTTGTTTTTCCCCGCACAGGCTCCGTGACTGTGACTTATTTGTTTTGTGGTAATTAAATAAGGTAATTCATGTTAAATAGTAACTTAACGTATTGTTGAGTAGACTGTTACTGTCACCACTGCATCAATGTAAGCAGAGTTGTGCCAATAAAGCATCTGACCTGATCGTGACAGATTAGATTAACTATGACTCTGGTATGTGTATAGTTGTGTGTGTGTGTGTGTGTGTGTGTGTGCGTGTGTGTGTGTGTGTATGTATATATATATATATATATATATATATATATATATATATATATATATATATATATATATATATATATATATATATATAGTTCTTCTTGTCATGTAGGTGCAGAGTTTGTCTTGTCCTGATCCACTATTGTACATACACACGTGTGTTGAGAACCTGCAAAAGGACTAAATAAAGATATCTTGTGTCCAGCTATTCAACTATTAAATATATTTTCATATTCATAGAATCAGGGATTGTTAATTAGGGAGAAGAAAGACAGGCAGCTTAAAATATTTTAACACTATAATTGACCTTTTTATAGAAAAATCATGTGAGACACAAATTATTAAATGTGGACCAGTTGTATATATCTTAAAATATGTGTAGAGGGGATATTTAAAGAACTTCTAGCTCACTATAATGTTAGTTCCTTCACAGAATTATTGTCAAAGTTATGTTAAACAGCAACATATATTTTCTGTGACAGCTGGTAGTTCTGTGGTCTTTTTTCCTGACAGCGGAGGTATCGACTTGTATATTTTGTTTTTATTTTGGTGGTATTTCCTGTACGGAGGAGATCTGCAGACAGACCGTCATAATGGGGTGGGGTCCACAGCAGCTGGCTGGCACTGATATGCTTAACATGCCCATAACCAATGAAAAAGGAGAGACGTGGAATTGTGCTGTGAATTTTCTAGGAGGGAGCTGCAGACATGCTGTCAATGTTAGCATTTTTGGATGGCATGCTTTGATTGATCGCTGAGCACACTACCATTTGTAAACTTTCCCTGAGAAATATCAGCTGTCGCCGACTGACTGAGTGCTTGTTCATTTTGTTTCAGATTAGAGATGGAAGGAGATGAGTGCAGTTTTCCCCCAGATTCATCAGATGATCAGTCGCAAAGAGGAAGTGTTGCTTCCTCTGCAACATTCTCCCGTGGTATGATACAATGATTACTTTCGTAACTTGTGAGGGATAAAATATTTCTTTGTTTGTGTCATGTTTAAACTTCTATGTGATGTTGTTTCACTGCGACTCACTTGTATTTTTGTTAATCACACAGCTCAAGATGTGCTCATATACCTGTTTGGTGAGAGCGCGGTACACTTGTCTGTAGAAGGGCTCAGCAGTATCACTGTGCAGGAGTTGGGTCGCATTGTTCGTGAGGCTCTCCATATTCCTGAGTCTGCACAGGATGCATTCGCCTTCTGGTTGTCTTCTCCACTACTTGGTAAAACCTTTTATTCTCCCTGTTTTTTTACACTCATCAATGCTGTGCTGTTCCATTGTTAAAGATAATGTTTTTAAAATCATCTGTTTCAAATAATTTGGATGGCGGGCAATTTTCTTTGTAGAAAAATAAACACAATCATGGTTTTGTTTAAACATCCAGGCAGTAACCGAAAACCAAACATTTTTATTTTGTCATTGGCAAATGGCTTAAGTATCAGAGCTGGGAAACAAAAACATCTCACTGTATTACACTTGCCTGCTGCTTATTCTTCAGAACTGCAGTTAAAGGCAAGGCATCAACCGTACAAGCTGTGTCGGCAGTGGCAGGACTTGCTCTATCGCTTCACTGAGGCCTCAGAGGAAGACATTTCACAAGGTGAGGGTTTGTTCTGTATGTGTTTACATCACTCACATTATTGTCATCTCACCCTGATATCCCGACTTCATGATAAACAAGAAACCTAGTTTGTTGAACCATGAATCCTCCAGACAGGGAAAGGGTGGCTGCAAGTTCATTGCGAAGAGATCAAAGGAAAAGATCATTCCTTGTGGTATAATGTGTCAGAAATCCAAAGGCAGAAAAATCACAACTGGAAAGAAGAAAAAGCTCATGATAAGATAAAATTAGCCTTTCTGTTCTGTCTCTTAGCTGCCAGTTCAACCAAACTTTGAAAAGAGGAAAATACAATCACAAAATATCATATATCCACTAATAAATGTAATATGACATCACAACTTAAGGTTGTTTGTTGGGGAGAAATGTGATGACTCAGAAGCTGCATGCATGTGTCAGTTTAAGGTTGTTGAAGTGCATGTAAACCTGTTCTCTGATTTCTTGCCTTAAGCAGGTTTCTTTCAGTTTTTCATGTTAAACACAGCGAGCGCCTTTGCACGATGAGCACAGCCTGTTTTGTTTCTCTGTGGTAAACAAAGGATAAAGGCGCTGTCAGGTTTGTTGGAATAAATACATGAAGAATGAGGCGGTTTGTGTAAAACAAGCAATAAACAACAGACAGAGAAGAGGCTTGAGAAGAGATTACATTTGCGTTGTAGTTACTAAAAAGAAAACAACTTATTCAGTACCTGCTTACTGAATAAATTACCACATTAGGTTTTCTTTTTTTTTACCCCAAAATCTTTCACGTCATACAAGTATTATACCTGAGATAATGAACGTTATGGGTTATGTTGTATGTTTAAAAGGAAGCACTGGCCTAATATAGGCATGTGGCCACCTATAGTATGTTGCCAAATCACCAGTAACCTTTCTAAAATGTTTAAAGTATTATTTAATCTGAGATTAAGAGTGTAGCATTACAAGGCTGATAGAAACTGCAAAATGATGTTAAAAAAGGTCCTTAATCTTTCTATTACATTTTGTGTTCTTCCCGGACTCCAAATCCCTACATCTTCTATTTGTTTATTAAAGCATTGTCTAAAGTTGCATATAACGCCATCTTCTGACCAAACTGTGTTTTGCATGTAGTCCAAACCAGTTGATGGCAACACAGCTACCTTGCATTTTATTTTTGCGAGTTTTACTACAAATTCACTTGACATGTAGATGGAAGCACAATGATTAATGTGTTAAGACAAGTTACATAAACCTAACATGCCATGCATCAACAAACTATACCATCATTAGGATTATATTAGAGTCAAAGTATTAGAAATATCACATTTTGTGACTATGAGAAATCAAGGTGCTTTATACTGTACATGTTGTAATCAATCAAGACACAGAAGTTGTATTTTTACAAAGTTCAACTGTGGGATAGAACACTGTCAAACATGCCACCCATAATATGCTTCTGGTGGAGTGTCACTTTAATATGCTGTAAATACGGTGCATAGACTCAGATTCTGGTGTTATTTGTCATTCCTGCACAGCAAAAAAACAGCTTAAAATGGATAAAAGTATGATAAAGGGATTGTATAATCACTTGCACGCCGATCTGTGTTTTTCTGAAGTGAACAGGATTATAAGATGCAGCAGAGTGGTTTGAAAAGGGGCTTGAGTGATAGATTTCATATTAGCCTCGTGTCTACTCACCCTGATCTCACCTAGTGACGATGGGGCAGTCTGAAATTAAAGATGATCACCTAATTTTAATCCTTCATTGTGTTTCCCCTCAGATGAACCGTGTCTTCAGTACCGTCGGAATGTGTTTTATCTCAAATCTAAAGAGCTCCAGGTACTTTGACCCTTATACTCACCAAAAAAACATTTATTAAACTTGGAGTGACTTGTGGATGTAATGGATTCGGCCATTTCTGTCACTGTCTCACCCCTGAGCAGATAGAAGATGAGGGATTGCTGAGACTTCTGTATGAGGAGGCCAAGAGCAACATCCTGACGGGTCGATACCCCTGTGATCCCGAGCACTGGACCAGTCTCGGAGCCTTGTCTCTTGCTATTGAGGAGGGAGCTGGTCTGGACAGCCAAAAGTTGACTGCTACTATAAAGTAAGTCTGCAAAGTTGGTTCAGAGACTTTCTTTTACTTTCTGTTCTTTTTTCCTCAAACATTTTCTGGAGTTCACACACGCAACCAAGCTTAAATCCCTCAACCCACATACAATAAAAGGGCAGATGGTTGATTAAGCAGCTTCAAGTGCTTCGGTACAATCAACGACAAGTTGCAATTTGATGAAAATCCACAGGTATTGTGAAAAAGGTCAACATAGACGAGAACATACGTAGTTTATCCTCTACGAATGAATTGTATGATGTTAACTAAATAAAGTCAAATCAAATCCTTTGCTTCAAGATACAGCGTGACATGCTTGAGAAATAACACAATAACTTGCTAAACTTGATATGTATTGATGGGAAAGTTTTTAGTTTTATAATATGCTGTTTATGGATTTTTATGTTCGACCAAGACTATGTAATCACCAGGCAAGGTTTTTTTTTTATACTGAAGAACAAAAGCATAATCATAGATGGGAAGCAACAGGGGAAAACAAAATATATCAAATTTTCATCAAATTTATTGAATACATTCTCACCCAGATTTGCACAGATAGAATACAATGAATTTGTCTGCATGTATGTATTGGATTTATGATGTCTTCTTAGTTGTTTGTGACATTTATTTGCTGTTTTCCACAGAGAGAAGAAGCTTTCTTCTTTTCTGCCTGCACATGTTGCCATGGGGAGTGGAGGTTTGTTCTCCACTCTGAGAGGAAAGTCGAGCCGTCAGGCAGGCCTGGAGCAGAATCTCCTGGAGGAGTACACAAAGATCAGCACATCTGCCGGGGATCCTCCTGAGCCCACGCAGCTCCTACACCAGTACCTCAACACATGTCACACGCTGCCTTATTACGGGTATGATTCTGTGAAAGCACGGCAAAAGTTTGCTTTTAAAAAATGTAAACAATTTACATAGCTGAACTCATTTAATTATGTTTTTAATTAACCGTCCAGGTGCGGTTTCTTCTTTGGGGAGATTGACAAACCGGTGCAAGGGCTCCTCCAAAGGGTAAAACGCAAACCTGTCAATGTCGGCATCTGCCTGGAAGGAGTTTATGTGATGGATGCTAAAGAGAAGGTGGGCACCGGATCCTCTTTGAGACCAGTTTTTTGTATCTGTCTTTATGAAGTCTCCTGATTTCTTTTCTTTTTCTTGCAGCATGTGCTGCTCGGCCTGCGTTTCAGTGAGCTTTCCTGGGACCACAGCTACCCCGAGGAGGAGGGCGACTCTCACATTCTGTGGCTAGAGTTTGATGGAGAAGAGGATGGCACTCCTGTCAACAAGTTGTTGAAAATCTACTCAAAACAAGTGAGGATCCTGATCCTACAAACTTTATTCTAAGATGTTCTCGGTCATTAATTTTTTTTTTGTACATTGGACTTTGGGAAAACACAGAAATGTTGGTATTTTTTGCAGTTTCACCAGTCCTCGTTGATTACTCCACCATCTCTGTTGTAGTTTGACCATTATTTTATGAATGTCTGGTTATTGGAGATAGTAAAAGACATAGTCTTCTCATGATTTATTACTATTAATGTTTTCAATAAGTAGAGAGAACGTGCAGCCATTTGTAGAGAACTTAGTGCATCTGGTGCTTTTGAAAGCCTCAGTATCACTGCAGCTACTTCAGTGTTAAAACCTAAAACAAGGTCATATTCGTGAACTTCATGCACGAATATGACCTTGTTGAATGTTTGTTGGATTGAAAAAGTGTCAATGGTTGTGAAGCATTATCACACCAGGCTTTAATCTAAAGATAGCATGACCCTTACAGATCTGCCTTTATTATTTATACTTCCAAGAATCAGACTATCTTTCAGATTGTTTGAGGCTCTCCTATTTTTCTGTCGCACAGGCAGAGCTAATGAGTGGATTCATTGAATTCTGCGTGGAGCTGAAGTCTGCCTGTGAGGGAGGAGCTTCAGCTGACATGGACGGAGAGGCGAGTCAACAACCTGAAGGCCAAGATGGCAGCAACAAGAACGGGCGTGGAGGACGGCGCGGGATGCTGCGCAGGCAAAGCAGCGTCGTGTGCAGTCGGGTCCATTCACTTAACACTATCAGCTATGTGGACAACGGTGAGTCTGATCACCACCAGGCCCTCATACATTTACTATAGTACAGTGGTTCTCAAATGTTTTTACATTAAGGACCTTAAACTCATGAAAACTGGACTACAGACCCTAAGATTTGTAGTTTGAGATATTTTATAAAAGAAAGTGTCACAAAACTGCCATAATCAAGAATAAATAAATAATGACTTGGTACATAAACAAATATACAAGTTAATGTCCAGGTTTCCATTTATTTAATTTATAAAAGCAATTTATATGTGCATTATTTTCACATTTATTTGATTTGCCATTTTATTTATTCCTAGATTGTAAAGTAAGATACATCTGTGCAAAGACAATCAACTGAGAAACACATTTTGTCCATTTTTAATGTCTTTCAGGAAAAGAAATCAAACGCTTGAAGCCGAAAAGAGCCGCGTCCTTCTTCAGCCGACAGCCGACGGCATCCACGTACTCTGCTGTGCAGGTGACAGAGAGTCTGGAGCAGGGTTAAACTCACTGATCAGCTCTGCCCCCATGCTTCTCAAAGACCAAAACCTGAACATTTTACACTGAGATTTAAAAGAAAAAAGACTTGACACGAGCCTGAGACATTTAACTGGTAATATTTGAACATGCAAAGGACCAAGCGAGGGATCTAAGTGTGAGTGACGATATTTATCTTTTGAAGTTTGTGTGTAATGAGAGAATACAGTAATGTGAAAGACAAAGTGATCTATTAACGGTTATGTTTCCAAGGTTTAACTGAAGTGGCTTTTCATTAAAAGGCCCGGACATGAACATGGATATAAGTGGAAAAACTGTGTTCTCTGAGCACCATACGTTGGACCTCTTTCAGGCGACTATATACAAAAGCCTGAGACAAGCCTTAGAGAAATCCTCAAATTTCAGTCGACGACTGTGTGATAGCTCATGACGTTTGGACCTTTCTGCAGCGCTCACGAACAACGCCATTATTATTGAAAAACCCTCATCGGCGTGTAACAAATGCATTACCTCTTTTTAATGCTGTGGTTATTTACCACAGCATTAAAAACAATTCTAACGGGGGTCGGAACTTCAAGAGCAACGCAATACAACCCCCTATAACAACTCTACTAACTAACACCGCCTCTGAACTGAAGACAGTCACCATGACAAACACTTTCAGGGGCTGATCTAAGGGTGTGTTTCCACTATTCTGCTTTTTTCAAACTGCCAGTGCCTTGTTCTCGTGAAGTCAACACGGCCACTGAAGACACTTTAGAAAAGTACTGGTAGAAACGTGTAGTGGTTGGTTATGAGTGGTCAGGAAGTCCATATGGGAGGACACTGTGGAAGTTTCTTGTAAGTACATGTATTTAAGATTTGCTTTTATTTGCATTTGGATATGGGAAGATGTTTTGCAATGGCATTATTTGTAAAAGCGGAACAGCCGATACTCTAAAGATGAAAAATAACAGGATAATGTACAGCATCTTGTTATAGAAGCTAAATTTACAACATCAAGTCCTCACTTGGGAGTTTAGAAGTCCTGTAAAATAACCTAAAGCATTAGTATCCAGTTTGCACAAGCAAACTTCAGATCAGCACCATCAGTACCACTAATATCCATGCAGAGGTCATGACTGGACTATAACTTGCTTGGTGAGGCCTGACTGACAAAAACTAATTATATACTTGTGCAACATGTGGCATGAGAAAGGCTAAAAAAAAAAACAAATAAAATAAAACTTCCTGTTCCTGTTTTCAGTTAACTTTGACAAGTTCAAACTACAATCTGCATGTTTAACAGTAATTTTCCCTTGCAAATACAATCATGTAAAAAAAAAAATGAACAGGGAACACAGCGTTTGAATAGAAATGTTTTTCTGTGCCTGCATTGCAGACCAACTGACCAACTTTTGCTGCAGAAATCTATCAAGTCTGCACACCAAAGCAAGCCTATCTATGTACATGCTGCAGCACAGTATGCTACCTTAACGGCAGATTGAACTGAACTACACATCAGGCGGTTTCTGTCTTTTTCTGTACATTTAACAAACAAGCTCACCTCACTAATGCCCATCCACGGAGGTACACATCCTAACAACACTGCCTTTCACCTGAACATGTGTCGTCATTAAGGCGTGGGGTACTCTTCCGGATTCTTGTGAGCATGCAACCTGCAGAATGTTTTTACTTTTCTACGCTTTGACTTGTATGTACGTTTGTCAGCGACTGTATGTAACCCAACAGCAGCAGTGCAAGATATTGTTGCTAATTTACACTATGCATGTCACATTGTAGAATAGGCATTCCAACACATCATGTGATACTGCACTATTAATACTAATACACTGTTTATAAATACTTTACATCTGCAGATTTTTTGTATTGTTTGTTAGCTTATACGAGAGAATATTTTTATTTCCATTTTCATATATTTGCGTGAGTGTTTGTACACGAGAATGAAGTAATAGATCATTTCAAGCAGTCACTTTGCAGAAGCATTAAGTGCCTTTTTTGTTTGTACTAAGTTGGTATCTGAATGGCTGTTTGTTTCGGTGCTTGTAAAATAGGAATGGACACTTTTTTGGTATTGCTATGGTTTAAAATTAAAAAAAAGAAAATGTTTTGTAATGCATTTCCCACATTTTCAACTAGGTGGTGCACTTCACCTTTCTGAGCTGATGTGAATATATAAGGGGTAATGACACCTGGCTGCTGTTGAACAGTGATATCTCAGTGCAGTCTGCCTTCATTGAAATATGTCTGATATGCTTTGTTTTGTAAATAAACAGATACAATGTGGGCCTGTTTGTCAGAGAATATCTGTTTTTTTTAAGCGTGTTTACTACTGCAACTATTTACAGCCAAGTGAACTGAAGCCATACTATTTTTAAACTAACATGTTGCTGTGTGTGATTTTTATTGAGGTATAAAACATTTTTATTTGGCAATACATGTTTTTGTTTCTATTTATACAGTTTAACACGTTCTGTGGTGAGGAACAGTGAGCTTATTCTTTTGTAGATGAAGGTAAAGGCACTGATTTTGTTTAAAACAGAGGAAATATGACCTTTTCATTGATTTATATTAAATTTCAGATTACTTTAAAGCAAATTCTGTTCCAAATTATTATCTGCAATTATCATGAATACATAAGAGACTGAGTTTCTGCTTATGTTACACAAAATTTGGTCATCATAATTTTATTTGTTAAAATCACTGATAAATAGGCTTTTCATTATGACTCATTTTCTCAGCCAGTGAATAAGTGAAGGGAGACATCATCCATATTTATATATGGTGTGAAGGGATGTAAGAGTAAGACTATTAATGCAAATTTACACACTTTCATTGTACTTCCTCCTGTTAGATTGTTTTATCTGCACCTAAAAACTCTCAAAAGTTGCTGCTGGCTGTACTGAACTCTATTAGCTTTGAATTCTCTATAATTGCTTATAATTTTCAAAGACCTGAACTAAAACACAGGATGTTATTCCATTGTTACAGTATGTATCCTTGATGCAATATGATGAACTTCATCAGATTCTGAATCTTTGACCAATAAAATGTTTTTTTTCTCTGAAGCCTATTTTGCTGTAGCTTTCATTCTCTTTTTTGTCTTCATATTTATTTTTATTCCCTCTTCAGCATTTGATTTATAAATCACTGCCGCAGTGTGGAACACGGATTTTGTGTGTATTTTTTAAATTAATATTATTTTAATTTGTTGAACATAATGGCCCATGTTAGAAATATATATATATATATATATATATATATATATATATATATATATATATATATATATATATATATATATATATATATATATATATATATATATATATATATATATATATATATATATATATATATATATATATATATACACGATTTGACATGCGCAGTAGTGCACTTCCGGTAACTCGCCGGCTGAACTACACTTAGGATCTCGTGACTTATGGATATATAATTACTGTAAATAATTATATATATATTTTTTATGATGTAGTGTAACTATTGTTTCTACATTCTCCGGTACATTAGGTGGCGTTATTCACCTTCATTCATAGTCCGCCATGAAACGAGAAGAAGAAGAAAAAGACGTCGAAGAAGAAGACGTCACGCGTCATAGGCTACAAACCCGGAAACTAAACGTATTCGAGCTAGCTGCTTATTTTTGAGGAAAAACATGACATTTTCCAATGAATTACTCTAAAAAGCCTCATAATTTAGAGAAGACAGACTCACTACGTGACCACTGTGCAGTCACTTTGCAGCACGACGTCAACTTTCAGGTTTTCAGTCGGTGGTTGTGAGTCGGGACGCTCGTCCTCTTTTTTTCGTTTGGCGTCATTTTATTTATTCGTTCCCCAGCTGGTGGCTGCTCGGTATGGACGCTGAGGCGGACGGTCCGGTGGGTGTGTCGGAGGACGGCGGCCCCGGGAGGAGGCGCAGGGTACACGGCATGTTGAAGCTGTACTACGGGCTGAACGAGGAAGGAAAGGCCCCGGATCACCCGGAGTCCCTGGATCCCTGCGACATCAACGGGCCGCATTTCGACCCGGACCTGTACCTGAACAAGGTGAGAGACCCCCGCTGTCACGTGGACACTCACTCTACTCCTTTCATCTCCACTGTAGCCGCTAGCTGCTGATAGGCAATGATAATATAGGAATGAATTGTAGTGGTCATGTGACTAGTTAACACACTGATGACACTGAATCCAAAACAACTAACTGTAGATGTAAATTATTAGTCATTATATTTACATTACAAAGCAATGTACAACTGAAGCAGATGTTGATCTGCTTAGCTTTTGTGTCAAATAAACGTCAAAGAATTAAGTGAAATGGAAAATCGGCAAAATGCCTTTAAACCTACAGTAATTCAACATAATTGCACTCACTGTTTGCTGGAGGATGATGGTGATTGTCTCACCACATATTTATCGGTAATGGAATAGTTAATTTAATACTGGTTTGGCTAAAGGGGGTTACAATGGAAATGGCAACCATGGATGTTGGCAAGAGCTTGATAAAGGAATCTGCTCGTATCATAAATGTCTATAGATTTTTTATGAAGCTTTCTGTTGGTGTTTTCCAGTCAGACAAAAATGCTTTGATGATATTTTGACTCTGCATTTTTAGCCTATTTTACCAGATACATCACATCCATAATGCCACTATTATTCATAATATAGATGCATATTAAACACTTTTATTTCTATGTTTAAAGGGTAAATCAAGTCTTTCTTAAAGGTACAACAAACACTACCCTTTAAAATTATATTTAAATTATTAGTCATTGCCAGAGCAATTAACATTTTATGATGTCTTTATTCAGGATGTTCTTAAAATTCAAAAGGTGAATAGTTTTCAAATTGTAGGCTTATGTTTATCCCAGTGAATGTAATTAAATTATGCATTTTTCAAGTTTAGCTTCCAATTTTCCGTGTGAATGTCACATCTATAAAGCTGGCCTAAAGCACTTCCTATTGTTTGTACTTTGGAAATATGATATGACTGTAACTGCAGTTAAATATCTACATGCTTGCTCAGGTTGTCCACTCTTGAAATATACTCTGAGTTTATAAATACTAAAGATATATTTAAACAAGTATGTTGTGTCTCTTGTTCTAATCTTTGTGTATTTTGTGTCCAAACGCAGCTAAGAAGAGAATGTTCCCTTGCGGAGTTGATGGACCAGGAGACCTGCATGGTGAAGCAGATCCGTTCTTTGGACAGTGACATGCAGACTCTAGTGTATGAAAACTACAACAAGTTCATATCTGCTACAGGTTAGGGAACAGCTACTTATTGATAAATCTCAGATCATGTTGAATCGTGTGTGCCTAGGTAGTTATGCCATCCTTCCATCTTTTGCCAGACACCATAAGAAAGATGAAGAACGATTTCAAAAAGATGGAGGATGAAATGGACTGTCTGTCCGCCAACATGGCAGCAATCACTGAGTTCAGCGCCAGTATCAGTGGAACTCTTCAAGACCAACACACGCAGATTACAAAACTCTCAGGTGAGTCTTACACCTGTCGGTTTATATTATTAAGCTACTTTGGGGGTTTTCTCACTTTGCCACGTTTCATTCCAGGGGTTCACACGCTGTTAAGGAAGCTGCAGTTTCTGTTTGAGCTGCCTGCGAGATTGAACAAGTGTCTGGAGCTGCAGGCCTATTCTCAGGCAGTGAGCTCCCACCGTAGAGCCCGCTGTGTGCTGCAGCAGTACAGTCACCTGCCCTCCTTCAAGGGAATCCAGGACGACTGTCACGCCATAATGGACAAGCTGGCACAGGAGCTTCGGCAGAAATTCAGGTAGGACTTCCTCAACCCTGGATTCAGACTAGAGACCCCGCTGGGAGTGTCACATTTACAGACCCTTTCCAAAAAATGACAATATCATGGAAAAGTTTATTCATTCCTGTAATTCCATTAAACAAGTTTCATAGATTATACATTTAGGGCCCACAATTTAAATGATGTTAAATATTTATTTATTTTTATATAAGTTGGGAATTCCAAAAATTAGAATACTGTGAAAAAATCGCCCTTTACAGAGGAACCCGAGAGTTGTAGCTCATCTCCTGGATGCAAAATTTTGGGAAATTTGGGCTGGGAAATTTGTTGAATTTCTGTTTTTGTGGATTTTATGAGCTGGGAGCCCAAATTATGTAAAAATAAACGCATAAGTAGTTGAAATCGTTTAAATTGTGGGCCTTGAATCTATAATCTATGTTTAACTTCTTTAATGCAATTATGGAAAAATAAATAATTACAATTTGTTTTTTCAGGCCATTATTTTACTGTTTTTACTATGATGTCATAAACATGTTTAGTTGATATTTTGAATAATTATAGTCATAAAAATATATTTTTATTATATAATGTTATATACATATTCATTTCGCTAAGATATGAAGTTAATTGAAAAATGACTTGCATCAGGTTTTTGATTTTCACGATGATGGAGCTGAAAGATCCTGAAAATCACCTGTTTCTTCCCGTTTTGTCGTGCTATTAGGGACGGTGGGTCAAGCGCTAAAGATTTATCGGAGTGTGTGGAGCTGCTGCTACAGCTGGACGAGCCAGCGGAGGAGCTCTGTGATAAATTCCTGAGCCATGCCCGATCTCGACTCGAGTCCGACCTCCAGGGCCTGGAAGCAGAGATAAGACTGAACCCGTCTGCTCCGGCCATGAAAGATGCCTCCGCACACAGGTCGCCGTCTGTCGCGGCTGCCGGATCTTCAGCTGATAACTCCCCGCAATCGAGCACGCTGCCCTCCCCCTCCTCGAACACCGACATCCTGGAATTCATCGACAGGGGCTGCAATGAATTTGTCAGCAGCTTGTGTTTAGTGATCGCGTCGTACCAAGAACTCTTCATCAACCACGCTCAGACCGGCGACCTGGCGTCTAAAAACATCCCCCAGATGGCTAACGGCAAGCTGCACGCCTTCGTGGACGACCTGGCCGCTCGCTATTTCTCTCTGGTGGAGCAGAGGATACAGGAGGAGAAAGGGGTCGGCGATAACTCCCTGTTGGTCCGCGCCCTGGACCGCTTCCACCGCAGGCTCCAGGCCGTGACCAAACTGCTGCCGGGCTCCGCCGTGCCGACGCAGGGGACCGGGATCGTGGTGCGAGCGGCGACTGAGCGAGTGAAGCAGTACCTGGCCGCCCTGCAGAGCTTCTACATGGACAGCTTGACCGACGTGAGGCAGGCTCTGGCCACGCCTCGCCTCTCCCTGGCCGCCCCTTCTGTGGCTGGAGGAGGGGCCGCCGCCGGGAGAGAGGCTCCGACCAGCCTCCCAGAGCTGCTCTCCTCCCTGTCCGCATCTATTCTCAATCAGATTAAGTCAGTGTTGGCGTCGGTGCATCTCTTCACAGCTAAAGACATTACATTCTCCAATAAGCCTTATTTCAAGGTTAGTAGTTGTGTCTCAGTGTCTATGCCACAGAAAACTTTTACAAAAAAAAAATAATAATTAAAATCCTGCAGAAGTACTTTCTTTACAGTGTAAAGCTCTGTATCACAGCTCTTCCTCATGTTGCTTAGCAGTGCTTTCATAACAAATCAAAGCTCCATCGTCTCGTTTATTGCTGCACCGATTGTGCAACCAACGTAACAAAAGTATTTGTAACGTCTCTCAAAAACTACATGCTAAGACGTTAGCCGGTTTAGCTGCTGCTTTATCTCTCGTGCTAACACAAGCTAATGTGGGCCATAGCTGTCTCGCTCTAAGACGTGTTCACAAAACATCAAGAAATCCCAGCGCTATCACCTAACAGAACAGCATCAGGGCCTAACCTCATTTATTTATAAACACATATAACAGTAACATGCCCAGGTCGTTACACTACACAAGAAAAACTAAGTACGAGATTTATCCTTAGTCCAGTTTTACTTGGCCTACAATAAATTTTTCCTACAATTAATCTATTTGCATGTCTTTCCTTATCTCATTGTATATTCATGACTTACCTAATGTACAATTTCTCTTGGACAAAAGTGAAAAATCTACTTAAGCTTCTACTTTTCTATAGGAATATATACTTCCGATGGACAATCCAGTAGTTCCGTTAACTTGAGACATCCTAATAATAATTGTAACCTTATATTTCGTGTCTGCAGAGAGAGAGAGTGACTTCTCTGTCTTGTCCTCGTAGGGTGAATTCTGCAGCCAGGGTGTACGTGAGAGCCTGGTGGTGAGCTTCATAAAGTTTGTGTGCCAGTCTTCTCGCCAGTTCTGCGAGAGCACGGGAGACAAGGGAGGTTCCACTCCTCCAGCCCTGCTGCTGCTGCTGTCTCGCCTCTGCTTGGACTATGAAACCTCGACTATCTCCTACATACTCACTCTCACAGACGAACAGTTCCTTGTGCAGGTAAATCGCTTGTCGCCCTAAAATTAAATAAAGCAGGATTGTGTTTTACTGCACCAATCCTACCTGCCTTGGGTGACTTTTTCTTCTATACATTACTAATAAGTGATGCATGCCTTTTCACTGACCTCTTCTTTTTTTCAGCACCACAGCCCCGTAACACCCGTCACAACTTTATGTGCAGAAGCCAGGGAGGCAGCACAGAAACTACTGAACCATTACGTCAAGGTAGGTTTCCCAGAGTTAATGCTCCTCCTGAATAGTGACACTTTCTCACTAATCTTCTCTCACTAATCCGTTTATTTTATTGTTTGCTTGCTCAAGGTTCAGGGACTGATTATCTCCCAGATGCTGAGAAAAAGCGTAGAAACCCGAGACTGGGTCAACACCATCGAGCCACGGAACGTCCGCGCTGTGATGAAGAGAGTCGTGGAGGACACCACCTCTATCGACGTACAGGTGACTTTTAGAAAGCCACAGTGTCGTTTCTCAGCATTACGCCTCTGTGTCCAGCCGTGATGCTCACCTGCAGGCGATCTGATGATCCTCCTGTGCTCTGCTGTAGGTGGGACTTTTGTATGAAGAAGGTGTGAGGAAGGCCCACAGCAGCGACTCCAGTAAAAGGACTTTCTCTGTGTACAGCAGCTCGAGGCAGCAGGCCCGCTACGCTCCCAGCTACACACCAAGGTAATGTAGCTGCTAATGGACACCATGCAGTCCTGCAGTTTTAGTTTAGTATTGAAACATATTCAAGATAATAATTTATTTTGGTACTATTCCTATAGCAGTGGGGGCCTGGCTAACACCAGACCCCATATCAACGTAGATGGATATTCAGTTTGGCAACCATCAGTTTATTTGTTAAAGTGGAGGTGTGTTTTAAAAAAGCCCAAAACGGTTTATTGGGAACTGCGAATGCTTATCAAAACAATACCTGATGATGATAATAAAATAGTTTAGTGCTAAAGTTGCTCATTTTTCAAAATAAATTTGCAGTCTAAGTTACTTAAAACACTTTCTAAAGATGCATCAAAATTACTATCTGCAGCCATGTTGGATACATTTCACAGTGAATGAAGAATGGAAGATGTACAGATATTAAAGTTGAATATACAGGAACTTTTTTTTTTTTTTTAATCCGTTATTTTGAAAAGTTAAGCAAAGCAATGACTTACAGTCCAATCAGTTCTTATGTATTCCCTCATTCACTTTTACTGCAGGGGGCGACACGGTGGCGCAGGGGTTAGCGCTGTTGCCTCACAGCAAGAAGGTCGCAGGTTCAAGACCTCCTTGGTCCTGGCTCTGGGACCTTTCTGTGTGGAGTTTGCATGTTTGCACAGTCTGCGTGGGTTTTCACCGGGTACTCCGGCTTCCTCCCACAATCCAAAAACATGCTCAGGTTAATTGGTGACTCTAAATTGCCCGTAGATGTGAGTGTGTGAGTGAATGGTGTGTGTGCCCCACGATTGGCTGGCGACCATCTGGGGTGTATCCCTGCCTCTCGCCGTAACGCGCTGGGATAGGCTCCAGCAGACCCCTGCGACCCTAATGAGGAATAAGCAGGTATAGAAAATGACTGACTGACTGACTTTTACTGCAGTGTAAAGCCTAATTTATACTTCTGCATACGTAGCTATGCTGTAGGCTGATGCGCATCTCCAAAAATTCCTGCCGTTCAGCCACAGGTGGTCGTACACGCCGTCTTCTCTGTTGCCTCCACTTCAACATTTGCAATAAAAGCATTTGATCTTTGATATCGAGGAGCTCCAAACACACAAATGCCCCATCCCGGTTGTATGAAGGAGTATTAAGGCCAGGCACAGTAAAAAAAAAAGGAAAAAAAAATGTCTGGTATAATGGAAAAACACTGGTTTAAAAAAAGGGATTTGTGCTATTTAAGGGAATATGTTTATTTGGCTGTTTTTTTTCTGTCTTGTGCCAGACTTTATTCGTTTTTTGCCTGATGTACTGTTTCTATTAAAGTGAAGAGAAAGCAAGGATTGTGCTGAGTACAGAACTTTGAATACTCAATGCCTGTGTCATGTCGACATTGTAGCTACGTATGCAGAACTGTAAACTAGGCTTTATTGTTACTGAGGCGTCTCTGATCTTAAGAATAAGGTCATTGTTATAGCTGTGGATGTAGTGTCTGAGATCTGTCTCTCTCTTGTCTGCAGTGCTCCCATGGATACTAATCTACTGAGCAACATACACAAGCTGTTTTCTGAGAGGATTGACATCTTCAGCTCAGTAGAGTTCAACAAGGTGAGCGTAGATCTTCATCATGCTGTTATCCTCACGTTAACATCGCTCTAACATGCCGCTCCACTGTCCCAGGTCTCCGTTATGACAGGAATCATCAAAATCAGCTTAAAGACGTTCCTGGAATGTGTCCGGCTGCGGACCTTCGGCCGTTACGGGCTGCAGCAGATCCAGGTGGACTGCCACTACCTGCAGATGTACCTGTGGAGGTTCGTCTCCGACGAGAACCTCGTGCACTTCCTGCTGGACGAGATCGTGGGGAGCTCCGCCCACCGCTGCCTGGATCCTGCCCCGATGGAGCAAAGCGTGATCGAAGTCATCTGCGAACGAGGTTAAAGGGCGAAGAGTTGTAGTACAACTAAAGATTTATCAAACACTGGAATTGTTCTGTTAGTCAATTACAATTAATTATAATAAATTATTATTGATGCAGATGAAGGAAATGATCCTTGAGAATCTATCTGGTCTAAAATGATTAACCTGTTAATAATCAGCTGAACCATACTAATTACAGCGCAAGGCATAGCGATTGCACCTTTAATATTGTAGAAGTCATCTGATTATATAAACTATCCCTAACACTACAGCTGATTTACATTATATCTCGCCTTCAACCTTAATAGACTCTGTTATGTTGCTCAGTATGTTCAGGAACGGTTTGAATGTGTGTCTTCAATAAAAGTGAACAAATGTGAGAATGTGTTTGTGTTCTGTCCTTTACAAAAAACAAGCCTCATGTTGGGAAGAGAAAGAAAAAATATCTGATTGAATATTATAATATTTTGCACAGATCCAGGTCTAATGTGAAAAATATTACTTGTTGCTATGACTACCCAGAAGATATCGCTTGTGAATATCTAAATATTATTAAATATGCAAAGTATTCTATTCACATGAGCTAGCAAGTATCTTCTTAAATCATGAATTTATGTGTATTCCTGTTTTATTTTCATGTAATTATTTGAATATCTTGATTTTATATTTTTTTCATTGATTTATGTGCTGATATAGTTTACCTGAAGGTTTGTATGTTCTCCTTTTGCTAAAATAAAACAGCTTCGAGTTATTTTTAAGGTTTTTTAACTTTAAAATCCAGGTGCATGTTACAACATCTGGCAGGCCGTCCCCCGTTTCTCTGCACAGCTGACTGTCGCCACCTGAGGAGCGCACCTGATTGGCTGAAGCCTCTTCTCTCCACCCTCTTCTGATGACCGCGGAGGGATCTGATTGGCCGGTGTGCTGGGAAACGTAGTTCGGGGGGCGTTTCTATCTGCAGGAGCCGGATGGATGCAGGGTAAAGACCACAGAGCTGCCTTCACCTCCATGCTGCACTTCGGTAAGAGATTAAACTTCACGCTGCAAAAAACTGATATCGGTTTATAACATTTTCTGTATTTCCTGCACAGATCTGGGTTTGTGTCTGAAGGTGAAGCTGTGATATAAAACAGCCTTTTTCATATCAGCAGCTTGATCTGCACTTGGTGATTAATGGCAGCAGCGCCTGATAATGCTTACTTTAATGTAAAAATACTTAATTACAAGTAAATCCTGCATTCATAATTAAGACACATATTGAAGTTTTACAGCTAAATATACTTAAAAGTAAAATAGCTCAGATGCTTTACTTAAGTCTAAAGAGAAATGCCATAATTTAGAATACTTTACATTTAGAATAATTTAAAATAATTACAAGTGAAAATCCTTTATCAAAAATGGTGTATAGGCAAGGCATTTGCAGGGCATTTGTATAACACACTTAAACAACAAGGTGATTCAAAGTGCTTTACATAAAATATTAAAAGTGTCAAGATACAATTTAAAGAGTTGATTTAAAGGGCGAAAATCACAAATTGAAAATAAAACAATAAGAATATAATATACTAATATATACCGTAAAAGAATACATAACATTTTAAAAAGATGTTAAAATGAAATTAAATTTAAATCATTTGAAATAGAAAAATTGCATCAAAAACAAGTATATCACTTAAAAGTATTAAAAGTAGAAATTTTCATAATGAAGTGTATGATAATTAGTGGATCAGTATCATTGATACAGGTTTTGTGTGTGTGTGTGTGGGTGTGTGTGTGTGTGTGTGTGTGTGTGTGTGTGTGTGCGCGTGTGTGTAAATACTGGGCTTAATTACCATCTTCTTAGATTGGCTGTGTTAAGGTAACATTTTATTTATTTTATGAACTCATGCAAATCCCAGCATAATTTTCTATAATTGAAAACACCTGCCTTAAATCAATGCTATATCAAACTGTTTATTGAGTGCAAATTAAAGTATCTGGCAACTGTCCCTAGAAAACAATAGTGTATAATATAGTGTTAATATAGGAGAGTCAGAGGATAATTGACTTAAAGTTTACTGCAGATTATACTGAACATGAAGGTACGGGTAGCATCTTCAGAGAATCTTCAGTTTCATTCCTGATTTTCTTCAAATCAAGTTTCAGTGCACAACAGAATTTACAAGCATCACAGAAACCTACATCATACTATTAAAACAATACATGTCATAAGACTAATGCAAAAATGAAAAGTAAATTTCAAATGTCCTATTTATTAACAAGAAACATACATAGGCTACATCGAGTGCTTGAGCAACAGCAGTTATTACAACTGAAGAACTAAAAGAGCATCTATGTCTTAACTTAATGTAGAGCACAAAAAGGCTTTTAATTTAAAGCTGTGCAACATCAGCGGCATACATTTGTAAAATAGTTGAGGAAAACAAAACCAGAAAAAAAACTGATTGAATTGGTTGAAATTGCAATTTTGCATATAAAACGATAGATCATTGAGGCATAGTGTACAGCAGGGCTTCACAATCAACATCAATCAGAAGGCTTCATTAACTGTACAATACTAATTGCCATTACAATCTGATTATTACTGCTTAATTGTTCCTGAAATTGTTTCTAAATGTGTATTAATGTTTTCACAGGACATCAGTAATGACGCCAAACAGTCAACCACTGAAACACAGATCCTCCCATGACACAGAGAGGGAATTTGGAGGAACCCTGGGTGAGTCATTACAGAGCTACTTACAGATAGATGCATGTAGACAGATAAATTACACAGGAGTCAGTGCTGCAATTAGCTGCTTCTAATAGCGTCATCATGCATCCACAGATCACATTATACACATTAAATAAAGGTCCAGTGCATAGGATTAAGCAGCATCAGTCAGAACACACTTAACAGGAATGGAATATAATATTCAACATGTATTAATTAGTATATAATTAATTATTTTTTTATTACCTTTAAATGAGACCAAACACTGGGTCTGTAGAGGACCTTTAGTATTTTCTGCAAGTTTCGCAGCTGAATCACAATCTGCAACCTCACCACTAGATGCTGCTAAAAACTACACACTGTACCTTTAATGCAAAGCTTCTCTGTCAATCTGCTCGATTTGTATTAATGGGTGTTATGTTAAAATAGTTAAAATCAAGGAAAATACACTACTGTTGAAAAGTTTGGGGTCACCCAGACAATTTTATGTAAAGTCACACTTTTATTTACCATGAGTTGTAAAATGAATAGAAAAATGTTATTACATTAACCTTCTGATGCAATGAGCAAACACATTGTTCCATTAGAACACTGGACTGATAGTTGCTGGAAATGGGCCTCTATACACCTATGTAGATATTGCACCAAAAACCAGACATTTGCAGCTAGAATAGTTATTTACCACATTAGCAATGTGTAGAGTGTATTTCTGATTAGTTTAAAGTTATCTCCATAAAAAATATTGCTTTTCTTTCAAAAATAAGGACATTTTTAAATGACCCTAAACTGTTGAATAGTTGCATATTTTAATAAAAGCTGAACACATTAATATTACTTTACTGTTTGTGATGTGTAAACACTTTTAGATATTTGTTGTTTGTTTATTCTGAAATTGTTCAAGGCCTGTATTTGTCTTGTTCACAGGCTCTTTGGTAAACAACACCCCAGCTGCTACAATAAACATAACAAGATAATTAAAAAAAAAAGCTCAGTGCAGTAATATTCAGCAGCTTCACAGCACGAACCCCCGCAGCAGAAAATTGTTTGTTAAAGCTCCAATTGAGAATTGGTCACAAGCTCCCAAGTCAGATTTTGTTGTAGTAGATATGGCATAAAATGAAGTAAAACTCATTACAGCTTCTGCTTAAGTGTTTGTATGTGTGTGTGTTTCCAGTTGTTATTCTGCAGATGTGACAACACTGAAATGAACCCAGAGTTTTGTTGCATCCCTGCTGACAGCTCATTTAATCGCTTCTTTCCTGCAGTTATTGGAGTTACTTGAATTATTCTTCCAATCGTCGTCTCACTGGTCAAATGTGCTCCTTCCTTAAGTTTTCCCTGCAGTGCTGCCTCACTTTTTTATATATATATATCTTCAACGTGTCGGGCTGCTGCTCTGACAGGTCAGCCAGATTGTCTAAACACTATCCTCTCACTGTCTGGCAGGTGCTATATGCATTCCCATCTTCCTTCCCTTGACGGTCCTCTTCCTGATGAGTGTGAGCCGGTCTCCTGAGGCCAGCGTCCTCCAGTGGCCGCCTCCCCTCCCCTCCGCTGACCAGCTGTGGGACCCGCTGGCCGCTGTGGTTCTGCTGGGCTGGATAGGTCTGCACGCCTGCCTCTATCTGCTGCCATTAGGAAAAGTAGGACACGTTCATAAGGTTCTCAAGGTTGATTAAAAGCAGCCGTGGTGGCACCAATCAAATGAACATCGATGATACTACAAACCATAGCATCAGCTGCTATAAGGTCATGATGAAGTGTAGGGAAGGGTGATGGTTTATAATGACGAAAATTCAATTTTCAGTGGAATTACACTGTGATAATAGCCAAAAAAGAGGATAACTTCAGATGCTTTAAAGAAGTTATTGTCAAGGAATCCTAAACTGACATAAATTAGACCATGAACCCCCATTTGATAAGATTTTGACCCAGTGTCCCCATCTGATAAGATTCTTGCTTTTATATATTAAAGAAAGTATATGAAACCAATGGCAAAAATGTCACTGTATTACCTGTGGATACTCTTTTTATTAAATTAAACAATTCCCCTTTTTGCCGGGGACCCCCTGGAACCACCTCAAGGACCCCTGGATGGTCCCTGGACCCTACTTTGAGAACCGCTCAGTTAGATGGCATCTATTTAAAGTTCACTAACATTAGCCACAATACAAATAAAAGCCGGAATTCTGAGTGTAAAGAATTGAACCAAGTTGCATCCTAATTCTAAAAGTTGCACAGTATTGCATTAAAGTTATTTATTTTTTTTACCTGTGATGGATAATGTAAAGTCTAATTATGAAGCACAATTTGATCATTTTATATGTGATTGTGAATATATTGTATTTGCTATGTAATTATAAGGGAATAATTCCTTATTAATATGTGATATTCGTTTCAGTGCCCAACAGAACACATATAACATGATGCATGTATTCTATTCATATTCAAAATGAGCTTTTTTACCTGCAGGTGTCTGAAGGGTTGGTGCTGAGGGATGGAACACGCCTCAAATATCCCATTAATGGTACAGTTCTATTTGATTTTATGGTTATTGATCAGTAAAACCATGAGTTTTTAGGATTATATATATTCAGAATTGAATTTAATGTCTTTATACTGTGAGCTGAGGTTTAAAACGTTCACCTTGCAATTCTCCACTGCAGTAAAATTCACCTGCTTTGATATTTTATATTAAGAATGATCACATTTGTCTGTGTATCTGTGCTTTGCTAAAGTTTATTCCTGTTACCCAATCAGATGTACCTTCTCTTCTTTTTTTATATACCAGTCAGTCTGCTTCTCTCTGTGTCTCTGGCTGCTACAACATTATTTTAGTTTTGTTCGTGTCCCGCAGGATTTCACAGCCTGTGCCTCAGCAGCGTGTTGTTGATGTTGCTGCTGGCCCTCGGCGCTCCTCTGGGCTCTCTGTTTGAGCTGCTGTTGCCTCTGGCGGGATGTGCAATAGGAGTGTCATTCCTGCTCTCCGTCTACCTCTACATTCGCTCCTTTTGGGCTCCGGCCCATGCTCTCGCTTTGGGGGGCGACACAGGTGAGCGTTGTTCCGGCATTAAAAAAAAAACAGCTTCGGGTGATGCGGGGTTGTGTTTGGTGGAGGATGCTGGGATTCCTGTGGGGGAGCTGGCAAAAGTGAGAAGCTGCAGTGGAGCTCGAGAGCAGAAACAGCTTCTCATTTTTTAATGGGCAAACTTTACTGGAGCCTGTAAACATCAGGTAAACAGCAGACAGTCTCTTTTTAAATAAGATGACCCTGCTTCAGCAGCTTTTCTCTGCTCCACTGCCTCTGAAGGCATAAATCTGAGAGAATCCTGATTCAGCTGCTGCTGGCTGATGATCACGAAATGGGAAAAATGAGCAAAACATGTTATTTCCAGTCACGCTATTAAAGGTACGGTGGATGTATAATAATTCATTTAATTTTTCATTCATTAATTATTTATTTAATTTACAGCGCATTTCATTAATTGTGACTGTGTGTGATGGTGAATTTATACAATATGATAAAAAATGCTCCGGGAAAACATCTTCCACCCTTAAAATAATGGCCTATGTATTTTTTTGAGTATTTGGCCTAAATCATCACTTGATGATGCTTGAAATCACCTTAATCCTGAGTTGAAAGGATCATACTCTTTTTGACCTATAGGACAAAGTCATGTGCCCATATCAGAATAAAAAAAACCTGACTTGGGCAATTTAACAAGCTTTCATGATGGATAAATCAATGTATTGGTGAGTGATAAGGTTTATTATCATAAAGGCTATAAATAAACAAATAAATCCAATAAATATGTAGCCAAATATAAAGATGCAATGTAGAACAATGGATATTTTATTTTTTGTCAAATATGATTCTTGAATCAATTTCTACTGGTGAGTGATAAAAGCTTTAGGCTATAATGTTTTATAGTAATTAAGTCTAAATGTATTTATTCTAAAGTTATACTTTAATGATAATTTAATATAAAGTTCTGGGCATATCAATAAATTAAATAAATATGTAGCTACATATAAAGAAAGAATGGAAGTTTCCGAATCTTCAGTGACTTCACTTCATTGAAAATTGACCACATCTGAGGTTTCAAAGTTGTTAAAACTGGACGTTGGAAATGAATTAAATTCAATGAAAAACACCTGGGAAAGTGATGAAAAAGGGACCTGACATTAGTTTAATTTAACTCCAGGTTAATATTAGTTTGAGTTTATACTATAGAACAAAAAGTCAGGTTTAAATTTGCCTAAAATCACACCAGAATGTTCAAAAATCATCCTGAGTCACTTTATTCTTTAATGTTACATTAATGACACATGACTTTCACAGTCACCCACTGTTAAGGCCTTTTTGATTAAAATGATTAATTAATATAATAGAATATTCCCTGCATTTGATAAAGTATTTTGTGTTTTCCCAAAAGCTTGAAAAAATGACATAGACCATTATAATAATAGGATGACGATAACACTTTTTTTGTTTATTATTATATCACATGCATCTCTCTGTTTTTTTGTTTTTCAGGAAATCCTCTGTACGACTTCTTCATCGGACGGGAGCTGAACCCTCGGATCGGAAACTTTGACCTTAAATATTTCTGTGAGCTCAGGCCGGGTCTGATTGGCTGGGTGAGTTTGACCTGCAGCTTCTGATGATCGTTTCTGTTCAAATGTTCACACAACGTACCCTGTTTCCAAATCAAAAACCAGGCAGCCATCTTTAATAAAAACTCAGTTACCTTTTCTATCTCTCACAACAATTCCATTTAATTAAAATGAATATCTTCAAAACACCAAAATAAGTGACTTTAATAAATCAAGAATCCACTTATTTGAAGTCCCATCTGAAACCATTCATTATTTAAACACAAAGCAGATTTATCTAAATGATATATCTGGAGTAGATTGATTTAAAACTTTATTTGTAAAGCATTCATCCAGAAACAGTGGCGGTGCTTCCTGAGAACCAGACGAGGCCAACAGGTGGCGATGTTGTCTCATGCATTTTGTGAGTTTGCCGACCAGAATCAGAAACTTCTCTCCCTGATGACCTGACACAGTGAGGGATTTGCTGGAGGAAACATAATCATCTGTTTCTGAGTCATCAGACAAAATAAGACAAAAACCAGACAAAACAAAAAGAATTTTCAGTGAGGACGACATATGAGAAAATCCAAAAATGACCAGAAGGTTCTCTGTATAATCATTTCACCTAATTAAACAGCATAAAGCAGCTTAGTTAATTCTGCATGTTTATTCCTCTGTATTTACAGTATAAACAAAAAAAACCTCTGCACATCTGAATGTTTTAAAGCCATGTACGTAGGAGTGGACAGAACCAGCTCCCACCAGTTGGCTGCAGACAGTGTGTGGGAGATTTTTTCTTTCCTGTTGAATGCTGAAAGTATTTATTTGACATCTTGTCCCACTTATTAGACATTTTAACGGCAAAATCGCCTGGATTGTTTCATGAGTTACTTACAAATTGGGGATTTTCAAAATGGGAATTGTTGAATATAAATCAGTATCAATAAAATATGAAAAAAATACTTCCTCATGTATCAATTCAGAGGATGTTTTATTAAGATTAATTATAGATTTTTACATCAGAGTATATTTACAAAATTGAAAAATAACTTGTCTTTAAGATATTGTTGATCTCAGCTTAGAGAGATGGTGGCTGTTTATTTTGCTATGGTTGAATCCATCAATTAATGGATCCAGGCACCTGGAAGGCACAATAACCCACAGTAGATTTATTAATGCTGCATTTCTTATCAGAGAGCAAACAATGAAAGGTCATCCTCTTATTACCGGAGGCGTTTTCTCTCATCATCTGTGAATGGTCCTGAATGAGGTAGTTTGACAAGGAGAATAGAACAGTCATTGCAAGTTATGGATGCTTAGAAGTTAGTTAGTGGTGTGAATACAAAACTAAACCTTGGCCTGTGAAAGGTAATGTCATTCTGTTTGTATAGGAAATGTTAAATATAATGGTAGTATGAAAGTTACTACAGTTTGATGCCTCTGTATACAGGGTTACTGTAGGGTCTTAAAGACTTAAAAGCATAGAATTAATGACCTTGGAAATGCTGTACTACCTTAAAAAGACTTTTGATATCTGGGTATTAACATATGTGAACTACTTCTCCTTATTGAATTCGCCTCAAAGGTTTCATCTGTCAACCACTTTTATTTTAATTTAAATAACATATCCTAAATAAAAAAGGTGAAACCGTCATGGCCCAAAACTTCTGTCTTGCCATATTTTTATAAAGATATTTTTGGTGCCTTTGCTCTGATTTGGAGTGTTTGCAGTGGTGGTCGAGCAGGTTAGTGGACGACGCAGCAAATCGAACCTCATCACTAAGCATCCTGTAAACAGCTGTTTCATAAAAAAATCTGTTAAAATCATCACAAAATAAAAGTTCTTCCTGTTTGTCTCCTCTCAGGTCGTCATCAACCTCTGCATGATGATGAAGGAGGTGGAGCTGCGAGGCTCCCCCTCCCTCGCCATGATACTGGTCAACAGTTTCCAGCTGCTGTACGTGGCGGACGCTCTGTGGAACGAGGTGAGTGGAACCAAAAAATAATAGAATATACACAATATCTTATAGATTTATTAGACCCCTATATATATATATATTTTACTGTATATATGATGAGAGAGTGTATTAATACTGTTCTTTGTTCAAAATAATGCTCAATTCACAGAGAAACATACAGAGCCTGTATTCAGAAACTGTGCCTTAAAACGAGCAGTCATAACTTATGTGAAGTTGTGATGTCACTACTATACAGTCACCACCAACAGCCATTTAAAGAGGAGGAGGAGAGGCTTAGAAAGAAGCTTGAGAAAAGAAGAGTAAAACTATACTGAGATGATCTTTGCTGCTTAAAATCTTGTTAGGGATGTTGAAATTCCAAATAAAAAAAGAGGAAAGTGTAGAATATGGGACATTTAAATGGTGCAACAAGTAATACTTAATAACTTTCTGCAGAAATGGATTTAAAGTGAAAATTTGATCCAAACATTTCCTACAAGTGCCACATGTTTTGCTGGCTAGAGCTCTAGAGTTAAGCCCATGATCTAGACCTAGTTATTCAGGAGTTCATCCTACAGCAACATAATCCACATCAGACCTCTGGGCTGTCACATCATCATCTGTCAGATGAGACATTAAATTATAACAATTTTGATAAAAACTGCAAAATCAAGGTGTTCTAAAACGTTTGACCGGTGGTGTTCAGTTTACTTTTGACAAACAAACGTTAACGGTGTATTTTTGTGATCTGAGTTTAACCTTCTGTGATATCAGGAGGCCGTTCTGACGACCATGGACATTGTGCATGATGGTTTTGGCTTCATGCTGGTCTTCGGGGACCTGGCCTGGGTTCCCTTCACATACGGCCTGCAGGCAGCTTTCCTGGTTGTGAACCCACAGGCTTTAAGTTTCCTCAGAGCTGCAGCGATAATAGCACTGAACGGTAACCACCCGTCAACTTTGTTCTTATCAGGCTGTTGTATGTTGAATATGGTGATGTCCATTAGTTTTTTTTTCTTTCCTCTTTACCATCAGGTATCGGATATTACATTTTCAGAAAATCCAACTCCCAGAAGAACCAGTTTAGACGAGACCCAACACACCCAAGTGTTGCAAGTCAGTCAATCTTTTCAATGTTTTCTCTAACTCAAGACAAAAAATACATTTCTAACTAGTTTTATATTGTAGGAGGATTAAATATAGAATATTTTTCATTTTTATTTGACATTTTGTGTAAAGAAAAGTGCACATTCCATGTGATTTTTGTAAAAACAAATGTTTAAATGACATGAAACCAACATGAACACAGAATGTAGATTTTCAGAGACCTGATAAATGTAGAATCAGATGATGCAGCATGGGCTCCTGTCCCAGTAGAGGGAGACAGGGAGTTGAATGATATTTAGTGGATGTCTGTACTGATGTGCTACCAACACACTGCGTTTGCAGGACTGGAGACCATCGCCACGGCAACAGGGAAGCGGTTGCTGGTGTCCGGCTGGTGGGGCCTCGTACGTCATCCTAATTACCTCGGTGACCTCCTCATGGCCTTGGCCTGGTCGCTGCCATGTGGTGAGACGGCTTAAAAAACACACAGCACCAATTATACAATCACAGAACACAGATTAGTATTTTTCCTTGCATCATCTCTAGAGATAATAACTCTCCAGACCAGTGGTTCTCAAACTTTTTAAGGTCAAACAACCCTTAAACTCACAAAACTAGACTTCAGACCCCATCTGATAAGAATTTAGCTTTTAGATGTTTTAAAACAGAAAGTGTAAGAAACAGACCAAAGTTATGGAGGACTGAAATTTTAAATTTGTTAAATTTTAAAAATCTTAACTTTTTCATTCTTTATTATATTGCAGCCATTTACTAAAATCATTTAACTTCATTTTTCCTCATTACTGTACATATGGCCATGTGATAGTTTTTCTTTTTTAATAGATCTGCAAAATTGTTACCAATTTTGTGTTTTTCTGTCAATATGAGTTGTTGTGTGCACATTAATGAGGGAAAAATTAACTTTAATGATTTTAGCAAAGGGCTGCAACAGTGAAAAATTTAAGGGGGTCTGGATACTTTCTGTACCCACTGTACCAGTAAATGTTCATTTTTATTTAATTTTCCATGTAATTAATTCATAAAATTACTTTATTTATGTATTATTTTCCCATTTATTTTATTTTTTCCATTTTATTTTGTAATTGAATAATGTTAAAAAGTATATATATTTATTTATGTATTGGTTCATTCATTTTCACCCCAATATATAGAATAGAAACTAAAGTTTTAAATTAAATAAATTCACATGCAAAGGGAAAATAACACACAATCAATAGGAAATAAATACTCCTAAATTAAATGTATTTATTTTAAATTATGGCAGTTCTCTATACAAATGGTTCCACATTCTGTCATTGTGGAATTACAATGAAAATAAATTATTCCCACTTTTTTTTTTTTCTGGGGACTCACAGGCACCTTTCTAGGCTCCTCAAAATTGGTTTCAGGGACCCCCAGAGATGGAAAAGGGGAATCATTTAAATTATAAGTCCATCTGTAAATAACACAATGACATTTTTGTCATGGGTTTCATAAATCTTCTTTAAAATCTAAAAACAAGAATCTTATCAGATGGGGACTCTGGTACAAAATCGTATTAAATAGGTGGTCAGTGGTCTGATTTGTGTCAGTTTAGGGGTCCTAGACATGAAAAATATTGAGAACCACTGGTTTAGGCAATGAAACGGCCTCCATCCAGTAGCTGCATATTCTCCAATGTGACTAACTCATAGCGAGAGATAGAGAGAGAGATAGAAGATTACTTCAATTGAAAGCCCAAAGGTGCTAATAAGCACACATTTCACAACAAAACTGCAATTGAAATCAATGTTCACAGGCTGTTTAACGCCGGCAGAAACGGCACAGAGAGGCTTTCAATTATGACAGTTTTGATACTTTTCACTTATCTGTTCGTACCAAACAGAGTTTTATACCCAGCACTAGACGTTGTGATTGCTATCAGAGTTCCTCCTTGTCCTTATTACATAATTATGTCTGCAACTGATGCAGAAGCAGCTACAGTCGGCTCTTTGTTCCTCCGTAAGCTGCCCTTTTGTTACCTTGATAACTGAGCGTCTAATACGGAGACTCTCAGACCTTTTGTTGCCGCTGACACATACTGCTCATTGTTATTCAAACTTTGTGATTCACTTGCTTTCGGAGCTGAAAGGTACAGTAGCTGCTGCCACCGAGCGTAAAATCCTGCACTGCGGTGAGGGAGACAATTATATAGATAATTATATAGATCATGACAATAACGCGTTCCAGACGGATGAAAGCTATGAGGAGGAACAGCGGTCACAGGCTATTTACTGGAAAACAATGGGATGACTCAACCGGTGTTCACTTCAGGGCTTTTTGTAGAACAACTTAAAAACTCCCCCCTGCACAGATAGGGAATATAATGAGGGATGTGGACTTGATTGCATATTGTTTGAAATGAAAGTTACGTCAGAAACATTTAATCTATCTATAGTACAAATGAAAAACGTGTTAATTAATCGCGTAAAAGAACTGTATCCTTTTTTCCTTTATTCTTACAGTCTTTGTTCTTCACTCTCTGCAGGGTTCTCACATCTTCTGCCTTATTTCTACGTGACATATTTCACCATTTTGCTCATTCACCGAGAGGACCGTGATGAGAGACAATGCAGGGCCAAATACGGACTGGCCTGGGACACCTACTGTCGACGTGTCCCCTACAGAATCTTCCCTTACATATACTGAAAAAAGAGATAAAGTGGATGAAACCCTTGCATCTTCTCAGGTTCAGAAAAAAAGGCAGCAATAACTTGAAATCCATTAATCTAGATCTTGAGTCACATGGACACTTTCAGTTTTAATCAGCCTGATTCAAGAGGCGACAATCCAGAAACAAAATGACGCTTGATGAATTACTATTTCAATTTAGGCTAATTAATTAGTTTTATTCGAACCGGCTGGATTTTGATATAATTCAGTCTCCTCTACAACATAAAAGGCTAAAGTAAGGTAGCATATTGGTAACGGGAAGTGGAAAATGGAGAAGAAGTTTCTTTTAAATAGATGTTCATAGATTATATTGCTATTACAAGAAAATACTCTTCTTCAAACAGAGTCATTTTGTATCTAGCAGCCTTGTGATTCCTTTCTTATGAAAATTAGATGAGTTCTGGGAAAAAATGGAACCACAATGGACCAAAGAAGCCTTGATATTTGGCTTTTTTTTTTTTCTTCAAATTTTGGAGCGCTAATATTAACTCTATACTAAACAATTCTAACTTTCTTCTTTTCTAGCATG
Source organism: Lepturacanthus savala (assembly GCA_030544235.1). NCBI lineage: Eukaryota > Metazoa > Chordata > Actinopteri > Scombriformes > Trichiuridae > Lepturacanthus > Lepturacanthus savala. The sequence continues at coordinate 7,090,702 of CM060479.1, read as the reverse complement.
TTAGGGCCCCTTGGGTCCCAAATAAATCCCAATGAAACCATATTTGCTACAGCATGAAATCATGGTTCCAATTTTCTAAGGCTTTTAAACTGAAGGCTAGGCTTCAAAATTATAGTTCTTTTTTTTTTTCTTTTTTTTTTGCAGCTGATTGAGACATTTTATCATTTTTATCCCTTTAGGCCAAATCAATGCCAATAGAATTCTCTATTGTGGATGCTGTAGCCAAGTGTATCTGTGTGTGTATCAGTGTGTGTATTGGGGGTGGGGGGACGGGGGGGTATTGCATTATATTTAATACGTTTTGAATTTTTTTTTTTTACTATTTTCCAGCTTTTTGAGTTATTTCAATCATATTCATTCAAATCGATTGACTCATTCTTCCAGTCATTATTATGTAAAAATGTGCTCATGTTTTCCCTGAAGAACAAATGCATGTTGTTTCCCTGGTTCCCACCAAGAGGCTTTAAAAGCAGCATTTCATGCATTATTGAGTTTTGCAGGCAAATGTAACACATTTATTCATCTGGATATGTTTTTCTATTGATGTGGATGTCTAAGGTCAGTCATATCATATACAGTACATGTATGTATGTTATATGCATGTATATGTATGCAGTTTTAGCGAATGTTATGTCTACTTTTTTTTTTTTTTTAAGCTTATCGTTATTATTTGCACACTGCACAAGTACCAGTATTTGTGTGCCACATGCAAAAAAAGATTTGGTTATTAGGAGAGCAAAACTTATTTTAAATACAATTTCAATCATCTCATAATTAAAGTATTTTCACTTATTGTAGTTTTTTAATTGTACTATTATTGTAGTATGATGTTACTAGACATTAGACATATCCCTAGTTTGAGCATCACTGTTCTGAAAATGCGAAACTCCTCAATACAGTGCAATCACATGTAAACATCAGTGCCTTTAATCAAAGAATTATCATCATCAAATCATATCATTTTGATCATTATTATTTATCAATGTCTTATTTCTATGCAGAATTAGCTGGTTGCATTTTGAAATCACAGCGTTCAACTTGGTTCCACACAGGAAGTGAAAGTGAATCTTAAAAAGAGATTAATCAGGCGATGACATAATGATGCAGTGAAACAGAGAAAGAAAATGTTTTTATATTTTTTATTTTAATTCCCCCACAGCTTTTATGTTCCTTAACACAGATAAAACACCCACACCTCAACATAACTCCCCACAGTGATGCAGGGAGCTGTCGCTGCTACACCCTGCACCGTCTCTGCAGAGAAAAACCACCAACACACACTTTGTGGGTCAGAAGTGATGATTCATACTTTTCATGAGTCTATATGTTGTTTTTAGGGAAATCCTGCATACTCTACCTCTAAGAGTACACTGTGAAATACTGTTGAAATAAATTTTAAATAATGAACACTCAACCACGCATCTTTGTTATGCTTTTTTAGAGCGTTAGATTTAAACCTTGGAGCATTGTAAGGAATTCAAAAATCAATATTGTGTTAGTATAGTTGGTTTCTAATCTAATCACCTTGTATTATATATGTACAGTTCTTTTGTATGAACATTTAAGACCAAGATGGCACAATCCTTTAACATCTAAAACTGTTAAGATGTCAATTATCTGTCATCATTATCGTGTTGGATGGATTCTCCTGCCGGTGAACAGGCCTTAATAGCAGTAATTTCAAGCAGTACACACTGCTGGTGGATGTTACCAGGTTAGGTTTGGGGTTAGGGTTGGGGTTAGAGTTAGGGTTTGGGCTGGGGTTAGGGTTGGGGTTAGGGTTGAGGTTGGGGTTAGGGTTTGGGCTGGGGTTAGGGTTTGGGTTGGGGATGTGATTAGGGTTGGGGTTAGAGTTAGGGTTTGGGCTGGGGTTAGGGTTGGGGTTAGGGTTGCGGTTGGGGTTAGAGTTAGGGTTTGGGCTGGTGAACAGGCCTTAATAGCAGTAATTTCAAGCAGTACACTCTGCTGGTGCATGTTATCAGTCCATATTTATTTTACTGTAATCATTATATTTATTTAAAACCTTAGCAAATACCTTGACCTCCTTTACAATGGTTGCAAAGTAAAGAATAAGAGCAGAAACATCCAAGCTGGAAGGATGAAATAAACATGACTACATCGATTAAATAAATCAAGGTCAAATAATAATGCCAAAAGCAAAAATTGCAAGAATTGAGAATGAGATAAATAAATTAAACAATTGTAAAATTAATATCAGTGAATAAATCTAGCAGAAATCACACATAAGTATTATTAATTAACTTAATAGAAAGCAGATCTTCCTAACTCGGTATGAATCCTTGGCACCTGCACGGCGAGTCATGTCCAAGTCGAACCTTTTGTAAAATAGCTTTTAAAATAAATAATAAGAAATGCTGATCCCTCCTTGTTTAAAGAGCAGGCGAGCCAGTTTATTGTTCCATAAGAACCGTATCAGCAGTAATGAATCTTAATACAGAGTGATGGATCTAAAGGTTTGGAAGTAGAACTTGTGGCCGCCCATCAATAACATCTTCAGGAAAACTACTTCAACAATTTATTTCTAAAAAGAGCCCAGTTTCAATGTCAGCTTTGATAACAACGTGCAAATATGGACCTAAATATATAAAGGATTGCACTCTTTAATGTTATGGTATGGAATGAATTTCAAAACTACTATAGTCTATATTTCTTGGAGTCAAAAACAACATTCATTTTGTCTTTGAACAGTTTATGACTAGTTTGAAGTTGTGAAGGTGTTATTGAAGATGAGCCACTTAATTATTTAAAGCACTTAAACTTACTTTGTGGAAGAGTTCCCAGAATCCTCCGAGCCAGAAACCTAAAAAGTGAGAAAAAAGATGAGCAGAGTTCTACATCTACTTGGCAGATTGCAGTTCCACCTCTGGGAAATCCATGATAGGATTAATGACAGAAGGAAGGGAATATTTCATCCAAATAGGAACTTTAGAACTTGCCATATTTTTTTATGTACTTACCTGGAAACCCATAAATATATTAAGAAGTGGAGGACTGGAAACGGATTTTACAACAAAACTTAAAGTAATTAGAACTTTTCTGAAAATACTTAAAATGTGTTGAATCTGTTTAACAAATGAGAATACAAAGAATTAAAATCATTTGTCACTGAAAAGGATATTTGAAATTGAAAATTGACATTTAAGATTGAAAAGAACATTTAACATTAAAAACATTTGACATTGAAAAAGATATTTGATATTGAAAAGTGACATTTGTCATTCAAAGGATCATATGAAATTGAAAAGTGATATTTGAGACTAAATAATGATATTTGACACAGAAAGGGACATCTAACATTAAAATGGACATTTGAAATTGAAAAAAGACATTTGAGATTTAAAAGGAACATTTGAGATTGAAAGAGACATTTGGCATCGGAGAGGACAATTGAAATTGAAAAGTGACATTAAAATTAAAAAGCGATATTTGGCACTGAAAGGGACTTTGAATTGGAAAGTGATATTTGAAAGTGAAACCCTTTTCATTTTCAAATATCACTTTCCAATGTTTAAATTCAACATATGAGATTGAAAGGGACATGTGACATTGAATGAGTAATTTGACAAAGGGGCATTTATCATTGAAAGGAACATTTAATGTTGGAAAGGCTATTTGAGAAGAGATTTAACACTGAAAGGGACATTTGAAATTGAAAACAACATTTGAAATTGAAAAAGGGGGTTAGGGTTAGGGCTAGGTCTTGTGGCCTCCCAGGTGTTGCAGAGCTACAGCTGTGAATGGGAGTTGAACCCTATTCTACCGCATCCCTGTCCAGGAGAAGGTGGCTGAGCCATAGACTGTGTATGACAACCAGCAGTGGGAGAATCCATCTGGTGACATCAGTAAGGATGGGATGTTGGTGGATATACATAAAAGGGGGGTTTGAAGCGCTATGTAGAAGCTTGTTCCCATACCGGGAGTTGAACCCAGGGCACTTGGGTGAAAACCAAGAATGCTAACCACTGGACCATATGGGTTGGGGTCAAGGTTAGGGTTGGGGTTGGGGCTGGGGTTAGGGTTGGAGTTGGGGTTAGGGTTGGGGTTTGGGCTGGGGTTGGGGTTAGGTTTAGGGTTTGGGCTGGGGTTAGGGTTGGGGTTAGGGTTAGTGTTAACCCTAATCTGGCCAACTGTCAAGTCCCCAATGCCCCCAGCAGGGGGTGGGGGAAAGAAAGAATAAGGGTTGGGGGAGGTATAGGAGGGGACAGGTCTTGTGGCCTCCCAGGTGTTGCAGAGCTACAGCTGTGAGTGGGAGATGAACCCTATTCTACCACATCCCTGTCCAGGAGAAGGTGGCTGAGCCATAGATTGTGTATGAAGACCGGGAGTGGGAGAATCCATCTGGTGACATCAATAACAAAAATCAGGATGGGATGTTGGTGGATATACATAAAAGGGAGGGTTGAAATGAAAGCGCTATGTAGAAGCTTGTTCCCATACCAGGAATTGAAACCAGGGCACTTGGGTGAAAACCTGGAATCCTAACCACTAGACCATATGGGTTGGGGTTTTGATTAGGGTTGGGGTTGGAGTTGGGGTTAGGTTTAGGGTTTGGGTTAGGGTTATGGTTGGGCTGGGGTTTGGGTTGGGGTTAGGCTTAGGGTTGGGGCTGGGGTTAGGGTTTGGGCTGGGGTTGGGTTTAGGCTGGGGTTAGGGTTTGGGGTTAGGGTTGGGATTTGGGCTGGGGTTAGGGTTAACCCTAATCTGGCCAACTGTCAAGTCAACTGAGCCATAGATTGTTTGTGACAACAGGGAGTGGGAGAATCCATCTGGTGACATCAGCGTAAGGATGGGATATTGGTGGATATACATAAAAAGGGGGGGTTGAAATGAAAGTGCTACGTAGAAGCTTGCTCCCATTCCAGGAGTTGAACACAGGGCACCTGGGTGAAAACCAGGAATCCTAACCACTAGACCATATGGGTCAGGGTTAAGTTCAGGGTTGGGGTTAGTGTTGGGGCTGGGGTTAGGGTTGGGGTTAGATTTTTGTGCTTGTTTGATATACATAAAAAGGTCGGGTTGAAACGACTGTGCTATGTAGAAGTAATTGTAGACAAATTTCAAAGCTTGTTACTATACCAGGAGGTGAACCCAGGCCACCTGGGTGATATCCTGGAATTCTCACCACTAGACCAACCACTTGGGGTTATGGTGAGGGTTGGGGTCATGTTTAAGTTTGGGGTTGGCGTTGGGGTTAGGTTTGGGGTTGGCACTGAAAGGGATAAAGACAAATTCTCCTTCAATTTACTTGTTTAAAGAACCAAGAACCTAATCCTAAAACTCTCACCCCTTAATCCTATTAACAGACATGTTAATAGGATTTGTCTGAACATTTTCCCTTTTTATTATACATCCACCCTCATGTTTGTTGCGACTAATGTTTCTCTCACATTTAAATTACAGAGCACTCTGCTGATGCACACTTTTTCACCTATTATGCCCATTTACAGTAAAGGTGACTTCACCTACACAGCACTCAAGCTATTACGTGTTGTTGTTCAGACGCTAAGTACTAATTAGAAATATGTTTGGACTTGTTGCCATGGTGATTGGATTTATATTTACCATATGGCACTGGCTGACACTAATGAGAGGTGACGATAGTTTAAAACACACAGTGCTAAACTGCTGCTTCACGTCTATAGAGGAGATTATGAGAATTTTAGGCAAAAAACATCCAAAATCTAAAACTTTCCAAAGATACACATTTTTCTTTATTATATTTAATGTGTCAGAATCAGTTTAATGTGTCTCAGTTTTGTTAATCAGGCTGTGGTGCTGCAGGAATCTGAAAAAATAGCTGTTGCATTTTCATAGAAAGTTAAACAGATCATTCAACAGCCGCACCAGTGTTAGAATGTTATATTACAGCAGCTGATCATCAGGAGTAAAATTAGACCCCATCATGATCATTACTCTGAGCCAAAGGAACACAGGAGAAACCTCAGATATAAACGCCTCAGGGCTTCATTCAGAATAATTTTATCTTTGATTTTATCCTAAATAATTAATTTTAAAACCCATTGTGGGTAAAGTAAAAAGACCACTACAGCTGAACAATACTCCTATGAATGAAACTTTACATTTCAGTTCAGCAAAACCACATTTCCATGGTCAACATTTCAATTCCCTCCCCCATAACTAATACATGATGTAATAATAATGTCATTATCATTATTAGTAGAAGTAAGGCAATTCATTCAGATTGAACTTGAACTTTAATTACAGATGAGAGCAATGGATATTTTTTCCTAAATGAGACGGCAGCTGACAGAGTGAGTCATTCTCAAGCCTCTGTCTGTAATAGACGAGCCGCCGTCCAAATGGAAGCATAAGCGTGAACATGTTTGACACATTCTTGGACACAAAAAGCTGCTGTTAAGAGAGAAAAAAAGCATTTTTACTGCTCCTTTTTTCCAGGATGAAAACATAATTTGTGAAATGACAAAACAGTCTGTAAAACAATCAAACTAAATTGATTAAATGAATACAGTTCACTTGCAGACAATGTTAAATTTTCTTTTTATTATTCTTCCTTCTTTTTAAAATGAAAATGGTCAGTCTGTTCATAGAATAATCAAACAAAATTCAAATGTGAACAGTTAAGACAACTGTTTATTTTTTCATTCATCTTCTTCTTCCTTCTTTTTAAAGTTATGACTTCTTGCTGTGCTTTTTTTTTTGTCCTTGATCACTCTGCCTCTTTTCGGTTAATAATCTACACTTGATGAATCTTTCTGACAAAGATGAGAAGATCACCGGAGCTCTTCAAACCCTCAATGGCGCCATATCCTTGAGTCCACACATGGGTCCTGGAGATGCTGGAGGTGAAGTGGCTGCTTCTTAGAGACAGAGAAGCTTCTGAAGGCTTTTGGCCTGCAGCTTCTACAGGGAACAACAATTATAAAACACCGAAAAGTGGTTTGATCATTGCCTAAAATGCAATTTACATTAGAGGTGTTTGATTTCACCAATGTAGCATTTACAAGCAGGTAATAGACAGTTATTACATGATTTATAACTCCCTATAACAGAGTTGTTTGCAATTATAAATACTGTAAATCATAAATATAACTCCTCCTGTGGGCAACAATAACTAGATACAGGTGAATAAACAGATCAAGAATGACAATATCAGAAAAATTAGCTATAATAACATAAAATATGCACTAAAAACTAATACTGTGAACAATAATTATAGTATATTGTTGTATTAGCGGGTGTTTGAATTCAGGTCTTCATCATATCAAAGCATGAACTAGGGAGGTAGAGAAATAAAACAGATTAAAAGAAGAAGATTAGCCCTCTGTTGCATAGCATTGCCATATGGCAAATAAATGCAAATTTTGTCATATAGGGCTCTTGACCCAGAATGCATTTGTTTACTGCAACAAATATGCCCTGGAGGTTCAAAAGATTTTCATCAGTCCATGAAAAAGGAGTAAAAACAGTATTTTCTGTTCATATGATGTGATTATTTTTTTTGTCCTTCAAAGTAAAAGCCTCAATTTAACGAAACAGTAAAACATAGATTTTTATATTACCGCTTTTAAAGTAATATTGAGCCAAAGTAATTGCTGCCATATGGCAACGCTATGCAATAGAGGGTTAGAAGTCGTCCACCCAGATGGTAGCTGGACTATTATGGTTTCCCTATACATGTATGTACAGCCAAAATAACATGCAGCATCCTGGGGAGCCTTGCATAACAATGAATTGACATAATGTGTGTCATTGTGTGTGTGCTTGCGTGCACGCTCCTATGCCTGCGCACGCACTCGCCAATTGTGAATGCCAATCTTGTAGTTTCGAGCCCATCAGTTGTAGCCAGTTTCCATGGTAACGTCTCTCCGAGAGCACAGACGTAGGAGAAAAGGGGAAAGGAGTTGAGACAATTATCGCGGTGGAGGGTGCTGGAAAAAGGAAGAGCCCGTGATGAGTGTGAACCAGTGTGAACCGTGGGATGAGACAGAACAAGAAACAGATGCATGTGTTGCCTGTGAGCAAGTGTGTGTGTGTGTGTGTGTTCACATCCTGGGATGAGCAGGCTGGGGTTGCGGTTGTCATGACTACATACATGAAACTGTGATGTTCTGGCCTTTAATATTAATTGAAAAAAAAAAAAAAGAAAAAAAGAATGTGCAAAAAAAGCAGCTGCCAGGCATGTAATCTGTGGCTCCAATTTGAATTGCATTTTTTCTTGTTTGAGTGAGAGCCTCAGAGTGAGTCAACAGGAATCTCTAATACAATTTAGTTTCCATGGTGACAGCAGGGAATAATAATGTCCTTTTCAAACAAGAGGAAAAACGCCAGCTCGAAGCATCGCTGCGACTCTGTTTTTCTGTCTGAATCATTATTTAGACGAGGGATAACCTGGCAAACCTTACAGACCCTACAAAGGAGTCCCTGAGACAGCTTCGAGACACACTCAGCATATGAGTTGCTTCTTCTTTTTTTCCTCCTGTTTTGTGAAATTTCTATCAGGGATCTCTTTCTCTGGAGATGAACTGGTTCTACTTAGTTCTGTTATGCAATCTAATAGGCGTTCATGCTCTATAATTTAATATATCGGTATTCTGGAGGTAGAGACTTTAATGAAATCTTTCATCCTCGTCGCGCCGCCCCTCCAGGAGAAGCTCTTTTCACATCATAGAACTTGGTTATTTTCGTGCCAAGAGGTTGTGCAAATGTCAGTGAACCCACTTTTAAAATGCAGCTGTCCTTCAACAGCTTTCGACGTCTCCTTATTCGTCTGCTGCAGCGCTCGCTGTCCCCACTTATACATTCCTCTTATGATCCTCAAAAAATATATTATATTATACTTATACTATATTATACGTTCCTAAAAAGTCAGGAAATAAGAAACCTGGAGATGATGATTTTGGCATTAGTGTTTTATTAGAATACATGTGAACTGCTGTTTATGAACTGTACATCATAGTGTAACCTAATAGATATAAAGGAATCCACCGAATCTATTATATAGCGTACATTGATGATAAATGTATAAAAGACAGATACAAATAGATATACTTAAATACAGTTTTCTAAAATGCTTTGTTCAGAGCCACTACATAATGACATTCAACCCCAGCTGTGTTTCTCCTCCTTCCCTCGTGTTCCTGTGCTTTAGTAGTGATTGTCCAGACTTAACACACTCACGTTGTTGGCAGAGTTTCTGAGGTCTCGGTGTCCTGTGATTACCTTCATGGGGACGGTTTTTAATTGGCCCAACATGTCCTGTCTCCTGTTTGTCCTGGCATCAACGTCCACTGAAATAACAATGACTGGTACAGTTGCTTTGGTGGAGAAACTGGTGCAAAATGTTTGAAGTTCAAATCAGTCGGAGTTGCTCCCACTGATGTTAAATGACATCAAAAGGATTATGATTGACACAGGAGGGGTGTGTGTGTGTGCGTGTGTGTATGTGTGTGTGTGTGTGCTGAAGTTCTAATACAGAGCCTTTTGGAAATGATTGTATTTAAACACTGATCATCAACAAGTTTATGACGCATTGATGCAGAATGACTAATATAGCAGCTGTGAATTAAGGACAAAATGTTTTTTTTAAACTTGAAAATGTTCTGTAAATATGTTATGTGACATGTTCTGGATTGTAGAGCATGCCAGTAAATACAAATGAAAGAAAAAATTCTTTATTCTAACATATATTTTTAAGTGATGTATGCCTCCACATTTGGATAAGTCTCGAGATATTCCATATTTTTTCTCATTGTCTAAATATCCAATGAAAAGACCAACAACAATGATTAATTTATCCTACTAATATATATTTTCTGTGTGGCAAAAGCCTGATATATTTAATATTACTACTGTGCCATAGAGCTCAAATATTGTTCAAAACCTATTAAAACACATCAGTGAGTGACATGTTCCCTGCTTATGATGAACATGGTCACTCTGTACTTTATTTTGAGTCAGACCCACATAACACGTGTAAATATTCACTATTGTATTATAAATGTGTATTAATGTGCTTAGAACTACATTACCCAGTTGTTTTATGAGCCTTTAAAAAATTAAATAAATATTTCTGAACTGTTTCAGTCTTTTCAAAGGATCTGCTGACAATAAGAAACGAATAGAATTAAACCAGACTTATTCTTTAATCCTGATATTGGTATTCAAATAAAGTTAATATTCATGTGCTTCCAGTTTAGATCTAAGTTTCTAATTATGCCAACATACACAAAATGTATTGCACAATAAATAAGACATGTTTGCTCCATAGGAAAAGTCTCCAGCAGGGATTTTTTCCCATTTAAAATATTAACGTCAGTGATCAGTACTGTTGATTGTTCATGTAAAGTCATACTGACGTGTGTACTTTTAATTATTTGACATAATTATAAACTACTCCAGCAGTACTTAGTAAAGATACCAGACATGTCGTCATCACCATTTACTCCAAGTGTATGACTAAAATCACAGTTTGTTCTCAGGCCCCAGATCAGTTTCTGTTTTTCTACTGATGTTAAGAATCACACGATTTATCCATCACGCATCTACCGATAGATCAAACTAATGAACACATAAGCAGCACCAGGTGATCGTAGCAACATTAGCGTCATTACTGTCTGATTGAAGAGATGTTTTCACATTTCTGAAATAACCGCGACAATATCCTAGAGCCACTATTGTCTCATCTGCCACTGGTGTCCCTCTCACTGTTATTACATACAATGAATAACACGGCATCCTACTACACTGCTAGTTTTGAATTGCTTTTTGTACATAAGATTTCTATATTCTAACTCAGATCAGAGAAATGTTACTGTGCTAAAATGACTACAGTATAGATGCAGATGAGTAGAGATTTCACCGTAAATAGGAATAAGGCGCTCCCTGCACACTAAAAAATACAACAGAACTATTTTTTTCTTTTTTTTTTCTTTTTTAAAAGAAAAAACATTGTGCCAAAACAAAAAGTGACAGTCTGACTGTGAACGCTGCAGACACCTTCTAACTAATCATTTTTATTTTCACTCCTGATTGACTTTTTGAATTTGGCACAATGTTTATTCAGATATAAACTTTTGGCATTATACGTTGTTGGAAAGCATGAGCCTGGCATGTAGCATAAAATGCATCCTTACAGCTATGGAAATACTTATTTCGAATGCTCATACATGACAAGCATTGACCCCTTGGAGTCAAACTTATGATTAATTCCTTGTTTTTTTTCTGAGAGTGTGAATTTGACTTTTGGCAGAGGTTAGTCCATGTTTCATCTCCATCATAGTTAAAAGTGTCTTTGCATTCACCGATCTGTTATTTCCCTGCCAGACGTTTTACATTTCATACAGTGCTTTTAAGTTCTCCTTTACAATTTAACCTGTGTCTCCTTATGTAACTGGAACACAATCAAAATCTTGGTGTTAGATATTTGACCTGTCATCTTAAATGGACTAATACCAGAACAATCTTGCTTTTAGTACATTTTTTAAATCAAAGATTACTTATTATTTTATTTTCCTAAGTCTTCAGAGGATCACAGTGAGTTTGTGTGAATGGATCAGTAAAAGCAGCATGGGATAACTCCAGCCCTTCAGAAATATTGTTAAATCATGTAATGGGTCAAAAGGGAAAACAAACACCAGCTGTGGCCGCTTTCGGTTTCATTTCAGTCCTTCAAAATTCTTATCCAGCCGTCCCGACAGCAGCATCTGGGATATAGCGATATAACACCTTTACATTCACATCATCACTCAGATTGGTCCTCGTGTTCTCGTCCCAAAGTTGGACCATTGAAAACCCAAGATAGAGATGAGAAGGATACATGGAGAGAGAAGACGTCCTCTGTGTCTTTTTTATATATTCATTCCTCTCCGGACGTCCTGTCTGTTAGAAGCTGACCAAGGCGTAGACCATACTTCAGCAGGAAATAGACCATGGCAACAGATGGAAAACAACAGAGCAGTGAGTGTGATGCTTTTATTCATCTTTTTACATGCATCAAAGTGTTGTGAATGCAGGCTCACCTGTAGAGATAATAGAAGAAGGAGAGCAGATAAAAGCCCAGCTTACACCAGGACTCCTTCTGACAGTAGTTGAGAATGTCGGCGTTCATCACGCTGACAGGATCGTACATGACCTCTGACCCGTCGGCCGGCCGGTGGAAAAACCTGGAAAGTGGAGATGTTGATTTTAATCACGATTTCAATTAGCGCGTCCCTCTATACACTTATGTAGATATTGAACCAAAACCAGATATTTGCAACTAGAAAACTCATTTACCACGTTAGCAATGTATAGAGTGTATTTCTGATTAGTTTAAAGTTATCATCATTGAAAAAAATAGTGCTTTTCTTTCAAAATAAGGAGATTTCTCAGTGACCCTCCACTTTTAAATGGTAGTGTATATGTAAATATGGATCAGTGACAAAACTCCCATGTGGTGTAACCCTAAAAACTTGGTACCAGATACTTTAACTCCCTTAAAAAGGTTTTAAAGAATTAAAAAAAACATGCTATCAACAACGTTTATATTGTAGGTGGATTATATATTTAAAATGCACATTTTAAATGCACAAAATCATGATTTTTGTAAAAATTTATTTTTTTATGACAATAAACCAACATGAACACAAATTGCACATTTTGAGAGATCTGATGATTGCTTCTTAAACTTGTATTTGTAAAAGTTTTTGACTTTCTCACCTTGCCAAACATTATTTGTCACTGACGCATATATATATATATATATATATATATATATATATATATATATATATATATATATATATATATATATATATATATATATGGTGTGCAAGATTTGCTATAAGATGATATCTACATGACAACACAACAAACCTGTTTACCCTCTCAAACAAAAGCACAATCATTTATGCTGAATAAATGCATTGTTTGACTAAAAACTAATCGTTTGAAGAATCGTGATTGACCAAGATAATGGTGATAGTGATAATCGAGCAGGTCTGCTGCATACTGTACCTCCACAGATGGTAGAAGAGCAGCGGGATGTTTAGGCCCAGTGTGACCCACTCTCCAGCGCACATGAACATCAGGCAGAAGAGGCCGTGGATGGAGTACTCCGGTACCACCAACTAACCACAACAGACACAGGCTGTCAGCCTATAGCTCTGCACTTTATACAAAAACACAGCAACTGCAACCGTTATGTAATCGCAACGGGTCCTCGGAAAACACTGGAACACTCATGGGTTGCGTGTTGTGACATATCTACATCCTACGAAAACCAAAATCACATGGCAAGGTGTTAATGTTACTCATAGCTCACTGCTGCTGAAAGAGTGTAAATATAGTTTATTATCAACTTGTGGAATCTCAGATTCTTTCTGTTACAGCAACTTTACTAAAATTTCTTAAATATAAACACAACACTGATATCATCTCTAAATTTATATGAACTTGTTAGTAAACAATACGATTTTTATATATTTATACATCCAGCAGAGTAACGTTTATTTAAAGTCATGTTTTTAATCCCTCTGATAAATCTAAATCCAATATTCACTCGTTTTAGTGTATTTCCTGTATTTCTAGCACTGAACTTTTTCTGCCATTGACATTTTATATCTGAATCTTTAGCCTCTGAATGTAACTTGAATTTTCAATGGCTCGTTTTCAGTTTTATTTTCAATGTTCACAAATTCAGAAGCACAAATTCAAGTTTTACCAATTCAAATAGTATATAATCAAATTGCTTAAAGTCAAATCCTTGAATTTAAATTCTGTAATTCCAAGAGTGGGCATCGCATGACCAGTGATTTATCCTCCTCTGTATCCCTGATGTTTAATCAGATTGTTTTTATAACCCAAATTTCAGGATTTGAATTTCAAATTGAATTTGAGCAACTTGAATTTTTAAAACTGGATTGCAAAAAAAAAAATCTATGCTAGAAATCCAATGCCTTTTTAAATTTCAAGATTTGATTAGATAAGACTTATTTCCGTATCAGAGTACACGGTCAAAATGCCCTGCACAGCAAGTCCGTTTCAGTGAGTTTCTTGCCTTTGAATGTGAAAAAAAGAAATAAGGACAACACGCAGAAAACCTACTTGACAGTGTCAGCGTGCTCCATCGCTGTGTTTCTGCAGAGCAGGGAGCATGGAGGCTGGTGGGGATGGGTTACATGTGAAATGAATCATTGCATGTGCGTCATGGTCCTCACAATGGTTAGACAGACAAATGGTTCATGGTTGTCGGAAGCCCCTCTGCTCTAGTCCTCCAGCAGCAGAGGGAACAACAACTATTACTCACTCTGCGGAGCAGGTTGCAGATTCGTTCGATATTGAGAATCCTTTCCCTCTGTGAAGTGGACACAAAGAAAGTCTGATTATTCCTTCTAGCTGCGCCTATAAATAAATAAAACTTAACAAGGAAGAACAATGAAAGAATGAGTCACTTAACCTCTTTTTTAATGCATCTACATTTTCTGACCATGTTTTTTTTATCCCACAATGTGTTGTTAACCAGGTCCTCACATTTGATTTGTCGTTTTGAGTCTCCTGTGAGCCATGAGAGGACGCTCAGTTCTGAGTCTTAGAAATGAAAACCATCCATCTATTCCCGAATCCATTATCCAGCAGCTATGGTCTCTTATACTGCTGATTTATTCGGTTGTCCATTGATTAACCAGCAAGGCAAATGAGATGTTTTGCTGCAGTTCATTCAATTTGTTTCTAACGGCAACCGAGCAAGGAAACAAAAGAACCTATAGAAACGTAATTAACGAACAGATTGATCATTTGTGACTTGCCTCATATGTAAACTATACATACTTACCTATGAGGCAAGTCATTTCCTTTGTGTTTAATGAACCCTTATGCTTATTTTATGACATATTGAAGCATCTGTCAGAATGAGATCTTCCAGAATTGAAGCCCTGTTGCTCTCCGTTCCTTTTAGCCAAAGCTGCATGCCGCACCTATGAGCATGTTCTGAGAAAATAGAAGTTCCTCTGGTGACCTGAAAATGGACTTTGACCTGAATATACAGACGCTGGCTCGCCACCCTTACTCTTTATTTGCAGGTCTCAGTTTATTCTCCTTTTCTATCAGCCTCCTCCTTTAAAATAAACAGCTGGAGCTGCCTGGTGAGATACATTATATGGCTTGTAATTGCACATTGTATTCCTGCAGTAAATCTGCTTGGAGTTTATAGTCTTCAGGCTCCCCGACGTGTTCTAATTGGGCAGAAGACATAAGGGCGGTAGTCGCAATATACAAAATACCCAGGGGGCAAAGGGGGTTGTAGAGTAATGGACTGTTGTGTTATTTGTGCAAATAATTGTTCCTGTCTTTAGAGGAAAGAGTGTCCTCTTTCGATAATTGAAAGCTTCTAAATTCCCGACAAAATAATCACTTTTTTAAAGCACAATTAAATAAAGATCAACATTTCTCAAGCAGATACACTGCAAAAACTGAAATATTAACAGGTGAAGGCATCTTGTTTTTGGTACAGTTAGTCCAATATTGAGTAGAATTATTTGATTGCATTGGCAGATAATTTAAATTATTTTAAGTTTTTTTTTTCTTGATTTTAGTCAATTTAATATTTTTTAAAGAAAATATGAGTTTTGTTTTCTTAATATAAAGTTCCTCTCAGTTTAGTTTGACCTACAGCACAGAAAACCTTTGATTGAAGGGAGAAAAGCAAATTGTTTGCTGTGGCAATGATTTACTATTTCTGCTTTGACCAGAATGTTCTGCTCGGTTATGATTCTCCAAGGTCCTAGACATCATTTCTGGGTGCCAAACCTGTCACAACATTCCATGTCTGATTTTTATAAAAAAAGGGGGAATTGGTCCACAATAAAAGGAGCTGTCGAGTATGTTGTTCAATTAAAAAATACAAATAAAGCAGGTCAGGATAATGTTGGTTTCATTGACAAAGAGCCTCTTAATTTCTAAAAAGCTGTTGAAGTTAAAGCAGGTTGGTTGTCTGGGAAAGACATATGCATACCAGGAGAGGGATACTACTGCTGCTGCTTGAGATATTGCTCTTTTCTGGGGTGATTCACCTTTTAAGAAGCTTTCAAGAAGAAACACTCCTGCATTTCAGTCACTTTTTGCTAACCGATCAATCAGAGTGTTTCCTGTGGAGGCGGCATGTCTCCCTTCAAGACTTACCTGTGATTAATCGCTGCACTGATTTAGAAACACGTTTGCGCATTTGTCCTTCTGAATATTTATTGTCTTTTTTAGCAGTGGCAGCCAAGTGAACACATGCTGCTCTCTACCAAAAGCAGACATATTTGTTAGGTTTTTTTCCTCTTTGTGCTCTTTTCTGGTGAAACCGAAGCATTACATCCAGGCAGAACATGTTATTTCTTCGTCTTTGCTCACAAATTCAGTGTTCAAGGTTGATCATCTGATCTGGTTGTCATTCATAGCTTGAAAAACACCTGCACGGTGTCGTACAATCCAGAAAATCTAGTCCGTTAGCCTTGATACAAATACTGCTATGAAGCTTGCAATGTTCATTATCTGCTCTGTCAGAGAGACGTTAAACCAACCCTTTATCCCAGAGCTATTGTGTTCAAATTACTGATATTTGACAGATGTTACGGTTATTTCGTGTCCTCCCCCTGCAGCTCGCGGGCCTCCACACTCCCACAGTTTTGTTTTTCTCATGGTTTCCTCTCCCACTCCTCATCACGCTCACTTTGCAGCTAAGACGCAGGTTCACAGGTTCGCTAGAACATTTCACTAACTGGTGAGAAAAAAAGACTCTCACAGCTGCTGTTATCTGGCTAAACAAATGCTTTTTTTTTTTTTGCTAAAGACTGAAAAGACAAGGAGATGCAACGGTGAAGAATATGGAAGATGAGAACAGACCTGCTTGTTAACGCTTGTTTTCTCATGATAACAAGATAATTTATCCTTTTTCTTCCCCTGAGATTAGGGGATAATTATGACGTGTACTCACGTCATGTGAAATTGCAGCTGGCCAATCTTCTCCTTAAATGAGTAGCAGTGATTTGAATGTTATCTCTAACAGGAAAAACACATGTAAAAATCTGTTCGGCCTTGATTAAAGTACAGTCTTATGCATTGATCAATAATGTGTAGCCTACTCCTTAATGTGACTTTTTCAGCTTTAAACAGTTGCTTCAGTTAAGTTGCTATGAGAGATAAAAATCCAAAATAATAAGAGGAAACAACCTTTTGTTTTTTCCTACCAACAGGTCCATTAGATAATAAAATTATTTTCTCATGAACGACATCAAAACCATAATAATTGCAAACATGGCTGTTCTCATCTTCAGGGGTGAAAGGATAAAAATGTGCACTTCAGTGCTCGATTACAATTTTCTCTTTTTCTGTTGACTTAAGTGAACAAGTTTATTCTTCTTCTTACATTGAGGTGAAACGCTGCATGTGAACTTTTAGTGTGGCGACAGCGCAGCATCTCATTGTATAAACAGCAGCCTCATTTGCATTAATCTCTTTAATTGATTGAGCCAACGACATCTTTGTAGACGGTTGATTACCCTCCATCTGCATACAGATGGGCGTTCAAGGCAAACACTGCCTGGCTACTACAGTCACATTCAAGTGGAAGCTTGGATTAGTAGGAATTATTTTTTAAAGAAGTACAAATATTTGACGTTGAGAAACTAATGGATTGACTAAATGTGGCTGAATATAATATTTAAAAGGTCACAAAATCATTTACATAGAACAGTGCGTGCCTTTTATTCCTCTCAAGGTCTATTTAGTGTGAAACAATACAAATAAATATTGCATGAGTTATATTCTCTTTCCCCTTTTTATGTTAATGAAACTTAACATTTTAATCTGCAAAAATAGAGACATATTAACCCACAAATGACAAGGACAAGGACAATAACAATATTGAATTAAAGGGTTAAAATGTTTTCGTTTGTTATGTCTGCAGGTGTCCACGCCATTTGTTTAATTTTTAAAATCTGAAGTGTGAATTAAACAAGCATTAAGGGTTTATAACCATCTTATCACAGCCACTCTCACAGTGTGAAGTGATGGAGGCAACATAGAGAAATACAGAAGATTGTTGCCTAAAGCAGCTTTAAATGAATTTTAATTCTAACCCTGTTCATGAGAACTTTGTCAACGCCTGTTTTTGACACGCAACCTTGGATTTGTTCTCAGTCTTTTACTCGTGTCGATCGTTGAATGTTCTTCTTGAAGCTGATAATGACAGGATTTCTCTTTGTGCATGCAGAGGGTTCGGTCATTCCTGAAAGAAAGAAGTAGGAAAAGCAGCAGGGTTCTTACCGCTCTGGTGGGATTGCTCTGATCGATGGGGTTTTTGAAGTCTGTGCGAAGCTCGTCAAACGCAATGATCTGAAAAAATAACAGACGTGTGGGTTGGATTCCATTTAGGTAGCTTGAGAATACCAATGAATGTTACAGTCTCAGCCTGTTGTGTAATACTGTAATTTACTGATTCTGCTCATTCCCTGAATGGGATGGAAACTTAAAACAGTTTACTGGACACTTGTACAACTGCAGCCACATTGTTCACATGACATATGTAACATTTAAGCCTAAGAGCCGCAAAGTCTATGACTGTCATTTTATATTCAACCCATTTAAACCCAGACATTTTTGTCAAAGATGCATGCATTTCATGTATCTATTTTTTCTATTTTGTACTAAATTCTTTGTAGAAAATATCATTTTATTTGCTATTATAGTTGCTGCTTGCACAAATATTCCCATAAACAATGATTTAGATAGATTTAGATAATAGATATATACATATTAGGGTTGAAAATCATAATAATCTAAATAAAATGAACTCTTTCTGGGAGGGCTTAATCATGTTCTCAGGAGGAAGTAGCAGGAATTTGACATCATGTAAAAGGAAGCATTTGGAAACCTATTTTTTTTTGCTTAAAACAAACTGTCATGAAAAAAAGTAACTTCTCAATTTTTTATTTGAACTATAAAATCTGAGTCATAGACTTGAAGGCTCATAGGATTCAATGGGTAAAGACCCTAAGAAGCTATAGATATTTTTTCCCAGGCAGCATAAATAATCTGTGCATGACGCATGTATACTGCCTGGTGGCATTTGTGTTGGAGAGGACATAATGGGGAATGCAACAGAAAAATTCATTCTTATTTATTTGATAGATTAAATTAACAGATTGTAACACTCTTCTGCTCCCTGTGAAAATTTTCCCTCACCGGCCTTCTAATTAATAGCTCCATAAATCTACTAATGATTTGAGGCTCAAAGGTCACCTGCTGCACTTATCATCAGTTCAGCTCTTAAAAATAACAAAGCCTCGTTTTGCAGGCTCATTGAAAATCAATAAAAAAAAGCAGATGCTATTCACAGATAAGTGAGCATCAGCACGGGTAAAATGAAATCAAAAGTATTTGAAATGGAAGCGGTCCAGGTGGTAATTTCCCTACACGGCTCTCCTCGTCTTCCTTCACGCTTTGCTCTGTTGTAAACAGATGCAGTTTCCATGGCGACGAGGCGAGCCCCGAACGATTTGATTGGTTGGAGAGACGCATAGAATTGGGGTGCTCTGCCTGTGGGTAGATGCAGACTTTGAGGGGGGGGGGAGCAGAATCGTAGTTTGATAAACGTTTCAATCATCACGGAGCCAGACGCCCGCTTCTCTCTTTCACACACAGACATGCTGCCTGACTCATATGTAGTCTCACCCACTTAGTCAATTGGTACGTTAGTCACTTCAAGTCTTGTAGTCATAATGACATGTTGTGTATTCTGCATTGTTCCTTCTCTTCATGCATCGAATGTTAAAAGGTGAAAGATCAGAGCTCTGTTTGCCGAGGCTCCACTTGTGTAACCAGTGAACCGAGAGCACCGGTCTCCAGCGATTTCTGTCCAAATTCCACCCAAAATGCTGCGGGAGAGACAGACACATAACAGTCTGGCGGTGAGATTTATGAGCGTTGCGTTTCGCCGCCTCCCTGTACTCATTACAGTACCTGCAGCTGAACATATTGGAACTGTTTATTATCAGTAGTCTTTCAAGGGTTTAACACTGGGGGATAAACACGTCAAACAGGGGTCAACAATGTAATATCTTGCAATCTGGTGAATTCTAATGGTCCAGTTTATGGTGAAAATGTAAAGGAAAACGCAAAATTCAGGCCCAGTTAACAATTAAAAGTATAATGGAATATACACCACTAACAATAAGTTTGGGATATTGTAAGAGACTCAGTAAATTTCCTATATATATATATATATATATATATATATATATATATATATATATATATATATATATATATATATATATATATATATATATATATATATATATATATATATATATATATATATATATATATATATATATATGCACACACACAATGTATATAGTGAGGCTCCCATTCCGTGTTTCTTTTTTTATTTAATATGATCCTCGCTGAGTCAACACACACATATAGCCATAGTTCACTCTTTTTTTTAATGTTTTTAGGTTTTCAAAATAAAAGTCGCCTGCTTCTTTTATGTTTTTTTGCGGAGTGAGACAAATGCACATATTCTAAATACTGAGGGGTACATATCTCTGAAATCTACATGGTGATGTGGAGGGACGGATCTAGCAGCCTTTTTCAGCGAGTGTGTGGGAAGACGAGCTTCAGTTAATTATACCGGGCGAGAAAACCACCAGGTCACTTCAAGTCACCGTGTGGAAATAGACGGGGAGAAAAAAAACACACAAATTTAGATCTAACACCCTGTGCGCTCAGGCGTCTCTCCTCCAACTCTGTTTTCTGTTTCACCTTTTCCATTAACTGTGTCTTCACAGCTCGGGGGTTCGAACTGAATGTAACGAATTAAAAAAAAAAGAAAAAAAGTGTCATTTGGTGGATTTTTTAGCTGAGATACACAGCTGATTTACATGTGTGACTGCCTCTAGAGAACCTGAGCCACGTGTGTGTGTGTGTGTGTGTGTTCCTGTCAGTATTGTACAACCCTGTGTAGGTGGCTGTGTTTGTCTGCCTGTGTGGGTGCTGTTGCAGGCCACCTTACAGTCGGTTTTATTTTTAGTGTCACGGCTCCGGTGTGCACGGTTGCGACTCACCTGCCATATGACAAAGAAGATGAGGGCGGCGCACAGCACCAGGGTGAGCATGTAGCAGAAGGCCGCAAAGGTGAACGCCATGGCTGTCCCGGCCAGCCCGACCACCGGATGGGTCGAGAGACAGAGAAAGAAAGGGAATCCCCCCCCCTTCCTCTACCTCTCTCTGGCTATTGTTCCTTCTCCCTCCTCCTCGGAGGTTAATGTCTCTCCCCCCCCTTGCCCTCTCTGGCCCTGATGCCAGCTGATAACTACAGCAGCAGTCTGTATCTTCCAGGTAGGTGAAGAAGCACTCAGTTGTTTTTTTTTTAGTAATAATCAATAATCTGCTTGAGCTCTGCTTCCACTTCTGCTCGTCTTTGTCTCTTTCTGCATGTCTGACAGCAAGACGACTCCCCCCCTTCGCTCTGATTTAGGGAAGCACTTGAACTGTTCAGTACGTCTGCTCACAGCCACAGTTGTTGGCCTTATGCTTCTTCTTTTTTTTTCAGTCTCTGACAGGCAAAATGTCTGTCTCCTCCTCCTCCTCCCTGTAGTTTAGACGGAGCCTACACATTTCCACCACCTTCACCTCCCCCCTACACAGCAACCAGAAAACCACAAAGTGTCTGACTGACACACTCTCAGCAGAGGCACAGGATTCCAATCAATACTCAACTTAAAACTGCCTCTTTCTCTCTTTTCTTTTCTTTTCTTTTAAACACTGGGGATTATTGTCAAAGATGGCTATGGTTTGTGATAGTTCAGGAGTTTGTCGTATGGCTTTCACTTCATCTGTTGCTCTAAATCAAGAACACC
This sequence comes from Lepturacanthus savala, assembly GCA_030544235.1. NCBI lineage: Eukaryota > Metazoa > Chordata > Actinopteri > Scombriformes > Trichiuridae > Lepturacanthus > Lepturacanthus savala. The sequence continues at coordinate 7,068,815 of CM060479.1, read as the reverse complement.
ACTCATGACGCATGTTTCTTAACCATATTTAAGTCGATAGCAACCACAGGTGGCAGATTAGCTGTGAGTTACTGCCTCTGGCTTTATTACTTTATTTCATCATTAGATCCACATAAATCTGATCCTTTTATCGGTATTGCTCTGCCTGTAAGACGGTTATATTCTGACAACACGCATTACTGGACGTCTGTTGATTTTGCAATAAAATAACAGAAGTGTAAATCAGTGAGGCAGCAGACGTTGGGAGCAAAGGTTGCAAATCAAATCAGAATTCAGCGTCACAAAGCCAAGTAGAAGACGACTTACAGAAAGAGGAGAGAGCAGATGGCAGTTTCCACTTAGCACGGATCAATATCTTGACTGATCTTAAGGTTGAGTAGAGAATACCTGTGTCTGGCTGGAGACGTGTCTGCCACTGAACAGTCCACTCTTTCCCCGTCTTTGTCAGTTTGGGTCGGCACCATGTCAGAATTCCCTGCTCTGCATCTTTCTCTCAGACGCATCCCTCAGTTTTCTCAAAAAAAAAAAATAGAACAAAAAAATGAATGAAGGAAATTAATAAAGCTGAAATGATTCAATTCTTAGGAGGGGAGAGAGAGAGAAAAAAAGAAGCTTTGAGGAATTTGAAGCAGAACATCTACATGTTGAGATGCGTTTATTCTGATTTTAAAATCACTCTTGTTCTCAAGCGAAAATCTCCACATCCCTCAGGAGTCATAAGTTAATTAGTCCACCTGTCTATTGTCTCAACCCTTTCGTCATTTGCCTTTTTCTCCTTCTTCCTAAAGTCCCCTTTCCTTTCTTATCTCTTCCAGAGATGTTGAAAACAGACCTGAACGTGGTTCCTGAGTCTCACTGTCTCTGTCTGTCTCTTCTTCTGCTTCTAGACTGCGAGTGGAATATTTCTATCACGCTTGATGTTATAACGGCCAGCCAATCGCGTCGCTCTGTCTCCCTCCCTCTGTTATTTGCTCTCTCCTTCCCCTCTCTGCCTCTATCTGTCAGTCTCCCTCTCTCTCTCTCTCACATTTATACATTTCCATAATCCCTTGTTCCCCAGAGACCGATGAGGGGGCAGGGTAGGCTGCAAATGTCTTTGCTTTTGTCCATCTCTCTCTCTCTTTCTCTCTTGTCATTTTTTTAAATTCTCCATTCTGTTTTGCACTCCACATCATTTTATTTATTTTTTTAAACCTCAGGAAATCACTGATCACTTGTTTTCATGCTTTAATCACTGGTGCCATCTAATGCACGGAGCTGATTTTTTTGTTCAAAGCATCCAGTAGACTGTTGATTCTCTTTTTTAAATTTTTCAAGAAATGCCAAAATCATTTGGCACCATACTCTATGTTTGTGTCAGGTCATGTGATGATGTAAAGGATCCAGATGGAGAGAAGCATTGATTGAATCCTTTGTGGCAGACGGGAAACAGACCACCTCTAGATCTCATCAACCACTGCATATCCCTGTGTAACTTATTAGCCAGCGGGCTGCCAACATTTGGAGAAACATTTATCTGTAAAAGCCTCATTTTCTGTGGTGGAAGAAGCATTCGGATCCCTAAAATTAGCACTACAGCAATGTGAAAATACTCGATTACAATTAAAAGTCTAGAATGAAAAACTTACTTTAGTATGCTAAAGTATTAAAGTGCTTGTTTTGATTCTCTGACTGATATATTGCTATATGACTATATATAATTCTGCTTTATTAATGTGCAGCTTTTTTCCTGCAAGAAGTGGAGCTCATTTGAACTCCTTTATAGTTTCATATACTTCATTTAGTCCAGTGTTTTCCAACCTAGGGGTCAAACACCTTCAAAGAGTCATCAGATAATTAATAGGAGAGGAAAGAAAAATAACAAAGTTCTACCGACTGGTTTCATCTTTAACAATATGCTTACAATATGCATTTTAAACGTTTTTTATATTGTCCATTGTGTCAAATATTTATCTGAAAAGTAGGTAAAGCTGTCACATGAATATAGTCGAGTAGAAAGTACTTAAATACTTTCATGAAATGTGAAATGTGGATTAGAAGTATAAAAAGTAGCATCAAATGGAAGTTAAGTACAAGTATCTCAAAACTTCATTTTAATACAATACTAATAAAGTAATACAGTTAAAGTAATAAAATAAACTAATTAGGTAGCAGGTAGAGAAAATCAGTTTATAAGACTCCAAAATGCAATTATCAGATTGAATTAAACCTCCGAGCTGAAAGACTTGGAGGAGCCTAATTGCTTTGTAGACAGAAAAGACATAAGTGCAGGCAGGTGATGATTTTCTATGAGTGATCTCTATAACATTATCCATTTTTTAATATAAAAATATTGAATGCAGTGCTTCTCAAACTTTATGGGACACATCAAGCTGCAGACTTGTGTTTGATAAGCAGTGTCAGGGATCTATATCTGATAAGATTTAGTTATTTCATACAGTAATTGTCTATAATGTAGATTGGCAGATTAACAATGAATACAACTGAATAGTCATTCTTATACATGGGCTAAATATTCTCACTTTTCTGGGGATCCCTGAACCCTCGGTTTAGTTTTTGTTTACTATTCCTCCTTGATATTTACATGGATTGATGATTGTCATCAAATTATTTATTAGAATTTTTTCATTCGACTAAGAACAAAGAAATTAGGTCATATAAACTTCATCAGACCTTTGTGAATTTTAAATGTTCTGCTGGCTCTAGCTTGTCACCTAACAATTTGTCTTGGCTGGGAATAAAAAATTTATAGACCCATTATGACTGACTTGATGCAATTTTATGGCTTCATGGTAGACAGCTTCTGTAAGATTTAAGCCAAAACAAAATAGCTCTACAAATAGATTGAAATAAATGAAATAACGAGTGTAATGTCGGATGTGTCCTACTTACATGCATCAATCTGATAGCAACTGTTACATATAATATAGAGTCAATATAGGCCGGTTCCTGACATCGAAATCTCTGCACAAATCATCATGATTATGGGGTTTGAACATAACATGTCTGATTGTTTGTCATGGAGATATGGTGTGAAAAACGCAATCTGGGTTACAGCTCTGAGACGTGATTGAGTGGTTTTCAGCAATCTGGGTTAGTGTGTTAGACGTTGAATAGTTAAGCAGAGGTTGTTGGTCTATTTCAGTCCACTGTGTTGTCAGTGTTTGAGGGATTCCCTGCAGTCTGGTCAAAACTGTGTTGAGATGTTATTTCTTTCAAAAGTTAATTTCTTTTCCGCTCGTTTTGATTTGTGAAGCGATTCAGGCTATCACGCTCATTCATCAGAAACACCATTTTTATTTATTGGTTTAATGGGCATAATAGTCAATTTCTTGTCAGTGTTTTGAATATTTCGAAGGAGGACCCTCCGTCTTTATATGAATTGTAGTCATATTCCACAGGTGCAACAGCATATCTAGACATATGCAGTATAACTACAGTAATATATACATGTATTCTGTTTTTAATGTTGCAGCTTTCATAAGAGAGTTAGGCAGATTATTGTCAAATTTGACATGTATCACCAAACCAAAGGATCAATGGTCTCACAATGGCTGCTTCGATCACTAAGACACACATTTGGGTTTAAAAAAAAGTATCTTTTCCATTAACATTATTCACACACCGGTAGAATGTATGTAACCTGCATATATATTAATAATCCTATTGATAAATGAAGGAGGAAAAACAGCAGTAATCAAACCTCCTGTTGAAACGTGGTAAGATGTTAGTGTACATGTCTGCTGTTGTCTCATTGCTTGATTTAGGCTTCCCACTAGTGGCGAGAATAAGTGACTGCAGTTCATTGATGTATTTACTGCACAGACATGACATAAAGCTCATGTGTCAGAACCCGAAATATGTAAGGAAGATGCAGGTATATTATCAGTTATTATGATTATAGTTCATTTGCTTTAAAATAGAACTACACATTCTTATAATGGCTTTATATTGCAGTACTAGTGAAAACAGGTGATTAAAATATGACTAATGCAAATGTAATGATGTAGTGTTACATGATTCTTGTAAACATCACTGACCACAGAGCCAATAATGTAATTCCAATCTCTAAGCCGTAATACATTAGTGTAATGTCATAAAAAGCTTATATGCATGATCAGAACTGCTGTGGAATGTGCTGCATGTATTATAATTTTAGCTGCACCTTTCATATCTTCACAGACAGTAATTGCATCCCTCTGCTGGATGGTGGACTGCTACAGCAATGAAGACTGACACCGCGAATCCTTTAACCCTCGGGTTCCAACCTGTCTGTGGGATCACAAGAATTTTCTAATTGGAGTAATGAAGACGGACACATTTTAAATTGTCCACAAGATGGCAACATACTGTAGGCAGGGGCAGCAACAAGCAGATGGTCGCATTAGGCATCTAACAGCAGCATTCATTTATAAATGACTCATTTCTAAAGCATCATTTGCAATTACTCCTGTGGTTATATTTGATATCCGTGCAGGCCTTTGAGACATCCGTGTCACTGCACTGTTTAGAAAGAAAGCTTCTCCAGTGCTAATTTAATTGAAAAACTGTGAGAAAACTACTGTTCAAGTCATTCAATCTGCACCTGCTGTATAGTTCCGAAGATCTACAGCAGTGGCATTATGTTGAGAGCAGGACCGATAACTCAATAACCGCAGTCATGTCGCCCTGGTGGGAATTATAGCACAGCCTGGTCACAGCTGAGCCAGTGCAATGAACAGCTGAGGGCAGTTTTTAGAGAGATATTGATGACTGGATATCAAAACCATCTCAAGGGTACAGAAGGGGTGTGAAAGTCAGCAGCTACAGTATGCTACCCTCACACAAAGAAATAAGATGGAATCAATTTAATATATCCTGAGTCGCTGCCCCTTTTGGATCTAAATGAAATGTTTTCTTTGCAGCTTTATTGATTATTTTAACAATGATTTAAACGAGAAATTCAAAGTAAACCAACAGGAGCACCTACAGGCGCAGTGTGGCATGGAGGCATTAATACATAGTGCATAAACTTCATTTTATAGCACCTCACCGACAAGTTTACAATACCAGGGAGCTTCATATTGTGGTTAAGACGCTGTTGGATATCGGGGTTAATAGTCAAGAATCTCCTGGAGCTTCTGCTGTAACAGGACACACAGCATCCCTGTAAATGTGATACAACAGGATGAGTTTGGTGCATTTTCTAGTTGCTCTTCATTCTGTACAAAAAAGCAACAAAAAAAAGAGAAGAAAAGAAATTACTTATTAAGTAAGATGATGTTTTGCATTTACCGTTACCTTTTACTGAGCATGATTCTTATTGATAACAGCTGTGACTAAATGGCACTAAATGACAGGGCAACTCAAATAAAAGGGTAAATCAAATCCCAAATGATGCAAAGCAGTGATGGTTTACTGAGCACGATTACATCTTTAAATATATTACCACAAGCCAAAATAAGTTGTGAAAAAAAAGTGTCTGCCAAAAAATAGCTCAGCAGGACCACAACTATAAAAAAAAAAAATGTCCTTGACATCCACGGATACACTGCGGGATAGTTGCCATAGCAACAAAAACAAATTCCAAGGTTGCTTACCAGCCTCCAACCAGAAATCTAAACATTTCGTGGCCTTTGAAATGTAGTTAAAATAATCCTCGATATAGTTTTCGTGTTTCCGTGAAGGTAGATGACCTGAGGACTGATGATATATATGAGACAACCATGTTCTATTTCATACTGAAGCCTCTTGCCAGCCATTTAACACAAATAAAGCTGTTTAATAATTTGCAAATAAACATTTAGAGACCACAGGACTTGAGATGTCATTTATGTTACAATACTGTTTCCATGAATACATTTAAACACCTGTCTCTGTCAAAGAAAAACCAACATCATTCAAAGTGCAATCATCTACATAGAAAAAATAATGAACGGAGGGATTTATAGCTAACATAATTCCAAATGTTACCAGAGCAAACACTGAAGTTATCTGAAGAATTTGGACATTTTCTTTTTGTGTTGCGAACAATAAATTCACAACCTTCAGAAATACAGACAACAATGTACCCTTCTGTCCTGGTTTGTCAAACACCTGTTGCCATTCTTACTTTTAGACTTATTTTTTCCGGCTTCTTTCTCTAAATTTCTGCAATGCAGGCTTCACGTCCTATTACATCCTCTTTTGTCCATTTCCACAAAGTTCAAAGGTCAAGTTCAACGCAACGCCACCTGAGTTTCCAGGAATGCAATACAAAGTGGGAAAGGTAATGCTGACAGAAGGCTTTCAATCTAGGCATAGCAGCTGAAAGACAAAAACACACAAATGTTATCGGATCGTATATAAGTTTTGCAGAAGCCTAAATTGAAGTTTAACTTCTTGATGCAACAACACATCAAAACATCGGGGGTCCACACCATCACCACAGCTCCTGCTGTCACTGAAACATGGAAAATATCCCACATGATTAAACTTGTTTTCACTAATAATGTCAGGGGAGAAGTGATTGGGCTATTTAGTCATGTGATGACACCTGAATCAGTTCTGTTTGCTGATAACGGTGGTGAGATGAGCTGGAAAAAAAGATAGTAAGTGGACATTAAACAGAGATTATTGTTTGTCACATAATCTGCAACCGACTCTTTGCTCAGGTTTGGCAGTAACACCTCTCTAATGTTTTTAGCAGCAGCTAAACACACTCGCAAGAGCGGACACATAGAAAAGATGTATAGGCTCTTTAAATAATTCATTCCGCTCTCTACGGTATATTATGAATGCGGCTCCAAATAATGATTGGGTTCGTTAACATTAATAAATCATGCTTTGTGTTTTGTGTGCATGTATTCTAGGTCTGATAAGGTCTGAGGTGCTGTCCGTGGTGCTGAATTACACTGTTTGAAATGTGAAGGCTGGAGAGTGACATTATTCGAGATGACTGGCCTGTGACAGACATATGTGCTAATTTGAGCACATTGGAGAAAGTGATTTTGTGTGTGTGCGTGTGTGCATGTGTGTGTGTGTGTGTGTGTGTGTGTGTGTGTAGACTCGAGGAAACATTTGCATCAGTATCATGGGTTTCACTGAGCTTGGTGCTCAAAGAAACCCATGATACTCCTCTGAAAAGAGGAAGATATAGCACCATCTGACAATGAATTAATAAACTAGCTGCAGTGGTGCTGTTTGGTATTTCACAAGGTACATTCTGCTAAGATGAAAAAAGAAAGGGTAAGTGGTTTGCAGTAGATAAATTAAAAGATTGTATTTAGGTTTTCATATTCATAGATTTCATGCATTTAATCAGATTAAATGGAAAGTCTTTAAACCTTTTTGTTAATTCACATCACATATAGGAGATTAGAATTTGTCTTCAACAGTGACCTTCTCGTCTATTTTATAAACCAGAGGCTGCAGCGTACCAGCCTGTTGGAAACAACACATCTCCACAGGTAACGGTGCAATCATTTCTACAGGTTTTGGCATGTTTTCTTGACGGAGTCCTCTCTACAGGAACAGCTTCCATGTGCAGCTCCTCCTCATTTTGTTTGGGGTGTTTCCCCCCCACTGCAGTGTTTTCTGTTCTCCACATCCCTTGTCTAATCTCTTTTATTTCTCCCCAAGGTTTTCCGTAACAACGCTCCATGAGGGCAAGCTGCAGCCTCCATTCCATGATCATTACAGGCAATCATCTACCAATAAAAACTAAATGAATTTTATCCAAATTAAAGCTATATTCTTCAGCTTGGCTAAGCAGTGGGACTCCAGGGGATGAGGGTGCTTCTGTCAGTCAATGATCCAACACTCAAATCGACAACTATTAAGATGCTTTTGCATACGTGGAACCCAAAGGATAAATTATAATTACATTGGTGATCACATGGCAGGTCAAAAATGTTCACTTGTCCAACACAACTGTTAATGACTCCTCTAAAATCCCAAATTTCCATAGAATTCCCAGTGTTTTTTCTATTAAAGTGATACAGAAATGCTATATTGAGATGATTTGGTTCCATTATAGGAGTCTATTGTCATGAAATATATATATTTTATAAGTTATATGTGTTTTATTTTTATTTTTTATAATATTTTTAATTTTGTTAACCATCACAATCTTACACTCAATGGTGCATAATCATTAAATAATGACCATAAAACAACAAATGCAGCCAGTGATCAGAGCTGAGTCAGAGAATGATTGAGATGAACATTAATTATTCATTTTTTGTAATAATTATTCCTACCAATTGCACGTATTACTTTGCATACTATTAATGTTATGCACCTGAGAGTAAGTAAGGGAAGGTAAATTTATTTTATAGCACATTTTAACAAAGTGCTTTAGAAAAGACATAGAGAAGCATCATGGCACTGTTAATAATAGTAAAAGCAGTTGATTAAAAGAGCAGAAAATCTTTTCATAAAACAGAAAATGACTGTTTAGCAATGTCTTGATTAATACTGATTGATATGGATTAACTAAGGTTTCCTTCTGTAAAGTAGAACATCTCATGAGAGACATGTTAAACAAAGTGTGGACAATGTGCAGCAAGAGCCAAGATATCCCGACTTTTAGACCAAGCTCGAAAAAAAAATCACTGGCTCCTACAACTCCCATAATGCAACTCAAGTGTATCTTTCATTGCCTGTTAAAGCAGCAGTGCAGGAAGTTTGTCTCCCTCTGCTGGATGTGAGAAAGTAGTGTGGATATGTTGAACATTATTTCTTTTCTTTTTACTTCAAGTCTTAATATGTAGCCTAATGTCGACTTCATGCTATGAATACTATGATTCAAATGTATGATTTTAAGTTTGGACCAACACAAACTGAAGTTTGATCCAGATCAAAATCAGGATCTGATAATAAAATCCAATTTCAGAATCCTCCTTTCCCTTTAAACAACCAATTTGCGAGATTTGATCCAATCCAACACCCGAAATCCGATCAGGCTACCTTTAACAATCGGCCCGGGGAGATTTACCTGCTAGTGATAGGCTTAATCAGCATTGTGTGGACCTGTTTGGCAAGGACCTGAATGGATCGTACATTAATTTATATGTAAAAGTTCCGCACTGCAGGTTTAAATACCCCCATCTTTCAAACTCCCAGTTTATAACACCAGTTTTCTGCTAGATATATGACATAGCTGACTCAAGATAACCCCTCGATGACATCATCAGGGTATTTTTCCCCTCCTCTAGAGCCACAGAAGATATTAATCAAATATTTTCTCAGGCTGCATGCTCACCCCTTGGTGGTAAGGATCTTAATGGCAGAGTTGTTTCTCTATTTTTCACCAGTCTATGTGTGTGTGTATATATATATATATATATATATATATATATATATATATATATATATATATATATATATATATATATATATATATATATATATATATAGTTATTTTCTTCTTTCCATCCATTACTTCTTTTTCCTGGTTTAGTTTAGTTTGTTTTTTCCTCTCTCCAGCAATATAATGTTTCTAACTTCTACCACTTGTATAGTCTCGTGGGTTTACATCACGCATTTATTTTAGGCTAAACTCCATTTAAGGTGTGTTTTATTTCTCCACTTCATCACTGCCTGTAACGATCCACACTACAACAAAATCAAACAGAGCTACAGGCGACAAGAATTGGGATTTATGAGTCTCAGAGCGAAAAGCAGATCCCCTTGCAGCTTTCATCTCGCGGCCAGTTATCTGATCCGATGAGTGATAAGGATAATGGGCAAATTGTGAGAATTCTGGAGTGAAATGGTCATTCATCCTGGACTCCTGATGCGCAGTCAGGAGGACCAGCCGTGCGTGTAGCGCTGCTTCTGAACGTCTCCTCCCCTGTTTCTGCAGTGTTACTGCTTTTCCTTTCTCGCTCATCGTTTCTTGTGCCAATTGCTGCCACCCGCAAGAGTAAGACAAGACCTTCCATTTGCATAACTCCACACTCCTCTTTCTTGTCTGCCACCATCCCTCTGCTTGATATCCATCTTGTCCTAATCCGTGTAATGTGTTGGTTTGCGTCCTCTCAATCCTTCACCATTCATTCACGCCTACTCTCATGTGCAGTCCTGTTTGGTTCTTTGCGTTATCCAGCTCAGGCAGAAAAGAAAGGGATTTTTGTCCACTCTGTATATTTTTTCCCGGATGAAAAAAAACACCCTTAAAGCTTGTTTTTTTAAATAGATATAAATTGACAGTTTTGAAGAATTTATGACTGATACAAGCGGGACGAATAAGGAGTCAGTAATTGAATTTATTATTTTTACGCATCAACAATCGCACGTAGCCTGGAGAGAAGCTGGGAAACGCATTCCGGGTTTTTGAAACATTATTTAGCTTTGCACGAGGTGTCGCCGCGTTGGAAGAATTGGATTTCTAATGAGAGGAACTAATTCGACTGTGTTAAGTTTGCTGAGGTAGGGTATACCTGTGAGGGGGGGAAAAATAGCGAAGAAGCACCGTGGGAAGCTACGCGTCATTTCCAAGAAAACCAGCGCAACAAGCCAACACCATTACACCAGGCTGCTGTGCGAATGGCACGCGGGGTGTCTTCCTCGGGGTGTTGAACTGGTGCAGGGTAGGCACACTGTGACCAGGGTCCAGCTGAGATTCGGGGCTTTCTGTGAGTATCTGTGGGACTGCTGTGCGCACCAAATGGATCAGTCTTTTTTGTTCCTCATGCACAGCCTACTGAGGGGATAATCGGCTTTGTTTTTCCCCCTACTGCATCTGTAATGTCCAATAATCTAGTTGTCTCAGAATCCATGTATAATTTAACATTTTAAATTGTCTTTAGCTTGGAACAGTGATGTTTTAGGTGTATTTTTTACTCCAGTTGCTAGACATAGAGGACACATATCTCTGCCTTCCTATTAAGATTTTTTTTTTCTTTTTTTTAAACTATCTTTTAGTTTTCGTGGTGACTGTGAAATTCTCTCTACAGTTTGTTAATTGAAGATAACCTTTCTTTCCACAGGGCGATATGAATGATAAGTTTATCTCCTCAAGCCACAAGTTCCACACTGAGCTGACTCACTGCACCTAGGTGAGTAATGCAGTTTCATAGAATATAAAAATCAGGAAATATATTCAAACATCTTGATATATTTTTTTCTTCTACATCATACTGCATGCAAACCGATATTTCTTGCCATCTTTGCTAAGGCTTCCTGTCTATTGATTGTGGCTTCTGTCCAACACAAGATCTCGCAGAATTGATGCTGTTCCCGGCTTTGTTTTTTTTTTCTATTTGTTAATTTTATGACTTCTCTTTCCCAAGATTGTAGAAATGACATTCGTGAGTGGGCTTATTCCAATTAAAATCAAATCACCATTTGGAAACAAAAAAAACAATGCTTCTGTCACACAGCGTGCGCTGGCATCAAAGTGTCACTCATTATATACAAGTGACACTGTAGGAAAAGATGTAGACACCCTTTGTCTCTATAGTATTGTGTGAAAAACAACGTTTTATTCCTGCATTCCCACCATTTGTTGAGCTCGCTTTTACCATAGAAACATCACCCACTCAAAATTTGTGCAGGGTTGTTTGCCAGGAGAAAACTATATTATTAGTGAAGTACTGTAAGCGTTTAATTCTCTATAAATTACACGAAGTACACAGTTTTGTGCTCTTCAGGATTCATCTCGAAGCTTTTAAAGCTCCAAGCTCTCTGTGTCAGGAATGTCTGAGAGAGAATAAAACATGGATGAAACGTTCTTTGAAAACAGGGCACATATTTCATGTGTCCCTCCATGCTTGTTGCTGGAGTCGCTGTCTGTGGAGCTGATTTTACTGATGTTTCACTCCATCCGACAGGCAGACAGCATTGCATTTGTTGCATATATCTGTTGCTGTTGAACAAGTGCTTTCTTTTAGCTGTTTGTTTGTGAGGGAACAACTTAATTCTTGCATCTGTGCTGCGCTGCTTCACCCTGAATGTGGCACTGATAGGAATAACAGGAGATTGCAGGTTTTTCTCTGCCGCATGTCAATGAGAGCATGTGGCGTAAACAAAGCATTGTCAAATGTCTCCTGCTGTAGGTAGGCAACCTATTTTTGAGTTGGGTCTTAAAATTTTAATTAGAAAGCATCAGACCCCCCCCCCCCTTCCCACTCTCCCTGTTCACACTGATGCAGATGTTGATCTTCTGGATAGCAGTGATGCTGTAATAGTCACCCAAGCTGTTGAGATGGCCACTTTGCCGCCAAGAAAACGTCTGAAATTATTTTAAGCTGTCCCCTGATGGAGTTTGAATGGCTTACTTAAGATGAAGAAAGGGTATGTATGTGTCATAAAGGCTTAAATTGAGAGGCGCATCCATGAGAGACCAGGATTGGTTCTCCTGTGAATAATCTTTAATCTTTTATCAATAGTCCTGTGCCCCATTTCCCAAAAGTGTCTCAAGGCTAAGATGATCTTAGATCATAGACTTACAGTGGGACTATAATTTCAGCCTTAAAGGCTTTAGGGAAACAGGGCCCTGGGCTATTTAAGAACAACTCCTCCTTCTTCTCCTGTTTTTTGTCAGACTCATTGTTAGTGAAGTCTATTTTTGGAATCCCGTCTAACTTGACAGTACATGGCGGACTGAGTCAGTTTCTCCCCAAGTACTACAGGTGCAGAAGGTGACATTTTTTTTTTTTTTTTACAGCCGCAGAGCACACACTGACCACATGACATGTGTAGGAGTTTGACACGATAGTTCAATACCAATGAGTCAATGATTAGTAAGTGGTTTCTGGTTTTTAGAACTCAGACCAACTAAACTGTCGGCTCCCACATCATTTGCATATAAATGGACATGACTGTGAGCACGTTTATGATGTCAAGCCTTCCGTTACTGAGGTGATTTCAGGAATACACTCTGAATGATGAACATCTGACTGATGCAGTGAGGATGAATGTCTCATCCTCCATGCAAATTGCGATATCTTTTTCTTCATTTCTTTCAGAGGTTTGCATAAACCTCCGCATGCAACGTGGATTAACCATCAGAGGACTCCAGAGCACCATCCCGCCGCCATGCTACTGCACAAGCGTATTCTGAACTGCGCTCCATCATTTACCCGTTGTATGTTCATCTCTGTCCTGCTGGTTCTGCTCCCGGGGGTCACTCATCTCTCCCAGGGCAGCGCCGGCCATGAAGATACTGGCAGCACACCAGGCAACTGCTCGAGTGAAGATAACTGCTCTGATGGAGTCCTGCTACCCATGTGGAATCCCCAAAACCCTGCAGTGGGCGACAAGGTGGCACGCGCCATTGTTTATTTCGCAGCTCTCATATACATGTTTCTGGGCATGTCCATCATCGCAGACCGCTTCATGTCTTCTATCGAGGTCATCACCTCTCAGGAAAGAGAGATCACCATCAAGAAGCCCAATGGTGAGACCACAACGACAACTGTGCGGATCTGGAACGAGACGGTGTCCAACCTGACCCTGATGGCGCTTGGCTCCTCAGCACCGGAGATCCTGCTGTCTGTCATTGAAGTGGTCGGTCATAATTTTGAATCTGGGGCTCTGGGTCCCAGCACCATCGTGGGCAGTGCGGCGTTCAACATGTTCATCATCATTGCGATCTGTGTCTACGTGGTGCCAGAGAACGAAACCCGCAAGATAAAGCACCTGCGGGTGTTCTTTGTCACCGCTGCCTGGAGCATATTCGCCTACATCTGGCTGTATCTCATCCTGTCGGTGTTCACTCCTGGAGAGGTGGAGGTTTGGGAGGCGGTCCTCACCTTTTTCTTCTTCCCTCTCTGTGTGCTGCAAGCCTGGATCGCAGACCGGCGCCTGCTCTTCTACAAGTACGTCAATAAACGTTACCGTGCCGACAAGACCCACGGTATTATCATTGAGTCGGAGGGAGACGCGATGTTTACCAAGATGGACTTGGAGATGGACGGCCAGGGGGTAAACTCTCACACGCACCCCAAAGAAGCTCTGGATGGGATGCTGGAGGGGGTGGAGGAAGGTGGTGGGATGATGGCCGAGCACGACCAGGATGAAGAGGCCCGACGGGAAATGGCTCGCACTCTGAAAGATTTAAAACAGAGGCACCCAGAGAAGGACATGGAGCAGCTGATCGAGATGGCCAACTATCAAGTGCTGGTGCAGCAGCAGAAGAGCCGGGCCTTTTACCGCATCCAAGCCACACGCATGATGATCGGAGCTGGGAACATCTTGAAAAAGCACGCTGCCGACCAGGCCAGGAAGGTGGTGAGCTGCCATGAGGCCAGTGGGCAAGAGGAGGACCCTAACACCATCTACCTGCAGTTTGACCCCTCTCACTACCAGTGCTTTGAGAACTGTGGCTCCTTAAAGCTGTCAGTGAGCCGGCATGGAGGAGACAGTGGCTGCACTGTGAAGGTACAGTAAAAGGCAAAGTAATGATAGAAATATTTTAAATGCTCAAGGTCAATTTAAAGTCAACTTTAACAGCTTGAAGCATAAAAAGTGTGAATAATTCAACGTTTCAACTCCGGTTTCTGAATATTTAATAAAGTTTCTTTCTTTCTCTGTGCTACATAGGTGGACTACCGCACAGAGGATGGGACTGCCAATGCCGGCTCAGACTATGAGTTTGCTGAAGGCACTTTGGTCTTCAAGCCCGGCGAGACGATAAAAGAGTTCACCGTCGGCGTTATAGATGATGACATTTTTGAAGAGGACGAGCACTTCTACGTGCGCCTCAGCAACCCGCGCATAGTGCACCGAGCCGAGGTCTCCATCCTGGAGCCGAGCTCCATCACCTCCAGCAACAGCACGGTGGGCATCAACACCCACATCCCCCCGAAGGCGGCCCTGGGCAGCGCCCACACCGCCACGGTCACCATCTACGACGACGACCATGCCGGCATTTTCACGTTCGAGAGCAACACCATGCGGGTCAGCGAGAGCGTCGGGAACATGCAGGTGAAGGTTCACCGGACATCCGGGGCGAGGGGGAAGGTGGCGGTGCCTTACCACACCGTCGAGGGCACCGCCAAAGCGGGGGAGGACTACGAGGAGGTGTCCGGCAAGCTGGAGTTTCAGAACGATGAGACCATGTGAGTGACAAAAAGCAGCTTTCATTTGACACCTTGTTTTTTTAAAGACTTGAACAGACATTACAGCCCACACATCAGTATGTTAAACAGTCATGTTAGATTACTGTAGTTTGTCTATTCTGGTAAAGGATAAAAGGACTATTTTTATGAGTCATAGATACGTTCGCTCTGAGAAGTTTAAGAGGGAGGACGTGGGAGGATAAAAGGATATAATTGTGAGGCAGATAATGAAACATTGTGACTGATGTAAAGAAGGAGAGGAAGCATCTTTCTATGAATGAATGCAACATTTACACGCAGCCCTTTAACATTACTGTGGGGGTTATATTGCTTGTAAAGCAGAGAAAATGAAAATTCCGTTGCAGAAAGGAAAATCAGACAGGTGACTTACAGTACACAGCAACAAGGAAGAGATGATGGGTTAAGCAGCTACAGAAACAGGTGCCTGTGAAGCCTGTGTGATAATTTTTAACAAAAGGATTCATGGATGCACCAGCAGAGGCAGATAAAAAAAAGGAGAGCTGGGAGGAAGGGTGAAAGTGGGATGATTTTCCAGCTTCTGTTCAACGCTGTGGGGAAGGTTTGGCTGAATGATGAGTATACTCTGATAGGGAACATTTTCTTGTCTTTGTTTTATGATGTGACGAGCAAAAACCTGGCAATTATCCACAGTGGTGTTTTTATTTCCCTCAACTGCCTCAAGCTTATCAAAAAATGATGTACAGCCCGCCAAACCGCAAAACAAAGGTGCTGAATGAAATGTGTCAGATAAATCCGTCTGTGAGGGGAGGATTTCAGGGTGTATTGGTGTAGGTGTATTGTGTAGGTCGGCTGAGTGGGAGAACAGGCAGGTGAATACACTGTGTCAAAGGGAACACATATCAGATCAGATTAGAGTCTTTTTTTGTCTCAATGTCCAGGTGAGATTTGAATAGATTTGTCTGTTTTATTTTGCACATATCTCCCGGTTTGCTTTGCTTTTTTGCATGTTTGTGTGTGTATTCTTTAAGGGTTTAAATGTGCTGAATCCACTTTAAACCCACATCAAACAAAATGACGCCCCAAAGGGGAACCAGAAAGAGCTTCTTTAGCATCCAAAGCAATTAGAGAAAGTGAAGAGGGCTTAAAGGAGTCCCAAAGTTCTCAACACACAGCGCTGACAGCTACAGAAGCTGCAGTTAATGAGACAACAGTGTGAAACAATGTGAAATGGGAGGCAGGCAGCTTGTATCTGCATTGAAATGGAAACTGAACATTAGATAAAACCTTCATTCACTGAGCCAGGAATGTTCATCAGATTGTAGCAAGCTGATAGTGACACAAGCATCTGCACACTATATATATATATATATATATATATATATATATATATAGTCTGGAATCGTGCCGTGCAGCATGAGAGGAAGGACTCCTGCAGAATAGAATGGTTTGCGATCAGGAAAAAAAAAAGATGCAAAGGAAAACCCAAACAGGGGAAATGCCAAAGCTGTACTCAGCTGCACCTATGCTCCTCGGAATAGCAAGCAAAGGCTCATAGGAATGATAAATTCTCAGTTCCTGTAGTCCGAATGGCGAAGTCTAGAGAATGTCAAAGTCCAGTAGCTTACTAGTCAACTGAAGAGGGTTAGGGAAAGGATCTTTTTTTTTTTTTATTTGCCACACGGCTTTGTGTGCGGATAAAGATGAAAGTGTGTTCATTAAAGCTTATGTCATGGTTCTCCAGCTGCCCTAAGACTTTCTACAAAGTCACAGTTTGTTCCTGCTTTATTCAGAAGCTCGAGCCAGAATGAAATTTTTATGAGGTTTAATTTGAAGCATTCAGACAGGCCTTTTAAAAGATGTAGGTGAAACCTCAGTGTGTGTGTTTAAATTGTCATCTTAAAGCATTTTTGTTATATATATATATGGCAGTGGCAGGCAGAGGAAGGCAGTGGTAATAGAGCGATACCAGCTGATGCTAACATCAGAAAGAAGGAACATGAAAAGGCTGAAAGGCTACCAAGGGTTGAAAGGACAGCTGGAACAGATGTACAAGGTCAAGGCGAGCGTGATCCCAGTGGTAGTAGGGGTGCAGTGACCCCCAAACTAGGAGAGTAGCTCCATCTGATCCCAGGAACAACATCTGAAGCCTCAGTACAGAAGAGTATAGTCCTAGGAACAGCTAAGATACGGAGTAGAACCCTCAAACTCCAAGGGACCCGAGCTTGAGGATGACAAATACCCCCCCCATATATATATATATATATATATATATATATATATATATATATATAAAAATCTCCTTCTCACCCTCCTGGGTGTTATCTGTGTGTGTTATTCTCAAGCTCGGGTCTTCTACCAGAGGCCTTGGAGTTTGAGTTTTCTCAACCCTTGATAATTCTCAACTTTCCTGTGTTCCTTCTTGCATATATTGACGTCAGCTTGTATCGTCACATCTTCCACCACCATTGACATGGATGTATATCATATGTATAAGTATATAAGTATGTATATATTGCATGTGTGGGTCGGTGTATTTGTTTCTTCGAGCAGACAAGCTTTCACATGCTGTGTGACTGCTGAGCTGGCTGCCAAAGTTCATCCTTCAACAGAGCTGGCGTTTCTTACCCAAGTGTTTCGCTGAGGACAAAGATCTGACCTGGAGGCCCCCCCCCCGCCCGGTGTCTTTGTCTGTCTTTGTGTCTGTGTACATATGCCTGTCCCGGTCGATGTTCTAGAGGAGCAAAAACAGGAGGAAGCCAAGTTTTTAAGCTTTTGACATGGAGCCAGAAGGAAGGGTTTAAAATCCAGGCTTGCAGTAAAATAATAATTCATCCTTCTAAATTCTGCACTGCAGTAAATAGATTATGATGTACAGTAACGAACCTCTGAGCTAATATAAGCAGCTGACAGAGAAACATTTTACATTCTGTGTATGGATTAGAGAAAGATCTGCACAGATCCTTTGATGCTTGTGTGTAGCTTCCTCTTGTATCCGTTTTTGTTAGCGCAAAATGTGTGGCACTACACACTAGTTGAGGCTGAAGTGGATAACGGGGGCAGTTATATAAGATAAGATGAAAGCGATGTGAGATCACTCCTGAAAAAGGGAAATCAATACCCTGGTGTGCTTTATTTCTCACGCTTAGTGTAGTCACAATCAATAATATCCTGAACTTCGTGAGGAACATGGATAAAAACACGGCAGCAGAATCAGGGTCAGGTACCGTTAACGCATTCAGAACAGTTTAAATCCTTTCTCAAATCGCACACTTCCTCAAACGACTTATCAAGATTAAAGTAACGGTGCTTCGTTTTAACAGCGATGATATTGCCAACATTACACATAAATGCACAAAAATCTAAGCAAAGAGACATTAGCCTGTATCGTTTCTGGTTTACGATAATTCACGTCATCTTAAGAATATGTCAGCAACCAAATTATCTGTCCTTAACGTCATCACAGAAAATAGGATGAAGCAAATCTGTCTGACATTGGTGATCTTGCAATAAGCTTATTCCTCTTGATGTAGCTATACATTAGCTATCTACCTAGTAAGCTAACTCAAGATGTGACTATATAAAATATAATGTGACTTAACCTGTTGTATAGTAATAAATTACTATAATGCATTGATTTTTGCTGTAACGCAGAAATATAAGGCATTACCAAAAAAAAAAGTGGTCAATTTGTTCTCGGTACAAATGGATTGCAATGTGTTTTTAACCTGGATTGAAATGGTATTTTTTTTTGTTTTTCTTCCTAAGATTTTGTCAAAATCAGTGCAAGATCAGCAACAGTGAAACACCATTTAGTTCGCCAGATCCATAATTCCAGTACATTTGATGAGAGTAATTTAAAACTAATGCAATAGTAGTGTAATGCCTTAATTTTTAAATACAGTAATATTGAAATGTAATAAATGACTTTGAAATGGCAGTAACAAGTAATAAATAATGCATTACAGTTTTGAAGTAACTTGTCCAACACTGGCGAAAAGAGGCAGGACTTTGAAAGGTTCAATTACGAGTTTCTGTCTGACTGTAAATAGTGTTCACAGCAATCATGAACCATGAAAATGATTTCTTTAAGAGCTCTGATATAACTGGCTTGGAAATGCCTGAAAACCAAGCAAACACTCCCCAAATCAGCCAAAGCCTGATGTTCATTGTAGTTAAATTCAAATATAATGGCTATAATGTAATTTTGTCAATGCAGAGCATTTTAAACCCAACTCATTTATCATAGAACATTCATGAACATTCACTTCGTATCATGGGAATTCTTTGTATCCACAGAGCAGCCATGCACAGACCTGCTAATGTGGCTGTAGATTCATAGTGTTTTGTTATACGGTGAATTTCTCTTCATCTCTCCAGCGTCCTCCTGTGCTAATTAGTTCTGCGGACCCCTCTGTTATGTTGCCACGCAATATTTGCCAGTACAAGTTATTAGAAGTAGAGTCGTATATCATTATCAATGTCAAAATGCTCCCGTTTCCACATAAATATCCCGTGCATAATAACCCAACACCCCATTTGGGTGAAGACAAAATAATGCTCATATTTTATCTGCTGTAGATATGAAAAAACACATTTCTTCATGGTGCCGTTTCTTCCTGCACATGCAGCAGCCTGTATTCTGATCCATGGTAGATACATGCTGACAAACTGGTTTGATGTATGGCTCTTAAACAAATTGTTAGAGCCCCACTCGGTTGTGGACATCTGACATACTTTCTGATATTTATGTGTTTGCTAATTGTTGTCATTTGTCAGTTTTTGTTATTTGTTATTTCTGGCAGAGTCTCTGGGGTTTAGAGCCTCTCTCTGCATACAGAGGGCAGAAGGCAGACATTCATACCTGCAGGCAGTTTGGAGTCTCTGGACATCGTGATTTACTGTAAATGTATTTTGACTGTGGGAGGAAACAGGAGTATCCTTACCCAAACAACTCAGAATGTGGAGGAGAGGGAAACTCCATTTTTTTTTTAAAAAAAAGGCCCTTAAATAGGTAACTGTGAATATCACAGCTGCCTCATTTGTCTTTCAAAAGGTGACATTGTAAACCAGTAAGCCAGCACACCATCCTGGACCACAGCATTCTTTTGTATTTTAAAGGTCTCATATCATAGAAATGTAACTTTTTTTAAATATCTTTTTGATTATAAGAAGATTTAGGTGTTGTCCTGTGTTTCATAACGCTCAATCCACAGAGAGAAACACACTGTTATATTCAGAAACTGTATTTTTTAAACATGCCATCAGAACTATGAAGTTGTGATGTCACAACTATACAGTCACTATTCCCCATTTACAGCCATTCAAATCCACCTGTAAATGGCACCCTTTCTTCTTCTATGTGCAGCACCAGTGGAGCAGCTGTTCAGCCACGAGTCTGACGACACTCAAAAATCGTATTTTTAATATTTATATAATAAAATATATGAGAATACAAGATAAACTTAAAAAAAAAATAAATCTAAGATGTTTACAGCTAGCTTAGCTTGTCAGAGACAGGGTTAGGAAAAAATTAATGCACAATAATGTAGCTAATGATATTTACATGCAACTCGAAATATATTTTAACAAATATAGTAATATAAACAAACAATATGAATTTCTAATAATGGCTCTTACACAGCCAATCAGAGGCGAAGCTCATGAATATTAATGAGACAGACAGAAAACGACCAGCTCTTTCTAGAGCTCCAGAGATGTAAAACTATTTTGAGATGAATTTTGGCGATTAAAACAACAAATATATCTTGTTAGGAATATCAAGACTTGACGAAGACAAGGGACATAGGACCTTTAAATAGTTTAATAGGTCTAATTCTTTACAGATAAAGGAATGATTTTGTTTTTTTAACAATGAATTGGAACAATTCAATGATTTTCTTTTTATTGGAACTTAAATGAAAAGCCTTCTGCAGTCTGCAGCGAATTGCACACACACAGTGGAGATTAATATTTAGAGCTCAGACAACACCAGCCCTGTCCTCCACATCTGTGTGTGACAGATACAATAACAGGGTAGGTTACCCACCGTGGCTTCTGGGAAACTGTCCCAGGGAGCTGACAGGCGAACAGAGATGGCCGATATACAGTGAAAGGAGATATTCAGTAATTGAGGCTTTACAGGCTTGATAGAATCCAACTGTGCCTGTTGTAATGAGTTTATACAGAAGTGGGTGGTGCTATCAGGCAGCAATGACCAATAAAACCCTTTGAATTTATCACCAATTTTAAAGGAATAGTTTTACATTTTAGTGAACAGGTTAATATCGCTCTGTAAAAACCACAACTTGTCATCTTAACATATCAAATGCATATAACTTCTTAATAATTGAGTTTCGGCTGATTTTTACTAATAGACAGAACAAGGCAAACTGTGTCTTCTCCCATTTTGAGTATTTATGGAAGAGATAATGCCTGTAAAATGCAACCATTATTAGGAATTAATGGACAAAGATGCACATTGGACGGCTGCTTCCGCAGAATCCTGTAATTCTGAAGGGCACGACCCCACTCATACCATGGTCGCAAAGAAACTCAAGACCATTAATTGATATGTTTTGTACAACTGCTGGCAGTAGATTCATATTGAGTATCCAGACAACACTCTCATTAAACTCTCAACAAGAAAGCGAATAAACATTTCCCAAAATGTCAAACCATTCCTTTGTTTATCACCTAAATGGTTACTAAATGTAGTTTTAGGTTAGTATCATCTGTTTTAAGACTGAAGCTTGGACATTTAAATGTAAGTCACGGAATGTGAACTACAGATTTTCAATAAAGCCATTGAGACCATCAACCTTCAACTTGAAGGCAGAATATCTTTTCTACATTGAGCAAAATTAACAAAATAACAAAACCATTAAAGCCTTTAAAGTGCAGCCGAATTTCAAAACAGCCTTCGAGGCAATAATTTCTTATATGCGCTAATAAAACTGATAATCAACAACAATAAATGTTCCATGTTCAAATGCCAGTTGAATTTCAACAAGCTCAACAATCCTGCCAACATGAAAAAACACAAGATTCTGATTCCATTCCGACAAGCTGTCATTACACAATATTGGGATGAAGGGATTGTTTTTTTCAGTTTCATACGATGATACCATGACCTTGAGTCCATCTTTAAAACACAACCTTCTGCAGCCTCTGAAACACAGAAGCCTCAAGAGTTAATCACTTTCATTTTTTTTTTCATGCGCTAATGATTTCAAATTAATCGCAGAAGTTAATAGGTTAATTTTGACAGCACTAATTGAAATGTATTATAACGCATTCAAATTGAATTGGTTATTCTATTCAATCAAGTTGTAGATTATCTATGGGACTTGCTTGACTTTTTATCTATACATTTATTCAAGTAGGCCTTTTTAAGAGATGGTATCAAGTTTTTAGGCTTATACCAATTGATATTTTTTCATGTACTTTTTACTTTTCAATGTAAAAGTTACTTATTGATTCTTCCTATAAAAAAAGGGATGGAAAAAGAATGAAAAATAATGATTTTATGTAACTAATTTGTGTTATTATCCATCTGTTTTCTGGACTAAATCCAAATGATTATGGGGGTAAAGATTTAAATTGTACTATATGAATCTGTTTCCATGCTGCTTGCTTAAATCCTGATCTGGTCCTCAGTCGTATCGCAGGATAAACTGTATCTGCCCCAAGTATTATGTAATAGCAAGATGGCTGCTGCATGAATACAGTCCATAGCAACCGAACTATCATATCCCCGAAAGGTCTTTCCATGATGCACCAAAGTGAACTCAGCGTGTTCCTGCACATGTTGCAATGGAAACAGCTTGTTTAGAAAATGGACTCTTTTATTTCTGGGCTACACACACAACTCCCTTTGCTCCCACCGGCGTGACTTTCTTTAACATCAGACGGCCGACGATGTATCATTCATGTTTTAAAATAAACTTCTTTTCTTTCTGCGAGCGAAAGCTCTTCCTGCGCGTTGTCGAATCCTGAGTGTATACGTGCAGACAGAAATAGGCAGCCACCCACATATCATTAGGGAGATGGAGGGAGAGAAAGACTCAGTGTGACAGTGTAGGAGAACGAAGCGGGCTGAGGAAAATATGTCGGTCACAGTTTGACACCACAGCTTCACATGTTTCTGCAACACTCGCATTTAACGGCACAAACTGTTTCTGAAAAGGTCTTAAGAGAAGGTTTTAAACCTGCGCGTACTCCTGGAGAGACGGTTTCAAACGTCCACGGAGAACAAGATTATAATTAAATTTCCCATTACATGTCACTTAGTGTGTGGGAGGGGTGTGCGTTATCTCACTATAATATATCTCTGGGGCTCTACTGGAATATGCTGGTGTTGAAGGAGTCCGCCCTCTTGTGGGGTGATGGCAAAAAAAAGTGCTTTTCATAAAAATATTTTGATTGTTTTTTCCTATTTTGCACGTAATATTCTGCAGCGCAAGATGTTTGTTTATTTGTTAAAATCTTGTGCGGCCATCTTGTTATCTAACAGCTCTGTCTCATGATTCACTGTGTAGGCAGTCCACCACCTCTTGGCTACACGCTTTTTTTTTTTTTTTTAATCAAATGTGTACAAAAGTGAGGCTTAGCATTTAGACACTGCTTTTAGTGGTTGCTATTTTTTGATCGGATTTATTTAACTAGTGCACCAGGCCAAAACAACTGCAGGTTAATTGACAGGATAAAAATGTCAGCTGTCATGTCCTAAATGATGCAAATGAATGAATTCATCCGTCTCTTAATCCTCTTTGACATCCCGCCCTATAGGAAGCTGCTGGATGTGAAGATCATTGATGACGAGGAGTACGAGAAGAACAAGATTTTCACAATTGTGCTGGAGGAGCCGGTTCTGCTGGAGGTGGGACAGAGACACGGTGAGCTCTGCTGAATGCTGCGAGAAGGCCAACCCAGCATCCAGACAGATTTTCATCTTTATTTTAAAGCTTAAAATACACTTGACTTATATTTTATTTAAATTCTCGGGTTCGAGCGGTTCATTTCCACTGTTACAAACTCCTCTAAACTCTTTGGTGTGATCTATTTCATTCCCATGGTGCATTTCATGGCCGTGGTTTATGCCCCGAGAGCTAAAATTTTAATTGTTGCACTTTAGAGTAGAAGGCTTAGGTCAGAACAAGGGCTCATTGTGGTTATGTCTACACGTACTTCATATAGTTGCACAAAAACAGTAAATTAATAGTCAGATGTTTTACACTTTCCCTGGGTTTTATTTGAAGTTTTGATATCACAAGATATATTTGGGGTTTCAAATACCAGAAATCATCTAAATATAGATTTACATATTTCAAACTTCTCTCTACAGCTCTAGAAAGAACATTTTTTGTGTGTGTCTCATTAATATTGGTGAGCCTCTCCTCTCATTGGTTGATTCAACTGGCTGTGAATAGAGGAGTGGGAGGTGACTGTATAAATGTGACATCACAACTTAACCAAGGTCAAAAAGGCTCGTTTTAACCACAATTTCTAAATATGAGCTGTGGCCATTTCTCTGTGGATTGAACAATTTGAATTATTATTATTATATTATTGTTATATTATTTAATAGTATATCATAATAATATAATATATTATTATATACTATACTATTAACACCTAGACCTTACTATAATTAAATAAAGCAATTCAAATCTCACTTTCTGCAATACATGACCTTTTAATTGATCTTGAAATTAGCATTTTGTTAATTCATTATTGCATTTATGTCAGTACATGAAGAGTGGCTTAATATAGTTTGCCAATGAATATTTTTTTTAATAATTAAAATAATTAAATCAACATGGTTGTATTGACACAACAATCAAAGTTGCTTAGGTCATGCAGCCCACACAAACAGAAGCATGCAAATGATCATAAATTAAAGTAAACTCTATAAAGAAGGTTTGATAGTTTGATGAAAAACATCCTGAATGAATCAGATCGCTGTCGCTGGATAATATGCTTAATTAACTCTCATGCCGGCAGTAGACATGGAAAACTTCATCAATATTTGATGTGGTGTCTTATTTTGTAACAAATCTTCCTAAACACGTGGAGGAAATACTGGCTGACAGTTTACACGTCTTTCTCTTTACTGCAGGAGACACCAATGATAACAAGACAGTGGCGGGACCCGAGGACATGTCAAAGATGGGCTGCCCTTGTCTGGGAGAACATACGAAGCTGGAGGTTGTCATCGAGGAGTCCTATGAATTCAAGGTAACACGTAAAAAAGCAGCTTTTTTACCTCAGGACCATCCTCAACCATCACACTGCTGACGTTTGCATGTTTTGACTCCACAAGCTCAAAAGAGCTGATAAATGCCACTGATTTGTTTGCTTCTTACAAAATATACATGAAGTCTTCTTTGTGAATACTTGTCACAGAAGTCCTTTGAAATCCTGATAGCCTTCTAATATTTACACTCTGTTCTCGAGAAGACGAAACAAACCATGATGTTTAAGAAATTGGCCTAATTATCTTCAGCATTAGCCCATCAAGTCCATCCTGACGTCTTCAGATTCCCCCTTGTTGAATTGTTTGATCAATTACTCGACTGTGATAGTGACAAAATGAAACGTTGATATTTTTTGCTCCTTCCATCAGTTCTGTCCCAATATTTTGAGGATGATGGCTGGGGATGAATGTTTAATCTAACAAGAGATAGGTAATAAATTATTAGTGATATGCATGCAACTACTGGCTCTGCTTGTACAGACATTCCCTCATCATTTCAATCAATCGGAATAATAAAATAAGTTGAGAACATTTTAAGCGGAAACCAGCTACTACTCAATCCATTTAGTATTAAAATTGAAAAACCAGAAAGGCAATTAAAAGCAGACATACCCTGACTCTAAACTGCTGGATCCTACACTTCTCATAATGCAACATTAACTGCCTGTTAAATGTCACGACTATCAATCTAAACATGTAATTCCTGCTTGCTGAGCTGGGCAGTATGACCAAAAATTGATATCACAGTATTTTTCAAAATTATATGTGTCGCTGTGTTGGATGGTATTTTTTTTTTTCATGCATGAACTGATCTTAACCCCAATTTTGAATAACTTTGAGAATAATTACAGCACTAAATTGGCTTAGAATGACCAGACTAGTAATAACACAGATTTGAATGGTCCCACAAAATGCTGCTGTTCACAAAGAAGTCATAGGCTGTTCCCTTAGCAAACATGCCATCATTAACGTGACCTGCACATTATTATATTACATGATTATGGTTGTTTGATCAGCGATTATTTTTAAACCACTTCCACACAACCATCATGGCTCTTCTTTGTGGTAGAAGTTCCTCTGTGTCTGTGATATTTTTTCTGGTTAACACCAGATTAAATATCAATGTACATTCATATTCGGTCTGGGAATCATCCTTTTTATTTGTTCATATTGGAGGCGTGGTTTATAAAAGCCCAGAGCCGTTCATTGACCACTACAAATATATATTAAATGTGACAAAAACAAAGTAGAATGCAAATTATGTCCACCAAAAGTTTCAAGAGAAGGTATAAAGTCTTCTGCTTATAACACAAGTAATTTAATTAAACACCATGACGTAGCCTGGCTAACACCTGGCTAATATAAATGTACATTCTTAGACTGAACATTTGTTCGTTGGAGGCGTGGTTTATGAAAGCCCAGATTCATTTATTGGGTATAACTGTACGTAGCTTATAGACATACCCGGTGATGTACCCGGACACCGGATGACAATTAATTACTTTAGCGCTAAAAGTTGCCAATTTTTCAAAATAAACTTGCAGTCTAAATGACTTATTACACTTTCTAAGGCTATATTGAAAGGTAAATTACTATCTGCTGCCATGTTGGATCCACAATTATCAGCAGTCGCTTCTGTATTCTGTCTCGCTGCACCCTCCCCCGTTCTGTGATTGGTGTGATTGGTGTCCTTGGTGTCCAGACTGAGTTTTACAGCAAAGTGAATTCACATGCAATGAATGATGGGTATGCCCAGTATAGCTGCATGCAGCTTGTTTTGTAACAACTGCAAAACAGTCCCCCTCTTAAACAATGTCCCACAGCACGATGTTCTGCCGCTCTTTGTTCTCAGTGTTTTGTACACTATGCGCTCACAGGTATTGGGATATATGAAAAATTCATATAAAAACAAAACAACACTGTTATTCATTATGAAAAGGTATAGCACCCAGCCCTAATCCCAAGCTGAGATAAAACTGAAGACATCGCTGTGGCATCATCAGACTTTGGAAAAGCTCCCTCCAAAGCCACAGTGGACATTTTCTAACTGTTTTCACAAGTTTGGGCATTTAAAGCCGTATCATCAACATAACAATGGCACGCTGATATTTAAGAGCTCTATTTCCTGTAAAGCTGCTTAATGCTGACAAAGTGCCTTTTTTTCCTGAGGGTCAGTAGGGCTTTTGCGCTCCCCTCCCACAGTGGGAGGAGAGTCACACTTAATGGAACCTTAATTCATCAGTGTCAGATTTTAATGATGCTGCATACCTTCTATCTGTAACTGTAACCATGGCCAGAAAACCGCTTGTCCTTTTTTTTTACTCCAGCTTCCTTTGTGTTTCTTGTGGCCATCTGCAGAACACTGTGGACAAGCTGATCAAAAAGACGAACCTAGCTCTGGTGGTGGGCAGCAGCAGCTGGAGAGAGCAGTTTGTTAGCGCTGTCACTGTCAGCGCAGGTAAGTCGCGGTTTTCTTGAGATGTCTAATCTGTTCGACTCTCTGAGACCGGAGACCTGTGGAAGATTGAGCCTTCAGGCTGGATCCAGCTGCTTTGCACCAGCCTCAGTGCATTTATTTTTAAAGAACAAAACAGCAAATGTTCCAGCTTCTCATTGTAGGGTATAAAAAAAAGCCTAATTTAACAGATAATGAATTGAAGACCTTACAAAGACAAAGCCTGTTTTATACGTTTTGGCAATTCTGTGCTTATTTGCTGCATGCTTTTAATCCAGACAGTTTATTAAAAATGCATGACACGGTGAATTCCTCCTCTGGCCCAGCATAAAAAACTAATCTGTCCAGCTCTCCCTGAACAATTAAAGGCTCTGAAGAATTCACAGTGTTGTATGTGGTATGGACAGTGAACCCTTTTTATTTTGCACTTTTAAAGCCATTCATGCGGCTTTCTGAACCCTTTTAGATCCGCACATGAGCTAAAAGCTGGCTTCCACACAAGAGATGTGTCATTTCGTTAATACACTCTTTTTCTCTCATTTTCTCTCTGTGAGGTCATTCAGGTTTACATGATGAGTGTGTGTATAAATAGAAAGTAGGCTTGCTGGCCGTATACAGTATATGTCTCAATCGATGAGTCATAGCTATATTTACAGATTTAATGTAATGATTCGAAGCTCCCACACATTCATCAAATGACTCAAAGTAGGCGGGGTATTGTGAGAACCAGATTTGTCTAGTCTTGACTGGATTTTGCCATCAGTTCTATTTAAGAATGAAGCTGGAAGTATTTACTTTATAATATATCCCTGTTCAAACAGGCACTTCTGAAAAATTACAGCTGAATGATATACTGTACACTACCATTCAAAATTTTAGCGTCACTTAGAAATGTCCTTATTTTTGAAAATAAAGCATTTTTTTTTCAATGAAGATAACTTTAAACTAATCATAAATACACTCTAAACATTGCTGATGTGGTAAATGATTATTTTAGCTACAAATGGCTGTTTTTGGTGTAATAGCTACATAGATGTATAGAGGCCCATTTCCAGCAACTATCACTCTAATGTTCTAATGGTACAAAAATAATATTTAAAATACAACTTATTATTTCTAACCTTGTCAATGTCTTGACTACATTTTCTATTAATTTTACAACTCATGGTGGTAAATAAAAGTGTGACTTTTCATGGAAAACACAAAATTGTCTGGGGGAAACCAAACTTTTGAACAGTTTAGTGTAGTTTTTAGTGTCTAACTCACCCAGACAACGGTATAAATCAGGCCTTCATGCAAGTCTTCTGTGTCTTCCAGGTGATGACGATGAGGAGGAGAGCGGAGAGGAACGCTTGCCGTCCTGCTTCGACTACATCATGCACTTCCTGACGGTTTTCTGGAAAGTCCTCTTTGCCTTCGTCCCGCCCACCGAGTACTGGAACGGCTGGGCCTGCTTCTTCGTGTCCATTTCCCTCATCGGCGGTCTGACGGCCGTGACCGGGGACTTGGCCTCTCATTTCGGCTGCACCGTCGGCCTCAAAGACTCGGTCACCGCCGTGGTGTTCGTGGCCCTCGGCACCTCCGTTCCAGGTGGGCGTCAGCTCTGAACGGCGGATTTGTCCTTCCAAGGTTTTGCAATCAGCTGCTTTGGGGGGACTTTGTGCCACCTCTGTCTCAGCCTCTGCTGTCAGACTAATTCTTCTCTTGAGCATTAACAAGCTGTGAGCAGAAGAAAAACACAGTTTCCCTTGTTAATCTCCATGCTACTTAATTGTATTCCCATTCCACTATGGCCCAAACACTGCCACACAGAAGCATAAATGAGACAATTAGGTTTTGAGAGGTTTTAGTGAAGTAAGCCACTGCACCGACTCCTTCAAGTTGGCAGACTAGTTATGTTGGCAACTGTCCTGCATTAATTAGTCAGGCAATTAGGCAATTATCAGGAAATAACAGTATCCTTATCAGTTAGTGGCAGTATTTGCAGTAGCCGTGATTTAATTTTATTGGGTAGGGGCATACAATAGGGGAAGCTTTCTTCATCCCCTATTAAAAGGCAAGGCAAATATATTTGAATAGCACTATTTCAACAAGTGCATTAAAAAAACGTTAAAGCATCAAGACACAAATAAAAACTGCAAAAACAGCTCATTAAATGGGGGAAAAACAGGAACAAAGTTAGAGAGAATTAAGAAAATCGAAGAAATTACCATAAACTACCACGTAATAGCCGACTTTTAATTAACCACAGGGTCCTCTTTGAACATTGGGTGCAGGTGTATAATTTGATAAATAACCGCCGGTTCCAAATAAACGCTCGCTCTAATCTGTTTAAAAAAATGAGAATAAAAAAAATCAAGGAAGAAGACGAAGCTACACTGATGCTACATGTCTATCTTCTTCACCTTTTTTTTCCATCAGTGTTGATGGACATAAGTTTGGTGCAGTGAAAAAATAACATCATATACAATGTGAAATTTAAAATTTCTGTCATAAAATATGCAAAGGAGCAGCAGCCGTGAAACCTTTAACTACAATATTGTAATCTTACTTTTGAAAAATGTAAGTTATTTGATAGTCACACTTCTTTTAGTAATTAATTTGAGTAAATTACCAATTTTTTCTAGTTTTGCTGAGCAAGATTTTTGTCAGGAATTAAGGAATTAATGTCCTGTCCCTAATTGATGTCTCAAATGTTAAATGATTTAAACAAATAAATGATTTAGCAGACTTAGATTCAGCAACGGAAAAGTCAGCTCTTCACTTAAATGCAAGAGTTATGACAGAAGGAAACCCTACATTCTTAAACCATTACAGGCCCATTTCCAAGTTGTCTGTCCTGGTTAAGGTCGTGAACTCCCTTGTGAGTGAACAACTAAAAAAGATTTTATCCACTATCAAATTCCCATCTGATTTTTAATCAGGTTTTAGGAAAAAGCAAAGCACAACTACAGTGGCTCTAAAGGAAGGAAATGATATTATTGAATCTTTTGACACCAAGCACCAAACATTGTGCAGCCCCTTTTATTGACCTATCGAATGCTTTTGACACCGTGGGCCACACAATACTAGAGCAAAGACTTATCAGTGTAGGATTATCTGAAGAAACCGGTAGCTTGAAAATAACAGGCAGATCTCAGTTTTTTATAAGTTGAAGGTATCACTACTCGCTGTGCTGCAAGGATTAGTCCTGGGACCACTTCTTTTCATTATTTTAGGGATGCCCCAACACTGATATCACTTTACGGCAGTGCGTGATTTACATGCTTAGTGTCAAAATAAAAGAAAAGGGGCCATCTTTATTACATTAACAGTCTAGAGAAATCTGTCCTATCTGCCCACCATCAGTAGCTAAAGTCTCATGTTTCTTTTATTCACATTTCTTTTTCTTTTCATTAGACACGTTTGCCAGCAAAGTGGCTGCCATCCAGGACCAGTACGCTGATGCCTCCATCGGGAACGTGACAGGCAGCAACGCGGTGAACGTCTTCCTGGGCATCGGGGTGGCGTGGACCATCGCGGCCATTTACTGGAAGAGCAAGGGCAAGACGTTCAAGGTGGACCCGGGCTCCCTGGCTTTCTCCGTCACCCTCTTCACCATCATGGCGGTGGTGTGCGTGCTGGTGCTGCTCTACCGCCGGCGTCCCAGCGTAGCGGGCGCAGAGCTCGGGGGCCCACGGACAGCCAAGCTCATGACCTTCTTGCTCTTCATCTCCATCTGGCTCACCTACATCCTGTTGTCCTCCTTGGAGACCTACTGCCACATGCCTGGCTTCTGAGACCAACGCACAGACACGGCTCCTCTCCTTGTTTTTACAGTCTACTGAACATGTTTACTCTCAGTTTTTGTGTATTTTCACAAAGGTTTATAACTATTTGTATCATTAGTTATTGTTGATACCGCACAATTTAAATCTTTGGACTTTGGAACTTTGCTACCGCCCACTATGCTGTGAAGGATAGCTTTAGCCAATGAAATTGAACCTCTTCTCAACCTTTCTTCCCTTTTTGAAATATCGTTTAACACAAGACAGTTATCCAATAATTGCTTTTACATAAACACGCATCACGTTTCACTTCATGTCCTCTCCCTGTGTGGACAATTGTTTTTGCATTGAAAAGAACTGAAAGGGTGTTATAAATTGGAAAATTAAAGCTGGTGCATACGGCGTCACACTTTTACATGAAAGTAAAGACATTCCTGCTGCAAAAAAGTGAGCGGTAAAACATATTTGTGTGTTGATCTTTATTACTCAATCTATACATTATTTATTCATTATATATCATGTAAAAGATGAACATTGTGCGTGGGAGTTCTGTGGAAGAGTACGTGTGTTTATTTTTTGCACGTATCAGATTAAGAGTTTCTTGGTAATCTATTTTAAAGTAATGTATGTAATATTTTTGACACGTGTTGATGTGTTCCTGTACATGTGAATCATAGCTGTACAGCTGTATCATAACCTCCTCTCACAGCTTGGTGCCCTTTTCCCAAAAGTTTTGTCAATCAGTATCATGTTTGATATAACCAGGGTTAAAATGCCTTTTTTTTTACATAAGTCATTCTGGAAGAGTGTCCACTTTAAATTCTATTATGAAGCACAAATTCTTTGAGCACACTTCAGTTTTTTTGCGTGTGTGGGTGTGTGATTGTGTGTCCAGCTCAAATTGGCGAAAAGCATGACACTATCTCAAGTCATTTGCTCTTTTTTCCTCCTCAAATGGTCACAGGTGTACCAGACTAAAAAATAAAAAACTAAAAAAAGGTCTGGATAGAAGGGGAACACCAGTTTTCTTATCTGTCACGCTGACACTGTGAACATTTTTCAATAACATCACTTTGAGAAAAAGCACAGCCAGGAGCTATAAGGGCCAGTTTTCAGTTTACTGTGAGAAGAGTTGTGTCCTCATCACTGACGGGTCCATCATTTGAGGTGAAAAACGTTCTAAAAGAGAAGACATGTACAGAATTATACAGTGTCTCCTTGTGTCACGCAGCAGTTGATATTGAAGTATTTTTTTTGTTTCTTTTTATTTTTATTTAACCTAGACTCGGTAGAGACATATTTATTGTAACAGTATCAAAGTAGAGGTATTTATATGATCAATTTTAGTTTTATTGATATGCACGTTTAATGTATAAAAAGTGGAAATAAATGTTGCCGATTTACGATGCTGTAAGATGCCTTGTTGTCTTAATTATGCATTTCATGAGAAAAAAACACTTTAAAATTATGTACAAACACCAAAGCAGATGGTGAAAATGTAGAATATTATCTCCTCAAATTATATTACAGGTTTTGCAACATCAGCTGGAGAATTTATTGCAAATCAGTGAAACAACTGCATAAAAAACACCTTTAAATCACTACACTGGTATAGGTTTTTAACAGAAATCAAAGTAAATATCAATGAATTAAGCTTCAGTAGTGTAACAGATTAGGTACATTGGAATGTATTATAATCGCGTGTTGTTTACCTCAGGTAATTATACCACTGAGGAGTTAAAGTGATTAAATAAGCAAGTAACATGATAAACTTCAAACACATTCATGGACAGATGTGGATGTGGCTGACACTGATCTTTCAGCTATGTGATATTAACATTAAGAGCAAACCAAAGTCACGTGAAACTGGTGAGATGTGTCTTTGATGAGAAGGACCTCTGAGATCTACTTTTGTTAGGATAACACACAAACTTTTATACTAACACTTAAAATATGTCCAACCATGAAAAAATGACAACTGGCAAAATTGGCTCCAATTTTACCACTTCAACAGGCTTACAGGAGTTGTAACTGACTACTACTGGGATAAATGAGCAGACCTTCCACTGCAGATCATGCGGTAACTCCCAAACAGATTTAGAAGCATATTGAAGTTCTACACTGTCCGTCTGTTCCTGCTGCTCTGAAATAAAGAACCATGCAATAAAGGGATTTTACATCTTAAAAGTAAAGATGCAATGATTAGGCTCACAGTTGTGAGTGCAGTGTTGAATTTTGGCACATTAAGAGGCTTACAGGTGTTCTAAATGAACAAATTAAAAAACATTTACACACTTTAAGAATGTGCAGGGTGTGAATTACGCCTCACTGTTTTGTCACATGATCTCATTTACACTGCAGGTGCAGAATGTGTTGTGTTAATTACCAGAATGATGATATTTACACATCATTATATTTTAAAGCACAGGCCTCTCCCTGATTTATGCACTGAACTGAGCTGGAGACTTTTCTGCTTATATTGTCACAGCAGCCTGAACTGAGACATGAAGTGTGTCCAATAAAAAGCAAGCAATGTCTCACATTTTATCTGCTGTAAAAGCACAGAAAGTGTATTTTTCTCTCTGTGTTGAAGCTGTGAGACACTTAAATGCACAGGGGAGGCTGGGTGATGTTTTTACCACTGGTCAGTTGTAATTCCTACGATCACAAGCAGTCTTAGGAAGCCAGAGGTGTCGATGGGCCGACCTGAAATAGCCACAAGCCAGGGATTTTTTCCAAGACAGTTATAATGCCAGCTGGTTAGCACAGAGTTTATGCCAAATTGCTGTTTGGCTACAGATAGTGAGGTTTTTTATCAAACTACATCATTTTGGTGTTCAGAGAGCCCTCAAATAAGAATAAGTGGTGGTGCATTTACTGTTTAAAGGTGTAAATTTAAAATAGCCAGATAACAACCTAATTTGCATGACTGGTTATTAATTTAAATGAGGTGCTTTCCTTGAGCATTTCCATTTTATACTGGAAATATTGTACTTTTGAAAGAGAACACATTATTAAAGATTAAACCAGTGATTTGCTACTTCTTTTCAGTGTTTCAGTGTCTTACAAAAAAACGTGTGCAGTCAGGTCACATTTCAGACGTCTGAGTTGTTAACAGCTCCGCGACATTTTCACTCTAAACTTCTCACATGGTTGAATTTCAGTAATGTTCAAATGATCTAATATTTCACCAAAAATCAAAGATTGGAGAAAAAGGTACAAAAAGTGAAAACAGATTTGTGCATCAGAACTTTTTCATTTTTCTTTTCTCAATGATCAACTCATGACCACTCAGATTTACCTGGTGACCCCTTGGAGAGGCCTGACCCCTAGATTGGACACCACTTGTCTTAATTAGATAATCATATATAAAGTAGTTGAAACTATCTCTAAAATTAATTATTTAATAATGTCAAATATGATAAATGTGAAGATAAAAAGTCAAGCGAGTCCAATAGATAATCTAGAACTTGATTGAATAGAATAATCAATTTCATTTGGATGTGTTATAATACATTTCAATTAGAATGGTACAAAAATGATAAGAATCAGCACCTACAAATCTGAGGCCATGGTTCTTGACCAGAAAAGGGTGGAGTGTCGAGTAGTATCTCGGGGTCTTGTTCACGAGTGGGGGGAGGATGGCGCGGGAGATTGACCGACGGATCGGTGCGGTGTCTGCAGTGATGCGGGCCCTGCATCGGTCCGTCGTGCCCGAAAGAACAAGATCGCGAATACAAGCGGCCAAAATGGGTTTCCTTCGCAGGGTGGCTGGGCTCTCCCTTAGAGATTGGGTGAGAAGCTCGGTCATCCGCGAGGAGCTCAGAGTAGAACCGCTGCTCCTTCACATCGAGAGGAGCCAGTTGAGGTGGCTCGGGCATCAAGTGAGGAGCCTCCTGGACGCCTCCCTGGGGAGGTGTTCCGGGCACGTCCCTCCGGGTGGCGGCCCCGGGGAAGACCCAGGACACACTGGAGAGACTATGTCTCTCGGCTGGTCTGGAAACGCCTTGGGGTCCCCCCGGAAGAGCTGGAGGAAGTAGCCAGGGAGAGTGAAGTCTGGGCTTCCCTGCTGAAGCTACTGCCCCCATGACCCGAGTAAACGGATAAGTGGGAGAAGACGAAGACGAAGACGGTACAAAAATGGTACAAATGGACTTTAAACTGACATGAAACACAGCTAACCCTAACACAGCTATTAGTCATATACAGTAATTTTCCTTAAATAGGATTTTTCATGCAGGATTTTACTTGTAATGGAATATTGTTACTTTTACTTATACGTAAAGGATCTGAGTACCTCCACTACTGAAAATAAGGATGGAAATTGTATTTAGTAAACTGAAAGTGGGACTTTCTGAAAGACTGAGACAGTCTCGACGGACAGTAGAAGCTCAGCATATGAACTCCCAGCTGGACCCAAATATGCAAAACACTAACTGCTGTTTGGGTGCAAATGAGCTGACAACAAAGGACCACCATTCCTGGGAATCTTGCTGACTACACGCTTAACGCACCTCTGCCTTAGATCCAAAAGCTGTGTGTCAGTATCTGTGGGCTCGTACAAAGCAGCTGAGGAGACAAACCTCTGAGTGACAGTTAAAAAACTGTGTCATGGCCTAGTCAGTGTGGAGAGAGCACAGCAGAACAGGAGGAACGGCTTCCGGAGGGCCCGTGCGTGCAGATCCTGCAGGTCGTCATGAAATAAGAGGATGACAAGATTCCTATTGTACATGGAAGACTGCAAAAATGTCTCAAAGGTGAACTGTGTTAAATAGAAAGCTGATGGAAGCGCTTGCCTCTTATCTCCAGAGCCTGCCACCATCTGACTGAGCGGTGAGTGTCTTCATCTGTCTCCAGGTGCTGAGGTGTGAACCAACAGCGATGGCTGTTAGAGCGCAGAGCACGTCTGAAGCAGATCCTCTGTCCTTCAGCTCGATTTATTCCATTATATCCTGGATGTGTAGCTAAATGTCTCGCTCGCCGCTCTTCTCAGCAGCCATGACAGTAAAAATTGCTCTAACAGCTAAAATTTGTCTGGAACTGGCAGCTCTATTCTACTTCATGATTTCACATGACGAGAAAATCATTTCCTGGTCAGCGTGACATCCGTGTCAATCATCTTGTCTACTCGTGAAGAGAGAAATGTGGGTTTTTTGTGTTCGAGCTAAGACAGCTTTGCCAGAAATAACACAGCTTATAGTGTGTGTGTGTGTGTGTGAGTGTGTGTGTGTGTATATATATATTTTATAAGCTTTTATAACACTTTTATTGGAAACTAAAGACAAGCATGACAAAACTGATGGCAAAAAATAACATGCGATGTAATATATACAGTATATATATATATATATATATATATATATATATATATATATATATATATATATATATATATACTAGGATAGTCATTTACCACATTAGCAATGTAGAGTGTGTATTTATGATTAGTTTAAAGCTATCTTCATACATCTATAAATGAAAATAGTATTACTGATTACTAATATTGATAATGGGTTAATCTATTGATGTATTTTTGCTGATACTGATGATGAAACCACACCTTTTGGTTACGTTTGTCTCTGGTTAATTGCAATAAATGTTTGTCTTTTTAACATTTTACAAACTACATAGAGGATTTACCAAGATGGAATGATTATATATAATATACAAATATTTTCAATATTAAAATGCATTTATTTATGTCAAATCTTCATCCGAAAATTACCTAAATCTGTAAAATAAATGTATTGGAATAGAAAGTACAATATTTCTTTGAAAAATAGTGGAGTAAAATTATAAATTAGCATCAGTTTGAAATACTCGGATAAAGTACAAGTATGAACAAAGCCATTATTTATGAAAATAAAGTCATAATATTCACACCTGTTCCTTTTAGAGACATTTGTTAAAATAAAGGCTGTGGACAATTTTGATGAATTGTATTTTCGGTTTCACAGACAAGGAGATATTTAGTCTTTTGTCACATCAGTATCACATTAGTATCAGAATGTTGAAAAGAATTTGCAAAAAATTGCATCTTTTCTGGCAGAAAGAACCAGTTGGACTGAAAACTGCTGCTTTTCTGGAGGAGGAAATGCCTGGAACTGGATTTTTCTCTTATTTTACTAAATTTACTAAACGTAAAATATATCAAATTTATTACACAGAATGTCTGACTTTATTGTCATAAATAATGACTTTATTATCATAAATAATGCCTTTATTCTCGTGAATAATGACCTTAATCTTGCAGCTAAATAATGATTTATTCTCCTAAACATTGATTTTATTCCCATAAATAATGACTTTATTCTAGTAAAACATGATTTTATGTGACTTTATTTGTGAATAATGAATTTTATTCTCGTAAATAATGACTTCCATCTCATAAATGACTTTATACTTGTAAATAATAACTTTATTCTCGTAAATAATGACTTTATTCTGCTAAATATTGACTTTATTCTCAAACTCAAACATGTTGTTCTCCATGTGGCCCTAATGCTCCATCACATGTAATAAAATAATGTCAGTGAATTGTTATGATTAGAATTTTCTTGTGCTGTGGGTGTCATTTTCTCTTTTTCTTCTTTCATTTTTTTATTGTTTGTTTTTGCATGATTTGCCTCTACTGAAAAAACAACAAAGTTCGTTCAACATCTCCATCACCACCACCATCACCCTCCTCCTCCTCCTCCTCTTCCTCCTCCTCCATTGGCCCTGGATGATGTCATCACATTGGCCTGGGATGATGTCATCACAGTGGAGACAATAGAGCCCACCTCCCCGTCAGCGTCTCCTCACTCACGCGCTCATCGCGGCTCAGAGTGACACACGTTCAGACGTGACGCCAGCTGAGTTGGCCGATGACACGTATCTGATGGCATTCCTTTAATTCATCTGTGCGCTTAAAAGAAAAAAAAAATAAGATCCGGCAAGAAGCCGCCGCGTTCAACCTTCCAGTCATTTCTTTTACCTCTATTTCTTTTTTTTGCCTTTGAAGTGCACGAGCGCAGGTTTTCCAGGAGTTACACATCTGGATCATACCAACAGACCGGGGTCGATGCCGCTCGGGCCACTGAAGAGACGTGACGAGGGTTTCTCATCCCGCTGCGCATAAATGATGAAAACACCACGGGACCGGCGCTGTTTGATGTAAGTGATGTTTCCGTTCGGTAGTTACCGGAGCGGTGCGTCCGCTCGGCCTCAGGCTGCGACTCCCCCATCAGCAGCAGCAGCAGCAGCATCGTTCTGGGGCTACATGTTGTCAGGTTTAGCCTCACAGCACGGAACAAGAAGAACAACGTCTTCATACGTCTCGTGCATTTTCTTTTTCTTATTATTATTATTATTTCCAGTCATATTGATGCCACATATTAGACTCGTGCGCCCCGGATGTCAGCAATTATGAGTGTTTGCCATGCTGTAATAATTCATTTTTATTTCTAACTGCAGCCATGTGAAAGTGCCAACAACTGTGATGATATTAGTAATAACACATGAGGCTTCATTGTATGATGAGAGGCTGGAGGCGCAGGCCCGTCGGCTCGGGCCCTGTCGCCCACATCAGCTTTATTCTCTCATCATGATAAAGGTTCAAAGACTCTGCTACGAAGACGGCGATTAAAAAAAAAGAAAAAAAACACAAGAGAAATTAGGCAGCGCGCCATCTAGCGCCCTGTGTAAACAGGAACTAATAGATTTTCCATTGCTAGCCCGCAGACCTGCCATAATAAACAACAAGCTGAGGAGTGTAAATATTAATAGCTGATTTGACTCTGCTCGTGGTGCTGCAACAATGAGCCGCTGAGAAGGGACGAATATGAGCGAGATGCAAGGATTCTCAATCTCTAAGTCTCTGTCCACACTGAATTGTGCAAAAGATCCAGTTTAAAATATACAGCAGTGGATGTCAAAGTCCTCCTGACTATGAAAGCATATATGTGAAAAACAAATCATTAGGAAATCAAACACGTGACTAAAACTTACTGTTTCTTTTTAAAAAAGATAAAAATGCTGCAAAAGTTGCAGTGCTGCAGTGCATTTATGGGAGTAAAATGTTATTCTGAGCAATGCAGTGTCTTTTAAAACTTAAATCAGCATTAGGAAATATGTTAATATCAGTATATCTCTGTTATATTTCAGGTTCAGTCATAGAAAACCCCCACTGAGAGAGATTAAAGGTCCAGCTCACACAGTTTGAAGCTGTTTTGTAGATTTTTAGGCTTCCTGGCCTGAACTAGAGTTACTTTCACCATAAAAATCCATATAAATCCAAGAGGAGTCATGTCTCGTGCCGGCCACATGTTTCACCCTAACAATAACTGAATTAACCTTGGTTATGTAGGGAGCATTACTGTGTATCATCAGATCTTACGTTCTTACATAATTAGATTATTCTTAAAAGGGCAGCAGTAGTACAAACGTAATTGAAAGGTAATAGAATTATATTTCATTTATCCATTTAGTATTATTTAGGGGCAGGTTTTTTTTATATCCATTTTGTAATCTGAATATGATGAATGAATGCAACTTAATAAGCGATTTACCCGTTTATTATCGTTTCCTGACATCTCATAATTTGCATCAGGTCAAATATGTTTAATGAAAATGAAAAGGCACAAGTTGTTGGTTGTCAATATATTTAATATAAAACATCTATTTAAACAGGATTCACACAGATGCTGCTTTAATAGTATTAATGTAGTCAGGCCAGTAACAGGTTATATAATATGTTCAAGATAATGTTAAAATATAGGATGAGACATTGGAACATTTAAACATATATCATTAGGGTTTGAACTGAACTTGGATTGAACTTTTGGTGTCAGTCACATTCTCCTGCATTTACTCTGAGAAACCCTGTTTTCCTTCATCCTCTCTCTACCTAAAACACATTAGCGCTGTAAGAAATCTCAGTCAGAGAAACTGAAGACGAATACAAGCATTCTGGAAAAAAATAGCATTCATTAATATCGTCCACTCCTGTTGTGACATCACAACTGGAGCCATTTGTAAACGGCTCGTGCTCAGCCATGTTTAAGCAACACCCTTTGCAGGATTTATTGAGAAATGTGAAAGTGAATAAATGCTTATACTTAATGGAAGAAAAGCTGGTAACTTTAAGGTGCGTTCAGGTACACCTCGTTAACTGCATAATCTGTACTTGATTGGCCACTAAGGTAGTTTAAAACAGGAAAAGTTCCAATTTTCCTTATTTTCCCTTTGCAGATCTGTCACTACTTTGTTTTTTTTGACTGCACTATGTTTAATAATCCACATGGCAAAACTATAGATTCCAATCATTGAAAATCCATAAAATAAATGTAATTGTTAATAGTGGTTACCAACATATTGTTGTATAAACCTCTAGATATCTGTATCTGAGGATTTTTCATGTTTTGCTTTGGCCTTTTTTTTAATAATTAGATGCTAAAATCATAACAAAAAATATTATATTTGTAATATTTTTTTAAAAATACGATTAAAATACTTGATTATTTATTAGTTATAATTATCGAAACAACAATTATCGAATGGATAGGCAATCATTTAATATCATAACATCTTTATAACTGGCCCTTTGAGGGTAAAATTATTGCTGATGTGGTCAGGGATGAAATTGAGTTTGATGAGATTAAAATATTTACCCAGAAGCATTTTACAAGGGTTTTTTTTGTTCATAATGGGCCCCTTTAACTCTCCCTTCCTCTAAATGTTGGTGCTGCAGGGAGATGCTGTGAAAGCCTCAAGGTGTTATGTGTTTTCATGCATGCTCAGATATTCTTCAAGGATATTAAGATGTTAAATTAAAAAATGGAAACAGACTGGTGTTTCCACACTACAACTGGCAGATGTTGCTGTAATTTGTTTTGTTCAAGTTGAGCAAGCGCCTGTCAAAGAGAATAGGTAACTCTTGGTTTTATTTTTTTTTTTCTGCAGTCAAAACATATTAAAACCTTGCAGGAAAATAAATGGTTTTTGGAACCGGTGGAGCTGCGGACCTGTGCAGGTTCCTGTAGTAGCCGAGGCCGAGCAGCAACACCTTCGCTGGTCAAAATACGGACACAGAATCAATCGAATACTGCAACAGAACACACTTGCGCGGTGTGTGTCAGCTTGTAATGTTATGCCACGTTTGTTCGGTTGTTGCCTCCAACAATGAATGTGAAGGATCGTGTTTCCGAGCCTGTCTGTTGTCTTTTTTGACAGCAACATCCAGCGAATTACAGCTTGGGGTGATATTGGGTGGACGTAAATGTCTATAGTACATTTTAATGGTATTTAACGGTCAGCTAATTACAATATTTCATAGAAATCACTAAAGAGTCTGCTTTTTCAAACCATTCCAAATGAGATCACACTAAAGATTTTCAAATATATTTAATGCATATTACTGTTCTTCTTATCTCTATCTGACAGAGGGCTTAAATATCAGCTAACCAAAAAACTTTCCCCAAGCTGCTTTTCTGTAGCTATTTTTAGTATTCTATTTTAAGATAAGTCTCTTTTCTTTTTAGCTTTCTCATTAAATTGCACAGAGGTTAAACTCCTGTTTCATTATTAGAATATTACAGCTTGCAGGTTGCAATTCTCTTTCTGGGCATTACTCTAATTAATGTGTTGATCAGCACTGGTTTGCATCATAGACAAAACAAGTTATTTTTGCACTATATTAAAAATAACCAGGAAAACATTGCTCTGCAGTCAGCTCAGTTTTAACATATAAAATAACCCTATTAAAATGTACTTTTGCAGTTTTATGGTGCTGTTGCGCAAATGATGTGTTCAAGGTCAACTGGTTTACAGTTACATTGGGTTTAGAGGAAAATATATCGGCACAGAGTGGATGTAGATTACTTCTAGCCTTGGCTGTCTCAGTGTTAAATCAGTCTGACTGGACGGTAGTGGAGGGGAGGGGCCTTCTATCACGCTGTTCACTGATTGGCCAGTTTGTCCTGTCACTTCCATTAATTTCTGTCCATGCAGTGGAAATTGGGTGATGTGGTTATTTTTGATTTCTCCCTCAGTAGCCTGTCGTGTTGTGAGATCTTGATGTCACAGAAAGAAGCACAAAAAAACATGGTGCTGAATCTGTTTTTTAAGGAATAATGCAATGCGAGGAGTATTTTAAACATAGTAAAATCAAGAGGCTGATTCTCGCCTGTCATTATTGTGCCATTATCATGTCATTGTTGACATAACATTCACTTAAGATTGTGAGTCATGAGCATCTCATACAAAAGGAATTCAAGTTGCAAGTCATTAGCCTTTGTCCTGGGTATCTTATGTCATTAGACGTGTGGCCGATGAGAATGTGAGTCATACTGACTTATGTGTGCTTCTGAGGCCAAAGATTCTCTCTTATAATTCAGATATATTCTCTTTTTATTCTGTTGTCCCACTCCAC
Source organism: Lepturacanthus savala (assembly GCA_030544235.1). Classification (NCBI taxonomy): domain Eukaryota; kingdom Metazoa; phylum Chordata; class Actinopteri; order Scombriformes; family Trichiuridae; genus Lepturacanthus; species Lepturacanthus savala. Next base: position 7,025,920 of record CM060479.1, on the reverse strand, counting down.
AAGACCTAACCTTTTAGTTTAGTAGAGCAAAATCATGCAAAACCATCTTCAAATTATTTCTGTTTTAAGGTCTTCCTTTGTTAGATTATTAAGCAAAAAATATAGCATCATTTATACTATGTTTAGAGGACTTTGTGGATATAATGTGGATTTATTGTTCAATTTTTCTGTATAGGAAGCTGGTCACACATGAATCTGTTAAAAAGACTTGACATTCACACACTGTTAGTAAATGAATGTGTCATGTTAAAGACATTTGGGGTTGAATGTCTCATTTAAAGGTGCTTCTTCACCTTGTTTGGCAAGCACCGATCTGTGCAGGCTGCTTTAATGGTCATTATAGCATATTTGCAGTGGACAGGGGGCGCATAACTCTGCTGCCGTTCCCCATCTATGACCCATTATTTTGCAGTTTCAATTAACCCTGCTGGATGTTAAACATGCTGCTGTGACACTGGTGTCAAGGCAAACCTTTATCACACTACCGCGCTGTGCAGAGGAATCGTATTTCTTTAGAATTTGGTACTTGGTTCCTTAATCAAATCTTACTACCTAAAACATTTTCAGTGTTTAACATTCCAATAGAATCTATTTTCTGCTGTTTGGCTTGTTAAAAAAAAGAAGAAAAAAAAGAAATCAGTCGTCCGGTTCAGTTCATGCATCGCTTAATGAGTTCTTGATGAGCCTGATCTTTGTTTCACTCCCTGCTAATATTAACTTAAAATAGGTGTGAGGCAAGAAAGGTCTTTGTTTTACAATCATGAAGCCTACATTTGCTTATAGCTGAAGGCTGTTTTCCTCCTAAAATAGAAACTTTGATTTATTTTTCCTCATCATTCCTCATTGCCAATCAAGTGGTCAGGTTGCTATTGAGTAGAGGTCAATCTGACCAGCTGGTCACACATTAAAAAAAAAGTCAAAAAGAGACCGTCTAGAATTATATTTTACTATTGTATTGTCAAAATATAAATTTGAAGCTACAGTAGGATATTGGTTTGATTAGTTTAGCATAAAGACTGGAAACAGAGAAAGATTTATAGTATAAAAATAACCAATTAAGATTAAGATTCTAATTTTACAGAAGGTTATTTGCTGGACTTTTCTTGGCTAGGAGGAGAGACTTCCTGGAGTCTTGTTGTCAAGGTGAGGTTGCCAGGTAACCCGCTGCTCCAGTCCAAGAAATGGAAAAACTCAGAGTATTAATTATATTTATTAATGATGCTCTCACTTAACTCTCAGCAGGAAAGCTATATATTTAGGACATGTGTATGTCTAAAAAAGTCAAACTATTTCCTCATATTCAATATTAAATCTTTTTTGTGTGTTTTATCATTAGAAGAACATGTACTGTAGTAAACATATTACTAATTGTATTATTAATGAAATAATTTGGCATGAGACACAGCGTTCAGAACCCATTAAGTCTCTATCTTGCTGTGGCACAGATCTGGGCACTAATACATTTAGTTCATAATTTAAAAAGAAACATGATTTAAAAAGAAAACGATTACACTGGCATGACTGTCATCACTGCAAGAATCTGCTAATTGATGTCACCTCAGCAGCTGTGTAGAAAGCCTCCTCAGTCTGTGTAGGAACTCCTGCAGCGTCTGTGGCACCCGCTGTTTGACCCCTTCATGCTGCTATAATTGTGACCGTGTTACTGATTTTTTTTTCCTTTTTGACCATTGACCAGTGCCCATAGCATTTGTTTTCCATCTGTCAGTTTGGTTATGTGTGTGGGCAACCATAAAAAGAGAGAAAGTGGACCACCTCTTGTCGTTTCGTGCCAACTCCGGGCTCAACATGAGCAAAAACGCGGAGATGTGGATAGTCCTCTGACAGAAACAGCCTGACCATCAGCCCCTGGTAAAAGAGTGACTCACATGGACTAATTTCCTCCCATCCTCTATCTTGAGAATCTACCACTGTGGTGAAAAACAACAACATCTTTTTCACGCAGCAGAGGAAGAGAGTCTCAATTGTAAAGGCCAGTAATTGAGCAGATTATGGCATTATTGCTTGTTTTTTTGCATCCTATTTAGGGTTGTAAAGTTGAAAATTCCCATGGAAAATTAACAGGAATATATGGTAATTAATGGGAATAAATGACAGTAAATCAAAAATGTACAAAATTGCCCTCTGACAGGGAACTTAAATATACTGTAGCATGATCCTGATCTCAACCAAATTCGAAAGGATAATTCAACATTTTTTTTAATTCGCTGATCGTCATGATTTCTCATGGCAAAAGCTGCTTTACCTTTTTTTGTCGATACAAGGTGGTTGTTCAGATACCACTACACAGCTAATGGTATTTTTTGGATTTTCCTCATCATCGTAACGTTATAATCTCATAGTGTGGTGAAGTAATTTTTGATGGTATTATGGGGCAAATATATTTGATAAATATTTTATATTTAATAAAAAAGTATTCATACAGTAGCTACCTAGCTGGTAAGATAGGTGCTAATTGTTGAATATTTCCGAAATTCCTCAGCTTAACTTCCCACTTTTCCAGTTTCTGAAAATGTACCGGAAATTTACTGGACATTTTCCGCCCCTTTGTGACCCTAATCCTATTTCAAGCTCCGAAGTGTTGTCCACTCTGCTGTGTGGGGTGTTTTGTGAGGTGATTTTGATGAGAGAGAAGGGACAGAGAGAGAGCCATCAATCTCACACAGCCAGGCAACCATCTGTTCCCAAAAACACCAGGCTGCTCTAGAGCTTTTCTCCCCCCGAAAAAACGCTCACCGCACTGCCTCTGCAGCTGGAGACGTACTGTACTCTACGCTACCTAAATCTGCGCCGTGACTGATTACTCTGGGGCGCAGTGAAAGTGATATATAATAGGTCTTGTACTGTCCTCCTGCTCTGTACGGGAGGCCTCATCATTTCAAGCACGTCAGTACACACTGAGTTATGTTCTTGTTCTCTCTTCAAAATAAAATGAATGGAGCCACTTAAAGTCTTTAAATAAATCAAAACTTTCTGTGACGCTGCAGCTTTTTCTCAAGGTTTTTCGGGAAAGAGTTAAATCATCTGGAAAGACATTAGCATGCGTCAGAGGTCATTTTATTTAGGTTATTATGATTTTCAACCCTGACATGTATATATATATATTTAAACATTCAAAAAAGAAAGATCCCCCCCAAAAAAGAATTATGTACATGGGATAAATAGTTTTTTGTTTATGGGCAGATTTGTGCAAGCAGCAAAATTCTATTTTCTGCAAATAAAAAGAAGAGTACAAAATGGAAAATTACATAGATATATATATATAACATGATTGTTAATGACTCAACTGATAATTATGTGCATTGAATCTTTGAAGAAAATCTAGGCTTTGATGGGTTAAACGTGATTTCAAAGCTTAGCCTTTTTCCTTGCATTTTAATACATAACTAATCACACGTGTGTACATTTGCTTCTGTCCCTTCCTTCTTCGATCCATCCTGCGACAGTGTTTAGCTCAATATAAGTAGCTCAAACTGTCAGAAATGTCCTAAAGGCCTCTCAGTCCTTCCTCCGAAGGTTACTCATAACTTATTCACATATTACTGTCAACTTCTGCAGTCATATATGCCTAGTAGATATATTATGCAGTCTGGCATGATATGAGCTGATATATAATATGCAGCAGGTTTAGGAGTCTACACACATTTACAAAGTTTAACAGTACAGATTGTCTGATATGGGCCAGTAAGACATTGATTTGCGCCTTCAAATTGGTCAGAAAGTTAAAAAATGTAATTTTACACTATTTCTCAGGCAGCAATGAGCCACTTACACTCATCTCTATGCTCTGACACTCCACACTAGCACTCTGTTGTTCTTTTATGAGCCGTGAGCATGGCTGCCACCTCAAAGGCCGTCTGGGATCATTAACAAAGGAGGAACCATGAAAAACTGCCAAATCGACAAACTAAGAAGAACAAGTCCGCTTGTGTGATCGTGTTCCTCATATAAAAAGAGTCAAACATGCACACTTGAACTGTTTGGCTGTAACTTCCAAGTGGAGGAGACTCATTAGCATTATTTTGTACTGTGTGTCGGCGCAGCAGGTAGTTTACAGCCTTTTATCGGATTACATTAATATGCTAAAAAGACTGATTAATCATAACTAACAAATTACAATTACAACAGTGTTTGTACAGTTCCGCTCTTGTCGGTGAATACTGCCAACTGGGTGCAGAGAACATGACAGGATTTAAATTAGAATTACAAAACCAGAACAGCAAGTCTGTAGCAACCACAGAGGTTCAGGATGTAAACACAAAAATACTATAAAAGTAAATAAAGGTGCCTTAAAATTGTGGTTTGGCTTATCAAAGTAACCTATTCTGAGGATGAGAAGACACAGGCAGATACATGCGTTTGATTTATTTGCTCTTTTTGCAATTAACAACATGAACATGAGAGGAAATTATGAGTAAAAATTAAATAACTATGATAAAACAGCTACACTGACAGATACTCTGCAGATCCATCACATCTGACATTTTTCTCAGTTTTTATGCATTCATGTGTTGTTTGTCGCATATCCAAAATTAAACACAGACTGTACAGGAATAGAACATCCTCTGTCGTTAGACTCACGATTTAAAAAGGGAAAAACTCCCTAAAAACACAATTAAAGGGAATTAAAAGGGGAAAAATAGAAGAAACCTCAGGAAAGGCAAGAGATGACTGATCCTTCACTCAGAATGGACAGATTTACAATAGATGTATCTATAAAGAGTAGCGTAGAACAGGAAAGCCACCGATTTTTGCATGTATTTGTTGCTATATTTGTATTTCACGCATTGTACTTTGTGATAGCCTTGTGTATTGCTTGATGCATTCAATTTACTAGTGAGGTAATTATGAAGATTCGGAAGAATGCTTGACTGAAACCTCATAAAAAATAATCCCAGATGAAGCTTAATTTCTCATTTTATTGTTGTCTTGTGTCCATTTTACTGCCATGATATGAAATTTCCAACGCAGAAACATTCATTGTCACCTAACCAGCTGCTTCACTATCGCCAGTAGCACAATTTCTGTTATTCTTGCTGTGAAATATTGAACTAATATGGATCAGAGTCAATTGGAGAGGCATCACTGCTTTACTATGTCTGAGTGTTTTCCATCTCTCTCTCCCATTCTGACTCTTACTGTCCACTGAAGCTATGACTGAGTGAGTGAATAGGCCACTAGCCGGGCTGCAGTTTACAGTGTGTGAGAGAGAAAAGTGATCAGAGTGATAGTGACTTCCACCATGATAAAACTGGGTCAATGTAACCCCCACCCCCTCCACCACAGGCAAGGCTGACAAAGAAAAAAAAAAAGATGAGGATACCATCGCCAGACTCTGTGCGTGGATATAAGCATGGGGACACTGGAGCGTGGTTCTCTATGGGTCGGTATCTGTTGGGACTGAGGGCATCCCCCAGATTATTTTTGACGTGTTGATTCCTCCCCTGAAGTGTGTGGTTTACAGTGTCATGTTGTAATCTGTCTCCCTGTATTTCCTCTCTACCCACTCTTGTCTGTCAGATAGTGTTGTCCACAGCATCTACTCCTGGTCCCCCTTTTGACTTTTTGGTCTTTCACTCCCAGAGAATTTGTTTTTATGAATACAGCTCAAAGGATTTAACATTAAGATGAAAATTCACCTGAACAAACGCTGTTTAAAAGAACTATAATATTCAGAGCTTATTTCCTACTGGTTGTGCATTTTTTGCAAATACAGCTCTGGAAAAAATATATGAGACCACTGCAAAATTATCAGTTCTTCTGATTTTACTACTTATACTTATATTTCTATAAACTACTGGCAACATTTTCCCCAAATTCCAAATAAAAATATTATAGTTTAGAGCATTTATTTGCAGAAAATGACAAATCAATGACAAATATCAAAATAACAAAAACATACAATGTCTTCAGACCTCAAAAAATGCAGAGAAACAAGATAAAATTCATTTTAAAACACCATAAGACTAATGTTTACACCTAAGAAGAGTTCAGAAATCAATATTTGGTGCAATAATCCTTATTTTTAATCACAGCTTTCATGTGTCTTGTCCCGCTCTCCACAGTCTTTACCATTGTTCTTGGGTGACTTTATTCCACTCCTGGTTCCTCTTTAAGCAGAATGAGGTGTTCATGTGTTGGAATTCAACAGACACTGCAATGGAATGGTTGGAATACATGTAGAAATGCTGATTTCAGAAAAAAAAATGCAGTGGTCTCTTATTTTTTTCCAGAGCTGTATATTATGATATATTATAATATATTAAGTGGTGTATCGGGCAGAGATTAAAGGGTCTCTTCACCTATGTTACAAAAAAAACATTGTCCCACCTAAACCATGCAGATGGTTTTGGTTTTATTTCCCATTCAGGTTTTGTGATATCCATCTCAGAGAATTCTGAAATATGCTCAGTACAATAGAGTTTAAGAAGGACAAAATAGATTTTAACGGATTATTTCCACCTCTGTAGAAAGCAGTTCCTATAAATTATTATTCAGAGTAACCAGGTCATTTAAGGTGGCAGCAGAAAATCTCAGAGGCGCATAACTCAAGATTAAATAGAAAATATGAGCAAAGCTAGGCAGACATCAGAGCACATGGAAATAGCTGCCTTTTTGTGATGAAAACTGGCCCTTAGTACCTCATGATTTGACATCAGCCCATTGCAATCACAGACGGCTTCTGTTTAGACTCACTAGTGTAACACGAGGGGAGAAACCCATCGTACATGAAGCAGATACAAAAAGCCTCAATAAGCCAGAATGCTGAGCAGATTGCACACTTGTCATGTCTGGCATAAAGAGCGTTACTTATTCGTGTTCTCCTTCATTCAAAACTCAGAACTTTGGAAACCTCAGCTGTGCTTTCAGCTTAATGCTAACATAAGCGTGCCATTAACATGATCCCTACTGAGCTGCATAGCCTTGCCACTAGTGTGGCTTAAAGAAAATAAACTAAAGCAACTCCTCGGTGTACTAAGCATCACAGATTGATCATAATGAACAGTGCGTGTATCAGGGATTTTCACCTTAACGACAATAATATTTCATCTGAATGTTTGAGCAGCCTTACAATGAATGTAAAAAGCTCAGTCCTGAAGTAACTAACATTTTATTAGTAAAATGAATCATAAAAGATGATTTAATGATACCAAAACATTCTTCTATGTGTCTTTTATTACAAATTGCATATTTATGAGCTATGGCCCGTTAATCTCTTTTTTTTGCTGTGTCATGGTGAGAAAGCTTTCTCTCCAACTGAGTTGTATTGTTGTGTATGTATGTAGTGACCTTCTGTTTATACCATGGTCTAGACAAATGCTCATTTCTAATTGGCCCAAAGGATTCAGTTAATTTGGTTTATTTTGTCCGAGCACGAACAAAACTAAATGGCTGGTGGCAGGAAGTGTTTCATTTTAGACAATCACATGGCTCTCCAGCATTAAACAGCCTTTAATGGGACTGTGCTCCAAGAATCCACTGAGCCATTAGCAAACTTTGAGAGCCTCTGTGTTGTTTTTCTGTGACGAAGCAGAGCAAAGACAGCAATGCAAGCTTGGGCATCGCTACATAGTGCATGTCTACTTAAAGAGCAGTGAATATGCACATCCAGCTGTGTTTTATAGTCGGCTATATTTAGCTATTTTCATCACCACTCAAGACTTGGCTTGGTTTATTATTTCACATCAGCGAATGTGTCTTGTTAAGAACGATGAGTCCTCGTAGGGATGAAGGTTGTTAGAGTTCATTTGATGCAGCCTTTGGGACTAAGCTGTTAAGAAGCCTCACTGACATCAGGATTAACTGAGATTATTTGATGCTAACAGCAAACAGGTACATACTCTTGCACCTTTGTGTGCTGAATTGCATGCACTAACAGTACCTTGTTATATAGGGAAACGGTTTATATTTGATTGCCAAACTCTTGTAAATATAAATGAGCATTACATTTTTGCCAACCCTGGTATAAGCAGGTAAGAAAAGTTTGAAGTGTATGTTTAAATGGATTCAGTAAAGGTAATTACTGAGTGGTTCTTGGCTACAGTGTTATCCATTCAAATCAAACATGCACCTCTGGGTAAATTCTCCTTTCATTTGCACCAAATGTGAAAGGAAAAAGGATTGTGTGTGTTAATTTGATGACCAAAAGTGAGATGCAATGTTGTTGGTTTCGTATTTGTTCTTGATATGTTTTGGTATGCAAAAGACACCTTGGAGGTGACTTTTTAAAAATAATATGCAAAACATAATCTATTATTGTTGATGTGGTGGTGGATTTGGGGTTTTACTTTACATTTCACAGATAATCAACCATTGTCCTTTTTTAACTCACATAACTATGTGTATGCATTGTCCTATTTAAATATTTTATAGCTACAAGTTGATGTTCCTAGTTTATGTGCTCTCTGTGTTTGAACTGATGGAATGTAAAGTGTGCCCCACATTTCCAGTGTTTATGAAAAGTATTATACTGACTATTCTCTTTCTGTCTCTTTCCCTCTTCATTGAACAGCTTTGCATAAACCCAGATGCCTCCCCTCCCTCTTGACGAGCGCATAGTGGTCATTCAGCGCCCTAAAACCATAGGCCTGTGTGAAGCTTCCCCACAAACCATTCCACAGCATTCCTCTCAAATATCAGCCTCCTCCAATGGACAAGTCGCCCACCCTCCTCATCTCCACCCTTCCCAGTCCCATTTCTATTCACCCTCTTGTAAATCTCTGGAATGCAAACGCAGATCCTCCCGCACACAGAAATTCAAGGGCGACCAGGCTGTTATCCCAGCAGGTGTCAGACACATCCCCAGCCACTGCCACAGTAATGGGACAGTAACTCTTGACCCGCGGCTGCCGTCCCACACACATACTATTGATATCAAGGTGACAGTGAACAAAGGAGGCCGGGGAGGAGTATTCAGCAACTCATTAGGGCACAGCAGAAGCGTAAAAGGCGGCAGAGGGAAATGCACCTCTTCGCAGTTTGATCAAGGACAATGCGATAGAAAAACTGGCACTGCAGGGCGGCCGGAATACAAATCACAGCAAAGTCGCTATAGTCAGCTGTCATCTTCGCCTGGCGGGGTTCTACAATTTGTCCCTGCCCAGGAACAACAGCATAAGTTCAGGGGAGAAAAGGAGAAGGAGCATTCTAGTTTTCTTAACAGAAGTGACCAGGAATTCCCCTCTCTGAATCACAAGAAGAATTCCAAACTGGGAACTGTTCATCAAAGCCATAATAGTAACAGTTTGCCCTACCACCACAACTCCGTCCCTGTGCCCCATGCTGCCATCCTAAACTCCAACTATCCCTCCTCCCCTCCCTCCCAATCCACCCATGTCCCAATCCCATTTCAGCAGCTCAATCAGCCTCGTCCATCTCGTACCAGGGATCACCGTCCTCACATCCTTCATGGTCTACCCCTTTCCCCCTGCTCCTCCCATGCTGGAGGGTTCCCCAGCCCTGACCACACGTGCACCATCGACTGCAGCCATCCGTTCAGTTGCGGCTGCTGGAGGCTGGTAAGATGCAGAGGGTATAAGGCGCACTCAGCTGGCTGCCAAGGAGGTGGAGGAAGCTCTTCCACCTCATTTTCCTGTGTTCACAATGTCGGAGCTATGAAGAGAGGAGGCAAAGACATGGGCCTGAGAAATCTGGGTGGGTGTCTCTCCACCGCGTCCACCTCCAACACCTCCTCCTCCAACAGCACTGTGTCTGACTGCCAAGCAAGCCTGTTCAAACCCCTCCGCTGTGCCTCCTGCTCTGGTGAGGCCGGACACTTTGAGAGTCCTGCTATTCTTCGTAAAAAACTGGTGGGAGGATGCCTGCCCTGTACCCCACTGTCCTCCTCGGCCCCTCTCCGGGCGATTCAGAGCTGCGTCACGGGCTGCAACCCAAAAGCCTCTCAGACAGGCAGTTCCACCTGCAGCTACTGCAGCAGTGACCCCATAGTGGTGACATTCAACCCTCGCCAAAGCAAACCCCCAGGAAGGGGCATGGGAGCAACTCATTCAATGGGTATGTTCCAAGCCGATGACGACGACTACAGTGTGCGAACTATCTGGCCCGAAGAATTGGCGAAGAAAATGACCCATTCTAAAACCCCAAAGAATCACTGTGCTGGGATGGGAGTAAGAGGCGGGAAGACCGGTGCAGGCCAAAATGGCAGCAATGGAACAGGCCTTGTCCTCCTGGATTGTCAAAACCTCCAGGAATACACGCAGTCTCAGCTAATAGATCACGCTGGTCGAAGACGGCTACAGCAGGGCAAAATGTCCACCCTCGATTTTATGGGCTACAGGTCAGGATCTGGGTATGATGAAGGCAGAAACTCACTGAAGAGGCTCCTGCATAAAGCCGAAGACACGGGAATTGGGGATTCTCCTGAGCATGAAAGGGATGCAGCATATCCTCATTCGCCCTCTCCCCGCTCTGCCTCTCCTCCATCACCTGTGTCCTTTTCGCCTCCACCATCCGCCCCTAGCACACTAATCAAACCTAAACCCTGGCAGAGAGACAGGGAGGGAGGACATTCTCTGCCGACGGCTCAGTCACTTCACTTGGCCCTGAACTCGCTGAACAGAGAGCAAGATGAGGAGAACAGCAGAAGTAAGAATCGCTGACACTTGACCTGTGCAAGTGGTCAAATGTATAGGCCTTTATCTATATGCACCGCAATCAATAACATAAATCTGAGCCATATTAAGATGAATGCCTTTTAGCAGTATTTTTCACCTGCTTTTACTCTGTACTCATCCATCCACGTCTTTCTCGCTCTCTCCCAGTGCATCTTTCACTGCCACTCTCCTCGTCAATGCCAGCCTCTCTGTCTGATGAGACTGCGATGACTCCCGATGCGGAGAACGCCGTGATCAGTCCCATCCTGCCCTTCCTTTTTCTGGGGAACGAGAGAGACGCCCAGGATCTGGACTTGCTGTTACACCTCAACATCGGCTACGTGGTCAACGTGACCACACACCTGCCCCTCTACCACGTCAACTCTGGACTGCGCTACAAGCGGCTGCCGGCCACCGATAACAGCAAGCAAAACCTTCGACAATACTTTGAGGAGGTTTTTGAGTTCATTGGTGAGAGCCCCACTTCTGATATTATGATGCATTTTGAGTATATAGAACCTAATTGTCAACTAGGTAGCAGTACACAATACTAAGTAACTTGCATTCATAAAGTAACCTGCCGAATACTGATGATTAGTAGAAAGATAATACAAGATAATACAATTGTTGAAGCCAATATGATACTGAACTCATTGATCTATGTTACTGTTACCTGATAACCAGATTTTTTCTTTGTTTCTTTTCTTTCTACTCAAAAAAAGAGAATGAAATGAAATGACTTGTAATGTGATCCCTCAGTTATTGTATTTCCTTTCAAAACTGCAGCACTGATTTGCAACTGTCCTCACGAAGTGAATTACTGACCCTGCTCATGCCAGCCTCACTGTAGTCGAAGAGATTCAACCTTCAGACAAGTTTCTTTAGTGTTTATCAAAAGGTTGAATGAAATGTTGAGAAATATTATTGCCTAAAGTGAATTAATAGTTTAAAAGAAACTACCTGAGGTTGTATGAATCCTGGAACAGTATTAGGAACATGAAATTTAACAGAAGCCTTGTTTCAGTAATGATGAGCATATATTCACACAGCTGGCCAGCAGTATTAGGCCAGTTTTTACTAATTCAATCAGAAAACTAAGCTCATCTGTTTGTTGTTCTTATCCACAGAGGAGGCATATCAGAGTGGACAGGGAGTGTTGGTGCACTGCCAGGCCGGTGTTTCCCGTTCCGCAACCATTGCCATCGCCTACCTTATGAAGCACACCCTCATGACAATGACAGATGCCTACAAATATGTGCGAAGCCGCCGTCCCGTGGTGTCCCCGAATCTAAACTTCATGGGCCAGCTTTTGGAGTTTGAGAGGGACCTCAACTCTGGGGTGACTCCTCGTATCCTGATGCCTAAACTTAACGGTGTGGAGACGCAGGTGTGAGAAAGGTCTGGAGGGTCGGAAGTGTGTAGGGTTAAGAGAGATTAAAGTGGCTTTAAAGAGCTTGAAAGAGAGAGTGCAGCACATTTTAGAATTGGAAAATGATGGTGTGTTTGGCAATTAGTGCACTTTTAAAACTGTGAAATAAGAACAAATGACTGGATGGCTCACTTGTTTAAGTATTAACTCTTAGGCAAATTGATCATCCAGTATACTGTTTATAAGATAATGTGCCAACATTTTTGTATATGTCTAACGTCACTCTCAGATATCTAATTTCTTCTTTTTCTGACGCCTCTTCCTTTTTGTCCCCAGCGTTTACATTACAGCCTCACTGTCCATTAATTGTACATATGTGAACGCAAACATGGAAAGGATTCACATTACATCCATTCACATGGTTTCATGCACAACAACCACTTGGTTTATCACCACATGTAGCAACACGCAGGTTATTGCAATGCACTTTACTGCCCATGCATTTCTGAATTTATTTCATCACCAACTGAATTGCCACAAGGATGAGAATTTGTCACACTGACTTATGTTTTTTGGTTTATATTATCATGTCTGTGGGTTGTTGTAATAGAACAGCGTGGACCTAGTACAGAAGTGCGTAACATAAACCTGAGAAATAGTTTATCTGAAGGAACAAACAGCTCGTGGAAATGTCTTAGAATGGTTTTTTTTCAGTGAAGACATGTATAAAAGCAAAGAGAAAAAGTATTATTGGCAATGGTCTCGAATAATGCTGCACTGAAAACCTCATGGATAGAGTGTTCACATGGTAGCATTACAATGCAGGTACAGCGACTGTCATTAACATAGTGTTAATGTCTATGAATAAAAGATAAAAATTAAATATGCAGGTTAGCGCACTGAAATAAGGTCATTATAAACGCATTTACTTCAGAGTTGAAACCATAACTCGGCATTACTTTTAGATATGTATTTTTATGCACATCATGATTTACAGTATATTTGACCAGACGTGTGAGTTGGCAGGTACTGTCCTGCTGTTATAATATGCTTTAAACAACAGACCTTCTCCAACTGTGCACTATTTATTTTGAGGTTAGGTAAAAAGGGAGCTGCCTTTTTTTATGATGTTAAAAAAAAAAAAACTTGACTTGTTTGGCATTTAGCATGAAAGCGTTCTTTCATGATGCGTCGCATGGACTGATATTTCCAAAAATTCAAAGAGCACATTAGAAGATTATCTGAGACAACACAGTCTCGGTGTGACAAGGCGACATTTATCATCCTGCTTAAACTCTCTGGTCGCGTTAAGCTGTCAGAGCAAAACTATTCTGTACGGTGAACAAACTGTGACAAACTGGAAACTAAATGGTTGAATTCTCATCTCGCTTCAAACATCCTGTGGCATATTACATGTGTTATTTCCCCAATGGAATCACAGAACCAGAAAGGGAAGAAGTAGCGTTTTTTTCTCATTACACCATCTCACCTAAATTTATGAATTCTCTTTAAGCCAAATCTACTTTATATTTTGTTATTTTTCTCCCTTTGTGAAGGAGCCAAAATACATTACAAAGATGGTAAATGTCTTAGCTGCCCTTTGTTACTCCCCTAACTTCATTCTTTTGCCTTATTGTCCTTACTGATCTTGTTGACAGTGCCCCTCCTGACTATGCATTATTTTAATATGAAGGCTTTGGTTTGATTAGAGAAGGTAACATGATTCACTGTGAACCCTTCCTGAGTCCTATTCAGCATGCATTGAATTTACCATTTATCTCTGCGAGTTACCTCTTGCACTTGACTTCAGTGATGAAAGAGACATCTCTCATCACATTTTTTCTTTTAATGCTCAGAGCATGGCATACTCACTCGATAAATACATACGAGCTGCTGCAGACACTGGGGCGACTACTTCTTAATCTGTTTCACACCCACCTCTAAGAATTGTTGTTGACTACTCTATGCATGATTATACCCAAAACAGACACGACAGGATCTGTTTCATAATAATCACATGTTCTCTGTTTTTCTTTCACACAGGAACATACTGATCAAACACACAAACCGGATTTCTATGACTAGCACTAAGCCTTTGAAACTTTAACAAGTTCACACAAGCATTTACACATAGACAATAATCTCGCTTACAAGCCCCTTCACAGCCAATCGGCATAGAAAGATGTGAAACAATGGGATTTTCCTGAAGAACAAGTTGATTTTAAAGTATCTTCATACTACAAAACACTTAGAAAAAACAAGTTTGCCTTCTGTGTTTTGCAGTACTTTAACAATCTGTTATAATTGGAGCTACAAAATTATTATATTCAGTAATTTGCAAAATTTTACAATCGTCATAATATCATTTCACTGGTTTTATGTGAAGAATTAGTGATTAGTGGTTTGGTTAATCTGTTTGCTAAGAATGATAATTGTTTTGCACATTTTCTAAACTGATGCCACACACTGTTTTTGATAAGACAATGTTAAGTAATTTAAGATTTAAACGTTTGAGAAAATTGCGATTTTTGCTTGCAATTGAAAAAGTGCCAAGTGTGTATACTTGTGAAGAAGGATTCGGTTTCTTATTGGTGTGGGCAGTGGGGTCACTTTTGCTTTTATTATTATTTTAAAGATGTTCTCTTCCTTAGTCCTTTAAAAAACAGGAAATGCAATGCAGCCTGTTTGTTATAGGTTATTTTAAACAGTCAGGTCAAGACAGAAAGGTACAAGCTAGTACTAGTACATCTGATGTATAATGAACTTTTATAAGTGAGCTATGAGTTTAGGAGTTCACCCACAGAAAAACACACACACACATATATATATATATATATATATATATATATAGCCAAATTGCAGTTCCCCCTTTTCCAGAATTTAGCTTGTGACTCAAAAACGCCCCGCAACATGTTTCTAAAACCAAAATGCCTTCACTCTATGTAATTTGGTCCTCCAGTGTCATTATAAATATGACTTTGTAAAATGGTAGTTTCTGAATTTTGCTTGTTGGATTTCTTTTCTGGCGAAGTGATTTTGATATAGGCTATAATATATTTTTCTACAGTCAGATTTCTTCATCTCGTTGGGCATACACACACATCTGTGTATTTGCAGTTTTTTACATGAGCCTTTGTTTTGTATGAAAGGTTGTTTGGACAGAATGACATCTTCCAACTGTGCAGTGACAATATGGACCTTCAGCCATGTTTTTTCTGTTGCGGTAGTACACTCTCACTGTTATCAGACCTCAGTAAACGTGGGTCAGCATACCGTACTCCTGTTTTTACCTCTCGCCTTTATTTCAGCCGGAGAGACTTCAAACCGAACGTTCTGACTCATTTCTCCGGCTCACAGTAGGTGTCGTGTTAATCTTTGAAGAGAGCCTGTTGCTGTTGCTCCTTGATTTTATACAGACTTTATATGCAAAATGGCTGCTGACGCAATCTGGTTAATGCCGTGCTGTACGGACTTACCGTGCAGTTGCGTCAATGTTGACCTCAGACGTTTGTACTTGAGAGACACATCGAAAGGAAACTGAACATTTTTCTCTAAATTGAAATGAACTGAAAGGGCCAGTGTCTCCCGTGAGTGTCAGTGTGTGTAAAAAAAAAATCTTCTGTTTGTGTTTTTCACTTGAAAAAGAGATGTATGATAACTTTTTGAGAACGTTGTATATCTGTGCATTGCTTATTTGTGGGAACTTGAATTACTCCTGTTTGTATTTTATTGCTTATTTTTAAACGGTGTGTTATTTCCTGTACCAAATACTGAATTTAAGGATATTGATTAATAGGAATGACGATGACATGACTCAAGATAAAAAAAAAGAAAAAAAAAGATCACCTCCTTCCTTCCTAACTGGGGTAAGAACTCTTCAGGTATGATGATCATAGTAATGCTGTGCTGTTTTCACCTCCCTCATGTCATCGCACCCGTGATGCTCTTCTGACGCCCTCTTCCTTTTCATAACGGATTGTTTCTCTTACAACAAATGTAATATTTTCATATTGTAATAACTGGTCCTTGTATTTAGACAATGTTTTTACCTTCATGTACCGACTATACTCTTCCTAATTCTTTGAGGTGCACTGTGACTAATACAATGCTGCTATATCACAATGACTTTTATTTGTACGTCACGTTTATCGCTAAAGGTGACGGATACAAAGTGGACTTGAAACTGCTTACATTGTTCCAATTTAAACCAGGCTTCATTGTGCTGCCTTGGTGCAGTGTATTTATCTCAGAGTGACTGCGTGCACAACCGTAGGATTTGTAGCTGTTCCCGTTGGTCTTCCTTTATGAGCATGATAGAGAGAAAAGAAAGAGTCAAACGTAGCGGAAGAGTATTTTTTACTGTGGTTATATAAAACTGTGATGTTGCTTTTTCTGCAACAGCGTTGATTTTAGCAGATATTTTGGTCTATGTGCAGTCATTTAGTTATATGAGAAATATATGTCCAAACACAGGAAACACATAAATCCTGTAGGCCTAACTGACATTTTGACAGGATGCACACTTGTATCACATCTTTGTGACATGCAACACGTGTGTATGCAGTTTTGTCATGTTATGTATCTCAGAATTGGCAAATGCAGAAGTTTTAATTATTACTTTCAATTAAACACGTCCATGAAAAAGTATAAAAAGGGGATTGAAGACAGATTCAAAATTATACAAGAATTATAATTATTTCTGTAGACATACAGAGAGACGTGTTCCTGGCAAATAGGTCACAGCTTAAAACTCACTGTGCATGTTAACATCGATGTGATACAAATCTGCAAATTTCCACACGCATACGCAACCTGCATATATTTCAGATGCAAGATTTAATTAGATTTTAGCTCCATGAGATTGCACTGCTTGTCTTGATAGTTTGTTAAATATCAGACCAAAAATGCAGTTCAATTCATATGTAGTTGATGTCATGTCATGATGTGATGTGATGTCAAGTACTATTGATTACAATGATTAATTTATAATTTAATAATTAGGGTCCTTTTGCGTTTTATTTTTGCTTGTGAGGTAAACTTCCTGAAATGAATGCTCATGTTTTTGCAGCATTTAGAATACGTTCACCTTGGTTTTATTTGCCTCCTGATACAACAAAATATATACTATTATACTACTAGCATATGTGAGCTAAACTTTGAGTAGATCTCAGATGTAAAATCGAAAAAAAAAGCATATATAAATCATCTTGTAGCACAAAATAATATGCAAAAAAGATCCAAGTGGAGTTATACTGAAATCCCCTGCAGAGCATCTGTAGCTTTCAAGTCAGCCAGTGTCGAGATTATCATCTCAAATACACACAGGCCTTCCATGCTTACAGGACGTCCTGGAGGAGAATGGAGGCGTGTTGTGGACTGGACGAACAGCCTAATTACATGCTGTGATTTGTTTGTTTCTGCACTTCGAAGATACAATATTGTAGACGACAAGAAAAGTGATCTGTGAGTCAATTGATCGTCGGTTGAGATGACGTCAAACTCCCGTCCAGGCAGAACAGTTACTGGATGTACACTGGATGCATAAAGAGGTTCGGGAAATGAGGCTTTGAAAGTTGAATCACATTTGGCAGAAATGCTATTTAGACAGTAGCTGCTCTTACGTGAGTGATAAACACATGAACTTTCTCTTCCGTTTCTTACATGTTTGATTAGCAGCAGACCTGATTAATCTGGTACCTGTGTTGGTGACATGACTGAAGATTTCCCATCAAGTGTTATAATTGCTGTCTTGTCTAATCTTTTTTGTTGGTTATAGCTGAATATGATAATGTTACCATAATAGCATCCTAAAGTACAGTACAAAACATGATGGCTGGATCGTGAAGTTGTTCTCCATGTTAATTTCTAGTAAAGACACTGGATCTGGCTCTTTTAATAAAAAAAACCCTGAGAAATCATGATTTTTTGTCAGTGATTTTGTGTTGCCCTTCCCCTCCGTGTATATGCAAGTGCTGCACACACTGTAGATGATGAAAGCTGGTGAAACTGCTCAGATTCGAGCGTGTCTAACACTTTGATGAACTCCAACATCCAATAAAACTGCTCACCCTGCTGCCTGATCACCAACGCTCACTACAAGTCAAGAGTGTCTATTTTTAAGCATTGACCGGTTGCATTACCATCAATACAAACAGCCGATTGCAATTGATGATTCAGATGATCACCCCACCCAGGTCTGCTTTGTTCATCATTGCGTAAGAGCTGGTTTGGGATTCACAGCTGTGTGATCGAGCACCCGGGGGCAGATCAATCCCTGAGAGAGGCTAAAACAAACTCAGTATCTGCCTGGCAATAACTATTGCAAATAAAAGGTAGAAGCAGACCAGCACTAGCTCTCGATTTTCTCAGTCTAATCTTAAATTTCCCTGTTTATCCCTATTTTTCATGTTCCTATAGATGGCAATGTGGGTTTCAGACTGAATTATCTCAATATCTACTGGAGGGCACCCATGAAATGTGGTAAAGATATATATGGTGGCCAGAGGATAAATCCCATTGACTTTGGCGATCGACTGACTTTTCCTCCAGCACCACCATGAGGTTGACATTTGTGATTTTGAGTGAAATGTCTCAACGAATATTGAACTGACGAAATAAGGCACCGATATTCATGTCGCCCTCTGGATAAATTGTAATGTGATATGGATACTATTTCTCTAGCAACGTTATCATACCATAATGTTTATATAGATCCCATAATTTATGAGCAAACACCTACAAAACTGATTAAAAATTAATAAAACAGAGCCTCAGCTGTGCTGTGTTTAGTGCTTATTAACGGTCGTCGGCATAATTCAAGATGCAAAACTAATATGTACACAATCTTACAGCTTAGCTGTAGATTCTTAGCTTATGTCGTAACATCCACAGCTAAAAATAAATATATATGCAGTTTATATCTTAGTTATATGAATATGAGCAATGCTAAAAGAGGCATTTTAAATAATGCTGCATACAGCAGCAGAGGTAGTGTGGCTTTTATGGAATACAAGCGTCATAATTCATCTAATTAAAACTGATTGAAGATCACAGTTATTGATATATTACTTATCATACCGAATGTTTCCATAGTAACTTTTTGTTGGCACACACCTGCATCTCAACTGCAAGCAAATCACACTGAGTATAGTGTGTGGGACACACACTATACTCAATCAGATTTTTCTCAATCAGAATTACAAACTGCCATCATCAGTCCACAACAATCAAAAGTGCAGGCACTCGACACAAAAGCTTGTTAACCTCTGCTGCAGGATTGCTTGAAGCTTTTCCTGAAATTATAGTGCACGAGTAGGAAAACCTGGTCCTAGAGAGCTGCTGTGGGTGCAGGCTTTGCTAAGGACCTTCATTAATAGAATCAAATGTGTTACTGCTACACTGGAACAAAAGCAGCTCTCTAGGACCAGGTTTTTCTACCCCTATTATATTCTCACTGTAGTTAATTATGTATCGGCCGCATGAGAATACTTTTTTTATGCAGCAGCTCTGTTAAAAAGCCTCCAGTCATTGGACATTAGAGCTCAGAGTCACTGAAATAATGCATCATGCTCGTCGTTCTTCGATATCAACTCCGCTGTTGCTGCTGAGCCTAAAAACACCATCCGGCATTTCAGTTTCTACCAGCCATCAGGGAATCAATGGTCTGAATGGACTGAAATGAAAATCTCGTTGCATTGTTTCAACCTTTGCTGACACCGACCTCGAGGCAGATAACTGCGCTATCTGCTGCATGGATTCGAATAAAAATGTCAGTAAAGCATTGACCAGGGTCATGCAAGTTTTATGTGAAACAGCAGATTATCCAAGAGGATATAAGCGGCATACAGGTAGATAAAAAAATACAGCTTTTAAGACTTTGTTTGATTTTATGAGACACGTTAAATTTGTGATGGATTCACCTCAACATGTATTTGTATTAGCATCACAGGCTAAAGTGTCTTTTTTGAATCCAGTACTACCAAGTTTAGTAAAACACCAGCACAATCAGTCTCTAAGCTCTGAGGTCTCCGGTCCTGAAGGCCTCAGGGTGCCGTTTTAGTAATTAAGTTCTGCTTAATTACATATTATTAATTAAATAGGCTTAATAAGAGTTAATTAATTGTGATATTTGTGGCATTAGGGCAGAGATAATAACTGAAATGTGGACACTTATAGTTATGGTTCCTTTTCTTTTACATATATACTAAGTCATTTTAATAAGTAACTACCATTCCACAGTTCACTTGTGCTTATCTTGCTTCGCCATTTACTTTTTTAACTTTGACATTATTATGGCAGCAGATAATGAAGGACTTATTTGTTGCATGGCTTGCACCCACACTAATTAAAACAGAGCATGACCTGCAGAGATGAAACATCTCACGGACCATCTGGTGAGCGTTTTAGACACGGTCCTTGCAGTCATGCACTGGTTGGTACCTGCTGTCACTGTTTTTCAGAGTTTGTGCCAGGACATTAAAAAAAAAATGGTAAATGAGGATTGGAACTGGTTCTCAAATTATAAGCAGCGGTGCCAAGTCCTATCTGATTAAAAACGTAGGCATACAATTTAGATAGATATGTTTCAGGCAACATTTTAGAAATTAATGCAGCAAATCAGCCAGAAAAGTGCATGATGGAAATTTGGCCTTAAACAATTTAGAAAATTTGATTTAAATAGTGGTTAACTGCTTTTCAGAATTAAAGCTGACAGCATAAAAAAGACTGAACGGAGCTATTCTTTCTCCAAGAGGTTATACTGGGATAATTGAGACACTGGAGGATACATTATATATGTATCTTACCGGGGTTTAGGTAAAAGTTTGCTGATGTGAGGGTCTTGGTGGCGCCGCTGTGGCCTTGGGTTCACCTCCTGGTCTCAAAATCTGGACACGGCACAAAAAAAACACACATGTAAAAGCCAAGACTGAGTCATCTGAAAAGGCTGAACCCAAGGTGGTTCTGTCTCCTGTGGTTTTGCTATAATTCTGTCATATGTCATGTCATAGCATGAAAGGCACAGGTGTGATTGATATTATTATTACTGGCTAAACACCTAGCATGTGAGCACATTTCTTTGGATCACAGAGTTTTTACAGCAGACATTTTGATGATGTTACAGGCAAAGCAGAAGTTTTCCAGTAAATGTGCTTTTCCAGTGTGCTGCCCAAGAGAACCAGCGTGCACAATTACACAGCCCAAGAACAGGATAATCTAAAGTGTTGTTTTATGCTTGATGCTTTTTCCATGCTTGATGCTTTTCCATGCTTTTCCACACCAAGTGGAACTGTAAAATGTTCATTATGTAGGACACTTTCTGTTATAAACTTCACAGGAGTTTTGGATTATAAGTTTGAATAACCTCTTATTTAATTCATTACTATACGAGTCAATAGTCCCTTACAGCTCTGATATCATTGTACGCTTCCTGGTTATTAAAAATAAATTTCTGTTAAAGGCTTTTTGACATTTCACTTTCAGGACAGTGACTGAAATCATCTTTAAGATTTGAGATTTGTTTCAGGGAAAAAAAAATAGCTGGGTTCCGCTTAATTTACATGGGTTATCTTCCTTGCGTCTCTGTAAATTGTGCGGTCGCTGACTACCGGCAGCTGTTTCTGTAAACCAGGTTCCTGTTAGAATTAGATTAGTAATTTACCTCAAAAGAAGCAGGGGTTCACACGTCTCCTCGTCATCCAGCAGATGGAGTCCTTACACTGCACCCGGAGCTTATGAACCTGCTGCCATCCACCCCACAACGTCCATCTGCAGTCCCTGACAGGGTCAAAAACACTAATGTCAACTATTGCTTTACTCTTTTATTAAACGCTTTTATTTTTTTATAGTATTTTTATTTTTTTGCATTATAAATCAAGTTCTAATAAAGAGTATAAATACAATGTGTTCAACTCTTTTCACTTTGACTTCCATAACCATAAGAGAGGCTTAAATATATTCAACAACTACACAACAATAACTTCCAGGCACAAATAAGTAATTAGTCTTACAGACACTGTTCATGCACCCTGTAAGGCTTACGTCCAATTAAATAGTCCAATTAAATAGTCCAATTAAATCATACAATATATTCATATTACTCCCACTAGGAGCTGAGATGTGAAACACTTCCACACTTAAATTTCCAGACTTCTTGGTAGATTTTTCAGTGATGTCTGAGTACTTTTTTGGTATTTTCCCTTAAAATACCAAAGGGGAAAATTAAATTATTAAAATTACTGAAAATTTGTTTAAAAAAAATAGTTATTTAATACCAAAGGTATTTAAGGTTAATAATATAATTAAAATTGAAATTATTTCTAAAGGTATTTTAACATTAATAATTTAATTTTCAGTGTCTGTGCAGATTTTTTCTTCCTTTTATTCACAGTGTTCATAGAAACAATTATAAATGCAGCCATAAAAGTTTTCTTGTGCAGAAAAGACAGTCCATCTACTTTTTAAATCACTATCTAACTCATGAGTTCAAATAAGATTATTTGTTTTATTGTAATTCAATGTGGAATTCAATACATTTCTTTGACAATAATTTTCTGAATTTTATATTTTTGAAAAAAGAATGAGGGCAATAGTCTAGAAACAAAATTCCATAATTTCACATGTTTAAATCTAAGGTTAGTATTTACCTCTTAAATTTAATTTACATAAAATTTACATCCATTTATCTTTACTCCCTTTATTTTTATGACCACTTTATGATATTTTGATTTCCTTATACTTTTTTACTTATTTAGTTTTTTATATATTATTTCTGCATGTTTTGAAAAATTTAATTTGTGTAAAATAAAATCACAAAATATATCAATAAGAACTAAAAGGCTGTGGCGAAATCAATTTATCCAGAATTGGAGAATTGTGGAAGTTAAATGTATAAATAAATTAAAGAAAACCTATGAAATGACACTATTTATATAGTTTAACATTTGTTCAGTGGTGTCACCGAACAACTTACCAACTCTCCTTGTCATTTAACTACAATTAAGTTAAATTTACATTAGCTGGTGAGACGTTTACAAGCTTCCAGAGATGATAAAACTAAAAGATAAGTCGCCGCCCATGAAGAAAAGTGACGGACAGCCACACAGCGCCATTAAAAGCCGAGAGAAGCTAGTTAGCTTAGCCAAGATGGCGTCCGTCATGGCGACCCGTTTTACGGAGGCAGTTTTCTAGACTAGCTCGAGTTGCCGTGATTCCCCATGATGTAAAGAATTTAATATATCGATATTTTTTCATGTGAAACGACCGTTATTGATCCTTTAATCCCATTCATAAAAAAACAGCGCTGCCGTACGGCTGCGTCTGTGGGCGTAATGCTGATGTAGCTCTTCCCTCCACAGGGTCTTTGGTCTGAGCTGAGGGCTTCTGTGATAAAACAACACCACTAATATTACCGCCTGTACACTCTTCCTTTTCTCAACACACATATTATTCACATATTAAACACGAAAAGCATCCGCAGCACGTTTACAGTCACATTTAAAACGCCAGCAAGAAATATTCCAACCCCCCAACCCCCCAATTTTAAATGTGATGTAAACCACTAAACCAGACTGCTGCAGTCCCCATGGCAACAGAGGAGAGAGGGTGGGCATCACAAAAGGCACAGCAACAGATGATGATTCATGCCTCTGGAGTGCACATACCAGGATGTATATAATTATTATTTTTTTTGTACATAAAAATAGACAAAACCAGACACCAAATAGACAATCCTGTTCTATATCAGATATTTTAATTTACCATATTACAGCACAATTTTATACAGATACAGATATGGTACAATCCACCCTCATAAGAAAACCTTCACCAATGCCCCCCATCCCCTCCCTCCCTCTGGCAGGTACCACTCACTGCAGAGGGGGAGGGGGGGTCCTATCCATCCACCACAGATCTATAGTGCTCATTGTGGCAGAATTGCAGCGCACTGGACTGATCAGAGCAGGCTACCATCCAGGCTGTTGTCTGTGAGGGGTGGGGTCCGGCTACACTGACACCACCAAACAGAAGCTTACAGAGGGACAACGAGAGAGAGAACGGAGAAAGGAGAGAGAGAGAGAGAGAGAGAGAGAGAAGAGGGGGGAATATTTGCGCCTGAAGAGGAATATAATACGGGTAAGGAGAAATGTAGAATGGATGGATGGATGGATGGATGGATGGATGGATGGATGGGGGGGAGAAGGAAAAAGACAATGGGGGAAAGGTCCAGAATGGTTCATATAGATTCGCTCTGCCTTCCCCCCCCCTGTTGACAATCCACCTGACTTCATTCCTTCTCCATCTGTGACACATCTTTTCAATGATATGCATATTTATTGTAAATGTCTTTGTGTTTTCTGTGGTTTCATTTGATTTTTTTGTGGATATTCTTGCTCGTAGGGGGGGGATCTGTGGGCGATAGTGTATAAATCTAACCATTTGGCCCAGATAACATGCTTCTTTTTGCATTTGAAAATACCCCCCAGCCCTAATTGAAGATGACCTAATGAAGCCGATGTGCCAATTTTATTATACAATACCGACTGATATATATATATATATAATTATTAGAGACTGACTGCTTTCATGCATGCCCAAGCTGGCCCAATCTGGATTGAAATTCTGTCAATAAGTAAAACAATAATACAACTTTTCAGCACATCTTTTATTATATATTACATAAGAGTGCTATATAATATGATTGTATAAACCCTCAAATCACACCTACTCTATAGTGCATTTGATCAACTCCTTAGTAGCTTATATTCCTATAAAACAAACCAGCACTGTGAATAGGGAATTAGCATTTAAATCACAACTCATTGCAACCTATAAACATTATTCATGTGTCTGAATTCATTACAGCAAAGGAAATGATTGTATTTCAAGAGCGGGCGGTCAATCATTCATGGAGAAGCAGAGCTAATTGTTCCATTTAAGATGTAAAAAAAAAAAAATGTGTGTGTTGTATCTAGTTTGAATCCATAAAGCTTAAACGTTGCTGTTGTGGCCAGGATGAAAGGAGACACCCCAGTGAACAGCACCATGAGTGTCGGTCAAGCCAGGAAGCTGGTGGAGCAACTGAAGATAGAGGCTAGTTTCTGCAGGATAAAGGTAAGACAAGCCGAGCGCCTCGCACTCACAGATAAATCATGACACATATATGAGCAGAGGCGTCGTTTGGGTACGGAAACGTCTAAAAAAACATGTATTTGCATAGAATAAAATGAAAACTGCTTCACAGAATAAAACAAATATAATAATAGCCCCGTCCTTGTCATGCACACACGCACATACACAAAAGTAGATATTTTAATTAGTGAACATTCAATAATAATAAAACAGGACGTAAGGAAACCCAGAGAATATTTCTCATTGTTCTAATAATCATAGTCAGACGTTTGCCTGAAGCATATTTGTCCACTCACATGTTAAACTTGAAAATGTCCCTTTAAGGTACATTTTAGAACTGGTGAAAATGTGCAATTATTTGTGATTTACGAGTAGATCAATCTGTAGGCTGATACTATGCATTGGTATTGATTATTGGTAGTCTATAGCTGATTGATTGCAATAGATTGATGGTACTATTTATCATTGTTCCAATAATTAGACATTAGACATTTGTCTAAAACATATTTGTCCACTCACATGTTAAGAATATCTCTTTAAGGTACATTTTAGAACTGATGAAAATGTGCAATTATTTGTGATTTGCGAGTAGATCAATCTGTAGGCTGATAATATGCATTGATAATGATTATTGATAGTCTATAGCTGCATTTAAATTTGCAATTTTCTAATTTTTCTAACCTTAACCCCCCTAGAAGGGTGTGTTCCTTGCCACTGTACATGAGGGCAAAACAGAAGTAACTGGTGACTAAACAACAAAATAACAGGACATTTAAATAGTAAACTGGCATTCTTTAAACACTGACAGCTAACATATTGCAGGTAAAGCACAAGCTGCAGAGGACAAATTACAAGTCATTAAAACATATCACTGTTACATATCAAATCGAAGTTGAAAGGACTATGCTGAATGGAATTTGTGTACAGTGGATCTCAGGTGTGGAAAAGCACCGGTGACCTTCCCTGTTGCACTTGAGTGAATGCTTCCCATTGGAGGGCTTCCAAATTGCGTTGCCTTCTATCATGTTCCTAATGACATCAAAATCACCTTCCAGAGGCACTTTGCCTCTTTAATAAGAACAAACCATCGGTGCAAACATTAAGCAGGAGGGACGAACCTTCAGCTGCTGTCACCTCCAGCCAAAAATGATTTCATGGCAAGAGAGTTTTTACTCTTGAGAGAAAAAGACGGTAAGTTGGAACCAGCAGGTGTGTACAGAACCAAAATGTTTATTTCTGCAGACCTGGCAGTCTGTATAAATATATAAAACTGACATCAAATTCTACATATTATCAGTTTATCTTTCACTGAAGGCAGTTACTATTTACCAGCTTGCTGCATACAGCATGTACAGTCAGAATTCTTTGTTTGGTACATATTGTCTGCCATTTTACTCAAACTGATCAATATCTGCTCATCCTTTTTAATATCATTTGATTATTTTTGTTTGATAGTTCCATTGAGATTTTAAATGATGCATCATTTAGTTTTAAACTTGCGACATTTAATTTTTGTGTCTTCATTTTTTTAAGTAATTAAGTGAGGCAAATTTGAGCCATTTCCTTTAAAAAAAAAAGCTTCTAACTCTAAACTTCAAGCATTGAACCGTACCATAAGATGTTAACTTCTACTCTTCAGGCACAGAAGTAAAGTGGGATTTTAACTAAAAACTCATTATGAACTTGAATGATTACAGACTGTATACAGTTTTTGAACAGAACAATGGAAATCTGTCTCAAATAGGAAGTTAAACCTATGTTAATAAAAATCACAGACCTTAGGTTTCTCATGAGGGTCAGACTCATAAGTCCTGATCCTCCATTATTCTGAGCATTAGCAAATCATAGGGTTGCAAATTTGTACTAAATTTCCGGCAAATTTCTTATCATTTCCTAGAATCTTTCCATGGGAAGTTAATTTTGGTAATATGTCATATTGGGAATTCTTCTCTGTTGAATGTTTATGAGCCTTGAGGAAATTTTTGGCACTTTGCAATATGATGTATGATTTTTGTAGCAATTTTTATGTCACAATATCGACACATATAGACTTTCCTGCAACATTAGCTTGTAAAAAAACAAAAACACTTGAAAAAGACTAATGCAATGGCATGAACAGAAATATAGTTTATAGTTAGCTGAACAACTGGAATACTTGATGACTGATGTATACTCACCTACCTCATACCATGTACTTTACAATATCTATGTCGCAATAAAAAGGTGGATATAGGCTTTTACTTTTAGTTTTGTTTTCTATCTATTTTCTCTATTGGTGTTGGTATTTATGGTATTTATGATGTTTTTTTTTATTTGTGTGTCTATAGTTTTAGAACAGTGCTGTATGTGACGTGTTGGAACTTCAATTTCCCCGAGGAATCTTTCAAAGGGATCAATAAAGTCATATCTAATCTAATCTTCTATGGTTACAGGAATAAAAAAGGCCAATGAAACAAAAAACAATTCACATTTGTGTAAAGGAGGGGTGTACTTGCATTAAATCTGGTTGTTTCACTACAGATTATGCTATAATATAGTTTCCCCAACTGGATTTAAGTTCCCTGTTAAGAACCAACCTTCAATTTTGTAAATTTCCCATGGAAAATTCCCAGAATTTTGCAACCCCAGCAGATCATAATGTGCTCCTCAACTCCTCTTAAATCTGATCCTCATCTCCAGGTATCAAAGGCAGCAGCTGACCTGATGGCGTACTGCGACGCACACGCCTGCGACGACCCCCTGATCACCCCCGTGCCCACCTCAGAGAACCCCTTCAGGGAGAAGAAGTTCTTCTGCGCTCTGCTTTGAGACCAATCAGGGATTGTTGTGATAAAAAAGTACAACTGTACAGTATGTACATGTATGTACAGTGTGTACATGTACTTCCAATCTAAATAAGACATCAATGTACTATAGTAACCTTGCATAAAAGCTGCCGATGTACAGTACATAATCAACAACAAAATGTCTTAAAACTAAATTCTTTTAACTGCTTACGTCTGTCTCGAAGCTAGAGGGGGGGGGGGTTTGAGACAAAAACTTAAACATTCAATCATAATGAGCCATGAGTTATCACTATCAACACCCAAAAAAAATGGAACATTACAAAACACACCATCATCCGGTTGAAAACATGGACATTTCATGCTCAAAATACGTCACAGGTAACTGCCAAAAAAAGGAAACATACTGAGCGTCA
Source organism: Lepturacanthus savala (assembly GCA_030544235.1). NCBI lineage: Eukaryota > Metazoa > Chordata > Actinopteri > Scombriformes > Trichiuridae > Lepturacanthus > Lepturacanthus savala. The sequence continues at coordinate 6,997,596 of CM060479.1, read as the reverse complement.
AGTGTCTTAAGAGTCTGCACCGATCAAAGGTAACGGATTCATTCAGATTCTGCAGCGTTTGATACTTTTAACGCTAAATCCCTATGTTAGGTCTTTGGATTGTGGTGGTGCTACATGTCTCAGATACTGTTCCAATAATAGGTCCAGGCTGTCGGTTCTTCACGTACAAACTGTGCATACACTTGAGATCAGGCAACGGAGGGAAAGAACAGCCTATGATAGGTAATTAGAAGTAGGACATCTCCCATTATCGACATGCTAACGTTTGGTGACTACCTGTAGATGGAGGTGATAACATCCCTTCTTCCATCAGAATAGAAATACATCACCTGTAGGTTTGTCTATTCCAACGAAGCCATTATCCTTCAAAGCTGAATCCCGTTTGTTGTCCACATATTTTCTATTCCTCGTTCACTAAAAGTGTTTCCTCTGTTTTGGCAGTTATGTATTAAAAGCTATTTATGAGTGTGTGTGTGTGGCTGTAATCATGTGGATCAAAGTTTTATTAAGCATTTTTGCTCATTTCTATACTATTGCTGTAGTGTGGATGTGGAAGTGTGTGTGTGTGTGTGTGTGCATTAGGTGCTACTGTGAAACTTCAGTAACAATTCAGAGCATTTGGTCGCTGTCAAATCCAGATTTTATAGTTCAATAGCACAGAGAGCACCCCCCCGCCCCCTTATGGACATGTTTAATTTAAAGCCACGAACGCAAAATGAGATATTTGATTATCATGAGTCTGTCACATTAACAATTTTCTATTTCCTTAAGGCAAAAAATAAATAAATACAGCAGTAATCATGTACTTTTACAGAGAAGAGTGCATCATTTTCGACTAATCAGGTTCTCCAGAGCAGAGGGTAGATCACGGATAATATTCCTACTCAATTTTAAAGAGAGGGCTGATGAGGATGACCTGGGAGTTTCTGTTTAATTATTTCTCCATCTACATTACAAGACGTTCTAAATCATATCCACGAAAAAACTCCTGCTCTCCTCCCGTAATGAGCTCTGCAGCATCTTTGACATGATTTGTTTTTTGTGGGGGGGCAGGGGAGGTGGGGGTCCCCTACTCTGGCCCTTTTCAAAAAATTGACCGATGTATTTTCAATAACTTGCAAATCAAATTTGGAGCTGTGGCGTGGAACCGTGGAATATCATGCATTGAAATAAAACCTCCTGTCAAAGGTTTTTTCTTTCATTTGTGATTTTATTTGATAAAAAAAATGCAATATTTAATGAAGATGTAAAAAACAAAAAAAAGGTGTGTCCAAATCTGATACTGGCCTTTAACTTTTTTCTATAAGAGGAATACAAAAACTGAAAAGGGGAGAAAAAAAAGCCAGTGTTTTAAAAATAATTACATCTGTGTACTGGGCGTAATTCAGTGATGTGATGAGTATTATCATTTGATAACTGGCTAACCAGCTTGGACATGCATTCATGCAAATTTTATAGTTTAACTGATAATTTCCTACAACTATCATGCATTAAGGCATCTCATATTCAGAAAATAAGCCAAAGATAATGTTCCTCTTTCATGAAGTCCTGACTAAATCAGTCTTGCTGGTGTTACAAAAACACATACACCACACAGGCGGCACCATCTTCATTTAAAGACAATGGAAACTTAGATTAGTGATATTCTTCTGTGTTTAGAGGCAAATAAAAGAAATCCTATTTTTAAAATCAAGCAGATGATCGGATTGGGTTTTTTTCCTCCATTTTGGTGGGTTTTTTTATTCACAGGATGAGAAGTGATGGTGACTTCTATTAAGGGCTTCTAACACATTCAATCAGATTACTGGAGCTCTAGCCACTTATCTGTTAATGGACAAATGGTTGTTTCAAAGGCTGCCATATGATGTTGACAATGTCATAGAAATGGTTTTGTATGAAAAGGGTGAGAAACTTTCAACGCATTCGCTATTCAATCAAAACAAATAGCATTTTTCTTAATTCATGGCAGTCATTTAACACCAACTAACCATATCGATCATATTAATTTGCTTTGACCCCCAGAACGTCAGGCATAATACATTCGCGAGTTAAATCTATAACGTAAAGGTCGTCTCGTCAGCAATAGACTGACACATCATGGGTGTTTGAATTTGTAGCATCTGCATCTTTATTTGAATACATTCCCATCTTCAGTTAAAAACAAGCTGTATGCAGACCAGATGTAGGGGGTTTAAGCAAAGACCAGCATCACATCAATTTTTAATGGTAAATTTTCCTACGTCTCAGTCGTTTACATCATCTGCATAAAACTCCAAACACACAATCCAAATTGTTGGTGGATTTACAGCATATGCTCCTACACTGTGGTATGATGTGTCATTTTAAAAACTGAATACAGTGTGTGCTTTTAAAGAAGTCCAAGAGTTGAAGTTGAATACAAATATTAGTCTGGATTGAACCAGTAAGTCACATTTCCAAAAAAAAAAAAAAAAGAATTTGAGAAGTACAAACACGTCAAAATGGTAAAAACTTTGAACATAGAACAAACTGCCAATGTTGAGCTTGGAAAGGCAAATTCTCAGTGAATGACAAAACGGATGAATTATATATTTAAAATTACCTTACACCTTAAAAACAGAAAGTTCATACAGTATTCCAATGATCTTGGACAAGTTTGATATTATGAACATGCAGGTTTTCCCCAAAAGTGAAAAGAGATGGTTTTATCTGAAGCTCCTCTATAGTATTTCCTGCAGCAGATGTTTTGACTTGTCAGACACAGACGTAGTCACACTAATAATGACTGCATTACATTATGGTGCACAAATGTCACAGTATTAATAACGTGCATGCTACTTCAGTGACATGACTTACTGGTAAAGTTGAATAGAATGGAGCGATCATTAATTTTTTTTTTTTTAAACCTGTTTTTCCACCACTATGACCAGTCAAACGGGTCAAACTTTGAAGAGAGAAAGAGTTTGTCACTACAAAGCTACACCTACTTGTCAAAGAACATGAGAAGGAAGTGTGAATTATATTTTGAAAGGATTTTCAGGCTGCAGGATTATAAACAGACCAACAGCTTTTAGTAGATTTTAAAACACATTGACTTCAATAAACCTCATTAGTCCATACAGTGTCAGTTGATATACATATATATGGTGTAGCTGATTTGAATCAAGACCACTGAAGAGGTAATGTACAGTTTGGACTTCAAAAGTAGAAAACAGCAGCTGAATAGTTTATAGGAAGGCATCGCACCATTCTTTAAGACAGCCATAGCAGTCACCTTGTTGTTTGACATTTGCCGAACAAGTATCCTTCAGCCAGTCCCGGAAAAGCTCCTCGTCTTTCTTTAGCACTAGAAACTGCCCAAGGACAACATACGCCTGTGGAGGTAGAGATGAACACACAATGAAAAGGAAATTCAAGGATGTCTTGCATCAATGGCCCTGTTGCTACACAGCCAAAGCTTCATGCAGAACTTTAAAAAACACCACTAATAGAATTCTTTAGAGCTCTGCGGTGATGACGCATGAATAAATTATTGGTATGTGTTCATAGGAAATGCCAAAGTAATACCCGGACAGGTGTCTCAGCCAATAGTATAGTAGAAAAAGAGGCAACTTCCCGACATGTAATAAAATGTTAGCTGTAAGATGAAGGTAGTTTCACTGCTGACTGACATTTCACTGAATAATTTAAAGCCTGAGCTATAACCTGTTAATCAAGATAATATTAATTTTTAACCATCTGTCACCTTGTCAAAACCCTTCTCCTCCAGTCTTTTGCCAAGGACCTCTCCGATGCCTGCAAGAGCCATCACAGGCTTCTCACCCATGGGCTCGGCCACGAAGTCTTTATGTTTTTGGGATGTCGATGACATGGCTGCGTTGTAGATGGTCACGGATCAACTGCTGAGCTGAAATGCAAAGAGAACAATGGAAAAATCAATAAAGTATAATCAGTACCAGGAAAAAAGAATCCCCAGTTAACGGTTTTATCTTTTTTATTGTTTTCATCTGTCAATTTATTGAACTGTTGTCCTGACTGGACTATTACCACTGCAGAGCTTTATCTATAGGTTGGTGTATTTTCATCCACATCAGAAGAGCAGTGTAGTAACTATACTCATTTTATACAATGTAATTGGACATTGTAACATACATCAATTAAATCCATGCATCTAATCTAGCTCACACTGGAGAGAGAACTATATCCTTGTGGTAATAGCAAAGCTAAATCTTCATTAAACTTCAATAACTGAGTATTCAATCACAAACTGTAGAAGCTTTTAAACTTGTAGGAAAACAAGAAAGAAAAAGTGACTGGATTTTGATATCAAAACAAGAAATGGATTGTTCGTGGCAAATAGTTAAATGAACATAATGAATCGCAGGAATGTTATTTAAAATGATTAAATAGACATTTTTTCACTTCAGGTAGACTTTAATGTGTAAGAACAACATACAATTATTATAAAGTGTCGAAACTAGTAACTTCACTGTAAACGTGTTTGGATCCATTGATTTGACAAGGAAACTCAAAAACAAAACCTAAACAAACCCGCAAGACATTCACATTTATTCAAATGAATGAATAAATGAGTATTCATATAGCTACGACCACCAGTATGAATAATGGTGCCTGTCCGCCTGTGTTTATTACAGATCCCTGGTGCTTTCATTTGACCTGCATGGCGGTGTAGAATCGCGCGCGCAATACCTTTTCAGTGCTAACAGCGTTAGCACAACGAGCTAACGTTCACTAGCTCCAGCGTGATTCCCGTTACCGTTAATCTGTCCACGTGTCACCACTGACTGCTCGTTAGTTATAAAACACTGCGAGACATGTAAGCAGTCCTCGCTGTAGTCTATAAACTTATCTCTAGCTATTAGCTTATCAACAAAATTAACTTCATGCTAACCTAGCACGCTACCCTGGCTAGCTAACTAACAATACTCATTAACATCAAACTCTTCTATTTCGTTTCTGGGAATTTTAAGACTATTATAGCCACCCGATATAAAGCCTGTGTGTTAATTTACCTTAGAGTGTCCAGTGACTGAATATTACTGGAGAGCCGCCGTGTAGTTTCTGTTTCTGGTCAAACAGCGGTACCCACAATGCACCGCGTTCGCGTCTTGTGCTACCGCGTTGCTGAGTGACGTCACGTCACAGCTGATCGTAGGGCGCTGGATAGTTGAGCCAAGGTCTTGCCAAACCTTGTAACCCAGTTATCCATCTATAAGTTGAGCTAGAAAAGAGAAAACTGCATATGTATTATAGATATCAGTAACTCAATTCTTCTTAGTTCAAATAAATATTATATATATTTGAACTATTATATATTATATATATATATATTTTAGATATTCTCCCTAGGACAAATGACAATTTCACCATGTGTTTTAAGCTTTTAATTTCAGATATTTAATGAACATTTTGGATATCAGCAATAGATCCCATTTCACATAGATCTGATTGAAAATTGACACTTTTCATGGGTATACACTTCATATACATTTCATAGTCATATAGATCAGTGGTCTTCAGATTAATACAATTATCACATTCTGTTGAAAATAATAGATTTCCATGACCTCTAACAAGAGGCAAAATGTCTTGTTTCTGCTGTATGCCCTAACACTAGACATGTGTCTTCTTGCATGTTCTATTGTTAAAAAGGCCACAGCTACAGGATGCTTAGATATATTCACTACATAGCTCACACTAAAAGCAACACAGAAAAACAGTAATTCATGATTTCAAGACGACTTTTATTTACTCTCAAGAAACAGAATACAGAGGATGATGTACAGATTGCCGTTCATAGATTGCATAATTGTGCGCATTGAGTACCTTCCAGCTCTGTTTCAATACTAGCATGTAGCATTTGCATATGTCTTTGAGAAGAAAGGGAAACATGTACAGGTTGTACTGGGATATGTTAGTGCAACTTTTACAATATCTAATGTTTTGCAGGGTGGACTAATAGGCTCAGAAAAAGCCTACAACTCAGACAGAATATTGGAAGCGAGGCTGCAAGTCAGCCCGGTGCCATCAGGCTCAACATTGATCTTCTTCACAACTCCATCTTCCACCAACATAGAATATCTGAAACACAGGATGAAATAAATACTGAATTATAGCTATAAACTTCAAATGTGCCTGTAAAACCACACCCTCTATTATAGCATAGTTTACTTTTACAAAATGCAATGTATTACACAGTGGGTTTGGTAACAGGAAGTTTTGTATAGATCTTGAACACAATACTTCGTTCCTTCAGGTGCAGGAATATTTGACTTGGCGCTCTGTACTATGTACATTTCACAATACAAATTCAAAGACTCAAAATAGTGGACAGATAATACAGTGCATTATTGAAGTAAATATAGAGGGGTTTTTTGACATAGCCACCACCCATGCCAATTATATTATTACTATTGCAAAGCAGCAAAAGGAAGAAGGATCCTTACCTCTTGGACCGTTTGTTCCCCAGTACCTGCACAATCTGATCACTGTCAAGTAACAAGTCGACAGCCTTAGAAGTAAAGCGAAAAGGACAGATGAGTGCACATGGAACTAAAACATTAAATAGAAAGTACATAAAATATGCAAGAGCTTTTAGTTTACCTTTGCAAATGCTCCAGTAGGATCAGCCAACATTCGAATCTGTAAGAATAACTGCTGTTTCAACAGATATCAAGGATGCCAACGCCAAAGAGTATATTAAGAAAGTAATAACTCATCTTTCCTTTATAGTCTATAGGTGCATCTCAGATAATTAGAATATCTTGAATGATCATTTCAGAAAGTGAAACTCCTATTATATAGACTCATTACACAGAGTAAATTATTTCAAGCCTGTTATATTATCATTATTTGTGTGCATCTGAACTTAATTATGTGATTTGAACATGTTGCTGCCAGAGAGAAGAAAAGCTTAGCACACTAACATCTGAGCTGGTTGGATAATCATATAATTAACCTGATAATGCAGTATATCTCCACATCTACAGGGTTGTTCTGAATGATCTTGGGTTTAAAATAAAACTAGCACCAGTAAGATAGTTGTACTAGTGCCAGAATCAATATAAAAAGTACAGTGTTGAAGTACACCCAGCTAGAATAAAGCAAAAAATAGCCCCAAAAAACATCTATTTAGGTTAAAAACAACCTGTAAATCATGGGTCAGTAGCCCAACTCATCTATGGAGCAGTAAAGTAACATCTTATAAGTAAATGCATAAAATGTCAGTCTTACAAGGTGATCCAGACCAGTTTTAGAGATGTTTTAGTACAGGTATGTCCAGGCGGACCTGATTTTGGCACATTTTGTTATCCTGAAAACGCAGAAATCTACAGATTCATGTTTTCACTATATGCTCATTATCGCTTGGGGTTGAAATTATGTTTTGTTAAACTAATAATGTTTGATATAGAATTGTAGCTCAGTTTCTTGTCAATATTTAGCTATTTGTGCTACATGTACATATTGGTGCTAGTAACTTGGCTTAATAAGAAGGATTAGTTATTTATAAATGAAGTCACCCACCAGTGGGGACCTGAGGGGAACAGGTTAACCTCTGAATGACTATTATATGTGGTCCATACCTTGCCATCTGCTCCGTGCTCCTTTCCCCAGGCAGCCATGACAAATGCGTCATTGACAGAAATGCAGGCGACCTCCTGGACACCTTTACTCTTCAAGGCCTGAGCCTGCTCTACAAAACCCGGCAGGTGAGTCTGAGCGCAACAAAAGAAATGTATAAGGTCGACTGATGCAAAAAAAAATCATTGGTGCCCAAGACTCGGCTAGTAAAAGTGAACAGGGTGGACTCACCTTGGAACAACCAGGGGTGAAAGCTCCTGGTACAGCAAAGAGGACTCCCTTCTTCCCCTTGAAGAGCTGATCCATGGACACTTTATTTCCTGGCTGCCCCTCCTGGACCTCCACTGCTGGAAGACGTTCACCCGCCTAATGGGGAATTGAGATATAAAACACATTAATACACTACACTTGCTTAACATATATTTATCTTCCACGCAGGACAATGAAATCATTACTTTTCTTACTGGTGGGCAGAATCTTTTTATTAGGTGAGAACGCGTCAGCATCATCTGTCGTTAAAGTTTAAATAAAGGCCTGTTGGTGTAGTAAACAACACTGTTGATCTCCTTGACAGGAATGACTTGTAATAAGCACATATTTTATTTTACACTTAGTAATAGTAGATTACATTTAGCTAAATCACACTGCAGTGTGCTTAAAACCTGTTTCAACAAGTCCCAATAAATGTGTTACTTTAAAATGTATATTTGTGTAAAAAAAACGTCACGTGGTGTAACCCTAAAAACTTGGTACCAGATAGTTTAACTCTCTTAAAAAGATTAAAAATAAAAAAATAAAAACTTGTTTTATATTCTAGGTGGGTTAAAGAATTCTTTTTCATTTACACCATTTGGCATTTCCTGTCAAAAATTGCAAAATCTGTGTGAATTTTGTAAAAAATGAAAAAAAAAATGGTACAAATGGACTTTCAAATGAGTTGAACACAAAACGTACATTTTTAAGAAACCTGACAGACGCTTTTAAAAGTGTATTTTAATTTTTTTAAACTTAACTTTAAGTTTTTCATTATTTGTCACTGACTCAGATATGAAATAAAATCATATCTGTGCATGTGAAGTTTTATTAAGTTTTAATTAAGTTACTTTTATTTTACTTATACTATTCTGTTCTTACCAATCAAAGTTGCTTAAGTTAAGCAGTATTTTTATTTTCTGCTGAGTTTGTGCCTATTGTACAGAAGAGGGATGGGCACCATAACATAATATCTTATATGGCCGCATTTTATCCGACTCAGACGGCTGTAAATTAACTTTTAACATGTAAAGTTACGTTTAAACGACTTAAAGCTGCAATAACACATACACTGAGTAAGGTAACACAAGTTTAATATGAACTACGCAGCAGTTATAAGGCTTAAAGCCCAGTTTCTGTGAGAGAACGGCGGCAGCGTAATGGTTAAGTATCAGTGACAGCTCGCTTCGTGCGACGTTCAAATGAAATCAGACAAGCGTGAAACTGCAGCTGGTAAAATACCGAGGGACAAACAAGTCCTTCATTTGTAGCTAACAGCAGACAGAGAGTTAGCACTGTGAGCCACACAGAGGGAAAAATACCGATATATGTGATGTTTGTCTAATTATTAGCTAAACATAACACCCCTGAGGCTTTGCATGCGCCATGCAACGCGAACAGCTAACGATAAGTTAGCTAAAACGCAGGCAAAACTTACCCGAATCGGCATTTTGGCGAAAGGAGACGTGTGCAGTGGTTTTACGCACTGCACGTGCGTAAAAGCGCGTGTCGTGTTTCTGAGGAGAGTCGCTGCTGTGATGTAAAGCATCGTTGTTCCTTATTTAATCGGCGAGTGTTGAACAATATCTGTGGGTAGGATTAGGTGCTGCGTTCAAGTGCTCTGTTTGAAAGCCGGGACACATCCAACCTGATTTACCTCCGCTATACAGTTACCTACAGTCCCGGATTGAGATCCAGATTCGGGGCCTATTAAATCTGCTTTTACTGCGCCACCTGTCACCAAGAAGCCTAAAAATAAAGTTTCGGGGGAAAGAAATACTGAAGAGAACTTTTTTTCTCTGATAATGCAGGTAGACTAGTGGCATTGATCCAACATTTTATCATAAGTTTAACTGAATCTGTACTGGGTGGTTCTCAAAGTGGGGTTTGGGGACCATGCAAGGGTCCTTGAAGGGGTTCCAGTGGGGCCCCATTAAAAATAGGGATCTTTTTTCCCACTTTAATTCCATCCTTTTGTAACACAAGACAGAATGTATGATTATTTGGGTCATAGGTCATTTAATATATTTTTTTCTCAGTGTGGTTCTAATATTACGTCATAAAAAGGGGACCCTGGTACAAATTATTATCAAATTAGGAGTGTGTTGTCTAATTTGTGTCAGTTTAGGGGTCTGCCACATCAAAAAGTTGTAAGACAAGCAACTTCTCCAACCCAACCACAACCCTCGGATTGGAATGAAAATTCACAATCTTTGGCATACGCTTTACACAAATACATCACAATTATTAAGTTCTGTTCAGAATTTTAAATAATTTATCAAATATTGGTGTACACCTAAAGTTAGCACTGAAAGTTAAAATATCTGAAGCAATGTCGGCCTACATGTGCTGTGGTGACACTATTAAATAGTTAATGCACAGGCTTCTGAAAGTCATAATTTGCATTTGTCGTTTAGTCGTTTTAATACAATGTTCTTTAGTTTAGTTCTTTTACTCAGGTATGCATGACATAGAACACAAAAAATCATGACACTAGGTATTTGTATTCTTGCATCTTTTATTATAACAATTCACAGTTATTATAAAGGTCACAGCTGTAGGGTGATTTATTAATATTAACTAGATAACAACAGAAAAATAACAGACATCAGTACAAAGGATGATGTACAGTCTGATGTTGTACAGATTGCCATTCATCACATAATTGTGCGCATTAAGTACCTTCCAGCTCTGTTTTAATACTAGCATGTAGCATTTGCATATGTCTTTGGGAAAAAAGGGAAACGTGTACAGGTTGTACTGGGATATGTTAGTGCAACTTTTACAATATCTAACGTTTTGCAGGGTGGTTTAATAGGCTCTGAAAAAGCCTACAGCTCAGACAGAATATTGGAAGCGAGGCTGCAAGTCAGCCCGGTGCCATCAGGCTCAACATTGATCTTCTTCACAACTCCATCTTCCACCAACATAGAATATCTGAAACACAGGATGAAATAAATACTGAATTATAGCTATAAACTTCAAATGTCACTATAAAAGCCAGACATCACCTTGTTCAACCATTTACTATACTCTCTATTATAGTATATTAGTAGTTTACTCAATAGTGAGCAGTATATTAAGTTGCTTCTCTGACCGTGTAGAGTTTAAATGACAATAATTTTCACATTTTTAAAATGCTATATATTAAACAGTGGGTTTGGAGTTTTTTGGTGACAGCCTGATGGTTTTCAATCAATGGAAAAAAGCACGTTATTAATGTATTATTGCAAAACTGGAATAGGAAGAAGGATCATTACCTCTTGGATCGGTTGTTTCCAAGAACCTGAACAATCTGATCACTGTCAAGTAATAAGTCGACAGCCTAGGAAATAGAGAAAAAGACAGTGTGATTGACACTAATTACATTTATCAATTAAAGATCCAGACTAACATCTCCTTTTTTATCTCTAGAAGGTTAAATACTTCCCCAAAGTTAATTATTTTGATGTCTAGCATCCCATCTGGAAAAGCTACCTTAGTAAAAGTTAACCTATTTACTTGATTTTGGAGTATTCATAGTACAGTATATAGTTTAAAGACTATTGTAGATCTAGAGGGAAAAAAAACAAAACATAGACAGCGCCATGGGTTTATCAATACACAGAGCACTTAGGCTGCTGATGTTTCAGAGCTATAATCAGGGACATAGATTATAACTCCCACAACCCTCAGTCAGATAAAGGATCAATGAGACGGGCAGACTAGACAATCATATTCTACTAAACGATCCCTCTGTGGCAGGTTAACAAGGGGGATGGAATCCTCTTTTATATGGCCTACTGCACAAAGTAGAACAGAGGTTCAGTTTACCTTTGCAAACGCTCCAGTAGGATCAGCCAGCATTCGAACCTGGAGAGGAAAGTAGCATAAAGCTCAAAAATCCTAATAAATCCTTTAAATTTCTTTCCTTTAAGGTCTACTGTCAGCATGTTGCTGTCAGAGAGAATAAAAGCCTTGTGTGCTGGAACTAACATCTGAGACGTGTGGATAATCATATAATTAGCCTCTGAATGATTATTATATGCGGCCATTTTTTTTTTTTTAGACTTGGTGCAGGTTGTCACACACATACTGTGGTCCATACCTTGCCATCTGCTCCGTGCTCCTTTCCCCAGGCAGCCATGACAAATGCGTCATTGACAGAAATGCAGGCGACTTCCTGGACACCTTTACTCCTCAAATCCTGAGCCTGCTCTACAAAACCCGGCAGGTGAGTCTGAGCGCAACAAAAGAAATATATAAGGTCGACTGATCGAAAAAAAATCATTGATGCCCAAGACTCGGCTAGTAAAAGTGAAGAGGGTGGACTCACCTTGGAACAACCAGGGGTGAAAGCTCCTGGTACAGCAAAGAGGACTCCCTTCTTCCCCTTGAAGAGCTGATCCATGGACACTTTATTTCCAGGTTCCCCCTCCTGGACCTCCACTGCTGGAAGATGTTCACCCACCTAATGGGGAATTGAGATGATATAAATCACAGAATCTGTTTTTTTTTCTCTTTATTTGGTCAGAAAGCATCAGCAGACACATACACATCACCTGCCTATAATATAGGCTACTAATGCTGTTGTCTTATTTACTCAGTTTAAAAAGAGATTATTAAAATAAACCTCCAACTAGACCTTTAGGCAAAGCTTAGATATGAGTCTCGTGTTTTTTAATACTAATAATTAATTATCTTTTCAATGTTGCGCTTTTCATCATAGTGAAAGTTAATATGCGACAGTATTAATAAGACACAACATAAGGAAAATGATAATGAGATGTGCCTGCTTTGGCTGCATGCCACTGGAGGGCGACAATCATCCATGTAGGTAGGTTAAAATGGCTTCTTTAAAAAAAACAAAAAAACAGGGACTGACATTGACGTGTAGGACCAGATCAGTGCCTGATCCTGTGTGAATCCACTCTAAACCAGGGTGGAGGATTGTGGGTGGTCTATACGTGGGCCCCCTCTGGTCTATATCCCTGCGTCTGCTGAGCTATTATTATCCCTCTCATGGTGATTTATGCTGCTTCACCATATCAAATACCTCAACTAAATATAGGCTTTAAAAAAACATGCTGCAACGTGAAAACAGTCAGGTAGAAATACAGCACATATATTAAAACACAAAAATACCAAATATATCATATTAATACATACATTATACCATAAATCTGCAAAAATAAAATAGGGTTTCATACCAGCTTAGAATTTTACTACTTTTTGTATTTTAACAAAATTAAGCAATTTAAATAAATAAAGTCTGGAGTAAAAAATGAATAAACTTGGTTATTTCTTCTGTGAACAACACAGTTAATCATATATTCAAGAGCATCATGTTCAGGGATTACATAATAGCACCGTATACGTATATAAGGTCATAAGAAATGAAAAAAAAAAGGTGGGCAACTAGATCTGAAACCTTTCCCTGGCAGAACTCGCTTGTCCGCAGAGATGACGTCTGGGCTACGTGATGACGCAGTAACTGGCCCAGGGGCAACGTGATGACGCAGCAAATGACCCAGAAGGGGGAGGGGGGGGGGTAGTTTATTCCCTGCTCGGAGATTTGCAGAGATGTGGGTAAGAGATGGGCCTTTTTTTAAAACTCCACATGAGAGATAAAGATAAGACACAAGTCTTCAAAAGTGTTTAGTGTGAAATTAGGCCTCTAATTATTGCTGCAGCCTGTTTCTTCTTACGATATTAACATGCAGAATTATTGCACGTTGATATTATTTTTCTATGGCGCGCTGCACATAGAGCTGAGTAACAGTGACTTGCAAGAACGACTTTAATAAGACTATTAGGAGTGTTGTCTAATGTCGGACTGATTGTCGCTGTCCACAGTGCTGAAAGAAGCGTCGGTGATTTAAACCAGGAATGTTAAATTAGGATTTAACCTGTAGTTTTACTTATTTCACCATTTATTTTATCTCCTATGTGCAAGAGGAAAGGACAAGATATAAACTTGTGCATCACATCACTGTGAGTGAAAATGTCGTGGATGACTGGAATAAAACACACATATATATATATATATATATATATATATATATATATATATATATATATATATATATAGTTTTATTCCAAACTAACAGGCTTCATCTTCATGATTTAGTGGCTCTGATATGTTATTTTTTTTAAAGCTCATCATCCTGATCTTTTAAAATCAGTTTTAAAAAAGCCCCAATTACTATATAAAGAAACAAACAAATCCTTCTTTTGCAGCTGACATCATGGCGACGATTTAACAGAGAGAGTTAGCATCGTGAGCTACACAGAGAAAGACGCGTCATATCACGCTGTAGTTCGGCTAATTCGTAGTTTAACAAAACTACACTTGTGCGCAAACGTCAGATAAAAAAACGCACAATTTACCTGGATTGGCATTTTGGCGACAGGAGACGCGTGGAGCAGTTTTACGCACGGGGAGACAGGGCTGCTGCTTCCGCTGAGCGTCGCTGCTGTGATGTAAAACGTCGTCGCTCGTTATTTAACCGGGATTTAACGGGATTACAGGACGTGTTGCGCGCTATTTGAAAGACGGGAAACACGTCTGCCCGAATTTCCTCCACCCTACTGTTAACTGGAGTCCCGCAGCGAGTTCTGCTGCTGGGACTTAATCTAGTTTCCAGATTTGGAAGCTACTAAATCTTTATTCACTGCGCCGTCTGCCAACGAGAAGACATGTAACGTAATAGCTGTTAGACTCGGTATGCAGACATTGCGTTTTAAAGGGGTCAAGACACGTGTCTTCGCTCAGGAAAAACTGAATTATTAAAGTTAGAAGTAGAAAAAGTGGCCAGTTTACTTTGCAGCGTTCCAAGTGCGTCTCCATATTGCGTGTTTACGCACGAGCCCCAGCAGGTAAACAGATATGTCTACAGGATCAGTCTGGACCTGCTGATTAATGTTTTTCTACACATCCAAAACGTCAGCTATTAAAACACAGTCCAGCTTCAAACTTGTTTTATGTGGAAAAAGCAGCCTTCTCCTGATCAACCCGGAACTCCAGCATTTCTAAACAAATATTAAAAGATTATTTAATTATTAGCTGAAGTAATTTTGGATCTAGTTCAAATCTGGTCTAATTAACATTAGCTACACAGGCTAAACAGGATCATGGAGCACAGCTTCCATTGCTGTTTCACAAATTGGAGGAAAAAACTAATACACAAACACAAATTTTAAAAGACCTATCATAAAGGGATTGAAGTCAAAATATCCCTACATTGTCATAGTCAAAGCTATTATTCATGAACAACAGTAACACCTCTCTAACACACACATATACATACATACACAGGTAGAGATGAGGCCAATGATATGTGGTGGTGGTGTGTCCATTTATTACACAACACAAAGCACCTACAATGATCCACTCCCTGTTGCTTCAGACAGCGGATGATCTCACTTTTTTCACAGTGATTTTTATGTGGACATGTTTAGACAAGGACATCAAACTGTTTTTTTTTTGTTTGTTTTTTATCTAAATGAAAAAAAAAGCCTACACAGAAATTCACAGCCAATATCACACACAAAAATAAAGCAGTGTCAACAAACAACAGTAAATTGAGTAAAAAATAGAATTTAATCATTTAAATAGTCTTTAAAAATACAAACATTGATTTGAACTCCTAAATAATATAACGTTTAGTAGCTATTCTTAATTATAACTGGCAATGTTAAATGTACACTATGGCTATACAAGGAAATGTGAGGTTTGGTAATTTATTGTATTGCTCATTTATATTAATGCGCACATATTTAGTAGAAACTACAAATGACTGTATAATTTAAACAGTGACTCTGCAAATGACCCCCCACCCTCCGCCCTAACCCACCGTACCAACACACTAAAGAAAACTACGTGTGTGTAAATGACGTGTGAAGTTTATATTGAGAGATTTTAATGGTCCTAGCATCTGTGTCGTTTCAGAATTGTAACTGCTACTTGAGAAAATTAGGTTAGTAAGCAAATCGGAAACCAAAACTGTTGTTTAGCTGACAGGAATATGTTAGCGGTAACCTATTTAAATGCTGTGTTTCTTCACATCTTCGAGGCCCACGAGGAACTGAACAAGATCGGTGAACACGGGTGAATCACAGTATGCTCCACAGTGCTAGCTGTTGCTAATAGAACACTTGTGAGTTAAAGTGGAACAAAGTTTCCATTCGAACCGCTGTGTTTTTGAAGTGCACCATTAATCCCGTGGAACCACACAAACTATTATCTTGTCCTCCAACGTGAGACACTATTTTTTTTTTTTTTTTTTTACCATGGAGGCATCTTGTAAAGCATGATTAATGAGACATATACACATATAAGTTATGAAAACGAAGAAAAAAAAAAGTGATCTCAGGTGTTTGCTTGACTGCAAGACATTCAATATACCCAATATCCAATTTTAACCAGACAGATCAAAAGATCAATAATTACATTTGTCTCCACGGTTATTTGGCTGTCTGGTTTTACTCTGCCTCCTGAGGTAGCCCTCTGTAGTCTCACCATGTCACACGATGTATATAGAACCATGTAAATTGATCCCTTAAATGGCAATCAGCTTCAAAAAAACACACACACTGCTTACATGAAGAAGAAAAAAAAATATCACTCCTAATATCTTGAATGGACAGCTTCATGTCAATACCAAACCCACAACAGTGTGTCACAATGTAATTAAAATACCCTTAAATCCTAGAAAGGAAAATGTATGAAAAAGCAAGTTTCAAGGATTTTTTTTTTTATCGTTTAGTTTTTTTTTGTTTGTTTTTTGTCTTTTTTACAAATTTCAGTACACTGTAAGCTGCACAAATACAGCATAACTGTAATGGGGAATCGGTATCACATTTGCTGGCTTTATCATCTTCCATTATAAATTGCATGTTTCTCTTCATTTAAATGGAACTGTACATGGCTAAAGATTAATGGCCCTTTCGGCCACTAAATATTATTTTTAGGATCTGATTTTGTACATCAGACGCTTTAGCTGTGCAATGCAGGTTTAAGCTTACTATAATGATCTTTTTAGATTGTAAGTATACAAACCTGCTGAACAATGAGTAGGACTTTGACTATGTTTCAACATCTGAAAGGAAGATGTTGCATATGTTGCATTTCTTGTTGCCATGAGCCCACGATGGGCACTCACAAGTTAAACAGACACACGTACACACAGGAGGGATCTCGCGTCGTCCATCGAGATCTTTTATGCAACGTTCCCCACTACTGCAGCTAAATCTTATCGTACACTTTGAAAATGTGGTTTACAACAATCATATGGGTTAGTGTTGCACATTAAAGCCCCGAAATGAATCGGATCGCAAAATTTTGAACTGCGCAGCTGCTGAAATCAAAAACAGTGGCTCGATCTAGTGGAGGGAGATAGTATTAAAAAAAAAAAAAAAAACAAGCAGATGAGGCATAAGCATTTCTTGTCTAACCACTGCTGTTGCCACACTGGCTTTAATGTCAAAGAGTGTTCTTCCCTGATCTCAGTGTAGCTCATTGGATTTTAACGTATGCACACACATGCACGCACACACACACACACAGACACACACACACACACACTTGCTTGTATGGAAGCCAGTCTTTTGTGTGTCAACAGGATTTCACAAACACTGAATATATTACCTTCCGAGTTGAGTGTTTTTATGAGTACACAGTCTTCATAGGCACCTCTCCTGGACAACAAATCCATTGCACAACCTTTTAGAACGTATCCTGCATCTAATGCATCTTTTATGTAGACCAGTGGTTCCCCAAGTCCAGTCTTCAACATCCCAAGTGCTGATGGTTTCCTCTCCTACTCGTGGCCATTATTCCTGGCATCTCCAGCCCAAACCGGTCAAGATGCTCAGAATTTAAATAGAATCAGTACTTGGGGTCCTGAGAGTGGAGAACTACTGACATACACGCATCTAGATGTCCCGCCGTTTTATCCACATTTTAAATGTGACAGACAATAATCGAGTCATTATATTGCTTTTAACATATTGCAAGTAATTCCTATGAAATTTGCCTACAACGGCACGCTAAACTATAGTAGATACAAGCACTCCATGTGCGTGTCGAGCTGACCCTACACTGGACCCTCAA
The DNA here is from genome assembly GCA_030544235.1 of Lepturacanthus savala. Classification (NCBI taxonomy): domain Eukaryota; kingdom Metazoa; phylum Chordata; class Actinopteri; order Scombriformes; family Trichiuridae; genus Lepturacanthus; species Lepturacanthus savala. Next base: position 6,979,670 of record CM060479.1, on the reverse strand, counting down.
GTCTTTGCCGGATATGTCGTTATGGCTTTCATGAGTAGATGTTGCATTATTTTATTTTTTTTAAAGTTCAAAAGCCACATGAATGCAGTCTGTTCTTGAGTACCTAAATGTTGTTCTTCAGTGGTTAAGTTACGACAGACTAATGCTGCAATGGAACACACCATGAAAACAGTTGAGGAGAAGTATCTTGGCATTCATGTTAAATGTTTTTTTTTTCCCCCACATTTGGACTTTTGTGTATCTTGAAGCCTTTTTACTGAAGTTTGGCAGTTACAACCAACTGTAAATAACCAATTCCCCCACTTATTAACACAAATACATGAGTTTTCTATTCTCATGTTCTTTTCCTTTCTTCGTGTAGCCTAAAAGGTAAAAAGGACCGTTTTCCTCCGTTAATTATAAAATAAAATCTTTCCTCTCTCACAAACCACTCATGAAGACTAGAGCTCTGCTGGGTCTTTTCTCTCGCGTCATCTCTACTTCTGCCTTTCCCGTCCTAGGGAGAATCCATCATGGCTTCCAGCATCTCCAGGAATAGTTTATGCATGGGTATACCACCGCGGGTCTTGATGCTGTAGAAGGTGGTGAGGGCTCGCCCAGCAGTCTGTCGGAGGAGAGGCAACGTTAAAAGGAGGCGTCCTGCCCGCTGAGGGTCGTCCGGATGCCGCTGACATTCCAGCTCCAGCAGGGCCTGGTGGAGGAGATCCCGCAGCTTCTGCACAGCGTCCATATCCTCGATGTAAACTGAGTCTGACGGAACAACAGAGAGGACCTGATAAGGCGACGTTCTAGGGCGTTTACCGTTTTCACAGCTGCAGGAACAATGGCGCAGTGTTGCCCGGCAACTTAACTCAAAGGCAAACTAATGGCAGCCTTTATTTCCAAAACAAACAGTACATGTGTAATGAAAGCATAGAAGACAATCTGCTGTTGACAGTAATCTAGAGTGATTTACATGTGTGATATCTGCAAGACAAAGACTTGGAAAAATATATATATATATATATATATATATTGCAATTGTGTCATCGTCTTTGAATAATTAGGAGGAAAATAAAATCATTGGCAATAAAAGATTTTGCTTGTGGTCCATGTTCCTTTGGCTATTGACACATAAAAGTGTGAAAGTTTGACAACAAACCCCTTCCAGCTTCTACTGCTTTTTGTTGCCACCAACACCAAACTCAAAGACTGACAACATTAATTAACACATTAATTAACCAACTATTTACTGTACATATAGCAGTATATGACATACACTCCCGCAACTGTAAAACAAACTAATACAAAAAATAGTTTGAAGAACAAGAGTAACATTTAAAGTAAATAAATATCTTACATTTTTTGAGTTTGTTGGTTACACTAAACTAAAACACAACAATTCTGCAGTAAATTCAACCTTTATAATGGTTCAGGTTCTCTAAAAAAATGAAGAGAGATTTTCTAACTTAAAGTATTTTAGTTGTAGCAGTTTGTAGAGCTGTTGAATTACATTATGTTATGTTGAGATGTTAAAAGTGTATAAAGTCTTCTAAAGTAAAGTTTACAAGTTAAAGACTCCAAAATTACTCTAAACAGTTTCAAATTGAAAACAGGCATTATACCCTTCATTAAAAAGTGAGATTTAATGCAGGCCTGTTGTATTATTAGACTTAGCCAGGTGCATCTAATATTCTGGGAAATGATTCCTGTAAAACTGTTTATTTTTTGTAATGCAACATCAGTTTTGTGCAGCATCCCCCCCTAGAGGAGGTGATGAGTACTGAGTCTAAATAAGGTTAATTAAAATGTAATGATTTCCTCTGATGTTATCAGAGGCTGTGGGAAACCCGGCAGTATTCCAGTGAAATACACTAGTAGGAATAACTTTAAACAGCTTCTTCTACTAATGGTAAATGATATGTAAACCATAAACAACAGTTCTACAAGATGCAAGTAGATGTTGGAGTATAATAACTGTTCAACCACTGAAGTATAAGTACCTGAGTTAGTGAGTGCGATGGCTTTTAGCATGACAAACTCCTCCCGGTCCACGTTTAGTGCACGGAAACGGCGAGCGAGTTGACTAATGGCTGCGTTCAGCTCCGTCAGTCCAGCAACACGTGACATCTCCTCGTCGAGCACGAAATCCTCCGCGAACACGACCTCGTCTTCGCAGCCGAGCGAGCGGTACGCGACGCCCAGCACCAGAACCTCCAGCCAAACCGACTGCAGCACGGACATCTGGTCGGCTAGGGACAGCGACAGGAAGCCTGCAGCGGGATAAACCGATGGAGAGGAAAAGAAGAGTCTGAATGGAGAGGAGGCAAACTGGCAACGGGTCAAATAAACAACACTTTACGGTCTTTATAGTACTGAGCAGTGGCTTCATAGACAGCTGCTGACACTTGTCTGGCTTGTAACAGAGAAATATACACAAACATGATAACCGCAGTTCTCCCCCATACACCATGAAGACTAAATTTATAGCCGAATAAAAAGCACATTGTGGTGATCAAAAGCATCATAGCAACATAGGCCAATACATGATTGATTTCTGGGATTTTTTTCCCCTGTTTGCTCATGTTTTGGTCTGTTTTCATTTTATTTCTTGATCATTTTTTATTGTCTTTTATTTATTTATTATGAGAAAAAGGACACTGATGCTGATGTACTATAAATGAACTGAAATGAAGTGTTGGACATACTTGATGCAGAATGTTAATACAAAAGTAAATTTAAAAAAAAAAGAATGCTGGGCTTCTACTGGATATATTAATTCGTACTCCAAGGTTACTGAGGTTACTATTGTAATTACAAAAAGGCAAAAGACAAGGCCCTGTGTGAACATGTGTCTCCAAATGTGTCTCGAGTGACCACTTATGATCGAATATCACTTACATGCTCTATATTCACCTAACATCATTTCCTCTGCAGTTTTTATTGTAAGAACAGTAAGTTACTGCTACTGCTGTTGTCTCTCTCCTGTGCTCCGTGCATATGTGTGAAGGGGCCGAGCCCCACCCAAGGGTAAAGAGGATAGAAATTTCCACATTTCATCTGTGAGAGACTCGACTGCATCTTGCTATAATTTATGGTCGTGCATGGAGCGGTGCAGACGAGAGGCAGACAAACTACATCACTGTCATTCATTTCTCATTGTTATTTATCTTCTTATCAAACAAACTGCACGCAGCTGTGGACGCAGGGTGCATACACAGACCAGGAGGCAGCGATGCACCGCCCTGTCTAGTCTGCTAAAGCTGTCCAGATGTCATTGGCTCATTCAGGACGGATGTTAATAGATTGAGGTTCTTAAACGAGTTCCCATGATAGTCGAGGGCTGCGTTTCATTAGTCGCTTAACCTCGTCCTCGGGGGAATCCCTGCTGTCATTACGCGGGTCATTCCAATTGTCTGAAAAACTGAAGTTAACTTGAGACATCAACCCTCAGAGAGCTGAGAGAACAAGCAAAAAAAACAATGGTCAATCCAGCTGGGTATATCACACAATCCATTATGCCAAGATAATAGTACCGAGGTATTTCAATTATCCACAGAACCTGACTGAAAGTTCCACGTTCCAAGGGCTGAAGGGAAATGAAACAACCAATCAAACGGCTACAGTGTGATTCCCTCCTTTACAATTTCAGCAATGTAATCAGCACGAAATAAAATGTCAATCTCCTCTCCTGACACACATACAATAATTAATGTCATTTGTTTGAACTCTTTTGTCATAATTGTCCTTTTGAGCAATTTGCAAAAATATCTTAGATATTTTAGAGATAATATTTCATAAAAGGGTGTAATATGTTGATCACTGATTCCCAAAGCTGAGGATTCCACCTAAAATGTCTTTTTTTTGTCCAGACCAACAGTCCAAAACCCAAAGACCATCAGTTTACTATTATAGAAGACTAAAGAAACCAGAAAATAATCAGATATGAGAAGCTGGAACTAAAGGACTTGGACATTATCTCCTTAAAAATGACTCAAATCAATTAATCAATTATCAAAATAGCTAAATGGTTGATGATTAATGTATTAATTGGCAATTAATCAATTAATCATTGCAGCTCTGAAATATTTTTACACAAAATCTGGTTAAAATTGAGAACTTTTATCTATTGAAAGATCCAAGAACTAATATTACCATTTGATAATGATGACACAACGATCTTGTTGTACTTATGAATCAAGATTCTTTACCCATATTCATCATCATGATCACATGGGCCATTTTACGATCACTATGCTATTTCTGTTCTGCTAGAATAAATGCAGAAGTTGTGGTCTGGGTGGAATGTCACACAATTAAGTTTCTCCTGCTCAGTGAGATGGGATCACTGCATCATGTCATCGCCGTCTCTCCTCCCCAGATTGATCCTCGCCGCATCTCTTACCAGGAATGTGTTTGGCCCAGCCAATGATGACGACCAGCTCGCGATCAGCAAGGTCACAGAGGGTGGTGAGCGTGCGCTGGGCCGTGTCGGGCTGCAGAGGGTCGGGCATAGCAAATAACTTCTCTGGCTCAGCCACTAGAAGGTGGGAAACGATGATGTGGGAGGAACCTGTGTCACAAAACGCGCACAAAAGAATGGATTAACGTGACGGGATAAAACTTACCGTGCACCTTCAAGCATGATTTCCTACCCAAAATATCAACTCTGTCATTGTCTAAACACATCATGCTAATGATGCTTTTAGTTTGTGCCCGAGACCTCAGTCAGGATTAAGCAAAAAGATGCAGGCTAGAATAGTCAAGTTAATTCACTCAAATAAGCAGTTACAGTCTTTTACTGTAGTGTTGATGCAGGAATCCTACATAGCCCCTTTTTCAGCAGCAGGGGGCACTGTTTTCTAATCAATTCCAAATCATTTTATGTATCGCCTCTGTAGTCTAGGCAATGGACGTATTAAATGGAGCTCTAAGAACATTAAGTTTTACTCAGCTAGCACATCTCACATTTTTGGATGAGCGGGTCAAGTTTAAAGGAAAAACAAATGGGGTTCGACAAAGTATATTAACTCTCTCCACTACAGCAGGGACCTCTCAACTGAACTGTGACTGACCACCCGGAGATTAGATTTGACTGTTATTGCTGTTGGTGGTTACATGAAGCTTGCCAGCACACAGCCAATCATGTGTGGTTAGAAAAAGCAGAATTCATCCTGCAGTTAGAATCCAATATCAAATACAGTGAATGTGTGAGCTGATGCATTTGCAGGGTTCTGGCACTTAATAGTTTAACAAAAGCTCTTTGACTGAGCCACCGTTGCTCGGTTTGATTAACTTAATAGTATTACACCATGTTGCCTGTTGTAGAACAAAAACAAATGACAAAACAAGAATGTAATCGCACCTTTTTCGCTCTCCTTCGTCAGTGGTAGAGGGGCACTCTGGTACGTTGCGTTCTCCACTTCTGGGCGCCTTTTGTACTTCTGTCTTCCGCCTCGGACCCTGTCCAGACGAACTCCTGCATCGTGAAACATGAAATGATTAGGATTTGACAGGGGGAAAAACACTATATTAAAAAGATGACAAGATAACGACACCACAGAAGATATAAAAGACCAGCTACAACAGCTTCTGCTTTTATCAAGGCATAAACACTCACCCTCTTTCAGCATGCCTACTTTGAGGCACTTGGTGAAGCGGCATGCCTGGCAAGCCTTTCTGCGCCTTTTGGTGATCTCACACTCGTTTGATGCTGGACAGCTGTACTCGATGTTACCTTTATGGAAGAACAGAGAAGGTTTTCTTTTACACAATCGATGCCAGAGCAGAAATCACATCTGACAACTTACAAACAGTACAGCAAATGCTACGTGTTCATTTTTTTTGTTTGTTTAATAGACCAATATAAATCAGGCAGGCCAGTTTTAGTGACCTTGTATTGGAACATTTTAAAAAGTAACACCATTAAGTGTGTGATGTGGGTCCATCCCTGCATTCTCCAGACTTTTGAGAGCTGATGAAGGCATATTTCAATTGATCGGTACCAGTATATACTATGTATTATAATATTTTTGTACCCTGAGCGCTCCAGCTATACCAGCTCTCATACAGGTGTAAAAAACATCCAGTATATAGAATGCATGTAATGAATTTACAGCTCTCTGAGACAAGTAACACTACAAGATACTTTCAAAATATGAGAAACTTCCTATTGACTACAACAAAATAAAATACTACATTCTACAACTTTAACTATTTGAGCGCTTATGTTTGAAAGGCAAATGAAAGCATTTAGCTGAACAACAGAATAGTGTGTAAGTGCATTATTGCAAACATTTTATTTAACATGTTTTAAGTACTCTAAATGTCCAAACATGCCCTCTTATTTTGTCACACACAGTATCAGGGTATTAAGTGTACATTGGTTGTTCTGCAATGCAAACACTCCAAAACCTCGCTGTGAGACACACCTTGGATGGTCCTCTTGAAGAACGCTTTGCAGGCCTCGCACGAAGCTACGCCGTAGTGATAACCTGAAGCCACGTCGCCACACACTAAACACAGCCTCTTGGGCAGTGTGCTCAGGGCGTACTTGCATCGGCCTGCTCCGTTTCCGGCGGAGCCCTCCTCCGCTCCGTCGCCGCCCTCGTCTTTGAAGTGGCAGCGCAGGGCCGGCGTGTAGAGCGGCGGGGAGTAACGCTTGGCGCCGTCTCCTCTGGTCCCTCCGCCTCCGCTCTGAGACGAGTCCGAGGAGGCCCCGCCGGGGCTGGTCCGACCGCCCCCGCCTCCCTCCGGACTGCTCGGTTCCGCCTTTATGTAGACATCGGACCGACGTTCCCTGGAAGACATGACGTCTAGAGGGGGGAAAAAATAAAGAAAGGTCAAAGTAAATGCCTCGCATATTTGTCTTTTAAACTACGTCATATCACCTGATAAAAACACACAGTGCATGTCTGATATAGAATATTAATATCTAAACAAAAAAATGCGCACATTTTACATAAGTGGTTGAGGAGCCAGATGTTTGCTAAAAAGCCTTTTGTTTAATCTCCTAGAACCTGGCGTCCACATTTGTGTACTCCCTGCATGCATGCCATAAGATTAGCACTTTTACACTCACAATGACTAATTCACTAGATTTTTTTGTTTCTCTTTGGCATCTTCTCAATAAAAGAGAAGAGAAAGCACAATTAGTGCCTACCATGGGCTGCAGGACCCTATCGTTACCCCAGTCCATTCTCCAGACCTGATTTTCAAGCTTTTACACCAAGTCCATCTAATTAGCAATGAATTATTATTATCTTATTTGCCTTTTTGCCTATAGATTTTTATCAAAACTGGTAGTCAAGACGTGTGGTGTAATGATGATCACCTAGTCCAATACGAAATGAATCTACCCATACAATTACACCAACTTTTAACCTCAGTGGTCATTGTTCACAGACTGTGAAACGCACCTGGATTTTGCGTTATCAGCATGCCAACATACTCGTATCACAAGGTCGTTCCTCGGCAGCGTTCAGTCCCCATCTTGTTTGTACTATTTTTTTCCTCAGCTTGGCTTCTTAAACCAATACAATAGTCCCCCAACCCATCCCAACAGTGTTAAGTATTTGTCTCTGACATTTCTAGACGTTAAAATAGCCGAGGTGACTGGATGAAGGTCACTATGCTCATAAACCGTGACCGCTCCTCACTATTCAGACACATTAAATGTTCACATAAGTAGAAGTGCTGCAGCAACCCGCTTCCCTGCCAAAGACTGTCTGTGCTTCTCAATTTAATTGCAGAAACCATAGCCAGCTCTCCTGCCATTGATGAACAAGCGGTGCACAAAACTCACGTGTCTGATGAAATTAAAAATCTGGTCATGACTTGAAACACAAGCACACAGAAAGCTCATGAGTTCAAAATTATACAGATGCGCAGACAACACACTGCAGGCCGCAGAAGAAATTTACTGGCGCTTACTTCCCCAAACATTGACATTTAACATCAAAATCTATTTGTAAGAAACAATAACACAAAAAGAAACTTGAAGTAATTCCTTAAGAGGAAAAAAAGACACTTAAAAGATTCCATTTTTTAAGTGAGTGCACAGTTCTGACTCCAAACAGCAAGTTCAAAGTCAAACCGAGCAGAGAGAATAATGTGAATGGCCCTGAGTGATTTGATTTATGCTCCTATGCAGCTATTCAACTTCCGGTAACTTAGTCCTGACGCCAAATGCCTGAACCATCAATGCCAATTATATATTTCATCCATTATTTACGACACAATTAGCTTAAAACGGCTGGAGCTCTTTGACACAGGATGTAATAATATATCAATGGGGCATAAGTGTGAGGAACAGGCAGGTGTTAAATATTTGTGTCAGTTTAGCAGAGTAAAATAACTATTACTCTGGCCACGTTAGAGTAATTAATTAACAGCAGAGAGGTGTAATTACAGCCATAAGGAGATCCAGTCAGTATACTGTAAAGCTACACATTGATAAATTATTCATGTTTCATTATACTGTCTGGAAAGGACTTTGTACTTCGATGTTTCTTAGTAAATGATAGATTTACTTTCTCAATTGCACTTCAGGGATAAAAAAAACAAAAAAAACAAGCGAGAAGGAAGGGAAAAGGGAAAAAAAACTGCAGGAACTGTAGTTTGTGCCACGTCTTCTCTTTCTAACTCATCAATGGACATATTTATGCAGAGCCTCACTGCTGCTGTTCCAACTTAATTTATCACTGTGTAAGTATGATGAGATGGGCCCTCTGCAGCCTAAATAGCCTCGATCACTTGAAAGTGACTTGTGATTTCCTCCTGCTTACATACTGGCAATCCAGTGCAATTACAGACCTACTTTTTCCTACTTGTTTATCAGCTAGGCTGATAATCCAGTTGCAGACTGCATATTTACCAAGTGTTGCAATATAGCTTACACATTGCTTATGGTCGGTTCAAGGCTCCGATATGTTACCCTGCCCACAATGACAACATTACATGCAGTAGCATGTTCTGTACACCATGGGATGGCAGATTTTGCTTTTTGGGGAGGGATAGATTGTGCAATGTGAGCAGGTAAATCATTTGTTTACAGTTGCAGTTTCAGAGTTCACCACTGCTACATGAAAGTAAACATGCATTATCGAAATACATTAACTATCAACCTTGACCATAGAACAACCAGTCAATTTGTGAGTTTATGATGTGTATAATCAGTAAAATATGAGCTCAGACCTGATGATGAATGTCTGTCAGGCTGCAGAATTAGAAATAAATGTTATATAATTCTTATATAAGTCATGAGATATCTATAATGAAAAGGCCTCTAATGACAACTTTACCTATAGATTCATTTCACATTACAAATTGCCTTTATTGGACACGATCCATAGAAAAACATTAGTTTCCCTGCTTCATTACATAAAAATTTTAAGACACTGTCCTTTACCTTAGCTGTTAAATGCAGTAAATATAACACAGTAAGATACTGAATCCATACTTACGCTACATATCAACCACTGCAAGCCAAATAGGCTTTTATCATATTTATTGATACAGCAATAAATCTGATCCAATAGTAGCTGGCAGCCAGTCATACACTTTCTCTGGAGTTTGCCCCCTTTGAAAGCAAGCAGCACTGTTTGGCAAGCAGCAAGTCGCAGCAAACCAGCCAGTTTAAAGTTTAGCTTCCATTAAGAGAGAGAGTTTATAAGCTCAGAGAATGGATCAGCCACCAGTAAAGCTACAGGAGCCCCTCCAAAAAAAATCACCGGACCAGAGAGCACCACGTGTGCCACTAGCCAGGTCGACATATGAGGAACATTAGTATTAATACAAAAAATGCTAAAGAATCAAAGCGATAATAGCTCACTGTTCACCTTTGTTTGACTAAAGAAGATTACAACAGTGTCTAAATCCAGCTGTGGTTGGCTAACATCACATTGATTTGTATTTTTTTTTTAATTTAACATGCCATACAGATGTGTCGTGTGTACTGTAAACTCGTGAACCTACATGTTTGGGTTAGCATTAGCCGCAACATCACCAAATAGATTTTAAGTGCAGGTTAGCTGCTCTTAGCTAACTAGCAAGCTAGCAAGAAGCTAGGCGTTAATCCTGACCGAGGTCTATTTTTGTCACTCTAACCCTGGCTAGGCTGCATCTTACCTTGATAACGGTGACTAGTACAGCACTGACGTCTCTCCGCGGTGCGCTAACATGGCACAAATGTGACAGAAAATTCAGTGTCCGGCGGCTGCTAGCTCGCTAACGACAGCTCCGCTGTGTTGTGGCGAAGGGCCGGTGTTTAGGTGGAAAGAGGGACCGTGTTAACTGGTGACTTTCAGCCCGAGTGGTTGCCCGTAGTGACGGCAGCTGCTGAAAACACAACAGAACACCAACGCGTCGCACCAAACCACTTTTAATAATACTTTAATCCATTTTAAATACATACTCATCTTAAGATCATTTTAAACAGTTTTAAGGCTTTTCAACGGCCGCCGTCGCCACGACAACACGGACGCGTTCTGCGGGAAGTCACCGGTTAACACGGTCACTAGTTAAACCGAAACAGCGGCTCTACTCTGCTTTAACTAGCAGCTGCTTGACAGTAATGAATGAAGGCTCTGTAGCTATAATACTGGTACAACTGCATTGTAAATACAATTTATTCAACTACCTGTTAATATACTTTGTTTTCAAGGGTGAATGTTATTCACCAACTTTATAATACTCTCAGTAATTAAGGAAACAAGATTAACATGCTCTCATATAAATGAAACCATTGAACCCAATGATATACATTTATATTTAATATATAATATGATGTATATATCAGGACTTTTACTTGTTATTGAGTATTTTTAGATCACATTATTTCCACTTATAATCAAGTAAAGGGTCTGAATACCTTTACTACTGCTCATATGACAGAACGTCACAAAAAATTGTGAGCTTTATGTCGGCCTATAATAACCTGACCGGTACGTTCAGAAATTAAATTACTATCAGCGCATGAACCATAAATCACTCAACTTATTTAACATAACGGAAAAATACCAAAAGAGAGTCCTCATGATGAATGGCTGCCATGTTTGACTCATTCATTTAAAAAGGTCCCATATTTTATAATTTTCCTGGGTTTTATTTGAGGTTTGAATTTCCCTAACAATATATTGATAGTATATACTATAATACTGAATATAGTGAATGTAGAACCATAAGATAATATTTATGTAACCCCTAGAAATTCCTCAATCAAAATGCAATTAAAATCTCACTTGATATGAAACGGGACCTTAACTGGTGAATGTTAATAACGTAATTGGTGTTCATTCTTTTTTGGCACACTGTGAAATTCCAGGAAACTGGTTTTGCATTGTGTTGGGCACAGAAAAAGCTGCATCCTGCACCCAAAAAAAAAACACCTTTCTCCTCACACAGGAGTTTGGACATCCTCGCACTGATTTCACGCTACTTAAGCAAAGGGTGATCCTTTGCTCCTTTCTATTCCCTACTTGTCCATCATTTATCATTTTCGACTTGCAGAGCAATTACAACCCAGCCGTTCATGCTTTCAATGAGTCCATGCGCTATAAGTTCAAAGCAATAGACCAGAAGATGTGAGTTGGGTTACAACCCCTGCTTTCTTTTTTTTATAAAAAAGGAACCTGCCTTGTGAGATGCTTAATTGCAACAAGACGATGCACACTACATCCTTTAATACATCCTACTAGATGCTTGTGAAATTTCTCCTGAGAAGAGACAAGTTAGCATCTTCAATAATTGTTCTCTGTGTTTGCTGCATTTGCTCTTCCACTTTCTGTGAATTACTTTCTTAAGAAGACACAAACATTGCCCGGCAACAGCCTTTTCAGGAACAAAATGTGATGTAGGTGAGGCACTTGACTGCAGAGCACAAATAACAGACATAATCCTTCGACGAAGCACAGCACAATAGCCTAATATTTCATCAGCATAAAAGGTGATGTGAGAACAGATTACCTGGTTGCTGAACTGGTGTTGGAAGTCTATGTAGCCGTGATTGGCAGTGGTGGTGGTGGTTCAATGAAGCGCTATTGCTTTGAGTTGAAGTCTATAGATATCAGGACACCTGCAAAGTAAGAACATGCATTGAGTGCTATCACAGACGCTTCTCATGTTGACCTGTCATTTATGTTTTCTAATGATCATAAGTCTTAAGATGATGTTCTTAATGCCTGAGAACAAGCTGTTCATTACAGGGTTCTTAACATTAATAAAAGTGCTAATCCCCATGTGCCTATAACACTTTTAACTCTGCCTTTTCCTTCCTCACATACATAACCCACTGTATCTGTCCAGATTTCTCTATGCTACTCGAGTACCCTCCCCCCAAACGCTGCGTGACACACTCCAAAGGTCACAGTCACAGGAATGCTTGAAGGACAGAGTAAAGCCAACACCTTGTCTCTCTCACTCATGAGATGAAGTTTAGTGAAAACTCTCTGTAAATAATTTAAGAAACTAGTTTTGATTAAAACGTCACAGCCAACACTGTTATCGTTACTTTTTAGAGCGTCGGTAAAACTCTGTGACATTAAATTCAACGTTTGAACCATTTTCAAGCTACTTGAGGAACAACACTGCAGTATTATATGGAAATAAACTCACACTTATCCATATTTTTAGAAAATCTAAGTAACATTTAAACCTGGCAATTGATAAAAGTGACATTCTTGCATCATAGAAGGCTGTTATGCAAACTACAGAGGTGACTGGCATTTACACAGAAATAAATCCCCCTGTGCAAAATGTTACCTCTGATCACCCATAAATGTCAAAGCCCCTAACAGGTCCTTCCTTTTGTATGCCATGGTTTTGAAGCTTTTTGAGTTCTCTCTCTTTTTTTTTTCTTAGAGAAGGTGGAGGGGGGCAATGCATCACATAGATTGCACATGAAACTTAGGTTTTGAAACGCGGCGCACTGTGGAGACGGCGAGAACAGCACCCAGGGGTGACCTTGCCTGCTGATCTCGGACCGTTGAAAGGTTAATTGCCAAAGTGGATTATACTTTAAGATCAGTGATCTCAATCCCAAGGCTTGGCGACCTGCACGGGGTCAGTGTGTTGAGGCAGAGAGAAGAGTGTGACTCTGAGGTGAGGAGGAGGTTTCAAACAGCATATTCTCAAAAAAAAGCTGCACTGTGTGGAGTTGGAAGAAGTGCAGGGTGTCTCTTTTAAATGAGGACATGCAGCGAGCCATACGAGCCCAATTATCGGCTGTAATCTTATTCAAACATGGGCCCGCATTCTTCATGTATTCTCTAAGTGACAGTGCAACCAATTTAATAAGACATTTTGTGTGTGCGCGCGTGTATGTGTGCGTGCGTGGTTGTCACTGAGGAAGAGGATTAACCATTACCAGAGAGTGTTGTAGCATTTATTAACGCGTGAATTAGACTGCAGGTAAATAACGTGAGAGGGTGCGATTCTGCTGCGAATTATTACACAATGTGCTAAATATTTATTCAGCGAATCTTGCACCCTACCCCCCCTAAATAACGTGGCCATGCGAACTTAGCTCCGTGCAACATCAGGCTAAACAGCAGAACAGATTAATATTAGCTTAACTAGCAAATCAGTGTCTGTGGTGGAGGCGAAGTGGGGATACTTACCGTGAAATGCAAAAAAAACATCGCAGGGTTCGCTTTCTTTTTTTTTTAAATCTCAAGTCAGCCAAGTCTTTGCGGCTGCAAAGTCCACAGTCGGTTTAACCGGTTTAGCGGCGCAGTCCCGAGCCTCGCAGGCGCGTCTCGCATCGCATCACTTAACGTCGCCGCGTAGCAAGGCGACAACAACGCGCCACGACACGTACCGTCTTTATCCGCCTGTTCGGTTCCGTACGCCGCTGTTATAAATTCTCGCCTTCGGCTGCCACCACAAACCGAGGTTGTAGTTTGATAGTCCTGCGTCAAGTCTTCAAGGAGGAAACCGGCACTTCCGGTTGGAGACGTTTCACAATAAAACGCCGTCGAATCATACGACGTTTTACGTTTCTCCGAATCGGACGAAACTTCAACGCGATACTGTATTTAACAGACAAACGTCGTCTTGTATCGCGTGGATATATAACTCGCCGTCAGAATGACACGGCACGTAAAGTTACCGAACTCGACGTAACTTCGTCGTTTTATTTTGAAACGCGCGAGTTTCGCTTCTCGCTGTCTTCCGCTCTCGAGCTTGACGCAGCCCTGTGACGTCGTCCTCTATCCCGTGTCTTTCCCCCCTCCCCTCGCTGCCCGATTTGCGTCCGCTGTGTCTCCGTTACGTCCGCACGCTTCATCCACCGGCGTCATCAGCATTATAATAAGGGCCTGCAACTCCTGACAGGAACAAAAAAAAAAGAAAAAAGAAAAGAAAAAGCCAGTCCGCGTTAACTCTAATGTGGTCTATTCATTTAGATTCTCTGATTTCAGCAAACAAATTGATGTTATCGTCCAACTAATGGAAAAAAAACACTTAATGACAAATGTCATATTCCCAAATCCACTTAAAAATGCATGTTATAAGTTTAAATATAAGTTTATATAGGTTGCATTGAATGATTTCCCCACTTATGTTATTATTATTAATTATTTTATTTTAAACCTGCAATACGATATCAGGTCGGTATATATGGCTTATTATAATTATCACAAGCTTTATAGGGCTGCTATAGTGTATACAGTATGCTGCATGTCCCTTAGCAGCGCACCTCTATGGAAAATGTAGTCATGCTGTCGGTCTTGTGACACTGACCCCTCTCACTCCACCACTACACTATTTGGACCTGAGCCAAGGAAGAGGAGATCAGGAGATCAGGGCAACGGGATGGGAAAGGGGAATAATGGAAGGACTGTAGTTTAAAAAAAAATAATCTCTCAGGTGCGTAATCAAAGTGGGATCAAACAAGAAGATATGGTGCGTTCAATTTTGTAGCCTGATGCGCCCGGCAACAGCTGGCACAGAAAAAAGGAGAAGTTGTTGGCACAGGAGAGTTTTTTCTAAATATCAAATATAATAATATAATAATGTGGTAGTTTTTTTTTACAGTTTACTTCGGGTGAGTGAACGTTTCAGACAGAGATCCCTCATTAGACACTATTACACTTGAGCCCGGTCTGGTGTAAACCAATAAGCGGCAAAAGACACACTTCCCCCGGCCGTGCCAAAAAAGCGCAGGGACCAAGCGGCGGCGACGTGTGCGTCTTGGCGCGTGCAAGCGGGCTGCTGGGGCTCGGGACAGGCTCGTCGTGGTTGGTGCGTGCGCGCACGAGAGGCAAGAAAACTGACGGCAGTGTCATTGCGACCTTGAAAGCAAGGTCATCCCGTCTCTGCTGCAGACACTGCAATTCTGCGGAGCTGCATCGTGCTGGTGCAGAGTCTGCATTATCATCATCCTGGTTTGGAGAGGAGAAACCGGTCACGCTACGTGTTATTGGATTCATTTAGAAATATTAACAAATTGGATTTGTTCAAAAAGAAACGGTTCATATTTTTGGTGCATCATAAAATAATAGGTGCCAGCGTCTCGCACATGACGCGTGCGCGTTCGTGGAGGACATGTTTAAACCGGGGACTATAAATGCCAGCTGGGGGTCCCCAGGGTGCTCCTTACAGCAGGTTGTGACCTCAGACAGGTGTCAGCTGATAGGAGACGCCATTGTGCCTGTTTGGGCGCTGCATCAGTTAAGTCACAGAGAAAAAAAAGACAACATGATATGAGAATATGATGACTGGATAGAGAGGGTTTGATTTAACTTAACAGCAGATTTAACAACAGGCTGTTTTTTTTTTTATTTTTTTGTTTTTTTGGTTATTTTTTTTCAGTTTCTCTCACATGCTGCTAATCAACCAGGACAGATGGGCAGACAGCTGACAAGTAAACCATGACAGGAAATAAATCACAAAGGGACACTGGTACTGCTGAAATGTGCTCCCTTGCTGTCACATTCGTATCAATGTTGTAATTATTGAACGTGAAATTCTACTGATGCACAATTTACATCAGGTTTACAGGGAAAGTCCACCCTAAAACAAGATTTACATTATCTTATATTAAAGTAATTGAACAAATAACATGGACTTGTTTCTCCAAGCTGAAATTTAGAGGATCAATATCATTGTATTGTCAATAGTTTATATTTGAATGCCAGTCCACTAAACAGTTCTTATTTATTATTTTAAAGATATAACCTTCGATTCAGTCGAATTTGAATATAAAGCACACACATGTGAATTAGATTTGTCTCTAAATGGCTGCTGTTCAACTGGAGTAGGGACTTGTTCGAAGCTGGAATGTGAAATATTGCAGACACGACACAATTTGGCTTCCGATTCAGGGTGGATTTTCCCTTTAGCTCTAGGTCAGGATCAGCACTACAAACACGAAGCCAGTCTTGGCCTCCTAGCGGCGGCGCAGGGGAAACTGCAGCAATCCGTCCATGATGACGTTATAGCAGCTGAGCGTCTGTGTCCTCCAGTAAAAAGGTCACCCACTGCCACCGCACATCATCGCTGCCTGCTGACTTCCTGATTGCAATGCCAGGACGCTGCCTTTTTTTTCTTTTTCACATATCCTGCCTGAAAGTGTCAGATTTCCAAAGGGCCTGCTTTCTGCTCCTATCAAACGGTTCGGCTCATACTCAACAAAAGGAAGGTTGCAGTTCGTCTCATTGCAGATAAAATCAGTCATAGACGCTCCGTTAATGGACAAATACAAGACAAAGGGTTCAGATCTTGGATGTTTTGGGTTATATACTGATAAATCGCAGGCTAGAGAGGGGAAACGTGTCAGGTTGTGCCATCTGCTGGTTGTGTTCATAAAAAAAAGAGAAACAAATCTGTGTTCATTTACTCAAGATAAGGAAGGGAGGTAATGAATGGCTGCTCCAGTGCTGTTTGGTGATGTTTTGTGACATTAACAGATAAGCCCCAGGCCTGTTTTTTTCAGTTTTCATGCTAAAAATGATAATAAATACTGAATATCTCTACAACCACAATCGACTTAAATCTACATGTGAAACAAACAGCTCAAATCTAAACTAAATATCAAAATAGTCATTAGTTGCAGTCCCACTACTGATATTATATTATTTTATAATATAATAACTATTTGTATTGTATTGATGATGTGGATATTGATTATATATATTGATGCAGTAACAATATCATTGTGTTTTAGCACAGATAAAAAATACTTTCTCATACGATTTATGAATAAAACTCAATACAGGTTAAGAAACAATCAGATTTCTTTTTACAAAGGAATTAAAAAAAAAAAACTCCATTCCTAGTTTGCTCCTGCAGAGTTTGTCCTTGGTGCCATTTTCAGATTGAAACATCAAAGATAGAGTTTCCAGAGTATCGCTTACATGGAACAAGTGGGGAGCTACAGTGCACATTCACAGCTTGATTGGCATTTGTACTGCATCTCCACAATGCACTATGTCTGCTATTCCAGTCTCTTGCTGCAAACGCCCGACCAAAATAAATTGATCTGCAGTGTAAAGCATAAAGCCGCATGACTGTTGCACAAGTTAAAAGACTCTTTTCCTTTCTTCTCTTTGCACAAAACAAGCCTTTATTTGAACTCGGGTGTAGAAACAACGGATATTTTCTTGAATCAGGTTTAATCCTAAGCTTGCACACACATTGCATTGCATGTTGGTTCACCACTTAGTCCAGACTGAAATATCTCAACAACTATTTGAAAGCTTGCCATGAAATCGGTGATCTCTTGACTTTACTCTTGCACCATCATGAGCTTCTTTGCTGCCCTGAGTGAAATGTCTCAACATTTGATGCCCTGACATTTGATGTGGACATTCCTAATGAACTGCATCAACTTTGGTGACCGGCTAACTTTTCACCTAGAAACATAATCAGGTCAAAATTTCAACTCATCACTCGCAATGAATGCTCCCTCAGCTGTGCTAATTAGCAATTGATAGCATACTAAAACACTTAACTACGGTGGTGCATGTTAGCAATGTCACTCAAAGGATCTAAGCCCACAGTAAATATTCATAGACTTGTGTTGGTAATATGTGAAAATGTGTAAATATGTGCATTATTCAGACCAGAAGAGCTAAAACTAGAATGACTCCTGCTCAGCTGAAGCTGTTTCAAGTGTTTTTTTTGTTTGTTTTACACATGTAAACCTGTTTTAGACACTGAATTAGTGACTGAACAGTAATGACCTGTACATATTAATTAAAGGTCTCACTAGAAACATGCTTCTAGATATATCAAAATGCTCTGTTTTCAACTACATATCTTATTTAAATCATTCTCAGTATATGTGCATTCAAGTTTTCATGTCACAGTTGTGTAGGTTTCATACTTAATCACAATTTGGCCTAAAGCTTAGTTATGACATCATAAAACGCTGATCATGGGTGTCCTCTTCAAAATAAGAGCACAGAGAAACGTTCAGCAGATGAATGTGAAAACATCCTTTTACTGTTGAACTCTGCAGAGTATACGTCAAATAATCAAGTGTATAATAATAACCATTGAAAGGGACTTTAATGATGAAGCCAGAGCCCTGGTTTCATCTTTGAGGAGGCTTATGCTGCCACCAAGAGGTGTAAGTGGGGTATTTTCTCAGCTCAGTAGAGTGAGCAGGTCTGTGAGCAACAGAAACAACAGAAAACCTAAAACATTCAGAATATATATATATATATAGAGAGAGAGATCCTGATTTGTTTCTGCTCCATGTTCATGTGCTCCTAAATTCAGTCCTGCCTATAAAGGTTAAAGCTTTGTTAGAAATAGTTGAGGGTGTGTCCAATGTACCTGGATTCTTTTTGTTCTACCACCACGTTTCCCAGAAGAGCTCCTGTATTCAAACGCCCATGAGACACGGAGTGCTCCTTTCATTTAAAAAGAAAAATCTTTATTACATATGTGCAGTCACATCAAGATCAATGTATATGGCCATCAAAATGCAAATATTATGCTCGTACACTGTGTTTTTTTAAAAAAAGTTTTGTTACATACCAAAAACATGTACAAGTCCCTGCTTTGTTCCAGTTTAAATGTTGGCAGGATTCAAGAGGTAACTTCTTCAGACTAAAGCTTCCCTCTCTTCAGCATGAGCAGCACACAGCTGGCACATTTAAGACCAAATGGCTTTTTTTTTTTGGTGAATCTTCTTTGTTTCTTGCAGTAGTTTGGATTCATGTGAACCCTAAGTGCATTTCATTCTTGGCCCAGTAGAGAGCAGCAACTCCTCAGACAGAAGGCTAATGGCAGCATTGGCATAAAAAAATCACGGCATACACACTCACATGCTAAGAGCATCGGATGCAAACCACAAGAGGCTAAGGCTTCTGCAGCAAGTGTCTGTAAGTAAGCATTACATATACACAAATAAAGAGTTACACTGAGATCTCCTCGCTCAGATTATGAATACATATCTCTCAGGTCGATACTTGTGCTAGCGGTGGGACTTTTCCCTAATCAGCTTCGATCTTAAGGCTTCGGCGGTAGATCTGACACTGGTTTGGGGTTTCCGTTGGGCTCTCTCTTGTCGTGGTTGGAGTGGTTGTGTTTGGGGGTTCTGTGCGTCACAGGCCGCCTGTGGCGTCTCCTCCTGGGGTGACGGGAGCGCACGCCGTTGGGTTTCTTTGGATCCAGCAGAGGATCTATGTGTAATTTGCCACTGTGGGCGTCCGAGGACTCATCAATGAACGCCAGGTTCTCTCCGAAGTAGTCCAGAGGCTGAGAGAAGTGAGGGTCCAGAAGGACATCCTGTTTCTCAGGTTCCACAGGTTTTTCTTCAGGCACCCGGTCTGTCTG
Organism: Lepturacanthus savala; assembly: GCA_030544235.1. Classification (NCBI taxonomy): domain Eukaryota; kingdom Metazoa; phylum Chordata; class Actinopteri; order Scombriformes; family Trichiuridae; genus Lepturacanthus; species Lepturacanthus savala. The sequence continues at coordinate 6,959,906 of CM060479.1, read as the reverse complement.
GGTGGCCTGAGAGTCCGTCTCCGATCCAGATTCTGATTCGTCGGAATACGAGGAGGAAGAGTAAGAAGAGGAGTAAGATCCAGATTCTGTTTGGCTCGCTTGCTGCTCTTCCTTCCCCTCGGGGCCCCCGGGGTTTGACACGGTGTGACTGCGGCTGTGGCGGCCGTGACGCCGCTTCCGCCGGCGCCTCTTGAAGGGGTCCTCGATTTTTCCAGGCATGTGAAAGTCCATCGACATGTTCTGGATGTTTTGAGTCCAGTCAGTGGCGTGGGCTCGAAGTCCCTCCATCTAAGAGAGGAGGATAAAAAAAAATACAAGATGACGGGAGGAAAGTGGTTGTCAAGACAAACGAGGGTTAAATGATTTCTCAGGAAATGAATGAGGCAGGGGGGCGACACGGTGGCGCAGGGGTTAGCGCTGTTGCCTCACAGCAAGAAGGTCGCAGGTTCAAGACCTCCTTGTTTCTGGGTCTGGGACCTTTCTGTGTGGAGTTTGCATGTTCTCCCCGTGTCTACGTGGGTTTTCACCAGGTACTCCGGCTTCCTCCCACAGTCCAAAAACATGCTGAGGTTAATTGGAGACTCTAAATTGCCCGTAGATGTGAGTGTGTGAGTGAATGGTGTGTGTGCCCCACGATTGGCTGGCGACCATCTGGGGTGTATCCCTGCCTCTCACTGTAACGTGCTGGGATTGGCTCCAGCAGACCATGTGACCCTAATGAGGAATAAGCAGGTATAGAAAATGATTGACTGACTGAATGAGGCAGGAACGAATCTGAAGGAGGTGTTGTATTTAATTGACAAATTATAACATAATTAATGATTAAGTCCTTAATAATTTAAATATTTTAAGATTAAAAGCAATTTATATGTTTTGTAATCAATGTTAAAACTCAAATTGTTAAAATTGTTGACAAAATTTCATGTTAAAAAGCTGATTAAAATCTGTTAAAATCAATAATCAATACTAACAGTGGTGAATTGATCATTTAAGAAGACGCATAATCAATTAAATACATATAAACAGTAATTTGTATTTTAAAAGAGGTGAATTTATCTAAATTAATTGACCGCAGGGGGTAGAATTGTTTGCACTTAATTTGTAAATGGGTCTTGAGGGACTTAGTATACTTATTTATTCATTTTTTGGTATTGCAGCATTTGTGGTAATATTCCAGTTGTGTATCATGTATTTAATGTTAACATGTGTGTATTTTCTTTGTTTGGAAGGTTTTCACCTTATGGACCTGCAATTTTAAACCACACTAAAAATAAAAGATGTAAAAGTAAAGAAAAGTGCTTGTTTATTGAGTGAATCCAGTTCCTACACATCTGGATCAGTGACTCTCCCCTTCAAGTGGGGTGTTGCATGAAAAGCTGATTAAACTTGACAGCAGTAAAGGGAAGGACCGATTAAAGAAGTTCAGTACCTCAGCTCTGGTTTTCTTGGATAGAACTCGTAGCCAGTTGCCAATCATCGCCAGGATAGATGCAAAGTACGCGAGACCCAGCAGGATCCAGAACCACACCAAAGGCTTATACCAGTGGTCACTCCCCTCCATCCCAGCATCCCCTTCGTGAAGACACAGTAGCAGGAGGTTATAGAAATACATGCACATCCGTGTCTTTTTCCCGTGCAATAAATCAAAGTTGAAGATCAGCGGATGCAATAATCAATATTTCATCTCCTATAAGAACATCACGCTGAATAATTCAAGAGGTAACTGAGACTTGCTTGTGCTTAGTCAACTTAATGCATCGCAGTTGACATTTATATTAATGGATGACTAATTAAGTCAGTGGAGATTATCTTCAGTTCATGTCAACAAACGAAGCAAGAATTAATTGAAGTGCTGCAGAAATGTTTCCTACTGTTTTCCTGAATAAACAGTCATTTGTTTAATGGGGATTTATTAAAGCACTGATTAGATTTGATCAGTTTTTTTAAATTTATTTGGATTTTTTTACCCCGGTTCAGTTTTTTTCAACCCAAATGCCCACAAAAAAAAAATGTAAATATTAACACAAGCCTTCTTTACCCAAAATATATTTATGTATGTGTATATTTTTGAATTTATATTTGGGCTTTGGTTCAATATCACCCAGAAATGAATAATTTCTTGCTATGAACATGATTCGTTTTATCTGTGGTAAGTAAATCTATGGGATTTTAACTTTTGCTTTTTTGTGGCATAGGGGCTTTTTTTGTACAGTAGCCAGACAAGAAGTAATGGGAGAAAAAGACACTGCTTCAGCCAGCACTCAAACCAAAGAGCAAGGCTCTATACAGCAAGCGCTCTACCCCTACACCACCATCACAGCACACCTATGGGATTTTAACTTTTAATGATAATAATGATAATAATGATGTTTTGAATATCCCAAAAAATCCCCAAAAAAAGGATACACACTCGTGCCATGAGGAAGCTATATCTGAAAGTTGGGGTCGATCCAACAAACAAAGTCAGAGAGATACATGAGGCACAGACACTTTATAGATAGTGCAGAAAAGGTGAGCGTTAGGTCAACGGCGGCTTATAAACTCATAAATACCTGCAACGTAGTCGCCAAACCCCACTGTCGTCAGGGTGATAACGACAAAGTAGGCCGATTCCAGGAGACTCCACTGCTCCACTCTTTGGAAAATCAGGATCGGCAGCGCGACAAACAGCACGCATCCCAGCAGGATGGACAGGACGGCCGAGATCACGCGCACGATGGTGGGACTAACGCGCCATTTCTGTCGGAAAGTTGAAGGGACACAGCGGGATGAGACAAACGAAGGGAAAAAACACACACAGTGCAAGTCACAAGCTCAGTTCAGGGTCTGACCAGGAAGAGTCTCTCTATTTTGGCAATGGTTTTCCTCAGAGCCGTTCCCAGGTGGTCTCCAACGCCAGCGAGCAGGATGCCAAACATCGGGATTCCCACCAGGGCGTAGAAAATGCAGAAGAGCTGGCCTCCTTCTGTCTTGGGGGAGATGTTTCCGAAACCTGGACGTTTGTCAGAGATGGTGGTCAAACACCAATCGAACATGGTATCAGAATTCGATTTGGTTCAGTCGGACACTCACCGATGGTCGTGATGACCGTCCCTGAGAAAAAAAAGGCACTGGCCAGATCCCATTGGCTGACAAAGGTGTCGTTGTGGTTGTTGGGATCCACACCTGCACCGATGGCCTCGGCCACATCCTGGGATGGGATGGTTGGAGAGGCTTTAAGAGTTTAATGGTTTTTAATTGGACTACATGCATTTAAACAAGAGGTTAGCAAAATACTTCACAAATTAGCAACATATCCCATCGATTAATTCAAACTGTACGCGATTCATGTCTGATTAAAGGTTCAGAGACGGACGCATTAGCATGAGTGTCTTTTTTTACTGCCCAATTAAACCTGAATCTATTCATAGGTCCTCCACAGTAATGCTGGACATGTTGTCAATGACTCTGTTGTGTAAACAGACAACAGCAGCAGGATAGTGACAAAGACCTGTGACAGCTCCACTCTGTCCAACCACTGCCAGCAGAAATAATCTAATTCCCTGATCTGATTATCCGCTTTGCGTCCGTTGGTGCTTGAAGACATTTGTTAACTGTGAATTTAAAGGTGAATATGAAGAAGCTGTGATTGAACACGGGCTGCGCAGACATCATTAGTTCTAATAAATTAGAAGTGTCTGATTACAGAGACAGGGCAGGGCTGCGTCTGGTTGATCCTGTCTGTTGGGATGGCAACTATTTGTTTGGGACAATTTCTATTGTTTTACAATTGTAGTTAACTAAACGTCCTCCTCTAAGGTGGTTTAGAAACATACTATATTAAAGGCAAAGGTAATATTAGCCATAGAATACAAACTGTAGGGAGTATGATTCATATAATGTTAATAATAATGTATATTTGTTGAAATTATTAAATCCTTTTTTGTTTTTTAGGTAAATGCTCTTTCTTTGCTGTGACATTTGCAGTGTTAAACACTATAATGTTACTGTAAATGATTATTACAGTAGATTGCTGTATATTTTACAATAAATCATAGTAGTCAAAGAGTTTTTTAATACAGTTAGTGACCCAATATGATAAATACAACTAATATCACAGTATTTAATTGATTTTTTATTGTACAATTATTCACCCAATACTGTAAATACAACTGAAATCACTTTATTTATTTATTTTTTAATTTTACACTAAAGACGCAATACTGTTAACACAACTACAGCAGTTCTACTGTAAAACTATCAATTTTACAGTAGAACGGTTTTACAGTTTGCTAATAATGATTCAACCAAGCCAAACTTTAGCACAATACATTTGTATTGTATAGGAATAGTAACCCCTGTAAATTACCAGGGGTGCTGCCACTTCTGCCTGAAGGACGTGTCCAGATTTAACATTTAAAACATTAAAAACAAGCTTAAAACAACAAACCAACAAGCCAGCTGTTTATGAGAAGTATTAGAAAGGTGAGCTGAGAAAGAGTTGTGCCAGGTGAGCCTGTTTGATTTCGTTTGATAAGGACTTCACTTAAATTTTATTTATTGATGTTTGAATGCTTAATTTCCTGGATTCTACATATTGGGAAAAACTAGGAAGAAACCTCAGGAAGAGGAACAGAGGAGGATCCCTCTTCCATACAAACAGGCCTGTGATAGATGATGTGTGCACAGGATGTAATACAATACATTTAGTACAGGTTGTTTAGTAGAGGCGTATATTAAAAAGCATGGAAAAAATGTTGGAATGCAATAAATAAATAAATAAATAGATTTTACAGACTGACTCCAACAGTAAAGGCGCTATTTTTACTCCTCAACTGGCTCAGGTGAAATTAAAGGAATTCAGGGTCAAAGGTTAAATTATGAGGTGAGCTATGCGTACCTCAGCAAAGAATTTGTCAGAACTATTTGGAGCCAGAAAAACAATATAAGTGTCGGGACTATTTAGCAACATGTCTCTCATCACAGGAAGCACTGTTGTAAAAGGAAATACTGACCACAAGAGATGGCCGTAAAATTCACCTTTATGTGGTCAGAATATACATTAGTCTGACCACATGTAAGGATAGATTTATGTATTTGAGCCTGCAGATGTATGAGATCACCACTGAAAAACAAAACCATTAGATTGATGCTTGAATCTTTAGGGCTGACGATCATTTTTAATATCGAAACAATTTCGTGTCTTCCATGAAAAGTCACACTTTTATTTAGCACCATGAGTTGCATGAATAGGAAATATAGTGAAAACATTGACAAGGTTATAAATAATGATTTATGACCCCAGGAATGTGATGCTCCAGATACTCAACCTGCTCAAGGGAAGGTCGGTTTTCCAGCTTCTCTAAACAGCTAAACTGTTTTCAGCTGTGCTAACATGATTACACAAGGGTTTTCTACTCATCCATTAACCTTCTGATGCAATGAGCAAACACATTGTACCATTAGAACACTGGACTGATAGTTGCTGGAAATGGGCCTCTATACACCTATGTAGATGTTGCACCAAAAACCAGACATTTGCAGCTAGAATAGTCATTTACCACATTAGCATTTATAATATATTTTGTAATATAATTGTCTGTAAATTTCTGTATTTTGGTAACTCTTGCAGATACATATTATTATTTATATTATATATATATATATATATTGTATATAGCTTCTTGTATCTAACACGTTCTTCTGTCTCTTTGTGTTTTTTTAAAGTGTTTAAGTTAAGATTTATTTGCTAGAAATGAATCAGGGACACTCACAAGAATTCCAATGTACTTGTTTAAACTTCTTCTTAACAATAAACTCTATTCTATTCTATTTTATTCTATTCTAGTAATGTATAGTATATTTCTGATTAGTTTAAAGTTATCTTCATTGAAAAAAACAGTGCTTTTCTTTCAAAACTAAGGAAATTTCTCAGTGACCCTAAAGTTTTGAACGTTAGTGTCGATAACAGGATATTAAAGTCAATTATTTTTTTTTGTAAAATATTAAAATCTTCATCTGAAAAGTAACCAAATGGAGGAGAAGGTACGATAACTCTGAAAGTGGAGAGGTAGTGTAGAGCAGCATCATGTGGAAATAAAATAAAGCACAAGTACCTCAAAAGAGTACAATTCAAATAGAGTACTTGAGTAAATGTACTTTCCACAGAGCACTGCTACGTTTTTAGACCACGTGTCGGCTCAGTTCACGTCGCACCATTCGACGCACGCGTGGTCCTCCATGCTAAAATGTGGAAAATGCATAACTGCAACACCGGCGGCGCGCAGGCATCTCGCATTACTCACGTCGAGGAACAGATTGTGAGCACTCTGTGTCTGCTGAAGACCTGTTGAAACATCAGCTGACACCGGCCGGTTTGAAACCTGAGCCACAATGCCGACTTGTTGCGCAGGAACAACATCAGAGGAATGACTCTGAAACAGCTGCCTGGCTCACTCATCAATAGGTGCCATTAGCTTTTAAGTAGGCTGTTGTTAAGCATACTTCTTCATGTACATAGTGTGCTATTGTGCGAGCTCACATAAACTATCTTAATGGTTCTACACTTTCATTTTTTCAATGGGTGTGTTTTTACAAAGACTGGCACTGGGAGATTTTAATGAATGAGTGTGTAAGACATGGAATGCACGTCTCGCCTTCCTTTAAATATTCAAAAACAAAATGAGTTTGACCCCAGGGTCGAATTATTTTCTTCTTTAGAGCCTTTAACCTTTTTATAATGTCAGTCGCTGCGTCTGTAAATCATTTTACAGGCTAAAACTTCCACTCTGGAGTGGGGACAAACATCTCGGGATTACAGAGATGGTTGACCCGGCCAGCTCATACCACTCAACCAGTGCATGGATCAGCTTTCACACACACACACACACACACACACACACACACACACACACACACACACACACACACACACACACACACACACACACACACACACACACACACACACTAGAGCTGACCCATCTGTACAAAAACCGCTGTGACTACACCTGTTATCTGGCTCTGATGGGTCACGCTGACTTCCCGCAAAACAGATTCAGGATATTTTAAGTTGTATTGTCAGAGTCAACCAAGTTGCCGAGCAACTTTCATCTGCGGAGCCAAAATATATTTTAAGCCGTGCGGTGGTCAAGCCTCTAAGCTTCAGATCCTCTGTGGTGTTTGTTTGATGGGAGAAGGGAAAATAACAACGACCAGTGACTTTGTACAGGGTCAAACAGTTATGTTTTTCAAATTCAGGAAATTAATGTCAAATTTTTACCTTAATATACTAAATATATGACAAAGATGTGTTACCTGCAATTTTCTGAAACACTTTCATTGTCATCATTGTAATTTCAGTGTTATTGAATGAACAAACATATCAGAAATAGTTGTGGTTAAAAGTAGCTTTAACAAGAAATTCTAGCTTTTTTGAGGTCTTAAATAACCGTTTCACACTTAGGTGACCAAATAAACAATGAGAGACGTTCATACTGTCCAATAACGATATCCCCTCCATATATACGTAAGTTTTGTGCAAAAACGTATTTAACTGTTTATCTGTAGCTGATACGAAACTTGAGCTATTTCCAAATTACTCAAATAAAGTGTAAAACTTTCAAAGGCAGTCAAAGTCTTCTCAGTGCAAAATTCAGAGGAAACGCATAGGAAAGAAATATAACTTGAAATCCACTTTGACTAACTCACACCACTGGTCCAATTTGCTTCAATTAAAAATGTAAAAATCGATCGATCTGTCCAGATATGAATATGATCTTTTAATAAAAAGTGTGAAAAACAAAAACTGAAAACCTAACAGGTGAAAATATCTTGTTTTTGGTACCATTAGTTCAATATTCAGTAGTATTATCTTATTCCATTTGCAGATAATTTATCATATTTTTTCCTGATTTGGGTCAACATGGTCTTTTTTTTAAAAAAACAACTTTTTCTTTGAAATAAGCTAAATTATAAATGATCTGCCAGCGGAATGAGATAATTCTACTCAATATTGGACTAATATAATAAACTAATACACTTTTTGCTGTACAGAAGGAATGAATGACATAAGCGAAACCTGTTTCCGTGTTTAATGTATATGAATCAAGAAAAAGGCTTGAAATGAGCTAAATTATCTGCCAGGAATAAGATAATTCTACACAATATTGGAGCACTTATACCAAATACAAATATTTTCACCTGATAAGATTTCAGTTTTTTGCAGTGTTGGAGGAATGAATACTGCGGGCGAAAATTCTTTCAACGTCAAATGCATATAATTCTGATATAATATAGGATAATGATTAGAAAAATTGTGAGCCTATCTGTTAACCTGCGGCTTTACAAACAGATATTGCTGTATTTTAAGAGCTCAAAAGCCAAAATGGCTGGAATTCACAGCTTTAAGCAACACAATCATTGACACAAAAGTCACCTGAGCACCCCTACCCACAATGCCCTGCTCCCTGGAAATTGACAGATCAGTCCCACTGAAATTGCACATGCAACATGCAACATGAAGATGCACCCTACCTCTATTAAGGTGTGTAGACTGTCCGGGCCTATGCAGCTGAAGTTCTGCAGGAAGTCCCTGCGCGTGTTCAGCAGCTGCAGGTGCTTGTGCTCCTCCCGAGGAGCCTCCAGGGCGCGGAACACCACGGCTCCCAGCACCAAGTAGAGCAGCACCCCTGTGAAGATGCAGAGGAGGGTGGAGCAGCGCATGGCTGCGCCTCCGCTCAGTCCGAACACCGACTGCTTCTTCTCTCTGCCAGCGTCAGCGGCGGCGTGGTCCCGACCCGAGCCGCTGCAGCTGAAACATCAGCAGAGGAAACACGAGGGTTTCACACACGACCACAGCAGCAGCAGCAGCAGCAGCTGTGGAGGCTGAGAGTCTGCAGCAGCCAGACTATTAGCAGGCATTAAAACAGACCCAGCCTCACCACACTGCTGACACACGGCAAACCTTACATCCTCGATGAGAAAAACGCAAAGACAGATGTGTCTGCCTATAAAACATAATGATCCGTGTTATTAATTCACAGGCAGGTGGCCCGTCATTCCACAGCTAACCTGTCGACGCTCTTCGGCTGCCCACGCCTTCGTCTTTTCCAGTCCCTCTTTGCACTGGCCTCGAGGATGGAGTCCCTGGATCCGTATCCGCCGGGCAGCTTGTCCACCTCACTCACCGAAGGAGGGGACACTGGGTAGAGACAAGAGACACACACCCACACACACTCGATTCAGCAGAACGCATTTGAAAGAAACAGAAACAGCAAATCTCAGCTCAGGCGTGGCAGAGAGCTGCTGTTTTTGTTTGACACATTATCTGCGCTGTTCTTCTAATCACATCATTAGTTTCTGATGAGAGAAAACGCAGCTTTGCTGTTCCACTCACACCTATGCAAAGTGTGGATGAAGTAAAACTAGGGGTTCCCAGCTCAAGTAGATTGTAGATTTTCTTTCCAGTAGTTGAAGGATAGTGAAGCTCAGGTGCCTTCAGACAGATCAGATCTTTCAGTGTTGCAAAGGTTGGAGAAGCAGCAAGTCTTCGAGTCTTCGGCGTCCAGCGTTGTGTCCACCGAAGGCTCGAACCAGCAGCAGGTTTTCATTCCATCCTGAAACTGGAGCCAGCACTCGGACGCATTTTTTACCTTGTTAAAGCGATGGAGTTGGAGGAACTGGTAGGACACTCCCTTTGTCCCGGAAAAAGAAGCTCAGAAGGAGGACTTCCTTTTTCTTTTTCTTTTTTTTTTATTTAGGCCTGCCATTTGCAATTCACTCTGCATCACCAAACCTCCTCCGAAGTACAACTTTACAATCCGCAGCTCTTTAGTCAGCAGATCCGCTGGTCCTCGTCCAGAATCAGCAGCAATTAACTGTCACACAGCGACAGTTAATTGCTGCTGGGAAGGTACAAAGACAGCGTCTACTTACTAAATGAATCACACTGCAGCCAGAAGTTAGCCGTCTATGTACAAGTCATACCTACATTGCATTATTGTGAGTGACACAAGGTTATTCTACATGCCTTGTACATGGGATGGGATGAAAACATGTCTATTTGTCACATGTAACTTACAATGCTCAGATAATGAAAAACACAATTGTTATTTGACACAACTACACAGATAAAAGAAAACCCATCAGATAAAACGCACCCAAACAAGCAGCTATTATGCCTTTTTTTATTAACTATGCAGATATCTCGGATTGCAACAGCATGCCGGCAGTATGATGCACCACTTGATAAAAGGAACTTGTACCATGGATTGCATTAAGTGCCAGCAGTGCGGCGGAAACAGAGCCAGAGCGATATTAATCCCCTTGTATTACCACTTAGAGTCCCCACGGGTCCATAAGATGGAGAAGCTACTGACCTACTGACCAAAGCGCCAGACAGTCCAGCCCGGTCTGCTCACCTCAAAGAACGGAGGACAATTAGAATCCGGAGTAGTGGTCGCCCCGTGCAGCGCTGCATGGAGTTCAGGCAGCCGCATACAGCAGGCATGTGTGAGTGTGTGTGTGTGTGAGAGTGTGTGTGTGTTTGGGTGAGGCGGGGAGGCTGTTGCCGAGGCTCACAAGAGAAAAAAGATACTCCATCAAACTGACTTTATATAGAGCGTGACAGAGTGAATTAAAGAGGAAGGGACGGAGTGCGGCGCGGATGAAGGTGGAGATGGTCATAAAAGCTGCAGTTTGGTTTTTTTTCTCATCCACTCAGGACACAGCGGGGCTGCTTTTATAGCTTCAGTCTGTAATTGCCATTTTTAACTAGCTTCCTGTGAATCAACACAGAGCAGGTGATGTCTGCAGCATATCTTCGATATGTGTATATGATGAGGTATGTTATGTGAGATTCACTGAGGTCTGTGCTCCATCGTTGAAGACAGCTCAGCCCATCTTCCTCACGAGCTGCTTGACAGAACTGCTGTTGCTCTCTTTCTCGCTGTGTGTGTGTGTGTGTGTGTGTGTGTGTGTGTGTGTGTGTGTGTGTGTGTGTGTGTGTGTGTGTGTGTGTGTGCATTTACAGAGTGGGAATTAGGTTTCTCAGGCGTTTATATAGGAGACTGAAGTGAGCTCTCAGACGTGCATCTCACATGTCATATAAGTACCGGGAGGATCAAGACATTTCTGCTGCAGATTCCAGATTCCTGGTTTCAAAATTTTATATTGTTTTCAGATGAATTATTTGACTCCAAATCAGATTCACTACATCCTGTCTGCTCAGCCTATTTGTCAAATATTCCAATTTTTATTTCTCTACAAAAGTTTTTGCATAATTTACAAAGGTTCTTAGTGCTGCATATCAATGAGTTGTGACATCTTTAGTGCTGTACAACTACACTAAACAGAACACATGCACACATCATTCTGCTTAAAGAGGTAACAGGTAGTGGAATAAAGTCACCCAAGAACAATGGTAAAGATTTGCATGACAAGATGCATGAAAGCTGTGATTAAAAATAAGGGTTTTTGCACCAAATATTGATTTCTGAACTCTTCTTTTTTGTAATTTTCTGCAAATTCTCAAAATAATAATATTTTTATCTGGAACTTGGGGGAAATGGTGTCAGTAGTTTATAGACTCAAACAAAAAAATGTTCCTTTAGTGCAAACACATACCTAGAAGTAATAAAATCAGAAAACCTGATAATTTTGCAGTGGTGCTGAGTGAAACTTCAATCCTGCATCATGATTATTGATGACATTTAGCCATTTTTTACTGTTCACCTTATTTAACTGTTATTTTGCAGCTTCACTACACTGATATAAAGGGAACACTGAAGTGAGGTTTCATCAGATTTATTGATACTAAAATGAAATTCGAGAAAATACATCATGCTTTTTCGTGAAGCCAGACAAACAGGTGACACAGAGAGAATACTAAGATTACAAAGCCAAGTTGGCGATCGCCCCAGATGCCTCAGTGCTGCTCAGTCAGGGCTGACCATCACTGTCTGCTGTGGAGATCAAATATATTACTTTTAATGCTTGGTGCATCATTTTGTTAAAAAACAAGAAGAAAAAACAATGTTTTCAGCTTCAAAGGTTTAGATTTGGTGTGTTGCAGAGCGTATCCTGCTTAGAGAAACGCTGTGTCGCCTCCTGACACAATCGATGCTGTTGCTTCTGACCACATGAAGGATGCGAGGAGATGATGGTAAACAATCAATAACCCAATAACCGATCAAATACGTTTAATCAGACACATTGTCATTCTGTAAAGTTTATTGGAACCAAGTAACTGCTTACTAGTAATAACAGAACCAGGGATCAGCTGATTGTACAGTTCTAGCAATAATCCAGCTCTGGAAAAAAAAATAAGGGACCACTGCAAAATTGTATTTTTATGTATGTGTTTGGACAAAAGGAACATTTTTGTTTGAGTCCATAAACTACTCCCCTAAATTCCAAATAGGAATAATATCGTTTAGAGCATTTATTTGCAGAAATGATAAATGGTTGCAATAAAAAAAAAAGATGTTTTCAATGCAAACAATGCAAAGAAACAAGATCAAACTCAGTTTAAAATAACATAATTAGTTTGATGGCTTGTGACCATCCATCTTCCTCTTGATCACATTCCAGAGGTTTTCAATAGTGTTTAGGTGTAAATAAAAATGCAGTGGTCTCTTATTTTTTATCCAGAGCTGTATAAACTAGTGCAGTTCCAGCTCAGAGTGTTGGGGGAAGCATGTTAATGCTGCTTCGCCTGGTAGTGATGCTTGCAGTGTTGTTTCCAATGTTGATTGATCATTCCTCCGATCGACTTCACACTTGACGCGGCACTCCCATGAGTCCTCAGCAGTACACCTGCCAAGTGTGAAGTCGATCAGATGATTGCACGCCTGTCCGTCCCGGAAGAGGGATCCTTCCTCTGTTACTCTGCCTGAGGTTTCTTCCTCTTCCTCTTTTTTTTTTTTTCTAGGGAGGTTTTCCTTGTGCAACATGAGGGGATGTCGTGTTGCTGTCGTACTGTGAAGCCCATTGAGGTGAATGTGGGGCTGCCAAATAAAAATGATGACATCATCTCTTATGTATGTGTAATGACTGTATAGTAGAGGAATGTGTGGTATGTAGCATGTAGTTATCGGCGCCATCTCAGTGGGGGTATGGGGTCGTATGCCCCTTCATAGTTTAAAACCCCCCTGAAACTGAAATGCGCCACCTACTGGCCAAGTGGCACAAAATATGTGGACATGTGGACATGCAGGGAGTCAAACTCAGTATCTTCCCGGACCACATCAGTGTTCTGGTTTCCCTCAAATGGCCAATTGTAAAGATCATATATATGTATCTACATTTTCTTATTATATATATATATTATTACATTAGATAATTACCTCTCCGCTCATAATAGTGCTGGTGAGAATTTGCGAAGAATTTGCGAAGAATTTGCGAAGAATTTGCGAAAATATGCTGATGCATAAATGATGTTATATTGTTGTTAGCGTCTAATTCACTGAAAAAAACACTGAAAATCATCACGGATATCTAGAGGCTCATACAAGAATATGTATGAGCAATGACAGATGTACTTCAACAAAGGAAAATAAGGAAAAATGGAAACTGTTTTTAAACAACCTCCAATGAAGAAAAAAGTTCAATAAATCACACACGTCTGTACAAACTCTTGAGTGGCCACAAAAAACGAGGTGCCGGGCCAGTTTCGGCCCCCGAGCCTTGGGTTTGACACATATGCACTAGTGCAAAACAGTCAGGATACATGATATTTAATAGTAATATAAGACCTAAGAATTGAGCAAAAGCCAACTATTATAAAATTATATCAAAAATATAAACCAAAAAGTAGAAAATGGCAGGAAGCTGATTTAGATCCAAATGGAAAAAACTTGACTGGACACAGAATCCAGGAAAAATGTGTTTGATTTTGAGACTTGCTTCAAAAGTTACTGATTAAAACGTAAAGTTTGTTGTCACAGCGCCAACATGTGGCCAAATTGCACCAAATTTAACAGTGCACGTAACGTGGAGCGGATAAACAGTTGTCGAGATAAGCGAGGCAAACACAGCGATTCCTGGAATTATATAGAGGGATCGTTACAATCTAGATGACACACTTAATCTTTTTAACCGGGACCTTTTAGGCTACTATTTGTACCCCAATTCCAAGTTTATCTCTAAACGATAACTCATCCTGCTCAGCCTGATTTATTACTGTTGCTCTCTTTGCCATTAGCCCCCTGGAAACTGTCCCTGCACAGCAGCCACGGCCGAGTGTAACTGGACAGAAATGCATGGCCTACTCTAGCTGTGAGAAACAAGAAACATGCGATTCAAACCAGATTTCTACATGTCATCGTGCAAGAATTCACATATTTAGAACAGTCTAAGCTATTATGTGTCATCTGAAGCCTGTTTCTGTTTCATGCTGTTTCTAACCAGGCACTGAGTGTTTGTGGGAGGAATTGAGACATGTGACAAACATGTCTATATATATATATATATATATATACACAAATATGTATATATTGTGTTTATTTTTTATATATAGGCAATCTTTTCTCTTTCTTGCATGCCACTTGTCCTGCCTCTACTGCTGTTGCTAATGCAGTTTCCCCACTGTGGGACAAATAAAGGTTTATCTTATCATATATATATATATATATATATATATATATATATATATATATATATATATATATATATATATATATATATATATATATATATATATATATATATATCAAAGCTGATGTTAGTATCACAGCGTTTTATTTTGACAACTAAAACAGATGTTTCCTTCGGTTTGTAATATTATTCTGTTGATTTTATTTCCTTTTGTTTTATGTCATGAATCAGGGAGAGACAGTTTTTACACAACTGTCAGCAAATAGACACAGTATTGATCAGCACATCTGCAGATTAATCCATCACATCTGATTGACTGTTAAGACGTGGTCCTTAATTGTACATGTCGAATTTGATCAATGATTAATATTTATTTGAGTAAATATCTAGCTGGGTTATGAATGTAACAAATGAAAGCAGATCACAGAAATACATCCTTATATTGTGATTTATTTAGATCTATATTGTCAAACAAGTACATTCCATTTGTGACGAGATACAGCCGAACACATCTTTCTCCAACTTTTCCTGAAAACACTTTTTACTTGCTCTGTTCTTGCAGAACGGCAGAATTAGATTCATTTCATGCACTCAGCAAACCGTTAAATACATTTAGCTCCTTCAATTCAATCTGCGTGAGAGCTGCCGTCTCTCTGTTCTTATGCAAACTGACTTGCAATAAAGCACCAGTCTTATTGCTGTGTCTACATAAACCACGACGTCCCAGCAAGAGGCATGTTTGCAGAAGAGGACAATTAATGATAAAAATCCTCTGAGGAAATGTAAATGCAGTAATCAATGTTTAATTGAAAGCTTGATGGAATCAGCAGCGAGAAAAGAGTGCAGGAAAAAGCTCAGGCAATGTTTCCTGTGTTCTATACAAGTATAAATGAGTCAGAATGAGGATTTTAGTTCTCATCAGTTGAGGTTTACAATAATTTAAATATGGAAAACCCCTCAGAAATATGAACATTACTCCAGTTTCTCGAAAAAAATGTTCCAACAAGTTTAAAATACCTATAAAAATAAAGGAAATACAGATTTTCTTTGGTTTAACTCTATATTAATTCTAGTATCTGTGGTAGTGGTTGCATCAAGTCAGAAAATAAAATCAGCCTGAAATATCCAAGCTCCTGTTCATTCATGCAAGTTCATACATGAAAAAATCCTTACTTCTTGTGGGTTGATGGCTTCAGTTCCAAGTGTCCTTTGAAATGTATGTGATTTTGTCAGTAATACGAGGACAAATTAATTAAGGTCCATCCAGCCGAGGAAAAACAAGAGACTGATTTTTGGCAAAGGGAGGTGATCGGTAAAGAACAACCGAGATGCTACAACCGGAATAAAACGCAGAAATTGATTGACCTGATGATGAAGATGCCCACAATTACTAAAGGAAGGTGGTAGTAAACAAGCGAGGGAGGGAGGAGGGAGATGACTACACTGCTGTTATGAGCACTTTATTTTCAATTAAGCCGTCTTGCACGCCGTGAGCTCACTTTTCTGCCAATTCTGATGATGCAGGGACTTCTTGGACTGGAAATTGACTAGTTAGCAAACGTCTGCAGCTGCGCTCATTTAAGGGAAGATGCACTTTGCATGTACTGTGGTAGAAAATAGAAAAACCTAAGGAAATCACCATTTTTTCCCCAATATTATATGACAGCAGCACAATGATGAAAGTGCTTGTTATGAATGGCATGAAAAATGTTAATTTGCAGGCTTCTTGATCAAGCCTTCTTGGATTATGTGTCCCTTTTTTTCGAAACCTTTATTTTTATGCAGCTTAACCCAACAGCCATCAGGGCAGAGGTCCAATCAGCCGGGCTAAACGGAAAACACCTGTGTGGGTCAGCTGGGCCTTTAACGCATTAGAAAGAACTCTGGGTATCTGAGAAGCTGCAGCGCACCGTTGCACCATAAATCAATCTGCCAAGGATCCACTTTACACTTTAATCTAATCCATCCAGGTCCTGAAAGGCTTTTAAAACCAGGAGAGGAAGTCGACATAACTAAGGAGGGTGTAAAGTAAGTAAGAAAGAAGGTGCTGGTGCGATGAATATCTGCAGAATGTGAAGCTCTGCAAGGAGTTCAATCGTTGGAGGTGGCAGCTTGTGTAAATTTGTTAAGTTGCTGAGAAAATGCAATATGATAAAAAAAAAAAATTAAGCACCGCCAGAGGGAATATCATTAAGGTGGCACTGAATGGCACTGAAGCCATTATGCGGGTGCTGTTAAGGTTTTAATCCCTGTAAGAGGTGGAAAGATAAATCTGCCGGACTTGTGCGGTATTAGCTGCCGATATACATCACAAATGCCGAAAATACGATTAAGATAATTCAGAAAATCCGTTACATAGTTTGTCCCCTTGAGAGAATATGGTTCTCTACAGAGAAATGAAAGGCTTAAAAAAACCCTCCAGATTTTGGATATTAAAGCTTTGAATAAAACCCAAGCATGATATGCAACCTTTAAGGGACTGAGTAGATCAGTATATAAAAGTCATTCATTTGTTGCTCATATGATTCGGAATTAAAACAATTTAAGTGAAATTCTAGACCTATAAAAAAACAAAAACTATGGTGTAACAGTTTCCTTTTATTGATAATAGCAAGCCATGTCTTTACATTGACAAAATGA
This sequence comes from Lepturacanthus savala, assembly GCA_030544235.1. Lineage (NCBI taxonomy): Eukaryota > Metazoa > Chordata > Actinopteri > Scombriformes > Trichiuridae > Lepturacanthus > Lepturacanthus savala. The sequence continues at coordinate 6,942,692 of CM060479.1, read as the reverse complement.
ATGAAATGTAGGAAACGTATTGAGATGTACAGCTGAACAGAGTTTCCTTTACATGTACAAACTGGAATTCACATCGATAGATGTGACATCGTGAAGAAAACATTGATTTCGATCTAAACTTCTTAAGCGTTAATTTACCGGTCTTGAGGATAATTTTAAAAGTTCTATGTCGATTTCAATCGTGAAAATATTGTTACAAACTTAATCAAGATGCTTTCATGTTTTTTAGAGTGTTTTTAAAATTGTTCCATAGAAAACTTCACAATTGCGAGGTGGCTCTCGAATATTTTTCCCCCTTCTCCTGCTTTATTGTGACGCCCTTTAATAAAAAAGGCTTCTACATCTGTTCATCAATGGCTCTTCAAATATTTGTAAAAAAATAACTACGTGGTGAACAGATGTCGATAAGCTTCAAATGCTAAAAAAATAAACCGTGCGCTCTTCTGTGGAATATAATTAGGAATGATCAATTCATTTGCACCGGGTTTTAAAAATGAACACCCTAATAAATATAGAAAACATCATGTGGAATGCATAAATTATATCTATGAAGGATTATTGTCAATTTGATGAACAAGCACCAACTCAACGCCTTCCAAATGTTGTTGCTCCCAAAATTATCATTTTAAAACCTAAAGTTATCGTGTAAACCATCTCGGAGGATGACTGCAGGTCTGCAGACGGATCAAAACAATTTGATCATGCTCTCTCTGGATTTGCCGACTCCGACCCACTTCACTGAAATGAGGAAAGGGAAGAAAAAAAAAAAAAGAACAAAAACAAAATGTAATTAGTAGGTTTGGCAAAGTGGGGAAACGCTTTGGCTGCAGTCTCACTATTAATATAAAGTGTCTTTTTACAAACCTGGCACTTGCAGGAAGTCCTCGATGAAGCGGATGTAATTCTGTGCCTGTGATGGAAGCTCCTTGAAGCTCCGAGCCTTCTCTGTGCTGCAGCACCAGCCGGGCAACGTCTTATACTCCACGGACACGCGCGTCAAAACGTCCATGTTTGCTACAACAGAAGATCAGAACGTTGAGTGAAAGAACTTTTATTTATTATTTAACCAGTTTCGCTTGTTGAGACGTAGAATCTCTTTTTTCAAAAGCAACCTGGCCAAAAGGCAGCAAAGAATTTACAGTGTAATTTATAACAAATAGGGAGCAGAGAAAAAATATATATATTTTAACCCATTAAAGTCTATGACTTATACTTAAATAATCAAAATATTACTCACAGATTTTTTCTAATGACATGATAGACAATGTAGACAAAAGGTTTTAAACAAATAATTGAAATTTCCAAGTGCTTCCTTTTATATACATCATTGACATGGTGGAGAACATGGTGAAGACAAACCCTCCCACAAAGAGTCATTTTATTTAGATTAATATGATTTTCAATCCTGTCATGTATATATCAATTTAATCATTGAACACTCAAAAGAATTTTGTCCATGGGATAAATAAATTTTTGTTTATGGGCAGATTTGTGCAAGTGCCAACTATAATAGCCATTAAAATGCTCTTTTCTCCAAAGTAAATAGTACAAAATGGAAAAAAGTAGATACCTGACTCAACTGATAATTATATGCATGAATTCTTTGAAAAACATCTGGGCTTAATCTCGGTTTCATAAAATGAAAGTCGTAGACTTAGCGGCTCTTAGGCTTAAATGGGTTAAAACAGCAGTGATGGATGGGGCGGCTGACAACACCTGAATAGTTAGATGCTACATAATTGAAGAGCGACTTACCGGGAAATTATTTTAATAGGTTAGCTTAGACGTAGAATCTTTTTCGTGGCCAAGAGGCAGCAAGAAGTTTTACAGTGCAATTTGTAACACAGGATTTGTACAAGGAGTAAAGAAGGACAAAAAAAACCAATCATCAGGAGGCTTCCATCAACAACATGCGGGACAATTGCACGTTATGCATTTATAGTCTGTATGCAAGGATGACAGGTTCAGCAATCTGTAGAAACTAATCTGAATCGGGGAAAAAAAGGGCGACTTCATTAAACCTCCAGTACACTGACCACACTAAAATAATAAATGCATAAGAGAAATCAGCTGGGAGCTGGTGCTGCAGAGTGAAGCAGAAAGAAGTTGTTTTACCATCTTCTGCTTCATTAGCTTGACAATTCAATTATTCTCCATTTGCCGCTACAAGCAAAGACCCATGGAGGAGAAATGTGGCTTTAAGTCTGCTGGAAAATAGATTTTCAAAAACTAAAGAGGTTGCGTTTCCTGCTGTTATGAGCTGATCTGTTTAAAATGAGACATTAGGCAGCATTGTAGTAGCTGTTTGTTCACCTGTAACTCAATTCTAAGCTGTAGCTCTGGAAATAATAGATGTTGAACCACTTGTTTTTTTGTTCTTTTTTTAAGTAGTAAATCATTTTTCTTGGATTCAAACATCGGTGTGAACAAGTTTACATGAGGAATTGGCTCTGCCCCACTTCAATCCAATTACAAAAGTGTGTTTTAACTAATCAAACTGTTTTTTTTTCCCCTTATAAAAACAGCAGTGATATATGAGGCAGCCTGACAACGGCTGAATTATTGACTGTTAAAGTCCATATTATTGGAGAGCGACCTACCGGGAAAACTTGGGAGAGGTTGTCCATCAACCTTATAGGCCACGCCCACTTTGATCTCTGGCAACGTGTCCAAAATGTCCAGCTTTGTCAGGGCAATTCTGCAAAAAAAGGATCAAGTAGCTCTGTTGAACTCTGACGGCAGCGCTGAGTTTCAACAGGTGATGAGAATATTCTCAAATAAAGGTTCCTTACGCAGAGAAGCCGTTGACCATGTGGGCGTATCTGACCAAAATCAAGTCCAGCCAACCACACCGCCGCTTCCTGCCCGTCGTTACGCCGACCTCTCTCCCTCTGGACTGTAACAGATCCCCGATTTCCTAAAAAAACACAAAGAACACCATCAAAAACTCTACAGGGACACGGCTTTTACTTCACCCGAGGCTGCGAGTTTTTCCATCTTCCAACTACACAAGAAACGTCGGCCGCGGACACGGGTCGTTTTCCATTAACGTCCTGCTTCAGTTTCACACACGCTCGCATGTGGGAGCTGCCCAGTACAACCACAGTCCCCTGCTGTCGACCACTGAGCAGCTCCAGCAGAGTAGATGGGCATAATGTATTTCTAAAGTGGCAGACTTTTGCCCACCTTTCCCAGAAATGTTTTCTCTGCAATCTGATAGATGTGAACTGACCATAAGTGTGTCTCTATAACCTGCAGCTGGCCATGGCACTACAGTCTCTGTTAAAAGACTTCAGTAAGGTTTTTGATTAGTGTTTCTAAAGAGCAGAGTCCTGATGCTTTGCTCATAGATGAATCTGCATTACTGGGACGTTCCAGCTGGGGCGTTTCCAGATAGAAATATTTTAAAATAAAATTCAATGGTTCATTCAAATAAGATTCAAAGGTTCATATGTGGAATGCCAGAAATGGTAGAGACCTAAATGTGTATGCAAACTGGCTTTTAACACTTCAAAGCAAAATGTTTCACCATCAGTTAAACGGTGCCATAATAACACAATCATTAACTCTAATAAGATAAGCTTTCCTTTATTGTGCTACAATGGAAGAATTCACATTGTTGCAGCCACAGAGTGGATAATGGGAGAGAAAAACAAAAGGTAGGTATTCAATGATAAAATAATTTACAAAAGTGTAGGAAACAAAGAGCTAGCAATAATCATTAAATACAGTAGTATATTTGTAATTTCCCCTCCATTAACACTGTTTTTAATATTAACACTTATCTAATGACATACGTACCTCATTCAACTCAAGGTGTTAACAATTCAACAAAAAGTTCAATTGATGCTTTTATTTATTATATATTTTACTTATTTCCCCCCCAGTTGCAGCAAAATGGAAGGAAATGTATTTTTTGTTTTTCTTTACAGCAATGTTTTTTTTTTGCTTATCTTTACATGTACTCTAACCAGCTTCTGTGTTACTGAAATCAGCAGTGGATACTACATCGCTGGTGAGGTTTTTCCAGCTGTCAGCTCTGTCAGCTTTGCCAGCTGCTGATAGGAACATACAAAGACACATTTTGACCTCGCAAAGAATGTTTTGAAACCTCACCTCACAATTCTGGTTTGAGCAATAGTGTTACACGGACAAATTATGGAAACATTACACGTCTGCCATCGTAAACGCAGATGAATTGAAGCCTGAATGTCATGCGGGGGATGTAAACTGGTAGATGTTGGCGCATTTTACAGGGTTCCCACTCATAAGATATTTTTTTCAGGACTTTTCCAGATCATTTTCAGCTGCTGCAGAGACAAGTTATCATGACACACACTAATACATTCCCCTTTAATGTGTGCCTTAATATGCAATAGTTTATTTATTAACATGTACCTTTGTTTTATTCTATTGGATGTAAGCTGCGGGCCCAGTCAAATTGATTGATAGCTTTAATGCATTAAATCACATTCATTTATGTAAATAATGAAAATAAAAAAATGCCAGTGGTTCAAACGAATATGTAAGAGGGTCCTTTAACTTTTCACTGCCATAATTTTCCAAGATAACTTAATAATTTTCAGGACATTTAACCTTTTTCCCCCTCCTCATTTTCCATAACTGGAAAACTGGTCAATCATTTTCCAGGTTTTCCAGGACATGTGGGAATCCTGATATTATGTTCTTACCACCTACTGCCAATGAATATGCTAAAAAAGTCCCTTTGTAAGTGAGCGATTAACTTTATAAATGAAAGACTGTGCAGCATTCCACAAAAATATATTTGGGTCAAACAAAAAATATGTTCATGCCCCATTTCTAGTTAGATGAATCATACTCATCCCCATACTTACTAAACATGTTTTTACAAACGTGTGTCTATACTCACTGCATTGTCCTGCTCTGTGGGGAAAGCACCAACCCCCACCCGGGTGGTGTAGGCTTTGACGACGCCGTACACTCGGCCGACGTATGACGGAGGAACGCCCAGACCGGTGCACACGCCTCCCACGGTGCAGTTAGAAGACGTCACGAAAGGATATGTCCCTGAGGAGATAAACATCTGTTAACCGGAGGAGGCACAGCACTCCATCCATCTTTAGAATTGACGTCACACACACCCCTCGCTGCTCACCAAAGTCAATATCCAGGAGAGCTGCGTTGGCTCCCTCCACCAGGATTTTCTTACTGCTGGTCCCAGTAAGAGCTTTGTGCATGAAGTATACACCGTCAGTCACCAGAGGACGCAGCCGCTCTGCATATACCTGAGAAAATAGTGACAAAAGATCATGTAAAATAGTGAGAATGTTGTAAATTAATAATATTTAGTAATAAATAAAGATTACAACTATTTCATTTGAGAGCAACCCTACACTTAAAGGATGTAGAGTATATCTTCATATCAGTGTATGATGTGATTATGAAGTAAATGTAAAAGAAAGTCTCGATTCAGTAATGTCATTGCATTACAGGGATGAATGTCATAACTATCACAAACAAATACAATTTCAGGTATCACAACAATCTCAATGCTAGGAAATTAGCCCAAAACATTCTGTGATTGTGATTTTTGTCAGTTTTCACCTTCAACTGCGCCAGTTCGCCTTCAACGTCCACGTTAAGGTTTGGATACATCGTCAGAAAATGATCAGCCAACATACGAAACCTGAAAAACAGACGTAGGACAGAGTCTAAGTCTATATGTGGACACGTATTTATGCAGGTCTGGAGGAAAAAATTCTTCTACACATCAAGCTCACAACGTATTTCACAGATAATACAATGCCTTCATGAATGCAGGGTGGCCACCTGCTGGCAGGAGTTTTATTGCACTCAAAAATAAATCCACTCATTGTGATTTGAACATTACACCTAAGGATCAAATCTCAGAATTTATGGAAATGCTATTTAACTAAACTTGTACTTTTTACAAATTAACTATCACAATAAAGGAAAGACAAAACAAGGATGGAGGAAATGGTTGCATTTTCAAGGAACTTGCTCATCACAGCAAAAACCCCAAATAAACAAATTGCAGAAAGGCCAAATAAACAAATAAGGGCAATGATCTCATGATGCAAATCATTGAACCTGGCTCGGAGCTGGCTGTGGAACTTTGCTAAATGTCATTCTCCTATGTCTCTTTCTCCATTTCCTGCCTAATCATATCTCTCTGTCTCAGGGTCATATCAGTGCTCTTTATCACTTGATGGTCATGGATGATGTGGCAACATGAAGAGATAATATGAAAATTAAGAACACAGATTAAAAAAAACAGCAAAAAAAGACACTTACTTGTCCTCAAAAACCTTGAAATCTGAGACAAGGTCACACACTCGCAGACCATTCCGAGCAGCTTTGGAGGAGTAGGCAGGTCCGATGCCCTTTTTAGTGGTTCCCAAACTGAACCACAAACACAGACACCAAGTTAATCACCAGAATACTCTTTTGATTTAATAACAACAAAATAAAAAAAAAACTCCAGCTTGAGAGTTGTTGTACAGATCATACCACACATTTCACCAAATATACGGTATTCAGACTAAACTAGTAGATTTACTTTTTCCCTTCTTGTTGCTGCCGCTGATTCTCCTGGATTCTATCAACAGCTTGATGGAAGTTGAACACTAGAGGTGGACAGAGGAGTCTGTCAATACGAGGACAGTTTCTCATTCAGAGAATTACGGGAGGAAGTGCTAACTTACCGATGTGGGCACGGTCAGAAATCTTCAGCCTCTCTTCCCATCCCTGTAAGCCTGAGTGAAATACAACAAATCCCCCATCACATGTTTGCACCACAACCAGAATCCAACATTTCTCCTGCAGTTTAGTAGGAGTTTATTAATTTAAAACAGGGACAATGCATAATAATAAACATATTTGGAATCACGCAAGATTATAGCCAATTCCATTCTTAGTCCACATTGACATGTTGGGGTCATCAACTAATTCCACACACAAACACTTCCAGACAGTCTGCATCTCTACTTAAACATTACCTTTGCCTTTCTGCAGGTTCTTCTCAGCCTCATCAAACAGACCTGGTAGGTGTATCACCACTCCGTTACCTGCAATGTAAAAAAAAAAAAAATTAAATTCCTCTATTCTCACCAGAAGAAAAGGTTGCACACAGAGGACAGGGGCAGAGGAGGGGCAAAAACCGCACTGGACAGTTTAAATGCAGTTTTAGGTCCACATGGACCAATCGCGTCTCTTTCCAACAAACACATCATCAACAAGGAGACAGTTGCATTTTTCCCCCACTACAAAGAAGACAAAATATGTGGAGTCAAAATCAGAGTGGTGTAAATGGGAAAAATGCCAAAACATGGAAAAGACATGAACAATAGAATAAGATGTAGCCCCAAACATCTCTCAGTAAAACAATATAAGGGAAATGTTTTCTGTCATGATCATGAGTCGTTTTAACAGTAAGTCATGATCACGAGGAGGTGATCGTGACTTACTGTTAAAACGACTCATGATCATGACAGAAAACTGCATTTAAACGGTGCTTCCTTCCTGTTAAAACTACCTGATGAATGTCTGAGGACCGAAACGTTGTTATATTAAATTACTTATTTGCTAAGTGACTGACAGTGTGTGGGAGTTTTCTTTTTCTACATTTACACAGCATTTCTTATTGGGTAACAAACAACTTATTCATTTAATTCAATGTTGATGGTTTGAAATACAAGAAAAGAAATAAATCCCTCAACTTAGACAAGTTATCACAACTAGGATCTGTAAACATGATCCTAGTTGTCAGATTTAGAATTTCCGGCTGTCCCTGAACTACTCATGTGCACTGAACTGTCTCATTTGCATAGTCAAGATTTTGTTAATAACAAAAAATCTTGTGCATCCTGGCACGTTTGTGACTCACGTCAGACCAACAGACATGTGACTTCCCAAATCAGTGAACTATTGACTCAACTGCACCAGTTCAGTCAACCAGAGAGGAGAGGAAAGGCCAGATAGAGGACACACACACATACACAGTTTGTGGGTGTTATAAAAAGCAGTTCAAAATGTAGAACATGTGGAGACACCATTGTTTTTCCCTGTGAACAAAATGTTGTGCATATAGATTCCTCCTTTTTTCCATATTTTTGAAAAATAAATAGAAACAAATCAAGTCATGGCATTATAACATTATAATCCACAGTGAGTAAAACTGTGACAGGAGTGGAAAAAAGGTTAAATGTTTTTTTTGGTTTTTAAAGAAAGAAAGAAACACTACAAAAAACAATGTAGTAAAACAGATATTTCACCACTGCATGTATTTACATTGACAGTTCACTTTTATTTACCTTTGGTCAACCTTGGGGTCCCTCCATGTAACAATGTGCAGCAGCTGTTTATCTATTACTTCCTCTACGTAATCTGTGATGTTATGTGTTGACTGCTGCAGTGTGGACATACAAGTTTCTCTCAGGTGGACCTGGTTCAAGTTGATGCAGTAGGTTTCAGCTATCATTAATCTCATTGATATAAATGTGGTAGAAACACAAAAGCTTCTGAGAGGCTGCTCCTAAGCTGAATTGTTAGCAAGTCGTTATTCATTTTCGCAACCTTCGTTTCCATGGAGATTTCCTGGCGTTTTTATGCTTCTTGCCACAACCGCTCTGGCACTAACCTTTGCTTAATCAGCCATGATAAACAAGGTTAACTTGTACGATAACGGTAAAGAATCACAGGGTACGAAGCCTGACGCGATGAGATGAAGTGAGTGAAGTGAAGAAGTGAGAGGGCGAGAAGTGTTGGAGAAGACGTGTGGAGCGATGCTGCTCGGTGTGGGTTACAGCAGAAAGCAAAACTAGTCGGATGTGGTTTGAAATACAAACTTCATGCATTTTACACTTAACATTGTCAGTTGTCTGGGTTCCTACAGGTTTCTTCAAATTAAATTCAAGTCTTTTTGAGACCATTTATATAAAACGTAATACTACCGTCAACATGTTTTAGAATCTGTTCATTTTTTACCCCCCCCCCAAACAATCCTGAACAATGAAAATCAACAATAAATAGAGATCCCACAGTTTTTAGTGAATGTTTTCAGCTATTAAATATGTCCATATAAAATGTTTTCACTAAAACCTCACCTGTAGTAGGCATTGTGAATATGGTGCACTACAGTAAATAGAATGAAAAAAAGCCTATTAATTGATTTCAGATGCGTACTACATCCATAAAAGAATGTTTCATCAAAACCTCACCAGTAGTATTTGTTAATATGATGTACTGCACTATTTTTTGTGAACATTTTTCATCAATCAATTCACACTGAAACTTGACGGTAGATGGACAACATGGAGATGCGGTTTTCTAGTAAAACGTAAAATCATGAGGAAAATCAACAATATTATCGTATGATACGTTGATATATACGACACTCTTTATTTACATGGACAATGCCATGGAAGCTTTGTTCAAGTTATCTCAGTTCTTGTATGCACAGCATCCATAACGACGACAGGAAGATTCTAGAACTCAACTTCTGGCAAACCAGAACTTTGAGGCCATGACAACCCGCCGCACTTTATTCAGGCTGCATTATTTAAACTGTGGAATAGTTTTAATATGGAACTAAAACATGATTCACTTTAAAAACCTGTATAAACAGGATATGTTCACAAAATACAGGGAGGAGGATGAGTATAAATGTGCATAACTGTATTATTTAACTTATTAACTTGTTTTATTGTATGTTGATATTGGTGTTACTGTGGAATTGTGATTATTATATCTTAACGGTTATTATATCATAAATAGTATTGATATAAATAAGTATTTCATTAATATTACGTTTGTTATTGGTACGAATATCATTGTAATTGTGAATGACATTATTATTTACATATTGAATTTAGTAAGTCTACACTTATTTCTACTCCTTTTTTGTGTAAATGGGTGTTGAATGATTGGATTATTTTCTTTTTTTTTAAATTTTCTGATGATGTTCAAAACAAACTAAAGCTCAACCCTGTGCTGTATGTGAAACAGAACCATAAAAGATGAACCACTCACTTATCATTAGAACCTTCATAAATGCTGGTTGCTGCTTACCAATGAACCAGGAACAAAACCTATATTGATCCTTTGTGTAAAAGCCAACAATCACTACAAATACTACAGGGTCATTTCCTCGACGACATTCCACCCAGCTGCTGATAAGGCGTCTGCGGCGGCTTTTGAAGTGGCTGTATACCGCTGTTTTATTGTTTATTATCAGGTTATTTATCTTTTTCAAAGCAAAGAGACAGGGTTTATTGTTTTTTTTTTACCGATGAAGGAGACGGCCTTCTTGTTGAGCACTCCGCTGGGCAGCAGGTGAAAGTCGTACTCCACCGAGTCCACGACCACCGTGTGACCCGCGTTGTTTCCTCCCTGCAACACAGTTGAAAGCATTCAAGGTCGGGGTGAGCCGTGTTTTTTTTTTTTTTTTTATAATGAGACACAACACGTAGGGTGAAGTAAACAACAACAACAACAACAGCTGAGAACGGGCACAAAGTCATGCTGTTGTATAAGATCTCAGCCTGGGTTTTTAGGATTTTCATGTCCAATAGAATGACTTAGTTCAGAAAAATCATACAGGAATGCTAAAAGTAAAAAAAATAATGATAAAGATGTGTTCTTTTAGGTATTTCCTCAGGATCTCTTTTATTCAGATTCTAATAAAATTCATTAGAATATAAAATCTCAACCTGGGTTTTCACTGATGAAGAAACCAGATAGAATGATTTAGTTTTTACATACTGAAAATCCTACTAGAATGATACAGGGAAAAAAAACTTATCTTAGGTATTTTCCACAAATAAATCTATTATTTTATTTGGATTCTAATAAAATCCATTAGAATTCAGACACAGCTCTAAAAAAACAAAATATACACGTGTGTTTCTTATATGGCTTTTCAGTCCTATTACAAATGTGACTGTTATCATTTACGATACTTCCGGTCGTTCTTTTTGGAAAGAATTAGGAATAAGAGTCTTATTACAGCTGACTTCAACAAGCTACAATAAGAAAATCAAGTTTCTGCAGTTACATAACGGCACGTTAACCGGGGGATACGGTTACTACCGGTGGAGGTCACGACACATTTCTAATTCCACGGCTTCTTGTTTAATAACCGTAACGTTTATTTATTTATGTATTATTATAAAGCTGTAACTACAACGTCTCCGACATCCGGGAGGTCACACAAGGTTGTGACGTCACGGCAGGACGTGAATAACTTCATTCAAAATGCGGCTCGTGCAGACTCGGTCGGTTTAACGCCGCGCGAGACGACGCGCTGATGTGACGCAGTCGGAACGTCGTGAAACGTTAAAGCGTGACCGTTAAAAAAAAAAAAAAAAAACGCCGTTGTGGTTCAGTAACGGTAACGGTTACCGTACCTGGCATCTGCAGACGATATCCGCATCCATAGCGAGCAGGTCAACAACTTTCCCCTTCCCTTCGTCGCCCCACTGGGCACCAAGCACCACCGTCACTTTGTTCTGAGGCTCCTTCGGCACGCGGAGGGGATGCTCCGACGAGACGCTCTCCCGCGGCCGCTTCAGGTCCGGCTCCCCGTTCAGGGAGACGGTCTCCCGTCCGTTAACGTTAGCCACGGTGCCGTCGGATGCCATGCTGCGTGCTGTCCTCTCTCACAAACCGGAATAGCCTACGGTTTTACGCGGGTCTTCTTCTTATTCCCGCGTGACGTCGGGCGCTGTAGGCAGCGCCGAGGTGCATTACCGCCACCTAGCGGCCACGTGGCAGTACCGCGTGCGTGAGTCTGTGTAGTGATGGGAATTTCGACTCTTTTTAGAGTGCGTCTTTCGGCTCCCCTTTTACCACTTATTAGATTAGATAGGACTTTATCGATCCCTTTGGGAGGTTCCCTCAGGGAAATAAAATAGAAAATAAATAGATAACAATAAAAATTAAAGTAAATGGCTATACACACCTTGTTATTGTTGCATGATTATTGTGAAGTGCAACATGGTATGAGGTAGGTGAGTAGATAGTTGTACATAATAGAAATAAATCACACATGGTTACCTATTCTGTGTACATTATTATATATGTTATTAAAATTATATAAATATATACATATTATAGTATAGTATAATAGATATAAGCTACAAGTCAAGATATTAAATAGAAAGGATATAATATATATGCAATAATAAAATAATAAAAAAGATACTAAAATAATAGTGAAAAAAATGTAATATTCTACATGACTCGAAAAGTTATATATAATAAAAGTATATACATACATGAATACATTCATACATACCACGAAAAACGTTCACTTTCAGCAGATGAGCAACTTTTTAATGTTTTAATTCTCTGCATGAAAACCATTCTGTACAGTGAAGACCAAACACTCAACTATGGGAACAAGAACAACATATTTGAGTAGAATAGGACTTTAAAGACTTTGATTCTGAGCGAAGACACATCACAATTCGTAAAGTATTCAAGAGCATAACACGATTCACTCCTCTTCACTCAGAACAAGTGGATTCATTAATAGATGAGGAGTGTTTTTCTGTTCTGATGAGCAAATTCTCCATAAGCTTTAATTAGTAATTTGATCAATTGATCAATTTTTAATGGAAAGCAAAGCAATTCCTCAAACAGCACATTATATGAGGATGTCCATTCAATATTTATGTCCAACTAGCTAATTTATAAATGAGAAAAAAAAGTTTATTAACTGTATGTGCATGCAGCATACATATAGAGGAGGCACAAACAATATATTGCATTTAATAATATAATAGAAATAGAAATGCCAATATGAGTTCACATTGGAGCTTTCAGGTTTGCTGCTTTTCACATCTGATAAACTGATCTCATTTTACAGCTAGATGGCAGCAAAGGCAACATTATCCACATGTGTTACCCTTTTATTTCAGGTGATACTGTTCCAAAAACAGATTTGCATTTAATCAAAACGCTGCAGTCAAGCTGATACTGAGCACAGCTGCAGGTAAAGCTGCAGCACGGAGCTGCAGGTGAGTTCTCTGAATCACAAGTCTTCATGTCTGTCTCAGCCCATAAAAGGTTCACAGATGCTGTGCAGCTTAGATGCATTGGCTTCGCCTCGTTCTACAGCTGTTGTAGTTTTACAGGAGTGAAGAAGGTCCTTACCCCCCTCCAAAGTTCATGATGAATTAAAGGTTTAAATATCTTCACCTGGTCTAAATAGATCTATAAATTAGCAGAATAAGTTGCCCTCTGCTAATGAGTAGATTATAGATGTGATGATGCATTTAAACATAAAAAACACCACAGCAAATGGCAAATAATTAATAGACCAGAATGTATGAAAAATTACGATTCCACAAGATATTTATACATGGGATAAATTCAAAAGTAACATGTGGTGTAATCCAAAAAACTAGTTCTATATTCACATTCTTTTTCTTTTTTGGTTGCACCATTTAACATCTCATCCAATTTTAACATCTCATTGTGAAAAATAAAGGTACAAATGGACTTTTAAATGACATAAACACAAAATGTACATTTTGAGGGACCTGATGAATGTTTTAAAACTGCATTTTAAAAGGTTTTTGACTTTATCATCTTGCCAAACGTTATTTGTCACTAACCCAAATAGATTAGATAGACAGATTAGTGTCATTCAGAAGCCATTACAAGACTCTAATAATAACATGACTGTCTGTATTTCAAATATTTTTTTACATAAGTAACTAAATCTAATATACCTACTCTCTAATATTTGTATTCCATTGTTTTATTGCTGCTATTAAAAAAACAGTTTGAGTTAATTTTGTTGATTCATGTTTTATATAATAGTCTCACAGGTATTTATAGTTTCTGCACATTGTGTAATGCTCCCGCTTATTTATTCAGTGACCAACATTACGTCGTTATGTTGGTCACTGAATAAATAACGTGGGAGTATTATATTCTATTATTTGTTTTTATTGCTGCTGTTGTGTTTGTCCTGCACCTGAACACTCTACACTCTACCTTTTCATTATAGAAGAGTCTCCCCTCGTTGATGGTTGTGTTTTATTTCACCATGAGCTGTTAGAATACATCTTTTAACAGGTGGGGGAGATAAACCGTGCAGCAGCTTCTTATACAGTAAACAACATAATCATTCAAACCTCAGTAAGTTGTAATTTTCAATAATCTTGCAATATTGCAGTGTGTTTTTTTCATCCAGACCTTTAAATGCTCCTTTAACCATTTTACAAAGTGATTGTATTGCTGTTGTATGAGTGTTAGACCAACAGGTGGCACTATAAGACAGATATGATAATATCATAGAGGAGCACATGTACAGCATAGCTGCACCTGTATTTAAGTAATTATGAATGCATTCCAAATATGTTTAGCTGTATTTGACGTTCCCTCAGATAAACTTGACATGTTTTTTATTATTATTTAAATTCTAATCCGTAATAAAGTCTAAATACTTCAAATAAAATAAACTATCTTTTCTCCTTTATCTAAGAGCTCAGCTTGTGTTTTAGAATAGCACAAAATCCAGCATAAAGTTGATGAAATGCCTTCAGTATACATGTATTTAAAATAACTTTTCAATGTTATCTTTCCACATGGTAGCAAATAAACCACTGCTTAAGGTCAAAAGAGGTTAAATATTTCAATTATAACACAGATAGTCTTTAAAAAAAGTCTTTTTAATAAATTCAAATTTCCTTCCAATTTATCATCTCAAGGTCTCAAATTGTCTTTAATTCATTTTAAAATATCTGATTGTGACAATTAAAATGCTGAATTTCAGCTGATATTATTGGTCAATAATCAGTTGACCCCTAATACATTTGTATCTGAATATGAGTTCAGGTGATTGACAACTCATTGATATAGATACTGAACTAAAGCACTGTTATCTAAACAGGGTTACACCCAGTTCACTGTGCTATCTGATTTATTATGTTATGATAGTTCTGATAAGAAAACCTTGTGATTCACTGTATCAAAGGAGACACAATCCAGATCAATAAATATGGCACCGACTACCCCCACTTCCTCCCAGCTGCCCTGTGTCAGCACTTCCTCACCACCATCAGTTTTCACTTTTCAAATTATTTAGTCAACAGAAGTATTATACCGAGGAGAGAGGCACCTAACTTTATGTTTGCCGTTCCTTTTGCACTGAAAAAAGAGGTGAAAAATACTTGTTTTTGGTACAATTAGTCCAATATTGTGTAGAATTTAGAATACAATGTAGAATAATTAAGCTTCAAGTTTTTTTTTCTTGATTTTAATCAATAAGAGCTTTTATTTTAAGAAAACGTTAGTCTTGTTTTCTTAAAATAAGAACAAACTGACCCAAAATCAAAGAAAACCTGAAATAAGCTAAATTATCTACCAGTGGAATAAGATAAATCTACTCAATATTGGAATAATTGTACAAAATACTAGATATCTTCACCTGTCTGTTTTTTGAAGTGTGATTCTGTAATTATGAATATACCATATATGTTTGCATAATATTCTGGTCTCTCTATCATTGTTTTTAATAATGCAAACACAAAGCGGGTTAATTATTAAATGCTTTGTTGATGCAAATGTATTATTTCAGGTTATATAAATAAACTTCAGTTCCTTTGGCAACACACATTCATTTTATTGAACCTGAGAGCGAAAGACGGACTCGTGCACACACAGAGCAATACAGTCGAACTTTATTCATCGCAAATGACGCTTAAAAAAAACGATCGTGATCGTGCTAACAGCCACGAAAGTCGCAGTTTGCTTGTTAACGCATCAGGTGTAAACGCATCCATGAAAGCGAAATCTTCTCATTTGTATTTAAGTCCAGTGGGGCGAACAGCAGTGGCCTACAGAACTGACAGGCAGATATTACAACGGCTGGCTGTCAATTCATAGGTCATCGCCCGAGGCCCCATCGTGCTCCATGAAGAAACACTTCATTTAACTTCGATCTTCATCTCTTTGCGAAGAGATAAACAAAAAAAAAGGCCGGCAGTTAAGAGAAAGAAAACATCTGAGTGCAGGATTCGTGTCGGGGTTTGGCGTCTCTCTGCAGGTAACAGCACCTCCACTGGAACGGCCACAGCTTCCACATGGAGTTGCTGTTACATCCAGCGAGCACCGTCCTGATGCTGAAGTCGGTCATGTTAAAAACGAACAAACCTACGGTGGGATCCTTCTTCCTGGTTTCCTCCGAGGCAGCCGGTGGGTGGGGTGGGCGAATAAACCTGAGGAGATGAAGGAAAGGGTGAGAGAGAGAAAAGGAACTCAGGATATGGACTCGTCGGCGGTTGCTTTAGTACATGAGGAGTCTCCGCTCGCAAGTGACTTTGACCCTGGCAATTTCCTCCTCCCAGTTTTTATTGCCCGACGTGGACGCCATCATTGCTCACACTTCTCCAACAGCATGGCCAAAGGGCCAAAGCCTGGATAGATAACAGATTTTTATGGTAGCTGTCAACATGAGGCCACTCTTTCAATATGTGAATATATGGGTGTGTCTGCCGTGTGAGCCGCTGGGCGCTGCGTTTCCTGCTTAGACTGATATTAGTCTTTAAAACTACTAAACGATTGGCTTCATAGTTGGTCAATATTCTATCAGTTTGAACCAAATTGAGCCTTTTTTAAAAAATCCTGTAATATATTTCTTTCTTTTTCAAGTTGCTTTGCTCAGCTTGCACAATGATATCTCTGTAGACTTTGCCTCGCTGTAAAACTCCACCTATGACTTCAGAAAAACACACACACACACACAAAAAACAGAACAATAAAGCAATTAAATGATTAGCTGCTCTGTTAAGCCGTCTATGCTTGTACTAGGTCGTTATTTTACTCTTGAATAGACCAATCAGACTGCATCCATTGCCTCTTTGAAGGAAGGAATACATTCATTGGAAAATTAATAACTTCACTGTCCCATTCAATCACCAGAAAAAGACACATTTTACTGAAACTTTAGTTAGTCAGACATATTAAAGTAAGAAAGATTCACTCAACATGAAGCTTTATAATTATAGTTTTGGAAAAAAAAACATATTTTGGTGAAAAAAACAGTATTCTGCAATAATATAGAATCGAATAGAATAGAATCTTCGGTTCAGGGCGGTTCAGGGCTGCACTCACCTTTAGGTGCACCGTGGCCCTTTCACAGGACGAGGCCAAAGGTTTGAAGAGCAGCAGGGTGTCGTGACACGAGGAGCCGGGCCGGAGCAGCAGCGGGACGGGAAACGGGGGAACAGGAAAGTAGAGAAACGCAGCAGGCAGGACCTAGACAGACGTAGACGCAGAGAACGGTACGGAGTTCGAGGGGCGATTTTTTCCGAAGTCAAAGCGAGCGACGGCAGGCCGAGCAATGGCAACGAGGCTGAGCGGCCAGTTTAAGAGATCAGGAGTTGGTGGAAGGTTAATTATTACACTTGCAGTCAATATTTAACAGGCCCAAGCGCCCTGCCCCTCAGTCCAACATCCTGATTCCACGCTGACTGACACAGAGGGTAGGGCCGGCCTCAAGCACATCTCTTTTGTCCCATGCAAAAAAAGAAATATGCATTTGAGAAAATGAGAGAAAAAAAAAATCAGCAAAATGTGCTTTTTTTGTGTGATTTGGAACCGTAGAGCTCGGATTTACCACATCATAACTCATGAGGTTTGTATTATTAAAAGCCATTTATTCGCCATGATTACAAAATATGATGAAGCACACGACCTCTGCTCTTTTTAGGTGTGAACGAGCTGCAGTGTAATGAGTTAAAGCGTCGGCACGTGAGTCCGGCCTGCATTTACTGCTGCATTCATATTTCTTACACGGGCACACGCCTACGCACAATTACTGCAAAGAGTAGATATGAAAGTCATGTAGTATGAAGCAATAGCACAGGTGGAAACAGAAGACTGTGGACTGTCGTCTCAGAGCAGGAATGAAGGACAGCACAATAAAAGTCTGATTGAATGCTCTGTTAAATATTGCTAGAGAGGAGGAGGGTGCAGATTATTGATAATTATTAATAATTTAACAAATATTGTTTGTTGCAAGTATATTTGGAGCATGGATAATCTCGTTTATCACTTATTACAGAACATACAAAGTTGTGGGAAATGACCCCGTGTAATAAACTGTCATTCTTTAACTCTTGGGGATGACAGTAAAACACACGTGACTAAAAACTGAGGGTGGTTGTAAAATAACATTAATACTTAAGTTTGACTGTTTTCCGTCATGCTTTTTCTTATAGGAAGCCAACATTTGTGGATCTGACTCTGCCATAATTAAATATTACATATCTCTCTTCCTGCATAGGAAGAGATATGCTATCTGGTGATCTTAAGCCAGCAAAAGCCTTTTAAGTCGTATTAACAGATTCATAATGAAACAGAATGTATATCAGCAGAAAAAGCTGCCTCCTTTTTTTTTCCTCTCCTCATAGTGACATTTATTCATGAGGTTCACTGTTTAATAAATTAAAGGAATTGCACAAACTCTTATAATAACAGCCTTCGTATTGAAATATAGATGTTTTTTTTCTCCCCCCCCCAAAGTCATAGCATTTCCACGTGTTTTTCCTCCTCTCTCATTCATATACTTGGGCTATCTTATCTCAGAAGTTCAAGGGATTGTTATGCCTGAGTGCAGAGTCCAGTGTCTTTAAGAGAGAGAATATGTGCACAGCATTAATCTGCCACACAGATAAAGGCATTTAGTCCTTTGAATATATGGTGCCTAAGGTCGTAATCATTCCAGCCGCAATTTAGATCAGATAGAGACATCAATCTGCTGAGCATAAAAATCGTCTTGTGCGAAAGATCACATGCAGGCCTCAAATCTGAACTCTGCTAGATTCTGTCGCAGGGTGGAGGATTTAATGGACTCTTTGAATGGACAGCTTCTTGATATTTTGATGTCCAGAGATATTTTTGCCACCACCGGGCTGGGTATTTGAAAGCCCAACATTCAACGAGCAGTTTAAAATAAAAACATCATAGTAAAAATGATTAAATTATATAACATGAACTGAGTGTTTGCCCTGTTTTGGATTCACATGGTTTCTGTCTGTCAGAACTTTAATTTTCTTTAAAACAGCCTCAAAACGGACAAAATGTAGTTAAATGTTATCAGGTAAGTCAAAAAATATATAACTGACTACATCGATAAATATTACTGTTTGTTAAACAATTAAAATAGAAGGTTAAGGAAAATCATTGAGGTATTGTAACTTTAATCTTCATATTTTTTGTAGTTTTTTAATCTAGTACTACATAGATGTAACCACTACTTTCTTTCAGAGGTATCTTAATCCTATTTCATCTGTCTGCAAATACAAGTATCAGCACTGTCCCCTTAAATCTTAAAACCGTGATACAGAAGCAGTTTATTTTCAGGAAGCTGTTAAAACATAAGTGCATATCTCCTGGGTGAAATTTACCAAACAAAAAACTAAAAAAATCATTCTAGCAGTTGTAAGACAAACAGGAATAGCATCAAAAGTATAGTTCTTTTACTCCATTTAAATATTGGATCGTTGACACTGTCACTTACAGAGATATAATGAAACAAGAGCCAGTTAATAATCAGAAGTTATTCATTTAAAATGACTAATTTTAAACTTGATATGCATTGACAAGCCCTGGACTCACTGTGGAATGTAATAATCATTAAATCATATATTAAACAAATTAAAAACCTCAAAGACTTTTCTCCTCCTGACATGCAAATGAGAATAACATTAATCACAAGCGCTGTTCAGGCTTTCATCTCTGCTTCCACTCAAAAATCTCTTTACTGCTAAAGTTGGATATGAACTCATTTCAGATTTTCAGATTGGGAAATGTGAAGTAATCGCTGAGATAACGTGAGTCATCTCTTCCAACGCAAAGAGTTTAGACCTGAAAAACTCTGATTGCACTTAGAGTTGACGCCGTTAGATAACGAGAGGCTTAGTAATGATCTACAAGCTGTTAAAGAGATGCACAAACCAACTTTTAGTGCTGAAACACCTACTGAGAAGGACTGTCGATCTTCAATGGCCCTTAGAGTTGTATTCTGACCTGTAGCGCCCTCTATGGGAGACAACGACGCATAGCAAAAGCAGCAGCAACACATTCCTTGTATATCTTTCTGGGGATGGTGCAAAGTTTGCTTCATTCATGAGGCGATGGTTTTAATAAAAATACAAATGCATTGGATTTATACAGTGCTTTTTTTGGACACTCAAAGATGCTTGATATTAAAGGTGTAAATTAGGGAAAAGCCAGAACAGGTGGGTTTTGAGGAGAGACTTGAAGTTTTGTAGATGGGTTTTGTGAGAGTAGGTTTACACTGTGCGATCAAAGCTGGATTTAAAAACAAAATTGTCTTTTAATGTGAAAAATAACAATCCCCTCACTGTGATTAGCTTTCATCATTATAAAGGCAACATTTTGTGACTTTAAACCTAATTATGTGCATCCAGAATTATGCATTTATCATCACAAGCATGCATTCTAAGCCTTATATTTATCTTTAGTAAGATGTTGGAATTATTTCTCATGTTTCTGAATCTTTTATTGAGGTTATGTGATCATATTGTATAAATATCACTGTGATGAACATCCCCACGCCCGTGTGAAGCCAGCTCACCCAAAGAGAGGCTAAATTGAACTTGCTCCTTTACAACTTTCACTCCATCCTCTCATCCTTTCTGTTGCCCTTTGCTCAAATTGTTTCTTCTGAACAAAGCCTTTGTCTCCTCTGCTCTCCTGGCTGAATGTGATTTGTATCGAGAGGAAGCAACCTCTCATTTCCATCTCATCCTGCGTCAGGAATATGATGCTTTTATCCAGACAAAATGGAAATTTTCTGTATCCGCAGAACCTTCATAGTCTTCTCCTCTTTATCTTTGCACATCCTCATTCTATGGATTCACTTTGTTGCCTGAACCTGTAATATGTTACTAAAGGAGCCTCCATATCCCCTACTAGTGATTTTTAGAACTGTGTCCTTGAGGATGTTTGTACGTTGGAAGACAGGACAACAAACGGCAAAATGCTGCAAATGCAGAAATGATGCAAACACAAAAATCCATGAAACAAATGCAACACATAAACACTGCAGGAGAAAAATGCTGCAAACACAGAAACGAAGCAGAAGCAAAGACTTATAAACCCACAAAGCAAATGCAAAAAAAAAAATGCTGCAAATATCCCCAAAAAATTCACAAAGAGGACTGTAAAAGACTTCTTTTGCAGTATCTTTTGCAGAAGAGCAGCATAGTGAAG
This sequence comes from Lepturacanthus savala, assembly GCA_030544235.1. NCBI lineage: Eukaryota > Metazoa > Chordata > Actinopteri > Scombriformes > Trichiuridae > Lepturacanthus > Lepturacanthus savala. Next base: position 6,921,437 of record CM060479.1, on the reverse strand, counting down.
TTAATGTTGCTGCTTTATAATCTAATTTAACCATAGTTTTCACTCCTCATATTGGACAAATGTGAAGAAAAGTGAGTGAATTTGCTGCGTTTCCCTCTTTGGGGGTCATTTTTGTTTTTTGTTGCATTTGTATTATGTATTTGAGCGTTTTCTGTTTTTGCATCGTTTCTGTGCTTGCAGCATTTTCGGCCAGAGAGATTGTACACTGTGCAAAGGAGCTGGAGGAAAGCACTGAAGAACAATTCCCACATATCCTGAGGACGCTGCGGTTTCTTGTGTTGAGATCTTCGTCATAATCCATGAAAAATGTAAAAACAATAAAAAAAAGAGATTTTGAAGGACAGAAAAATACCAAAGATGCTAGAGGTGATGTCTCCATGACTTGGTGGTGACGATGGTCCACCAAAGCACAAATTTATTGAGTTTATTTTGTTCAGCTGAACACAATCGGGTTTTATTCCTCTCAAATATCAATCTGTCAGGCTCCAGTCAAATATTCCATCCATTTATTTTAATTTTTTTTTTTTACTTTGATTTTGTTTGAAACTTATAGACATTCAGTTTACAATGATGGGAAATGGAAAAAGAAAAAGTTTGCTGTTTTCATCCAGACTTTAATTTCGTCTAACAAACAAATGCACGCATGAAAAGACTTCCAATCACGATTGCAGGACCTACGCTGTATGCTTTTTTCCCCGGATATGATTTGCTCATACGTTTGAAGATCCTCAAAGTGCGGCTGATGTCTGAGACTGCAATAATAACGGTGACATGACTTCTGAACATCCAAAACACCTGAAATCAAAGCGCACCTTGCAGCGGGTCGGGTGAGCTTAGTCCCTGTCAGGAACAAAGGCGTTCCTGCTTTCATCGCTCAAGGAAGTGATCGCATTACCCGGAGAAGAAAGGGCCTCAATTGATGCTGATGCCTGAAGATGAATAATGAACAGCATCAAAACAATCGCTGATATTCAGGATACCATCACAACAGAATCAAGACTCTGTCATGAGGTGAATGTTAAATTCAAGGCTGGGAATTTTAGACTGATTTAAGGAAACACAGGTTTAGGTTTAGCTTCCTTTTAACTGGCCTAGAACATTGTTATGCTGCTATAGGTTTAGACCTCATGAAAGACTCTGAACTTCTCTCTCTCACTCACTCATGATCCACTGACTATTTAACCCATTTAAGCCCAGGTTTTTATCAAAGATTTCATGTACATAGATATATATCAGTTGAATCACTAACAGTCATGCTATGGATCTATTCTTTCCCATTTTCTAGTCTTTTCTTTGCAGAAAATAACATTTTAATCACTATTATAGTCACCGTTTGCACAAATATTCCCATAAACAAAAACCCATTTATCCCATGTACAAAATTCTTTTTTGGGGGGGATTATTCTAGAGGCTTGAATGATTAAATAGATATATACATGTCAGGGTTAAAAATCCTAATTATCTAAATAAAACAACCTCTTTCTGGAAGGGTTTGTTCTCGGAAGGAAGGAGCAGAAAGTTGATGAGGTCATGTGACAGGAAGCGCTTGGAAACTTCATATTTTTTGCATAAATCTTTTTGTATAAGTTGTCTACTATCATGTGATTACAAAAGACAAATAAAGCTGTATAAGTAACATTTAGATTTTTTATTTTAAGTATAAAATGACATTCATAGACTGAAAGACTCATAGGCTTAAATGGGTTAATGTCATACTCAACTTTTCCTGTTCTAATGAACTGTATTCCATTCTGTGTATACTTCATCTATTGCACGCTTGTCTTTCCCATTAAAGGGTTTTTTTCCCAGCTTACTGGGATGAATCTATGATTTGTGATTTCAGCCTATACAAATACAATTGACTTGACGTGACTTAACAATCTCCTTCTGCTTTATTTTGTGTATCATAACCAGCAATCAGCACAAGGTGCAACTTATCAAGCAATGAAATCTGCTGCAGAGTCTGGAGACCCTGCATCAAATGATGAACATGCATATTCAAATTGTAAAAGTCACAGGGCCAATCTGGGCGACACGGTGGAGCAGGGGTTAGCGCTGTTCACAGCAAGAAGGTCGCAGGTTCAAGACCTCCTTGGTCCTGGGTCTGGGACCTTTCTGTGTGGAGTTTGCATGTTCTCCCCGTGTCTGCGTGGGTTTTCACCGGGTACTCCGGCTTCCTCCCACAGTCCAAAAACATGCTCAGGTTAATTGGCAACTCTAAATTGCCCATAGGTGTGAGTGTGTGAGTGAATGGTGTGTGTGCCCCACGATTAGCTGGCGACCATCTGGGGTGTATCCCTGCCTCTCGCCGTAACGCGCTGGGATAGGCTCCAGCAGACCCCTGCGACCCTAATGAGGAATAAGCAGGTATAGAAAATGACTGACTGACAACACCAATCTCCAATTCCAGTTTATGTATTATTGTTCACCTCTGAAAACCTCCCATTGTTCCCTCTGGGTTTCAGTATCCAATGAGGAGGAAGAGGTTAAAGCCAATTCTAGTCTATTTGATACTATAACTGTGCCCCGAGGGCAAAAGAAGGGATTACAGAACTAATTTCAAATTCTAATTGTTAAGTCTATAAGACGTGATGAAATGACGACGAACTGACTCGCCTCGCCATGGCGATGATGAGTGGGGTTCAGCGCTGTGGAGTCAGCGGTGTGAGCAGAGTTTTCCGAGCTCCAGACGGCCCGACACCTCACAGGCACCGTCACCTTCTTCTCAGTTAAACCCACGAAGCTGTAAAACGGGATGTGGCTAATAGAAACTGAAGATGACTCAGTCTACTCACACATGCTGTTGAAAAAAAATGCCACAGGAATCAACTGTATGGGGACTTGTGGGATGAGCAGCACTACATTTTTTTTTCATTTTGGTGCCTGACTGGCGCCCAATTGCCATTATGTTTCCTGTTTGACCTGAATGGAACCTTTATATTGGTCTCGACTATATTTACCTACTATTCCATGGCAATATGGCTACTGTGAAATAGGTCTATCCCTTCATCCCTGGTTGGTTCCTAACTTGTTCCTTAGCAACTGCTCTCGGTTTTTTGTACTGCATTGTAAAGTGTAACATGGAACCATCACTGTTAAATAACACTAAAAAAACTGGGGCAACCCCACAGCTGAGTGGTTAGGGACATACAGTCCAGTTACAAGCTGCTGGCTGGATTTTTGCTGCATATCTTTCCCCCATTTCCTCTCTCCTTTTCAAAAATGCCCAATTTAAACAGATGTTTAAATAACACTAATATGAAGGAGTTTGGTACATGGAGGACCAGGAACCGTATAAACAACTATTTTTCTCTGCCATAAACAGATGGGTAAATCCATCCAGTGAGGATGAGGAATCTGCCCACATCACAGGGACAGCAGTGCTGACTAAGTGAACTTGACCAAGTGTCCAACACGCACCAGACAAAAGCCCACAAGAGATGACTTGATGACGCTGTCAGGCTCCTCAAAAAGCCAAGCTGCAAGACGACAACCTTCACCGCACCAGCAAAACCACTTTGTGTCCACTTTCCGCGAAACTGAAATCCATCAGGGCTCGTCAGTCTGCTCTTGGCAGGATCACCCATGTCACTTCCGAGGGTCCTGCAAACGAGCATCACGATAGGTGCACGACCCACTGCAGTGACTCGGAGAAAAAGACAGCTTCAGGGGGGCGAAGAGACCTCAGAGCTGGTAAATCGCAAGAAAGCTCAGGAAGAGGACACCTGTAAATCAAAAACAAGTGAAAGCATAAAGCGTACCGCACGGTTTGTCCTTCATGTGCAGGAAAACACACTAATTGTGGCTTTTTAGAGAGTCATATGATATAATATATTCTTTTCCTGGAGTATTTTATACCGGCTCTGTAATGAATGCAAAGTTTATTGATAGAACTCTTAGTGGTTTATTGTGATTTTAAGAACTATTTTATGTTTTCAAACGATCTACAGTTGCAGAGCAAATATCAATGGGAATGTTAGGGCCTTTGATCACAGAAAAGGCAACAAATATTCGTGTAATTTTTACACGTTTGAATCAATCTAAATGTAACGGATGGAGTGTCATGCTTTACATGGACTTTTATGCAAATGTGTTGATATTATGCATTATTGTATCGCATTCATTTCCTCATACTCATATAAATATATATGGATTCTTGTCAGGAGTCAAGCGGATGTCGGGAAGCTTTCTTGTTGAAACTATCCGAGCCAATTAAAAATGAAGGAAAAAAGGAATATAAAACATTTCTCAGATGACCAATAAACCAATCGAAACAAAGATGTGAGGAAGAGAGAGGAAATAAAGAAGCTCAGGGAAGATTTTTTTTTTTTTGCTCACTTCAAGATAATTGCAGAAAGAGGAGAGGAGAAGATCTGACAGAAGGGGAGTTGAGTGGCTGACGCGACATCCCTGTTGATGAGATGAGAGTTTTCAGCCTCCAACGGAAAATGTGGAGGGACTCTTCTGTTCTGGCTTGAAGAGAAAGGTCATTACACTGGGAGCCAGAGTGGAAAACAGCTGAGTCCAGATAAAGTGATTGTCACAAGGTTGCGATTGAATCTTAAAAATCCCCAGACCACAACAACACAGACACAAGAGGGCAGAGGTAGGTTTAAAAGTACATTCCATTCGATTATTAACAACAAATGGATACATATTAACAAAACTACAATAAAATAACTACTGGCCAGTGATCAACTGATAAAATAGAATAAAATAGGCAATAGAAATCTAATAAAATCAGACAGTCAATAAAATCGCTTTCTTGAAACCACCAATGAGTTTAGACAAGCATCATATAACACATACAATAAAAATAGAGGGAATATAAGTAAGTAAAAGGAAATATACAAATATACTATTCTAAATATATATTATATATATATATATATATATATATATATATATATATATATATATATATATATATATATATAGAGAGAGAGAGAGAGAGAGAGAGAGAGAGAAATTGTCAAATAAATGCAAATCTCTCTAGAAGGCTAGCAAATTTACATTCTTACAACTAATGATCTGTTGTTTTTGTTGTTTTAACGTGTTCATCAGAGAAGGAGCAGTTGTTGCACAGCTGGTAGTTGCACCTTTCTTTCTAACAGGGCAAGCTCACTGAGGACCAATAGCTTGAAACAATTAAAGCACAGTTGACTGCAAGGGGGAAGGCACCATGATGCATTCAATGATTTATATTAAGTCCATTAAAAAGAGTCCATGCAAAAGGTCCGTGTAATAAAGTCACACTAATAACACTGCAAGCACTTCTGCACTCATACAAACTAAACACACATTAAAAGAGATTGAATATAAATTGAAAGGGCTTGAAGCAGTACACAATAAAAGACATAAAACCATAGCAGCCTTTGGAAGTCATCCCATAGTCCTCATCACCCTGTCACATGATAACACGCTTTCTGCAGGGAAGAGAGTGTGAAAGCGGGCAATAGAGGAGGAATCCGAGCATGTGCGTTTGAAAAACTGTAATAATATTTCCAGAAATGATTCTGCAATACTAGATAGGTTTAAAGATCTTTTATTGTCACATGCATAGCAACACAGGAGAAGGTACTATTGATATATAGCCCATTCAAATCTCTAGTTCCAGTTGGTAGATAGCTACAATTACCAAAAAGGAGAGAAAATAAAAAGATTAGAGAGATAAATTAAAATATATACTAATATACATTGTATTGTAATTCAAGTGTGCATTGCACACTCAAATGCAATGCAGACTCATGTGTTTAAACATTTTTAATTCAATACCAGTATATTTTCCTTTTACTTAAGTAAGGAATTATGAGGAGGATGAGATAATGCCTTCAGGCAGAAAATGTAAATGTTCACTAGTTCCACTATCAATCAAAATATTGGACAGTAGGAGATGAACTGTGTGTGTCTGTGGTAGTGTGTGTGTGTGCGCGTGAAGGTGCATGTGAGTGACGTACGAAGGAGAATGTGCAATATTTTTCATCTGTTTTTTTTTTCGTTCGTAGGGCGTTGTGCAGTGGTCTTGTAATTTCATTTGTAATGTTGCATGTCTTAAGGAATGTGATTGTCACCGGTGACCTCATGTCCATGACCAATCTCTCCGAATGGAGACAATAAAGGTTTTATCTTATTTTATATTGCTACGTATAAGTGTCCTAAAATGCATTTTTTGTCCTTGCCATTACATGCAACGGGAAGATGATTTATTGAATGCATAGGACAAACGAGCACCGTGACCTTGCAACCGCTGGGAACTGCAGCAGCTTTGATGGAGCTTCTCTCCAACACAGATGTCTGGCTCAGCCTCCAGCCCTCCGGTGACAGATGCTGTTAAACCCCATGTTCAAACAATGAAGTCACATTTTCACTTGGGTGAGATGCGAGAGTGCATAGAGATATTCAGCATGTGTCATCTCATGTTTCAAAATGTTGTAATAAAATATCTTTTGAGACAGGTCATCAGCATGTGTTACCATCGCATTGTAATTGTGACAGAAGCAGGGTTGGGTGGGTGGGGTGGGGGGGTCTTGAAATTCCAGCGGGTGGAAAGATTTGTCCAAAAAGGAAAATCTATATTGTTTGGTAAGTGATGTTTTGAAACCCGTGAATCCCAGCTGGAGACGAGAAAGGCAATAACTGAGTCAGGAGTATCGATTTACCAGACCCCCACTGATATCTATGGCCATTTTGTGCCAGCGGGAAGTCAAAATATCATCAATTTTTTACTCCTTCTCAGCCAAAAAAAATCATGGTTGACCTCGCATTCAGCCCAAACACGGTGCTATTTTGTGTTTTCAGGACTTTTTTTTTTTTTGGAATTGCCTGTAAAGTTTCACCAAACTTTCCGTCTATTTGGATTATCCTCGCGGCTCAATCTCTTCTGTCAGTGTCTCGGAGGCGAGCAGAGTCCTGCTGCTGCGGGAAATTCCACCACAGCGGGCCTAATAGCAACAACAACATACCAGATTGTCTCTGAACCCGAGGACCGGCCCGGACAGTGGAGTGAATGGAACAAACCGGTCAATTCTCTCCCTATACTGTACATAAATTCACAAAATAATGATTACGCGTTCCAAATGTTTCTTGAATAGGACGATTACAGCAGCAACAATAAATCTCAGCTGAGCCAATTTAGCTGACTTAAAGCCACCAAAACCTTGAACAGAAATACACACTCTTGGTTTTATACAGTTGCTGCAAAGGAAAAGGAAATTCTGCCTGCTCGCCCCTTTCCTGTTGTAGTTTCAAAAGATAATCTGGATGGGGTGGTGGTTTTGGGGTGGTGGGGGTGGGAGGGGGGGGTGCATTGCAATGACATCACCCATACCTACAATCCAATGGTTGCATGAATGCGGTTTTGTCAGGAATACAGTCCGCTCAGCTAGACTAAGCTCCGTGTACATACCAGCTTCATGCCCTGCTAAGCTAAACAATCTATAATGGAGTTTCCCCTATAAACATATCCCAGATGTTCAACATATCAACCTTGAGTGTAATGAAGATAAATTATACATTGTTGTATTTTTTTGTCATGTACATCACAAATAGCATTCTAATGCTATTTGCATTTTTTTTCCCCATAAAAGGATCTAGCTGAGATGCCCTGCTTGGAAAATAAATAGAGTGAAATACTCTACAGTTGTAAAATACTGTTCTACTGTGCATAATAATATCTGGTACTGCAGTAATTATTAACATGCCTTCCAGTTTGAACCACAATTTTGACCAATCCCCTAAACTGGCAGCGTATCTCAGGGGATACACAGATTTCAAAGCTGCTAAGTAACGCTACAAACAGTTTTTCTCCCTAATGTTTAGACAATGCATGTACCGGTATATTGAAAATAAATATGATTAATATATGATTACTTTCTGACAAAGAAGCAGGTTGTTTTCTGATCAGGTTGATGAAACAATGAACAAAAAACTTTTGATAAATGCCAACTGAATTTGTGAGAACCTCCCAGCACAGCTCCTACAGGACATTAAAGAGTGTGTATCTCCTGGTTCATTTACATTCCACTATCAGGGCCGATTAATCTATAGGCTCCATAACTTCCCAGTGCTATTTATCTGACTGGTTTTGTGCTGTGTTTTAAATGGAGCCACTGTGACACAGCAAATTTTCAGATACTGAATGTGACAATAAAGCCGCAGCACGTCATATTGTAATGTCGCCGCCATGCAGAGAGGACATTTTCCGCATTATTCTGTTGTCTCATATTTTTTAAAAGTAGAATGAAACATAAGGCTCTGCAGTTTCTGTTATATCAAAATATTTCACTGTCGTTTTTTTTCTGTCTGTACAGTCACTCAAAATCCATTTTCCAACCAAATAATCTCAAAGCAACCTTATTGGATAAAGAAAACCGTATGACTGTGGATACAGCACTGCTACAGCTTTTGCATTCATATTACTAGTATAACCAAACAGTTCATGTGATGAATGGGAAGAATTGGTGCAATGATTTTCAAGGGCTCTTGTCTTTTATTAATAAAAAACTGAATGAACAGGAAAATGAAAAGGAACCTATTAACATGGAACCTGTGAATTACTGTATAATCATACAACTATCATAACTATAACAATCTACAATAGTATGTCACACGTGCAAGTATATATGTATATGTATGTGGGTATGTATGCATATGTATATATATATATGTATGTAACTTTTCTGGTCATATAGAATACACCTGTTTTCAATAATATATTACTGTATTATTGTCTATATATGTGTATATACATTCATAGTTTTGATGCCTTCAGTGAGAATCTACATTGCAAATGGTCATGAAAATAAAGAAAACACATTAAATGAGCGGTGGCACGGTGGAGCAGGGGTTATCGCTGTTGCCTCACAGCAAGAAGGTCGCAGGTTCAAGACCTCCTTGGTCCTGGGTCTGGGACCTTTCTGTGTGGAGTTTGCATGTTCTCCCTGTGTCTGCGTGGGTTTTCACCAGGTACTCCGGCTTCCTCCCACAGTCCAAAAACATGCTGAGGTTAATTGGAGACTCTAAATTGCCCGTAGATGTGAGTGAATGGTGTGTGTGCCCCATGATTGGCTGGCGACCATCTGGGGTGTATCCCTGCCTCTGGCCGTAACGTGCGGGGATTGGCTCCAGCAGACCATGTGACCCTAATGAGGAATAAGCAGGTATAGAAAATGACTGACTGACATTAAATGAGAAGGTGTGTCCAAACTTTTGGCCTGTACTGTATGTATAGATCTATCATTGCATATTTTTATATATTATAATATATCCTTTCTATATCTATTTCTAAATCATATTAATGTATATAATAATGTATACAGAGTAGGTAACCATGTGCAATTTATTTATTTCTATTTTGCCAATAATTCCTGGTGCAATAATCTACTCACCTACCTCATACCATGTGCATTTTACAATAACTATGTAGAAATAACAAAGCTGTGTATAGCCATTTAATTTTATTTCTATTGTTATTGATTTATTTTGGTTGGTGTTGGTATTTAGGTTTTTTTTTTTTTTTTTTTACATATGTTTCTGTGTCTTAAGTTTTATAACAATGCTGTATGTGTATGTGTTCAGCTTCAATTCCCCTCGGGGAACCTCCCAAAGCGATCGATAAAGTCCTATTTAATCTAATCTAAAATGCAATAGAAACCATAATTAGTCTAAAAGTAGGAAAAACCACATGCAAGCAGTTAATGTATTGGTTTCCGTACATTCTAGATTCATTTCCCAACAAAGAAAAATTACAGGAAATACAGCAGGGATCTGTCCAAGTGATTCATGCTGTAAAACAATGATTTGAAGCTACAATAAAGCTTTGAATTAACAAAAATTATTTATCCCAAATGCTCAGGTAGCCACTAAAGTCTTTTCAGCAGCCTACAATAATTAGTTGTACATTTTAAACCAGGCTGGAAGCTGCACGCTGTGCCAGGCATGAGGCACTTTAAGGGGAGGGGTGTCTGCGGGTCACTGCTTACCACTCTGACCCAGATAATAAACTCAAATGTGTCCGGGCTTTGGGAGTAAATGGGGGTGAAGACAAATCTGCTCGGCAATAAATGCATATTAACTCTAAGATCTGTTTAATAAAAGCGCTTTTTTGGCACTGCGGTACTGCAGACATTTACATCACTTTCATTGCCTCCTGTTATGGAAATCAACATCACATAGAAAGCAAACAGCACTAAGGATATAAGGGTAGTCTCTACTTTGTCATGATCACCCTGTTCTCTACTGCCAGCCAGACTTTAAACGCTATGAACAAACCTTATAGGGTTTTTTTTTTCATGCAGTTTTGCTTAACTTTTAAACCACAAATCTAAGCAAAAGTCTATTTAAAAGTGAGTATAGAAAAATGACTAAGTATTGCTTTGAATATGTATGACTGACTTCAGCCTTACAGTTATTATATAGCTTCAAATTTACATCTGTGTATGATTCATTCGGTCTCAGTGTTTTGAATGCACGGGAGGACAGGAGAAATAAACCCTTTATATAAATGTAATGATTTAAATATCTAGATGTTTAGGTGATAAATACGCAGTAACCCAGCACTATGAGTTGCAGGTTTAACAACTCATAGTGCTGTTGTATCTAGATACACCCACACAAGTGATATTACACTAAATCAGGCAGTCATTGTTATTTTCTCAGTCTGGCATCATGAGTCAGGGCACAATCATCAGCTGATGAGTTAATTACTGACATTCAGTCAAAGCTTTTTCTATTAATCTACCTAAAGTATCTAAAACTGTCTCCACGCTGATGAAATACAACCATGACTAGAATTTTAAAATGCTTCTACATGTATTTTTTTAATACTACAATATTATTACACAGTCAACATAATGAATTTTGATGCTTTAAGTACATATTGCTGATAATATATCTTTATTTTTACATTAGTAATATTTTTAATTCAGTGCCAGTAGTTTACTTCCAGTAAAGGACGTGAGTATTTTATCCACTACTGATAAAATGTCATGTTGGCTGTTTATAATGAAGGCAAAATGACATTTTATTTCATCAGGGTCATTTATTCAAGGATATATCACCTCAGTGAAATACAAAAACTTGAAGGTTTTATTTTGAACATGTAGAAAGAAAAAAATATATACGAAAAGGTTAGATAAAAATAATATATTCTTTGCATATTATAATATTCTTCGGCTATTATTTTATCCCATTTAAGCCCACCGACAACTATAGTTGCTAAAGACTGTCATTTTCTCCTAAAAATTTTAAAAATAAATGTTACTCATGCAGTTTTATTTAATGACAAGATAGTAGACAACTGTTATAATTATATGCATGAAAGCTCTGATAATAATTTGGGCCTAAATGGGTTAATAGGGTGACGATAAGCTTTATTTTTACACGAAAAATTAACAAAAAAAATTAAATTAAATAAAAAGAATGAATGAATGTTGTTCATTCAGGATTCATTTACAGCAAAGTAGGGTAGCGTAAATAAATGCCGGTCATCTAACGGTCGGGATGCTTTTTTTTGCTTCCACGCACGCACGCAAACTCGCGCATTAAACGTCATGAACGCGCACGCCGTATTTCATCGGAACCGCAAACGTGATACCCCCAGAAGTTACGCATTATGTGCAGCGCAAGCCGGGCGCAACACGCATTCCTGAATCCGGTTCCGGCGTGCCGACGACACCGCCGATGCCTGTGTGGCCAACGGACCGATCACGGGGGGCTTTTACCCGAACAGCGCTGAATGGTAGCGGCTGAGAGACGGGGTGCGGAGCCAGAACCGGAGGATTTCTCACGGCTCGCGGACTAGAATGCTCTCCTATACGTATCCCCATAAACGGATGACAACCTCCGCGCAAACCTGTACTGAAAACTTTCAGCTCTACATTTGACGCGGGGGGTTGTTGTTGTTGTTGTTATTGAGATTTATTTTTTGTTCCCTTTTTTTTTGGCAGACATCATGCAGGTGCAAAACTGTGGGCTAACGTTACTGAAATGACTCGCTCGGCGCTGACGCGTTTCACCGTGCCATGCCAGCCCCGCATTGTCAGATGCCATTTTATTCTGCGTTATCCCAGCGTCTGGACTTCCAACCACACTGGGCCCGCTTTGTAATTAGAAGTTCGTGAGGCAGGTCGGCGGAAAAAAAAACACGCTGGTGCAATGAGAAGCTACGTTGTCCGAGGCGTTGTGCGCAATTTGTGCTGAGGAAAAAAAAAAAAAGCTTATGGGTCCTGCGTACTCCAGCTCCCGGCTTCCACTTGGAGAGGTGTGCTGCGGGGCTACGGCGCACTGGCTGTCGGCTTCACATCTGGACCGCCTGGATACTGTCATCTGCGGCCTGCTCGGACCGTGCACTCCCTGAACTTGTATGTTTTTTTCTGAGGGCGAAAAACCGGCTGAGGTCGCCTCGGATGGTGTCGTGTTAAGGGGAAAAGAGAAAAGGAGGGGGGTTGAATATTTGCCCGGGACTGCTTGACGTTATCGGTGACCCACCGGGGGGAAACACCGTTATCCAAAAAGCTGGACTGGGCTTGACTACTCCAGGAAAAAAAAAAATAAAAAAAATAAAAAAATAAAAAACGCTTGTCAAGCTGTGGATTTTGCGTAACGAACTCACGCATTTAAAAAAAAAACAACGCTAGGGTGACATTGCAGTCCTCGCCACATCGGTTATTTCGTCGTTCGATTTAAAAAAAAAAAAAAAAAAAAAAAAAAAAAGAACAGAAAAAAACAAAAAGAGTGAAAGTGGAGTATTGTCCGTCATACGCATCAACGCAGTGGGATTTCTACGTCTGGTCGGCGTTCCCCCCCACCCTTCCCGCGGTGACGGTTATGGGTCGGAAGCGGTGTGTCGGTGCAGATTGTTCCAAGATGGCGGCCGGGTGCTGCGGGGTGAAGAAGCAGAAACTGTCGGGATCGCCCGGGTCGGGGGGTCCCGGCGGGGTGGGGGCGGGAAGCGGGGTGGCAGGAACCGGACATTGTGGATCGGAGTTGGGGATTGGCTCCTCCGCGACTGTTGCGGCGGCGGCGGCGGCGAACGTGAGCAGAGCGAACGGCCTGGGGGGACCCGGGAGTAGCGTTAGCGGCGGCGGGAGTAGTAGCAGCAGCGGCGGCGGCGGAAGCGGCACGAACGCTCTGTCTCCAGCCCCGGCCGGTTACACTTCATCCGGCCTCTCCCCGAATCTCAGCCCGGGACCTGGCTCGGGAAGTGGCGGCAGGAAAATGGTCGTCTCCGCGGAGATGTGCTGCTTCTGTTTCGACGTGCTGTATTGCCATCTGTACGGATACCAGCCTCCGAGAACACCCAGGTTTACAAACGATCCCTAGTGAGTATCTCTGCCTTTTGTTGTCCTGCTGCACACCACGATTCACCCCCTTAAACCCAGCGGGGCTGAGCGGCACACATGACGCCGCTCAGCCGCTACCTTCCGCCCGGCGTTCGCTGTCCCGCATGAAAACCGCATATCACCTATAAACATTTTAACGTGTGAAGAAGCTTTTTTTAATGAGGCGAAGTTTGGAAATTTGGGGCCTTGCCTGCACTGGCCTGCGGATAACCCACTACCGACCGCTTTAAACGTGACATTTAAACGGTTTCACGTGCTGTCATCACGTCGCGTGACCCACCACCGAACGACGCGCTCGTTCGGTTTCACTATCACAATCGATAGGTGGTGAAAAATGCTTTTATTGTGCTGTTTGTTGAACTCTTATCAACACCGGCTAATGTTAGCTAGTTTGCTACTGCACGTTAGCGTCAAAAGAAAGGCTGGAATAAGCAAGATAATATGTATATTGTTTAATGTTTAAGTAGTTATACAATATGTGGTATTCGTATAATATAATACATTAAAAGTAAAGTTATATTTTTTCTCTTTTAAGTAACCCTCATTGAACCCCGGCTTGCCACACACCAGCAGGCTTAGCTTGGTTAGCTTTAAGCTACGCTAGCTTAGTAACTGGAGGACTAATGAGCTTGTAGTCATTAACTTAATGGTAACGTTAGATGTATTAAAAAGTCTCTGATATCACTACAAGATAAACCTTCACAATCATTCACTCGTTTTTCAGCCGCTTTTGTCTCAATCTGCTGTCGAATTAAAGGAAACCAACAACTGACCAACAAAGAAAATGTGGTTCTTTTTCTCGAGTACTTGGCGATCCGAAAAGCTAAATTTAACCAAAAAAATACGCCGTGGCAGCGTCAAATACTGAAACCAAACGCTGTTTTGAACATTTCGGAGCGTTCACTGAACGTGAGATTTTGTGTGTTATTACCACATTTAACATAATAATACATGTATATTTTCTGCACTCCTGCGCCCTCCATTGAAACATAACGACCCCACCTTTTACACGAGCGTGGTTATGTGGTAGCGTGTGACTTCGAGGCCGCTTTTCTTACATTTTTGAGGCTGTAAAATGACTCTTTACATTCGCAAAAACGCGGTTGACGTTTCTGTGTGTCGACCTGAAAATGGCTGAAGAAACTTTAGAGTGAGTCACTAATAACAAAACCTTCATTTCCTCACTATAAAAAAATCTATTTTTTAATATTAGTAGTCTAATATCTATTAAATGGATTTGTGGAAATGCATAGCCTTCAATTTTTCAAGTGTATCCTTGATGAGAATCAGACTTCTCTCTAATATCAATCTTTAAAATATGTTGAAATACAAGAAACAGTCAAAACACTCAAACAATGGTGTGGAAAATGATGAATTGTCCAGACAGGGTGGTTACAGCGTTGGTGTTGTCTAGACCGACAAATTCAATCTTTAGATTCTTTTTGTGTGTGTGTGTGTGTATTTCTTCACATTCCTGCCTCCATACATGGTTGTCGACACTCTTTGACACTGACAAATATCTGAGCCGCCACCAAGTGTTTTTTCCCCCAGTCCTGATTAATGTTACCATTGATAACACGGACACAATTGTCCGGTCTTCCTTCTAAATGAAAGTGTCTCCGCGGAGCAAAAATGTGATGTCTCCCGGTTGTTTTATTAAGTTAAATTTGCCCACCGAGTCGCAGTGTCCGTTCTGAGCACTGAACCCTCATAACGGTACATAACGTCATCTGTGTAATCAAGATAAGTGCTTCACTGCAAGAGGGTGTTGGGGCTTCAGATGTCTAATCAGGTCTGAGACAGCTTTTTGTCAAATCCCATGTTACATGGGCAAATTGCGTCTCTTCGACCAGTAAAGTGTAAAGGCTCACATCCTTTTATTGAACAAAGAACTGGACATTACTTTAGGCTTTCGCCTATCATGTTATTACTCCATATATAATACGCTGTAATACACTCAATTGATTACCCTATAATGAGCGGTAAATTGAGATTTCGGACAGTTAATCCAATCAAGGTTTTGCATCATTGATTAAACACCTTTTGCCTCTAAACTGTGGCTCATTAGCAGAGAGTAGTGTACATGCCATGGATGCAGCTTTTGTGTTCTGAATACAGTTAAACCCCTAGAATATGGACACTTAAATAAAATGGCGGCAGTAGATGTAGGAAATGACTGATTCTGTACACGACCATGCAGACAGGGCCTAACCTTCACCCCATGAAGTCCCGTGAATGACCCAACCGTGATGTTTCCCAATGTGAAAACCGTCACGGGTTTGGGGAAAAGTCGTACTTTGGCTCTGTGGTGTCCTCGGCGCGTCCTTTTGCTCGGAGGCGTTGTCAGAGCGAATTATCAAAACACTCAAAACAACAACAACGTTTGACGTAGACACGGTGCTCTGAAAATATTTCCAGGAAACCCAACGCCGGGCTTCAGACGGTCCCTGTTCTGTCACATTTTGGGATGTTTGGAGACAGTGATACAAAAATTTTTTTAGAAAAAAACGAACCTGAATACAAAATGCCAAGTTTGTACGAGTTGGTACACCAACCTTTAAATGTGAGTCACCTTGGGAAAAGGGTGTTTTTTTGTGTTTAGCTGCGTCAAAGACTGTCAGCACGTCACATTCAATGAATGTTACAGCGTAAATTACACAACAGGGTTAATTTTGCTTCATTTTGACTGCAAGACCAATGGACCACCACAGCCAACGAGCGCCGCTTCAGGTAACGTTAGCATAGCTAGCCACTAAATTTAGCTAGCAAACGTAATTCATCTCTAATGTAAGTTGATACTGCTGCTATATTTAACTATATTTAGCTAACATAGACTTTGTATATTGTAAGAAACTTTCATTTTGTAGCTAATGCTAACTAAAATGTAAGATTTTAAAAGTGAATCCACCAGCTAGCAATCATTTTGGCTCATTAAAAATACCTTGTTATTGTGCTACCAAAATGATGAATACTAGAAATGTTTTCTTTTCTACATCAACCTTTTTTTTTCAAGGAAAGATAAAATGAGGACAGTTACCATGCAAAGGTTTGCTGAGGAACTGCAGCCTGAAACGTCTGTACAACATCAAAGTCTATAACAGTGACCATTAGACACCATTTCGTGTTTATTGAACTATTGGCAACTATTTGCTGTAGCTGTAATGTTTTTTTTCCTTTGTATTTTACTATTTGTTTTAGTTATTGCTGCTTCATTGACTCTGAACTTTATCTGTTGGCAGGCAGTTTTTATTTTGTAATACAGCTCTTTTTATATGTGAAGAGGTTAAAAATAAAATTTAAGACTTGCTCAAAGGGTAAATGTCTCGTGTTTCTTTTTGTAAAATTAGGTTTTCAAAGCCTTTTTTGAATTTCAAAGAGTATAGGATTTGTAACTCGAGACTTTCTGGATTAAACAACAAAAACATCGTGTGAACCATCATACCAGTATTTGTACTTGTATTCAAAGCTTCTTTACTCAGGATACAACTTTCTCATCTGTCTTCATAACACCACATTCTTTTAATGTAACTGTAGCCCCAATGAGAAGGTGAAGGCTTTACACTGAATTAAAAAAAACAAGAAGAAATGTAAGAAACAGTCTGTTCGTGTGTACAGAGCGTCTTAGATTCCAACAAAACAAGAAAGCATCTAAAGCATGTAAATTAATCAGTGACACAAGTCAAGATGGTATGAATTTGTTGTGCTGAATTTGGGTTTAAGTAGTGCTCTAAAAATTTAAGCTGGTTCATATTTTAAGGAAATAAAATCTCTGCAAAGGTATGCGGCATGAGGGCAAATGGTATTGTGTAAATGCCAGTAAATCCAACCATATTTGACTTGACACAGTGGAGCCGTAAAGGACAGTTTCCATTTACTGTGGGGTCAAAGGGCAGCAGCAGTGCTCAGTTAGTGTCACAGTGGATGTGGTCAACCACTGTGATCACAGCACAAGACGCAATCAATGCTGTTTTGTGTGAGTCTTGGTCACAATTCTTTATGTAAAGCTTGATTGAAAGATGAGCCATTATGTGGCAGAGATAGACCGCTGCATTCATTCATATTGAACTGTATCTGTGCAAGAATCTGAATCTGATTGGGGTCTACCAACAAAGTCAAAACATTTAAACATATCATGTATTTTGCAATTAAACGTCCTCTAATGCAGCATTTAAATGGCTTATTGTTGAGAAAAGGCATTGATTAAAGTTGAAACTTCTGATTATTTCCATTAATCTGTGTTATTTTGATTGGTTGTTTGCTCCATAAAATGTCAGAAAACACTGGAACTTTCCATCATTGTTTCCAAAGCCCAAGGTCGTGTCATAATTTGTCTTCATCATTGTTTTGTCCTGCCCAACAGTCCATTACCTAAAGATACTCACTTTACTGTCATAGACAACCTCAGATACAAGAAAATAGTCACATTTGAGGAGCTGGAATCAGATTTTGAAGGGGGGAATCATCCAAATTACTTAAAATAACTGATTATACAATTATTTTTAAAATGACTTACAGTTGGTGATTAATCAATCGCTACAGCTTTAATAAGAAAATACTGTTTGTATATGACCACATGGGAATCTTCATGTGATCAGATTTTGTCTTGAGGCTTTTTTTACAGCCTTTTGCTCTGTTTCATCTTTTCTAAACTCCACGAAATGTAGAAAGTTGTTGGTTTAATTAAAAGAAAACTGCTTATTCAGTCAGATGTGGACAGATGACCTGACGCTGTAAACAAAAGCCTGCAGTCTTTGATGAAAGCTGATCCATTTAAGCTGTTAAAGACATTATTGCCAGTTTTTACCAAATATGAATAAGAAACCCACTAACCCAGAATCAGTTGCGTGATGTGTGCTGTTATCCAACTTTTATGTCTCTGTGCATGATGATCTGAAGAAAGTATTATTCATGTGCATATTATTAAAGTTGATTGGCTCTAACCTGCTCTCTTGTTCTTTCTTGCTTTTCAGCCCGCTGTTTGTCACATGGAAAATAGGCAGAGACAAGCGGTTGAGGGGTTGTATAGGTACATTTTCTGCCATGAATCTGCACTCAGGACTCAGGGAGTACACCCTTACCAGGTGAGCAACAACACACGCTTATTTTGTCTATATATCACATCTGTAGACAGTGCTGTGACGAGCATGTTTGTGCAGCAGTAATGACGCAGCATATTGGAACAGAGAACCGTAACAACCTTTGGCTTGATAGTTATATTAACTTGCCCTCACAATAGGAATGTGCACGATTGCGAAAACCTTCATTTACGTTATTGTTTTTGTTCTGTTTCATTTGTGTAGCTTGCTGTAAAGGTGAGGGTGGCATGTTTTAAAAGAATGTGAAGAATGTTTAGAATGTGCAAGACAAGAAAACTGCATTCAACATTTGCTACTGTAAAGTCACAGTTTGTTTTTTAACAATAGAGTTGATGTAGAAAGCTGCTAAAATTTTCTTCTTGATATCCGGACTACTGTGATCAAGAAAAAAGGCACAGACATAAATCAAATGCATTGATAAACATATGTGCTGTACATTAACTGTAATGTGTGGATTATTGTAAATGTCTAATTAAAAAAAAAGAAACTAGTGTTACGTATTGGTTGGGTAACGTATATAAGAAAAGGAAGGCAAGATATGTTTGAAAAGATATGAGAACCATTTATTGTCTATGTTAATGGTATTAATCTGGCAATTGACAATTAAGGGGAGGGGAATAAGTAGTTAGATGTGTAAACCCCATAACAGAATTAATAAGTTCAATGCCCACAATTATATAGAGCCAATAAATTAATTTGCAAATGTTGTGTGGCTCAGAAGTGAATTTTCGTGTTGTTTTGTGATATGTGTATTGTTCATTTTCAATTTGGTGTCATAAGAAACTGCCAATAAATATTGTTTAAAAGAAAAAAACAAAAGAAAGTAAAGCTGTGATAATAAAGAGTTGTATAGTTGTATTGGTCAGTTTTCCACTCGGATACACCAGACCAACAAAGTGTGTGACACGGGTTAAACTCAAATTGGTGGTTGATCTAATTGGGTCAACACGTGTCGCCCGCTGGTCTCCTCGACCCCGACACTACTCGTCTTTTGTGGACCGATGATTCACTTTAGGGATTCAACATTTACTACAATAGTTGCTGACCACAAATGTCACCTACACCCTCACATGACTCATCTAACAGGAGACTGTGTGTGGAACTGCAACTCGATCTTTATTTGGTTCTTTTTATGCTGTCAGTTGGAACGATAATTTGCAAACCCAAGTGTGAGTTGGTGTAAACTGGGCCTCTATAAGCACCTGGTGGTTTTTTTTTTTTTTTTTCCTCACTCAGCAGAACTTGACCTGAGGGCAAGACACAGCTGACGTGTCAAATACATGTAAACACACACGCAGCTCATCATGCCTGACTACTGGTATTTTACACAGATACACATACCAATAGCAGCGTTGAGCTGCTGTCAGCAGCCACGATCATGCTGTGACCACGCCTCAGTGATTTAAAGTCAGTTCAATGTTCAAATCCTACACAGCAATCAACCTTTAAGTCATTTTAAATACTCAAATGATAACTGTCTGTATCGCCACGTTGAAAAGGGTGTTTTTATGTTTGTGCTTGTGTGTCTGCAGTGCCCTTAAAGACAGCCGCTTCCCCCCCATGACAAGGGATGAGCTGCCTCGCCTCTTCTGCTCAGTGTCTCTTCTCACCAACTTTGAAGACGTCGGTGATTACCTTGACTGGGAGGTAATAAAAATCCATTTCCATTGAAACTTTCGGAGCCTCGCAGCATCTTAAAAGCTCGCTCAGAAGTGTCTCGTTCTTTATCCTGTTGACACACAGCGGTTCTTTCCTTTTTTTCCCTTAGTATGGCACCTGAAAGCATTCACGGAGGTTTAGTCTTGTGTAATAAATAGAGATGTATGGAGTTAAAAACTACATGATTTATTTTTCATTCCTGTGCTGAATCCTAGGTGGGTGTTCACGGTATTAGGATAGAGTTTTTCAATGAAAAAGGATCAAAGCGCACCGCCACCTACCTACCAGAGGTTGCAAAGGAGCAAGGTAACGTTTTTTGCTCATAACAAGCCAGTTTTATCTCCTTTTTTATTAAAATACACATAAACTATGTCGATCACTAACCTCATTTTTTTTAAATGTAGGTTGGGACCACATTCAAACCATAGATTCCTTACTACGAAAGGGAGGTTACAAAGCTCCCATCACAAATGACTTCAGGAAGACCATTAAGTTAACCAGGTGAGGCCATGGCTTGCTTTATTAAAATGTTTTCCAGATATGCTGATACAGTAATACATCAGAGATTTATTGTTTCCCACACACCTTCATTTACATCTATAGACAATGTATGAAAATTCTACTTAATCATGTATTGTGATGCCTTGCAAAAAGGGATTATGGGATATAAAGTCAGAACTCTCCTCCTTTTAACCCCCATTATCGATTTATCCATTATTATGTTTCTTATAAAAGGACACGTTATACTTTTCATCTTTTTGTCATTGATATATTGTTATGATGTCGATGTTTAAACATAGTCTTAAGTTCCAAAAACTGGGGAGAGCAAAGGTTGTTTGTGGCTTGTTCATTGTCGACCTGCATATTTCTGATCAGATTTGGGCTGAAACGTATATACAGATTTATTTGAGATGTTGACAATTTGAGCAAAGAAAGAGAAAGAGCACTGTAAAACTGTTAAAAACCTTTAAATTTGCAGTAACTAACTGTTAGCAATTTTCCAGAATTAATGTAATTTTTTTACAGTAGAAATACTATACTATTTATTCAGTATTGTTTTACTGTAAAATAAAAAAAACTAAATACTGTTATTAAATACTGTTATTTCAGTTGTATTTACAGTATTGGGTGATTAACTGTATTATAATACAGTAATACTTTTACTACTTACATTTATTGTTACATATACAGCAATCTGCTGTGATAATCGTTTACAGTAACATTACTGTGTTTAACACAGTACAGTGAGAAGTGAAACCTTACTACTACTGTTTGTATGGGGGCAGCATCCTGAAGCTTTTAGGCCTTTAACTCAGCTGGTATAAGATAAATAAGGAGGTGCATGATACTTAGACCTAAAAAAAAAAAAAAAAAAAAAAAAAAATCCATCCGAATGTTTGTTCTAACTCAACCTTCCAAAGTCTATTATTGACTCATCATGTCATAAACTGAACTGTACATGGGTCACAGTATCCCTGTGCAGCCAGTGGCTGATAATCTTTCCCAACAGGACGCGAGGGGTCAGTTTAGCCCTCGCCAACCGCTGTCTGTTCTCGTCACCAGGTACCGTAGCGAGAAGATGACAATGGGTTATGCAGAGTACATCGCCCACCGCCAGCACCATCACTACCAGAATGGCATCGGGCACCCTCTACCACCCTACAACCATTATTCCTGACAGCGAGCCGCATGACCAATCATTGGACCTCTCCGCGGACCTCTTCCCAGGAGAGCCTGCCCCCTCCTGGTCTAGCTATTTCTACTACTGTACCATTTTATGATGATAGTTTCCGTTGCCATGCCTGCCGTCTCCCCAGACGTTGACATGGCAACGGGTGGCAACGAAGCATCATTTGATTATGGCAAGAAATCCACACTTTTCGTTTTCTTTGCCTGTGGTTAAGTTTTTGCAGCATATATATATATATATATTCATATATATATACCTATATCTATAATCCCCTTCATTCATATTTTTTTTGAAAATTAAACAAATACTAGATTTTATTAATCTTTTCAGCAAAACCTAATCAGGTGTTTGATTCTGTGGATGGAAGGAAGTCTCTTACAGTGGATTAGACTTGCGCTTATATCGTTTAGGCTTTGCTACGATTTTACATTTACTAAGAGCCTTTTTCCCCCTGTTTTTCTTTATCTTACTATCCAGACATGTATACCATGTAGCAAGGCAACTGCAGTTCTCAAAAGGCTGTGTCGTCTTTATTATGATTCCTCTCTCTTTCTCTCTCTCTCTCAAAAAAAAAAAGGTCGACTGGTGAGGTGGTTTTAGCCTTGTGAACTGTAGTGTTGTAGTTGGAACTATATATACTGGGATACTGTATACTCCAAAGTATAGATTGTAGGATTGTGATGCCCTTTGGCCAGCAGCCTCCTGCTGGTTGTGTTTTATTGTTTGAGCTCACAATCATGTGTGTGTATTTCTGTGTATGGATATAGACATTGGTCTGCCACGAGATGAATACCAGTAGACTAAATTAGAAATTGGATTTAACCTAAATATTCCCCCACAGAGATTGTTTAGGGAAAAAAAACTCCCCCTCTGAGTATTTGTAGTGTTTTGTGGTTGAACCTGTAAACCTTGAACTGTGTTTTTTTGACTATAGCTCACAGCTGCGTTCCCTCTTTTCTTTTTCTCCTCAACTATTTTTTTTTTCAAATATACGGTAACTGCGGAGGAAGCCATTGTGTCTGAGGATAATCACGTCTGCGCAGGTGATTTGTTAATTATCTTTGTAAAATGGGCTACAAAGTGGGTCTGAGCTCCCCCCCCCCACCCCCGGCATCAGAGATGGGGGAGCAGCCGTTAACTACAGGTCCCCTAGGAAAAAAAAAACATTTTTACAAAAAAAAAAAAAGTTGCATGCTTTCAAATGCTTTCATTGAAATTAACAGTGTGTTGGTTTCTGAGTTTACTGGCAGGGAGTCACTCGACAGGGACATGCTATAACTACTTAAAGCCATATTCTCTTTTTATTCCACACTTTGTAAGAGTGGTCGGTTGTTTGGCTTGAAGTGTTTGCATTCGGCGCCACTTTTCACACATCGGGGTGTTTCGACCTCTGAATGCAAAACCTACACCAGCCAGCCTCAGGCGCAGGCTGCATCACTGAATACCCGCCCCGACCCGGCGGTTTCAGCCATCTGTCTGCTACGTCTCGTGTTATATTGCCTTGTGTATCGGAATCATCGTCTTGCCCCTCTTTTTTCTTCGGATTCTAGCTAACCGCTGTCACTAGTCCACGATGTATTAAAGTAGTCGTTTTGAACGGAGACGCACAAAAGGGAGTGACGTAATGTGTCATTTAGAACTGCATGTCATTGTGCTTTTTTAGATTCTGAGAAGGACTTGGTGGATTTGGCCGTCGGAGCCGTGCCGCCGCCCTCGGAACGCGCCGCTTGTTCAGTGAGATCCTGTTTGATCTGCGTGTTTTTCCGTTGTGCAGGAAATGGTTTGATACGTTGTCTGTTATGTCAGCTGAGTCGGAGCAGACGGTCAAATTAGTTTGACCGGAAACTCCACACGAGGGGGCGGCGGCTTGCACTTGAAGTCGAGGAAAAAAAAACACGCCAGAGCTTTGTACGGACTTAAGAAGCCATTTCCCATCCGAATAGTACTTGTGAGTCACCTCCACACACTCTAGGCCAGTCAGTATACTCTTCAGAATGTTTAGAACTGTTGAGGACATCACCATAGTCCGCTCGTTCTGGGTTCGGTTTTGCTTAACTGGAAAAATTTTTTTTTTTGAGAGGTTACTTGACCAACAGCTTTCTTTGTAACAGCCTTTACTAACTGACAGGTTATTTATTTTTGTTTTCTTTATGCAAAAACGTCAAGGGCTTTTGGCACTCCATCCACAGTAACCCGAAATGACCCAGATTTACGTTGTGTTGCCTTAAAATGAATGATTAAACAAGCGATGGACCAGTAGATGTCACTGCTGAGTGTTCCTCCGCTCCCGTGGTTTTTCCGCAGCGTTCCCAGGTTCCATCTTCACGCCACAAGTAGGAGAGGGCCTCAGATGGTGGTTTCCCTCACTCGAACGCTATCGCTAATACTTTCTCATGACATACGGGGGGCTCCTGTATGCCTGCAGTCACCCGTTTGCTCACGTCTTACCCAGCTGCTGCTCCTCCGTTTCATTTTTCAAACACACGAACACATTCTCCTTAGAATAATTCGCCGCACTGTGGCGTCGTTTAGAAAAAAAAAAACCACGGGAAGACGATTTCACGCCTCTAGAAACATACACTACACACTTCACGACATTTCAAAAAGAGGAACAGTCAGGCATTCATTTCCTGGTCCATTTGATACAGCACAACCTGAATTTTTCTCTGCTGCAAAACCAAATTGACCATGCTCTTTTACATATATGTCTTTGTATACACATGCAATGTATTTAGTTGCATGTATGTATGAGTATGAGACCTATGGTTTTATCCATGATATGCTTGATCTATGGCTTAGACACTCTTATTAACCATTAAGAGATTTAAAAGACAAATATGGTGCTATCGGACCTCATATTGGGGTGGTCACATCTCGTGACTGGTCATGCGGACTCATCGATCATATCATACTTAAAGATGCTGCATGTAAGATTTTCTCTTCGAGCGTGTCGCTGTGAAATTGGTCACGACGGCACATTTTCAAACACTGAAGGATGTGGCTGTCACCGACACAGTAGCTCCCACCTCTCATGTCCAGTGTGGGTGATTCTTTTTTTTATTATTATTATTTTTGGGATCAGTTCCCTATGGGAAAAACGGATACTTTTTTTCACATATGAGGCAAGAAAGGAAAAAAACAAAAGTCCCGGCAGCAATCACATCATAGGGGCTACGGAATGTACTGTCAGCGGTCGTTAATGCAATTTAACGGCGATATGTTGAGAGAAAATCCTACATGTTACCTTTACTATCCTTGATATATGCAGATCTGTTCAACAGGTGTTTGTTTTTTTAGGTTTTTTTTTTTTTAGTTATTTTTTTTTTAAGTTCTTTCCTACCAGTGCAAGTCAACACCCCTGCAGGTTTGAAAGGACAAGAAGTCACACGTTTAACCTCCTTTACCCTCGATGACTCCCCCCTCCACACTGTGGCCCAACCTCTCATGGCCTAGTTTGTCAATGTGTGATGTGTGCGTCGTTAGGTCGATAGCGGCAGTAGTAGTCGGTCGTTGCCTCTCCCGGGAAGGTCGGATGTTGCTTTTTTCTTTTTCTTCCTAATTTTTTATTTTTGTTTCCACATCCTCCGTTTTTTTTTTTTATTTGCCGAATCCGTTTGACCTCCTCTGAAAAGGCGTGGTTCGATTTCGTCGACCAGAGCATCTCCTGTCACAGGAGCAATGCATGACGTTTTAATTCTGCTTCTGTACTGACGAACCGTTTTTTAAAAAAGGAGGGAGGAAAAAAAGAAAAAAAAGCATCGATACCTCACGGGATATTTACGGAACGACATTTACGTAGTTTGTTGTAGCAGATCGTGTGTTTTGGTTCCATACCAGGGTTAGGAGTTCAGCCTCAGCATTCCTCGCGTGTGTCACTCTCAAACGTGGCGGAATGCTCGAGCTCGTGTTACCTTCGTATGTGCGACTGAACCAAAGATGCCAGCGGCCATGCCCAAATGCTGCTCTACAGGCCTGGCTTCCTGTCCTTCCAAAAAACACCCCTGCAATTTGACAAAAAAAAATGTTCTTTTTTGTCTTTTTTTTTTTTTCCGTGTGTGCGATTTCTCAACTGTCTTGACTTATTAAGCAACCTCCTTTTTTCAATGAATTTTCATTGAATCCATCTCTGAAGCCGTTCGTGGCGTCAAAGATGGTTGAAAATGGTTGCAAATTGTTGTTACTTGTTTTGTTTATTATTATTATTATTATTACTAGTAGTAGTGTTAGTATTATTATTGCTATAATTTTACAAAAATGAAAATCCCATGGTGTGCCTCCTAGCTTTATGGGTTTATAAATGTTTTTTTCCCTAAAGACCAGCAGTTATACTTTGTATAAAAGATGGATTTTTCCTTATTTTTTATGCCATTAAAGATGAAAAAGCCTGTTTTCTTTACTCTGGACCCAGTAGCTGCACTGGTATACAATCGCACTGATAGATGAATAATTAAAAAAAAAAAAAAAAGGAAAAAAAGAAGAAATGAATCAATAATAATAATGACAAATGAAATAAGAACTACAATAAACTTGTGTTTGAAACTTTTTTTTATTATAAAAAAAACCTATAAAAGCAAATAAAAAAAGAAAATGACTGTTTTTGTACATCAAAATAAATTCTTTTCAAAAGAATATTTTGGATCTAGTTTGAAAATTATTTTAGTGGTTTTCTATGTTCTGAATTTTTGAGACACTGACTTCTAAGACGTGTCACTGTACAAAATGACTTTTTTCTGTTGCAGTGGCCTGATGGGCTGGGAGGGTTGCCTGGTGTAACTCCTCATACCAACTTTTATTTCTTTTCCGTTCGATTTTTTTTTTGGAACTTTCTTTCTCTGCTTTAGTAACTTGAAAAATGTTGATGGAAAAACATGAACTGGGAACTTAAAAAAAAATCCATCTCCTGTAGAGCTAGACCCTTCCTCCTTTCCTATTGAATTGCTGTTAGTGTGACGAGACTTGAAATGGGCATTTATTATGATAGTATGACTCCAAAAGAAGAGAAAAAAAAAGCAAACAAACATTAAAAAAGAAAAAAATGCAAATGAAAAGTGGGGGGAGGGGTGGCGGGGGAGGATTGAAAAGAATATATATAGGTGGGTTATCTGAGTATGTAAGCAATGGCTGTGAAGATAATGTAGTTTTAAACATTGTTATTACCTTTTAAAATCATTTATTCAATAAAAAATACAAAATCAACTGAAAAGAGAAAATGTGTCATTCTATTTTCTTCCAGCACACACATCCACAGATGAAGCAGTTGGTTTAAAGTCGAAAATGTCCACTTTTGTCTTTAAGTCATCCGAGTGCAGTTTCTTATACGGATTCTGAAAAAAAATCATGCTTTAATATTTCAAGTCTCATAAAACAACAGTGAGGTGACAGGTTTTCCTCTGGAATCATTAATCATATATATTAATAAATAAATACATTTAAAAATGCATAAATAAAATGGAAAACCCAATAAATGTGGCATTTATGTGCAAAAGGAAAACTTTCACAAATTAATTAAATGAAAAATGAAATAAATGCGCATTTACTGTCCTGAAGTGAGTCATTCATTTATTCATTCTTGTTCAGGCAGTTTCAATCCTCCATAATTATATCAGTTGGGGTCTGTGGTCTAGTTTTTCATGAGTTTAAGTGTCCTTGACATGAAAAACAAGTTTGAGAACCGCTGTTTTAATAGATGCATGAAAAACTGTGAACCTATTTCCATGCATCCACTAATCCAGTATCTTAGTAGTAAAAATACATCTATTTTCTAATGATTTTGGTGAACTGGCTCTTTGTGTCTGATGACATCCTCTCAGTTCTGCAGGCACTGTCCATCTCCATCATTGTGTGATTGGTGCATCACTGCTTTTTTTATTATCTCCAATTATGTGAACCAACTTCAGGCATCTCCTACTTCTATGAGGTCTGGAGCACAGATAAAGCATGCACAGGCACATGCTGTGGCTGTGGGCTAAATTGTGACTTTCTGGTCTGAGTGCTCAGCCCAAATTCAGACTATAAACATCCTTTCCAAAATCCAAAAACCCAACAACGAGGGGCTTTTTTATTCCTGAAAAGCATTTTTTAATTATGCCATTACCCCTTTTCATGACAACTGGGGCAAATCTCATCTACTGATGAAGATCCAGTGTCTCTTTTGTTTGTTTGCTGAAACGTAAACTTTTTTTTATGTTGCTATCAGAGATGTTATCACACTGGAGAGTGGAGCGGTGTGGCAAACGCTGAGCAGCACTCATGTGAAGCCGGATCCTCACATGTCTGCCTGGCCCAGGCAGCAGGAGGAGGAGGAGGAGGAGGAGGAGGCCGGGCAGGTGGATCTGAAAATACTTTACTGCCCCGTTACATGATATTCTGTGGCTGGACGTTCTGAGATATTTGAGCGGCTGCAGACCAGCGGCCTACGCCTGCGATCGAATCCAAGCAGCACTTTACTTTACTCCCCGGAGAGGGAATCCGTCTGGAGTAAATGATACTGATGAAGTATCTGCAGCAACAAGCACGCTGACGGCTCGCTGTAAATTCACACATAAAGTGCAAAAAAGATATAAGAAATCACACAACTCAGGGACAAGTCAAATATTTTCAGCAGCTTATTTATTGAATTTTTTATTCTAAGCCAAAATTGTATATTTGCTTAATAGTGAACCAAAATGATCAGTTATCAACATTAACCTGTTAAACTGCATTAGAAAACCTCAATTACACTTAATAAAGTATTAAAGTAGTAAAACACATGTTACTGCTATAGCATCTATATATATCATTAATAAAATAGTTTAATATAGTAGGGCTGCAACTAACCACTAGTTTGATATTTCATTTAGATTTGAGTTGATGTGATTATTTAATTGGCTCCATAATAATCACCTTTTTAAACATCTTACAGGATATATTCTTCATGTTCTATGCTGATACTATGTGATTTCTATGATTTTATGGACAAATAATTGATCTTTAAAATCTTTATCTTATTAATCACTGAACTTTGCATTGCAGATAATTTAGTTTATTTCAATTTTCTTCATGATTTGGGTCAGTTTGGCCTTGTTTTAAACACAATGTACTAATTTCTAAGAATTAATTTACAGAGTTTGGACACAATAACAGGAAACTATCAATTAATGAGTCCATTCTGCACGATTCAGATTCTCGTTTTTCAAGTAGATTCATATTATATTATAGACAATCTGTGTTAAAAGATGTAAAGATTTTTTACATTTTTTTGTTTTGTATCAATTGAAATTGATACTATTGCCAAAACTCTCTTCACATTTCAGTATCCTGGTTACCTTTGTCTTAACAGATGAAAATCTCTTGTTTTTGCTACAATTAACCCAATATTGAGTAAACTTATCTCATTCTATTGGTGCATAATTTAGTGGATAATTTAATTTCACTGGTGGAAAATTCAGATTGACTCAAATCAGGAAAAACAATCTTGAAACAAGATGAATTATCTGCAGGTGAAATAAGATAATACTTAATATTGGACTAATTGTACCAAAAACACGATTATCTTCAGCTGTTAAAGAGTTCAGTATTTGCAGTGCAGTCCCTCCACTTTGTTCCATCTAATCGCAGCACTTGAGGAGTAGAACAACAACCTGAGCCGCCCGTTTTGGTTTGTTTTTTCTCGATCGACCTCCTCTTCTTGACAGTCTGCGGCCATCAGCAGCTGCAGGCCTGTGGCTCACTTCAGTCGATATGCTGCACTTAAAGCTTTTTACCTCGTCTGGCCTCTCTGAAAACACCAAAACCCAAACATACAGTACAAGAGCAGGAGCCGTGTGTCAACCTGGCTGTGATGCAGCCTCAGGCTTTGCTGACAGGCCACGGTATTAAATGAATAGTTTGGGGAATATTCTTATCAGTTAATAAGAGTCAAATCTGTGTGATATGTATGTAAAAAGTCTTGATACGTCTTATTTCCGTGTTTTTTTTTATTTGAAAGATTTGATATAAGATATATTTTAAGCATCAGAAATCATCTTTGTAGTTGTATACACAATGAAGACTTTCACCAACTGAAACCACTTTTATTGTCAATACAGCACATACACTCAAACTGATAGAAATACAAAAGTTTGTCTTATCCCTTCTTTACAGTGAAGTACAGTATATGCTACAGAACAGTACAATAGACACGTCACTCACATTTGAAATGATACATACCATGACTAACATATTTCCAATTATCAATGTTAATAGTTAATACTTTCTTTCCAATGGGTAGTCAATAAATGACCCAAAAGTGACTTCATGCAGATCATCTGAGGAGTTTTTCATCCGAAAACCGAGTGTGAGATTCATTACAGTCGTAGTTGTGGAGTGAATTCAATGGTGTCTTAGAAGTTTAACTTGAGGATCAAGCAAAAAAAAAAAAAAATCTTTTCAAGTGTCATGATGCATACGATTCCAGCCCAGATATATATTTGTCAAGATCTGTTCCATCTTGGCAGACATCACATTCATCCCACCGACCACTGAAGTTTATACCTCAATGAATATGGTCAAATATTTCACAATAAAATAACAAAAAAGCAGAACCTCTTTAGCAGAGGTCATAACACCCCCCAGTGTAACTCCATAAATTCTCATTCATCTCAGCACAATAATACATCCTCGCCTCCCCTGATTATCACAACTGGAATGATCTGAACGGGCTGGAGGCGGGAGGCAGAAACGGAAAAAAGAGGCCACTTACGATAATGTCTTTTTTTTGTTTTTAAACCTGTACACGTGTAGAGCGGGAACAGAGCGACACCATAAATATATATTTTCTACTTTCAGTCATGACAACGGAGAGGTGATCATACATGTCACACGAAAAGTCCTCAGACTCTAAACAAGCAATAAATTTTACAATAGCTCACATTTACAATCTGTTTGAAAAATGAACTTTTAGACAAATAAAAATGGCAGCTATAGCCACTAATATACGACCTAATGTAACTATCGCGAAGAACTCAAAGTGTAACAGTTTGCAGACCGAGTCGTGACGTTTGGGCGATTTTTCCTTTTTTCTGTCCTTAAATTTTTTTTTTTACATTTACAAAAAGGCAGCTTGAGAATTAAAGTCATCTCCCTCATATTCACTTATGCATTTCCGGAAACCGTATTGTCCCAAAAAAGAAAAAGGCAAAACGTGGCCAATTCTGCAATGCTAACTACAAGCCTTAAAGGTACGGTGTGTACGATTTAGTGGCATTTAGCAGCATCTAGCAGGACAGGCTTAGTAGAAATGGAATATAATATTCATAAGTACATTTTTTATTAGTGTATAAATCAGTCACAATTACAATTATGTTTGAATTACCTCAGAGTGATCCATTTTTGATTCCCCTCTGTGAAGCCCTCCATTTTGCACCATAATTTATCTACAGTAGCCCAGTTGGGACAAACTACATGAGGGACCTGGAGACGGCCATTCACAGGTTTTCTTAATCCCTTGTAATATTGAGTTGGTTGTAAATCTGCAACCTCGCCACTAGATGCCGCCAGAAACTACAGACTGTACCTTTAAAAGGCCTTTTATGTTTGTGCATGCAATAACTGTATTTGTGTATGTAAGCCGACTACAAACACTAAAAAGAATGACACGTTGATTCACTGACCCTGAAATGCTCACATGTTTTGTGACAAACTTAAAAGTCTTAAAAGATGCTTTAAAATGTTGATTAAAAAAAAAAAAAAAACTTCCAGATTTCCATGAAAAGAGCAGGCATTTCAGAGTGAAAGGCTGGGTCTGCGTGCGTCTTTCGTGGACATTCAGTCAACTTTCTTGCTGCGCAACCGGAGGGTGTCCAGCAGGTTCCTGCAGACGGGGCCCGTTTGCTGCGACAGGAGTGTGAGGACCTTCCCGTGAACTAGGGTCAGCAGGGTCTGGTGGCCCGTGGCCCACACCCGGTACCACGGCCCGTAGAAGGGGTCGGACACGGCCGGGCACAGCATGTTGTTCAGGTTGACCTCGGTCGCCTGGAGGGGAAAAAGCTCGAGGTAAACACAAAGTCCAAACACCGTGCTGCCAATAATAAGTAGTAGCCAGTTGGATAATGAGTTTTCAGCAAACGGCACAGTCGACTTCACCCTATACATCTTCACAATTTCGTCTGCTCTAGTAAACTAAATCCTTCAATAAATCGACTGAAGGATGAGTTTATAGTTAATCCTTGACAACAGCTTTGACTGCTGATCACATCATTTTATCACAAATGTCTCAAAAACAGGGGTTTTACACAATATATGTAGTAGGCTGTCCTGTTCTGTCTCTTAAATGTTGAAAACCCCCTGCTCTAAACCTAATTTAGACTTTTATAGCCGTTCAGGTTTTATAAGATGCAGATGGTGGAAAAAATGACGGAAACACAATCTAACTTTCTGGCTTCACTGTACGCCTCGTGTTTTCATCAGTGTTGGTGTTAATCTGCTGCTGGACAGGGAGCATCTGGTTTATTTGATCTTAAGGAAGGGAAAATGTCTGTCAGAGTTGTGCATATATATATATATATATATATATATATATATATATATATATATATATATATATATATATATATATATATATATACATACAGATATATTTTTTTGGGAAGCAAACACAGTGGAGAGGCAGAGAAGTGCAGTTGAGTGGAACTGTTTTTGATGTGAATTTCTCTGTATTTAAATAAACTCTATGAGGGAGAACTGACTGCAGCTGACTGAAGTAAATCTTGGTGATTTTTGAGCTTGGAAGCAGCCATCAGAATATACTGTAAAAATTTATACCCACCTATACCTATCCATTGGGTTTTACAGTCTTTTTTTTAAACATAAAAGATTTAAAGATACAACTTAAAACACAAAATAAAGGTTGTTAGCTGATCCTGCTTTTGTGTGCAGATAAAAAAAAAGTTCCATTGTTTTCCTGCTTTTCTTACATATGATATCAATACCAACCTGTTTAGACGTGTATCAATGTGTGTTTATATATATATTCTCCAATGTGCATATATGTATGTATATGTAGGCAGATGTAATTGCATGGATATATATGACTAACATACAGGAAGTTATTTCTGTGGATCGCACTTTCATGTTTGAATGAATGACTCTTCAGTCTCCTTTAAATGAAACCAGTGATATGAATGATGGCGTGTAGCTGCAGCTGAAAATCACTGCAGCATAGTGAGGTATCCTGCAAGCCCAGCAGGGGGCTCCATCTTACCAGGCCCAGGACTTGCAAGAACAGGAAGTGGTAGAGGAACAGGATGCCGGTGGAGAGCAGGGCCCACCACATGTCCCCCAGAGGCTCTGGCTTGTACACTCCTGTGAAAAGAAACAATTGTAAAAAAAAAAAAAAGAACAGCAAGGAAAAAAACAAACCCTTAACACAAAATGGGTCCTCCCTGTTCACCACACTATTTGCATTCTTTTCCCTATGAATGTGTTTGTAACAAGTCAAATAAAAGAAGATGAGAACACCCTGCAGCCGCAGCAACACCGCTAACAGGAAGATGTTGTGTCAAACCTGCTTTTCCTGTTTCTTCACTGCTGGCATCTGAGAGAGTTGCAGCCTCAAAATGGACTCAAACAATGAATATTTCCTTTTGTGGGGCTCCAGTTTTACATTACGAGAGAACAATGAGGCACTACCGGGAGGGTTTGATTACCGTTCTACATCCTGGATAATTCATGAACCTGCCTTCTACCAATTAAATAGACTTGCACTATCCAGGCATTTTGCAGTTCTGCATCACTTTATACCAAAAGGTGAAACACAGTATGTAGGATAATGATGCAGCTGCACAGCGTGGGCAGCTGTCTATTATATCTGAGGGTTATGTGAGCAGTTTTTTTTTTTCCCCACCAGAAAACTTCAGTGAAGCTACATAAAAATACTGCATCTGCATCTCTTTTCCTAGTTAAAATGTTCTCACAGTTAACAGGCATGTAGATCTGTGTTGGTGGAGGAGGAAAAATAATGTAAATGTTATGCAAGAAGTGGCAACAGACGTTTGTTTAGAATAAACAAAAAATGGCAGCGGCGACGTGAGCTGTAACAATCGCTGCAGCTCAGCAGGCGACAGGATTAAAGGTCCCATGTTGTAGAAAGTGATTTAATTGCTTTTTGATTATAAAGAAGGTCTGGGTCAGGGGTCTCATAGTATAATTGGCCTGAAGCCATGGTTGGTATTGTCCTGTGACGATAACCTCATTAACGATGTCATATAATGTGACAGCAGGGCTGAGCTCATTACTGCATCAAAAAATTAGATATTTTTTTACATGCATAAGTTACTTATGGTGAAGGACATGAAATATGAGTTATCTCTTGTACCCTGCATATTCACCACCCTATGAGATAATTACGGCATTACAACACGCGAAGCAAATACTCAGGACTACTTTCTTCAGCAAGAAGCTGGGCGGAGCTGCACTAAATTACTCCGCCGGGCAACAGTGTCTGAAGTGTGAAGTCCAGCTTTACATTTTCTTTGGAAACAGTTCTGTATAATACTGTTCCGTTATTATCTCATAGTGTGGTGAATGTGCAGGTCACAACTTGTCCACAGCTTTTGGGAGTTTCTGGAATGTGTATGTACTGAGTTGGATGAACGAAACCAAAAAAATACCATCAGCTGTGTAGTAGCTGAGCAGCTTGTGGCTCTGCTCAAAAAAAAAAGAAAAAAAGGTAAAGGGCCTACTGCTGTGACTATGGGAATCATGACGATGGGTGAATTTTCAAAAATGTGAACTATCCCTTTAAGTGTATGTATATCATTTATTATTTCTAGGCCTGAGTAGTTGTGATAACATAATAAATGTATATAATAATGTGCAGATCAACACCTACCTCCTTTCCTGAAAAGGTAGAGAGGCACCAGGTACAGCATGGAATGCTGGATGTAGTAGATCTCCTTCTCAAACGGCAGCTGGGGAGACAATTAACCATTTTAGTCCTTTACAAGACACATGCCAATTAAAATAGATAATTAGAAATAAAATAGAAATATAAGAAGTTAAGAAAAAACATCCCTGACTTTAAGCAAGACACTGAGCCTCTCTGAAGTTATCATTATTGTTTTTTTTAAATGAATGAATACAGCTTATTAGCATATTAGCTCTATTCAGTGACAGACTGCACTCTTAACAGTTAACAGCAAATAACTACAACTACAACCAGCAGTACAGAGAGCAGTTCTTTTGATCACTGAAAGCACTTAAAGTGTTTTCTGTAAACGGGTGTGTGGCGTGTGTTCACTTTTGATTCATTAAACGCATAATTTAATGTTTTTACAAGAAGATCCAAACTGCCTCCTCACTTGATTCCATTTAAAGTGACCATTCAAGTTCAAATCGAGTTAGCGTCCAGTCCTCAGGCTTGAATATCTCTTGTGAAAACTCGTTTGAAGGCCAAGCTCGCCTGTTATCTAATTGGGAAACAGAGTTTCTTTCCTTTGGTAAGAACAGTCCTGTAGGGAGAACATTTGAGCTTCACGTTTTAGAATTGGACGACGTTCAAGCATCATTCTGTTAAATTTGATTTAGCGTGGGCATGTTGAGTTTCAAATTAGCGCATTAACGATAATAATCCGCCTGGTGTTCATCTGCATGTCAGCCACGGTTGCCAATCGGCCACAAACATTTTGTCTTCTGTGTGCTGGAATTCAGTCTTCGGTGTCAGATTCTATTCAATGAAATGTCACGTTTTTCACAGGATGCCGATAAAAAGTCACAAAAGTGGTACTAATTAACCTGTCGGAGCTTATGAATGCAGTTCTTTTGTTGAGCGGTTGTTTAAAAAAAGCAAATTATGAAGTCTTATACCTTTCCCACAGAGTCAAGGACTCACAGGATTAGATCAAGGCTTTGCTCAGGACTCTTTTTCATGTTACTTACCAGCCTAGTGTTGACTACAGGAAACATTAAAGCCAGCAGTGCACCGTTCAACATGTGAACCTGCAGCCTGTAAACACACAGGGGGAGAAAAAAACAGACATTACTAAAAAGAACAAAGTGCAGACGTGTGCAACCTCCCCTCCTCTACCACATCTGCCAGGGAGCAACGTATCAACAATCATGTCGGCATCATTGCATTACTGACATATTAGCATGAATTGATTAGTCTAAGCGTAGAGGAACAGGTGGGGGAGAGTGACGATTGTGTTCTGAAAAGCAATCAGAGTTTCCCCTGATGCCGCTAGAAGCAGCTGTCTCATTCGCTGCTGGCTGGGTCATTTCCTTGTGGGAGTGGTGGTTGTGAGAAGTCATGTGACTAGTGGTCCAGGCAATTACTGTCTACTCTATATGTGTGGTAGAGTTGACATGTTTATGACCCATTAAGAAATCACAGAAAATTGCTGCTATGATTCTGACAAATCAGTCGATCTAGCTTATTCATCCACAATTAGTATAATGTTGACGTTTGCCAGCTTTTAGCGTAGTCAGCTGCTTCCGTCTCACTCACCATCAGGACTGCAGACAGAGCGGAGGGGTGTGATACTTGTTCAGTTGGCTCGCGGAGCTGCACAGCCGACATCAGAGTACATGTTTCTTTCAACCAACAATTATTCTAAGAGCCACCGCGGACAAAAACCCAGGAGCTTACGTGTCAAAGTGTGAGCCGACATCCATCCCCTGTGACTGCTCTTTTTGTCAAATGAGCCAAAGTAAGAGTTGTGACAGCCAAGGTCACTGCGAAAACAGCGGTGCTGTAGGAATGTCGGTTCAAATAAGCCCAGCTGTCACTCCGGGGGCCTCCGGACATGGTTTTTGGGGAGGTGAAACAGTTGGCTTTGTTCAAATTCACCAGATTTATTGATACTTTTCCCATTTGATTGAATAGATTTGCAAATATGTTTTAAAATGAAAAAAAAAAATGTGAATGCTGCTCTGTAATAGGAATTCCTGGTCTAATGACTTGACTCTGATAGATATTTATACTGTAGCAGGATCTGCACCAGTAGTGGAAAGGAAATAATTCTAAGAATAGTAATAGTAATAATAAGATTTACTTCTGTAGAGCCATTGAAACAAAGAAAAGTAAAGATTATATCAGAAAATACATTTAAACAATGGTCAAGCACAGAGAGATACAGTTAAAATAGAAGAATCATTAAAATATTTAGATTATTTCAAGTATGACACAAACACCTTCTGTATAGGTGAGATCCAGAACTTGTGTCAATGTTGGAGCTAAAACATCAAAATCATTTGATGCTACTTTATACTTCCACTCCACTACATTGATGGGACTTTGTTACTTTTCAGATGATTCTGCATGAAATTAGTATATTTTATTCCATTATCTATATCATATTAAACTGTTGGGATTTTTTCCATTTGCCACATTGAATAACTGAAAACCTGAAATAGATTATTATACACGTATAACTGCTTAAAAACAAGTGGGATAACATAATATACTATAATATAACAGTCTGTATAATGAGTCATTTTAATAATAATTTAATATTGTTTCTGATGACAGTATTTCTAATTTTGCTCAAGTAAATGGTCTGACTTGGTCTCTCGTCCACTCGAGATGGACAAATGAAACACTCTGATCGTTTGAAGAGCTGAAAAACATGGCGGTTGATTTCATCCACTGATCGCCAAAAGAAACCAAAAAAAAAAAATTCTGAAAAACTTTCATTCTCATGTCTGGTGCAGACGGTCGTAGCACTTGACCTTACCGTTGCTAGGTGCATGTCTAATGCCATGTTTACACAAACCACAAATGCAGCCTCATGAGCCACGACTATGTTGCACCAGCTGTATATAAAACCACCAGCAGGTTTGTGTGTACTGTTTTAAACTATTGATTTAATAATTTGTGTTGCACCATTATAATATAACAAACATCTAGTGAACATTAATGTGTAAATCCGTCTATAGAAACATCTGTTGCACTATCCAATATAAAGCAACCAAATAGGTAA
Organism: Lepturacanthus savala; assembly: GCA_030544235.1. Lineage (NCBI taxonomy): Eukaryota > Metazoa > Chordata > Actinopteri > Scombriformes > Trichiuridae > Lepturacanthus > Lepturacanthus savala. The sequence continues at coordinate 6,883,717 of CM060479.1, read as the reverse complement.
ATAGGAAGTAATTATCATTATTAATGCAGTTTTCTATTACATAACATTATAACAACTGGTATTTAACTCTTTAAGTTAAAATCATTGATACATTTCCTGTTAATTTATCAATGTGACACAATTTTTGACCTTTTTACCCTTCAACTATACATATAAGACGATGCATAACATAAATGACTGGAAGGACACTCGAGTCTTCTTTCTATCTTGTAATTGAGTTGGTGTCTACTTGAATCTGCACTGGAAATAAATTAGAATTAGTGTCAAAGTGATTACATGACAGTGCATTAGCCCAGTTTATTATGGATACAGACAGGGAACTTTGAAGTGTTTCTCTGTCACTTAGAAGGTGAAATTATGTCTAAAAAGTCTTGAAAACTAAAAAACACATAAAAAAAAATCCATCCTTCATTCGAGTGTCCTGAGACTTCACTGGTGACAACGATGCATGAAATGTGTCTGTATGATTTAAAATAAATGAGCTGTGAATCATTTATAAATCACCCTAATCTCTGTTTTTGACACACAGGTTCAGGGCTGAGTTAACATGGCAGTTAATGGGACAGTTAGTCTGAACTTTATGCACTGTTGGTCGATTTATAAAGGGGAAAAAAAACATGAGTCCTATTTCAATGGAAGTAATATTGGTGGAGAGAGGACGACACTGTCTACATTCTGATGTATAAAGCAAATAAAATAAGGATAAGAAGGTCTGTTTCATTAGAGTTTTACTGTCATATGTACTACTTAAAACATGAACTGTCTAATATTTCATTTATATATCATATTTAAACTTAATTTAATGTGTAATTATTATGCATGTTAATTAATAACATTTCACTATGTGAAAGAGCATCTTGCTCCGGTGAATTAATATCAGTGAACAATATTTTTGCCTTATTTAACTTCAGTATTTTTTTTTTTTAATGATTAGCGATTTGCCGTATATATTTCATAAAGCTTCCACAACTCAAATGATTCTTTTTAGTAAGATACATTATGGTAATATCAGGAAACGGTGTCACTTTACCGTGTGATTTGTACAGGCTGGAGCAAAGGGAAAGTACTTTGTGTTCCCACAACACAAAAACACAATTATTTCACATGAATAATTAACTGTCCAGACCAGAGCAGTTAATGAGGAGACGTGACTATAACCTCTATCAAATTTACTAGGAATAAAAAACAGTCAAAACACAATTTACTCTACAGATGCCTGCGAGTCAATACATTCGATGTGGCAAGTGCTTTTATACGATGAGAAAATGTGTATTTCATTTGGTTCCATCTGCCAAATCATTTCCTTTCACATTTCGGGAGTTGCACTCATGACAGTTTCCTCGTATGGCAGATTCAAATGGAGGGTGGATGACTGAATGATGTAAGAATCTGTGAGGACGTGGCACTAAAACGAGTCCATCATGATCTCATCACGAATGGGCGGCCCTGAATGGAGCTGAGGCATTTGAGGTCTGCGCTCTAAAAGCAGATGAGGTGACATATTGCACTCACCTAAACACAACCATCGCCGTTTTGCATGGCGGGCAGGCCAGCAGGAAGATCTGTGGAGGAGAGCGGGGAGATGAGTGAAAAATCACTTTATGACATTAAACACGACATTATTGGAGCGGCTTGAACGCTTCAACAGCTTTACGGCACTCCGAACTGTGAGAAAAGAAAAGGAACAATTTGTTTTAATAAGTTCAGAGTAATATAAGAGGAGGAGTCCTACAGGAAACTCTAAAATACAGCTTGATTAAAACTAGAGGAACAAAAAACTAAATGCAGAGTTAAGATTAATGAGTCTAATACAAATTCATTAGCAATGATGATTAAAATAAACTATACTATATTGGTTTCTAATACCTTTATTCCCATATGTCAAAAAAATCCAGGTGATATTATCGGGTTTTATTCTTCCTAACATTTTTATTAGTGTTTTCTGTGAATATACGGTCACACAGCAACATCAATGCAATGACTGAGACAAAAGGTATTAAATAAATACAGTTTACTTCATTTAGATTCACACATTCAGGAAGGTTCAGGGTCAAAATTAAGCTTTAAAGGTCCTATTTTGTAGGAAGTGAGATTTTAATTACTTTATGACTATAGGAAGGTCTATGTTTTCTATAAATACAGGAGTTCCCCAAGATATGAACATCTGACTTATGAACATTCGTGAATACAAACATCTGCTGACTGATAACTGTCCGTAAAATGCCATATTGCGTTTTACACACGCCACATGGGTTTTATTATATACATTTGTTTTATTATATACTGTATAATCATGTTCATATCTTGTTTTCATGTCCTGTAATTGATTCTTATTTAGAGTATTAATGGCATTGAAATGACATTTGTTGTCTTTTTTTTTTTCAAATTTAGCTAAGAACAGCCTCTGGGAGCCTATTGCGTTCGTTAAGTTGGGTACTGCCTGTACTGTCCCATGTTTCAAAGCACTAGATCCACAGAGAAATTAGTGAGGACCTTACCGGGGCCTGTGAGACTGTGCGCACATGGATCAATTCAAAACACTGACACAAGAAAGAGCTGGTTTGCCTGGAAGGCAATGACTGGAAACAGAATTACAGGAAAATGTAACGTATTAGAGATGTGTGTGACTGTCCACTGGCCTGGGATCTTTGGGATTCATCCGTTATACGTGTGCTGACACACATTTACCTGCACTAGTGAGAATACAACTGAAAGGATGATTATTTCTAACACAAATCATTCATCATTTTTAAAAAGAAAAACTCTCAACTTATAAAATACGTGTGGACACTTCCCAGAAAACATAAACAGATGCAATCTTTTCAAAACTTTTCTCTTTTAACTAGATGTTTTTTTTTTTTTAAGGTTCATATTTATTTCCAAGTAATGTTGCAATGCATAAAAACAGCCTTTTGGAAATATAAATTGCTTATGATAGCAATGTAAGTCTGACATCCCCTGTCCTTGAATTTTCGCTGCACATAAAACGAACAGACTCGGAAATGGATTTCATGCAAATTTATGAATGAGTTGCCTCTGTCAATACGGACTTATCTTACTTATCTGTTTGCTGTTCCACCATGAAACACACTCAATGTGTCACTATTGACATTCTCCCGGATAAATATTCCTTTACTTAACCGGTTCTGTTAATCCAAGACTACGCTAAATCCAGGCCCGTTCCAAAAAAGTATCTGGGAAAGCCAATTTGAGTTCATCTGATTCAAGAGGCCACTCCTAGCATGAATCCCTGCCTGGGACACTGGCCAAGGAAGTGGTGATCTTGTTTAGAGGGGAGGAGCACTGCTTAGGTATAATCCAGTGTTGTGTAGTGAAGGAGCAGGAGAGAAGCTCCTAGGTGGCTATAAAATAGAGAACACATGTTTATCTAAACCACTGTGTTATTAGAAACTCTACGCAGGTCCTCTGACTCTTAAGATGACTAACATTAGGCTCTGTTAGGAGTTCTGTTATTATTTAGTCAAAATATATGCAAAAATATTTGACTATACTCTATGTGTTGGTATTATGGGTGTATCAGCAAGGGCAGGTATTTCCAGCTGTGTGTTTTTACTGTTGTCAGTGCTGAATCGGCTGAAATAACTTGAGTCTAGAGGAGAAGTAATGGCTTCAACGATCATTTAGATAATGTTTTCTAAGCTTAAAAACTCCAAATATTGTCCGGTTGCAGTTTCCCTTGCTTTTCTCTCTATTTTAATGTGTCTGTTGGGCTACGACTAATGATTAATCTGCGGATTTTGTTCTCAATCAATTGATTTGTTGCTTAGTTTACTGTCATAGTCTAAAGAAACCAACACCTATTCCTATTTAAAAAGGTGGAACCAGAGAATGTTAGCGGTTTTTCTTTTAATCGATGATGAAAATAATTCACTTTTTTGAGTCTGCAAAAAATCCAGAATGAACATGACCCTTGTTTTAATTAGCAATTAATACGATTGTTCTAACAAATGAGTCTGACGGATACATGGATACATGCTACTGGATTTTGCCAAATTCAATGCTAAAACTGGCTGTCTCTGCTACACTAGGTGGTGCTGTAGATTCAACAAGTGGTGGTAGAAATACGTCCGGTTGATGACTACTTAACTACAACAAACAACTGCATGAACTCGTCTCCTTGTCTGTCCAGAAGTGAGTTGTTGATTTCTTTGAAGCCATGGTATTGTTCGACTTTTCCGGCAACAACAGCATCTATTTAGGACGGCGTCGGGGCCTCCTTCTACTTCCAGGTGAAATCCCCAGCAGAAATTCTCGAGCGTGTGCAGGACGCGAATACAAAGAAGGCACAAAGCAGATCGACAACATCTTAAACCAGGAGTTTCTATTAGCGGGGCCAGTCCCTGTGCACATGAATTTGATACGTTTTCGATGCCTTTATTATCTGATAAAAATCTTCCATGTGCATGCAGTGAGTGTTACACATATTATTTTATGTTTCTATACACTTGATTTATGGCCACGCGTTCAAAAAGTACTAACCTCTACTAGCCTGCGTATAACCATCCTTTATTGCAAGCAAAATCAATTCACTTTAAAATTCAGTCTAGAAACCAAAGACCCAGTTTTCCCCTCATCTAGAGAGCCAGTCACAGAACGGGGGAGGTTGCAGCATGGCGAAGACAAAACACAGAAGCGACTTTGTTGATAACTGTGGATCCAACATGGCGGCAGACGGTAATTTAACTTTCAATGCAGCCTTGGAAAGTGTTCTGAGTAATTTAAACCGCAAGTTTATTTTGAAAAATTAGCAAAATGGAGCGATAAACAATTCATTCAGTATCGGTATGCCATTGGGTATGTTTGATACGATTGGCTATATGCTACAAACAGACATTCATAGCATCCAATAAACGGCTCTGGTCTTTCATAAACCACGCCTCCAATACAACCAAATGAATGGACTGAATATTAATGTACATTGATATTAAGTCTGCTGATAGCCAGGCTAAAACTCTACATATTTGATGAAGTTATTAACTTGAGCTAGATATTGCTCACTTAATGAAACAAGTGTGAGGACCATCAACAGTTTTCGTCGTGACTTGTGTTCGAGCTTGTGCGGCTCTAATAAACAGTCCGGCCCAGACTATATATCCACATGCATGATCATAGTTACCAGAGGCGAACCAGCCTTGGCGCTGTTGTTGCAGCATTAAAAAGACACAATTAACTTTAATGGCCGTATCTCCCTATTAATTTTACAACCGGAAGATAAATGGATGTGGGCGTACTATGTGACCACAGCAGGCTGAGGCCTAATGTCATCATCTTTCCTGTTTCCTAATTTTCTGGTTACAGTTGGGGGAAATGACAGGAGAGAATCTGAGGTGCACACCTTTTCTTTTGCAATCATGCAAGTGATTAAATTGTAGTTTTCATTCAAGGAGACACACATCTAACACAAAAAGGAATCTAAACTATTTTTAAAGTAAAAATCCAGGTGGGACTATAATCATCGTTCAAGCTGAGGAGGAAAAAAATAATCAATGTACTATTTATAGAATGAGAGAACTCATTACTGATAAGCCAGCGTACTTCCTTTTTACAAGTAGTCATAAAGTAATACTGTACAGTGCTTTCAGCGTAATCTGTGGGACTGAGTCAACAGTCTGTTTTGTTCAGGATAATAAATCTGAGTATATGTGGTGATAGTGCTGATAATGTAGTTTGTTACTGATACTGTACATACAGCGCACAGCTTGTTACTTCAGTTTATAGGTGAGCGCTCAACCTATGGAGCAAAGACAAAGACTTTCTTTTATAATCACCGCCGTGGTATTTGAAACTCTTATTAAACCTGTTGAAAGCTGCTGGAGCGTGAGTGGCGTGAGGCCCTGCCTGTTTAGACAAGGACGAGTTCTTCTATCCTGGAGCAATATTTATCCTCAAACCTCAACCCGACAAAACGTCTACATGGGGAAAACGTTCACTTGATAAGGGGGTTGTGTGTCTCTTACCCAACGCCGTGCGGTAAAATGGAAACTCAACATCTCCTGAGACGACACTGAAGTATCCTGTAGCAGGTCGAGTCATTTGGACGCCGCATAAACGCTACAGAGACACTCAATCTCCTTAACCTAATCTATAGCGTCCCTGAGCATCCACATTGTTGAATTCCATTTCTACAGTTACAACAATTTCCAGATCTTATCGCCTACTTATGAATCTCAACGGGGGGAGAAAGAAATTGAAAATAAACAAAAGCGTAAGTGGCTGCGTTTTTTTCCCTTCTTCTTTTTTAATATCCATATTTGTCCATCTCATCCATATTGCATGGATCTACCATTTGACTCAAGAGAAAGATTGGTGTGTTTATTGATTCAAATGAAAATGCATAACGGCAAATTGATCAGCCGGTGAGTAATCGGTTGGATTTGCAATAAGTCAGAGAGGCACGCCTGCTCTTATTTGATGCAGAGTGAACCATCTCAGGCGTTTGTGGTTTCACATGTGAAGCATCGACTCATCTGGCCTCATGACTCTGAAACTCTCACGGATACGTGAGGACTCCTTCAGCCGACATGACAGAGTGCGGGTATTTTAATTTACAGGTGTGAAACGCCTTCTAAGGCTGTGCAATTGATTGAATTTTAATCGCGATTTCGATTCGCGTGTCAAACGATCTCCAAACTCAAACAATCGAGTTGCAATGATATTTGCCGTCCCCAAAGAGGGAGCGCTCGATTGCAAGATAGTTCGATCTTTCTAGGTTAGTGACAAATAATGTTCGGCAAGATGAGAAAGTCATAAAACTTCTTAAAATACAGTTTTAAGAAGCATTTGTCAGGTCTCTCTAAATGTACATTTTGTGTTCATGTTGGTTTCTTCTTATTTAAAAGTCCATTTGTATAATTCTTTGTACAAAAATCATTGATTCTGTGTAATTATTTTTTAAATAATGATAAATTAGGGTTAGGATTAGGCATACATACATTTTTAAAAACCTTTTTAGGAGAGTTAAACTGGTACCATATATATATATATATATATATATATATACACACATACACACACATACACACCTCCATCCTTAGGTTATGTTATGTGTACAGTCTCTTGTCAATTACAATCTGCAGAGTAAGCAGCATTTTGCAATCCCTACTATTCTAATGAGTCTATTGGGGATTTAAAAAAAAAAAAAAAAGCGCGCTACGCCCATATACAGTTGATCCGTTGACTCAGACCAGTCAGATTATAAAATGAGTGAATAATAAAAACAGACTTAACAAAAATCCTTAGAACAATTCCTCATGGGAAAATCCTCTGCAGCTGCGACTCCGAGCCCACGAACGTCACTTCCAGCAAAACGAGTAGTTTCTGGTGTCACACGAGTCAAGCTCCAACAAGCCCCCGATTCTCTTCTATTCAGTACATAACCTCCTTTAAGCTAGATTCCGTTTATTTCACCGGTGATTAAAACCAGTTGTATGAGCTGGCAACTTTCACTTCCTTTCAGTGCACCCCTTCCGTTTTTAAATATTAAATTCCCCCTTCTAACAATAGTGAGTTAGGAGCATGCATCAAGTAAACCTTCTGTGATCTTAACCTTCGTGAAGGACATTCTGCTGCCATGGGTCAGCTCTTGATCACGAGGAATTATTCATCGGTGTCCACTGACCATCACAGCACCTCTGTGTAGCGCAAATGAACCAGAACACATCAATATTACATAGTTTCCATATTTCATGTTCGTGAAAGGCAGCTCGAAGTGACCCGTCGCGATGACCCCGTGGTGAGCAATCATCGAGCATGAAGGTCAGAGGGAAGGAGGAAAAACATGCAGGTACTGGATGTTCTTAATGGCTGCAGTGATCCTCTGGGGCATTAAAAAAAAAAAAAAAAGGCTAAGAGCCTTCGACCCCGTTCACACCTGACATTAATGTATCTTGGATAAGGTTGTAGGTTTAGTTTTAACCTTACTAGTGACATTTTTTAAGTAATTGTGATTATGAACTTGCTTTCTTTTCTCTTCTCTGCATATAAAGAACCTTGCAACACGGAAACCTGTAGGTTGCTCTGTAAAAGCTGCTGTGGTTTTCTAACCTCACCTTGTCTTCCTCTCAGTTTTAAAAAAAAACAACTTGTTTCGTGACAGCGCCACAGTGATGCTCAGACTTATCTCAGAGATCTTTCACTCTGACATCAGAGTTTGCCACAGAGGCTGCAGCTCGGGGGCTTAATTTCAGTTTAAGGCAAAGTTTGGCAAAGAGCAGAAGACGCCCTCCTATCCTATTAAATGCAGCAATCTGGTGCGATTTGAGAGAGAAATCAAAAAGCTATAGACAATCACTAAATCACTAATAATGCATAATATCAGCCTATAGATTGATTCAGACTTTTATCTATTCTAAATATACCCTAAAGCAATACTTTTCAAATGTTTAACACTCTTAACATGTGAGTGGACAAATCTTCTTCGGGCATGTGTCTGTTTATGATTATTGGAGCAATGAGAAATTGTCTCGATAACATCAAAACATCAGTTCTGCTTTTAAAATGCTCCGAAAATATACACACACCAAACAAGCATCAGTCATTCTGACCTAGATTTAACATTTTCTGAGTAATATAAGTCCACATCTGTGATGTTTTATTTAATTAATTATCATTTTCTGCTGCAGCTCAACTGTCTGTGTGTCTGATAGAAATCAGTCAGACAACTTGTGGCTATTTAAGCTTATAAATAATATTCATGTACATACAATACAGGTAGGAGCACATTAATGTCAATATATAAGTTGAATCATTAGAAAAAAGGGAGGAGCTGACATCAAACAGTGAATATTTCTCACACTAATTTAAAATGTCTGGATTAATTACAGAACATTCTTATGAACTGAGCTCAGTTAATCACATGTTAACTTTAAACTTAAATTTGCTTTTGGGAGGAAATTTCTCCAACAGTTGTTTAATTATCAATACGTCTAAACTACAATCACAACTTAGCTGACGCCACCCGACGCCTAATGCCTGAAATTAATATATCAACTGATCTCAGTTTGGTTCTGGCAAAGTCATCCGAGAGATATGAAATGTGTAATCGCTGGTTTAGATTCTCCACATCACTGACGCCACTGCTATTACTGCTGTCAGCTGCTGTTCCATCTCCCCTCATCATAATATCACACTTTTTTGGCGCAAAACACACAAACCTGACAACTTTTTTTTTTGCATAAAGAGCGGGGAAGTGATGCATTCTGATGCTGGGTGTGAACCGACGTCCTCAGAACTATCCATATGTAACTGGATCAAGTTAGTGTTGATGTAAGGTGTGTACGGGGCCAGTAGTCATAAACAATCCCATGGGTTCAAATGAGATGACGCCCAGCTCCTGTTGCATGAACTTGAGACAACTCATCTCATTTCACAGCAGCTCCACCACCTCAACAAAACAGATTCATTAAGAAAACTTTCCTTTTTTAAAATTGCTTTCCCTGTGATTACGATACACTCTTCAAAATAAGTTAGGGATATTGTCACTTACACGAGTGCTTTCCCTCTTTGGTCTGTATTTTAATGAAAATAAGTAAAAGTTCTTTTTAGTTTAGTTTTTTTTTCTTTTATGAATAATAATAGTAGTGCTCTGATGACATATGGAAGGGACTCGATTAAGAGGTGATAAAATACAGGAAAGTAAACTAAACACCTGTAAACAATAAGAAAACTGTACAAACATCATATAGAAAAGGGAAAACACCAACTAGTTCTAGTTTCCACTTCTGCAGGGCCCTAATGAACTGATGTTTCTGATGAAGTGCTTGGGTAACACCAACACTGTTTCACCACCATACTGTGAGGGGAGAACAAGATGTCCTTCAGCTAGAGGAGGACATATTAGGACACATTTGAAGACTTTTATTTCTTTTTTTCTGTGAGATGTTTGTGACACTTCAAAGTCAAATGGCATCTTGGAAGAAAAAAGGGGAGAAACGTGTCTTTCAAATCAAATGTACCTCAAGTAGGAGTGTGGACACACACACACATGCAAACACAGGTATATCCTTACCTGAACCATGGTCATCACATGACACGGATTCAGCAGGTATATCACGGTCTTGGTGGCGAACTTGAACCCCACCTCCACACCAAAAGTCATGCACAGGGCGACCAGCAACAGGTTCTTCCCCAGACTGTCCTCCTTCACCCTCCCGCAGTCTTTCCCCACCACCCTGAGCTCCTTGGAGAGGTTTATCTTCCTCAGAGCCGCGCAGATCTCCAGCACCGAGATCACCACGATGACCAGACTCTCGCTGATGCGCTGCTGGGGCGCGATGAAGGCGGCGCACTCGGGGCCCCCGTTGCCCTCAAACTTCGGGTCCACGCCGCCGTAGATCCAGTCCAGCAGGCTGTATATGTTATATCTGGACATGTTCCTCTTCTCGTGTTGGAAAAGATACGAACAAGACGGGATAAAAGACGTCACACTGACTTCTTGGCGAAACATGAACTGCGAGATTTCCCTTCCGTGGCTCGTGTCGCGGCTGGGAGGCAGACATGTATCCACCCGCCTCGGTGTGTGTGTGTGTGTTTTTGCTACGAGCTCCGAGCCACCACCTCCTCCTGCTGCTGCTGCTGCTGCTCAGGCGGATGAGGAACTTCAGCTAGTAGCGGGATGCCGCTGTAGGACACCGGGAGGAGAATGCGGGCTTCTGCGGCTTTCGCTGCTGCTGCTGGCGGCACCGGTGAGTCTCCCACTCCCTCACACATCAAGCTGTCTGCTGCAGTTTTTTGCTGGCGGCTGAGTTTTTAGCTAACGTTACAAGCTAAGCTAACGAGCGTTACCTTCCCGTACTGTGTTTCACTGATTTCTCCCCGAGTTTAGCTTCTCAGGCGGAGCTCGAATCTGATTGGTTCCTGCCGCAGGTGTTGCGTTCAGGGACATTCAGTTTAAATAGGTGTTCATAGACTTGGCCAATACATGCAAACTACACATAAAGGGTCTTTTTTTCTTGCTTGCTGCGTAACCTTTCGACTGTTTCGACTGTAATACCAAATATACATAACATGCACCTTGTTCCTGACTTTTGCACTATTATACTGCTCATTCTTTGCACATTAGTTGTAAATATATATAGTTTATATTCTGTTACTAGTGTGTTATTTTATTCTATTTTATTTTAGCTTTAATACCTTATTACTATCTTTATTCTTATAGAAATGGCATTCATGTGGACAGCAAGAATTTCATTGTACAGAGAAACTTGTTTCTACGCTGTGCACTTGACAATAAACACTTTGAATCTGGAATATCTCACTTCGTGGGCAAGAAGTTAGTGCAGTGTAGGATGTTTCCTTGACTAAATAAATTCTTAATTTATCATTTGAATTATCATCTATAAATCATAGAGTTCAAAAATGGTATTAATGAGATTTTCATATGTTAGAATGCAACTTTATATTCAAACCATCTTCCGCCCCCCTCTCTCTAGCAAAGATTGAGCAATAATAATGATGCAATTTATTTGTAAAGTGCTTTACAGCAGACAAAAAATAAAATTGCTATGGAAAACTTTGACAGGGAAAATAAAAACAAAAAAAGAACATTATAAAATAATGACAGTGCCTGAGAGTCAAACCCGAGGAAATCAAAAACCCAAATACAGCAAGGACATAACACACGTGATGATAGAAGGTGCGTTGAAGAAAACTCGGAATCGTTCTCAGTTGGGCTGAGAACTGCACACTAGTGGACACACTGTGCTGTGACAATTATATATATATATATATATATATATATATATATATATATATATATATATATATATATATATATATATATATATATATATATATATATATATATATATATATATATATATATATATATATATATATATATATATATATATATATATATATATATATATAAAGAGCATCTGATACATTCAATGATGCTCCCCTCAGCAGAGAACAATGATGCGTATATTAAAGATAATAGACCAATCTAAAGGGGGTGTTACTGAGTAAACTAATGAGCAGTACTGCACAATAATCAACTGAATGGAATAATGGTAGGCTACAACAACCACAGCATATTTTTAAGGGGGCTTAATTTTTTGCTGAAACAGCAGCCAACATAAAGAGGCGACCTTTCATCCTGATTTACCTGAAACTATGACAGCGATTATAGAACATTGGTATGCTTTCTACCTTGTGTGGATACCTCAGAGGTCATTTTTTTATCACGTTATCTTTTGTGCAAGCACTTTAGAAAGCATGTTATCATGTGTTTTCCCTTTGTATAAGCACCTCAGAGGACATTTTATCAGGTTTGCTTCTTTGCAGGGACACCTGATAAGGAGCTGATGCAGGTGGGTTGAAAAAGGAAGTCATAATCATGCAGAGCAGGGGTGCCCCAGGACCGGCATAAGCAGAATCTGCAATGTAGCAGAGAGCCAGATGCTTAAAATATGTTGTGAATATTAAAAATTAATTATTAAGCTCATGACTAGTTATAATGAGATTGTAAATATCTGAAATTGGAGTGTTTCATAGCAAGAAGTCTATTGCCGTTATCCATAATGTTCATTGTAGGTATCTGAAATTGAAAGGCCAATACGGTAAAATGTTATTGTGGATATCTGAGATTTTTAGTTTGACAAAAAAGACCTGAATTTCAGATACTTGCAATACATATCTAGTCTAAAATTGCCACTTCTATTTTTTCAGGATTTTTAGATATCTTACTTTTGACTAGTACAATCAAAATTATTATCTTGAAGTACAATTTCTAATAAGAATGTTATCCTAAAAGTAATCAATTGCCAATTTTGACTAGTGAGAATGCAGTATCTAAAATGTCATTAGGGACTGGGGGTGTTACTGGGTGGGAAGTTCAGCATCGGACTGGTTGGATGGTTACAGCTAAATTAAACAAACTAAAATGCCTCAAAACAAGCCTCTACAAATAAATCAAACAGTTTGGGATAAATTAATTCATCAGAAAAAACTAAGATAACAAGTTCCACAGTCCACCAATCATTAAGAAGCTTCTGAAATATGAGGCCTGGGTGATGTGCAGCGCTTGGTTTAGCACCAAAAACTACCACTAGGTGCTGCCAAACAATTTACATTGAAATAACAGAAAACAATCAGAAATAATAAGAGCTTGCTAGAAACGGCTCTAACATCTATTAAATATATGGTCCGAGTTGATTGAGTAATAGGTTTAACTTGAGAGCTACTTTAGTTCGGATACAGACGGGACCCATATATTTCCTTTGAAATCGCTTCATTAGGGAAAGGCCGGAAAGTCTGATTGATGTGAATTAAGAAATAGGCTACGTGCCAATATAAAAGTCCACAGAGAACTCATTTGTAAGCTGCTTTTCTGCATGCTGGTTTGGCATTTGATTTCCATCATAGTATAGAGGGAAATGACGTAGCCGCTCTTGGAATGCACTTCAATATGGCAAATATATATATATATTTTTCACAAACACACAGGGGGAGATGATTTAGTTTGAATGAGGATGCAGGGAACGGGCCCACATGGACACGTGAGGGAAGAGAAAAGAGGAGACGTAAGCTTTGGGTTGCATTTAAATTTTTTTTTTCTCCTACAGTGCCTGCTTTGCTCTTTTTTTTTTTTTTTTTTTTTAAATGACCACACGCTGACATAATTCCATTAGTGTAGCGGCGTGTGTGTTTGCAGCACTCAGCATATGCAGGGCCTGTGTGAAAGCATCGTTCTGAGTGTAAATGGGCTGCGTTGAAATGTCGCAATTTTTGTCCAAAACTGCTTTACTGAGCAAAAAAAAAAAGTAATTTCAACATGTCACTCAGTTTGTTTTACTGGTGGTAAAGTGGATAAACTGAGCCTGGGTGTGTAATTGGAATGCTATTGCATCAGTAATATGATGAGTTTGCTGTGTTCTTTGTAGCATAATTGCCCAACAAGCCCAGGTTTGCTCTATAAGTGCAAAGAGTTAGAGATGAATATATGCCACAAACATCCATCCACACCCTGAGATCTGATCCCAGTGCTGAGCTCCACACCTTCCTGACCATCTGAGGGCAGCACAGACCCTAGACTCCTTTAAAAAAATGAATAAAAACCTTACTATTATTTTCTCTATGTTGAGCGTTCTCTGTTATTAATACTGTAGGACTTTGAGTTTCATTATAAATGTAATTAACCTGGTAAAATCCCAAACCCTCTGATACAGGGCCAGCATTGAGTTTTATGCATATATCACATGAGAAAACCTCAGCTACAGTGTTAAATCATGTTTATATGTAGTAAAACACAATGTTACTGTTACAGCATCAGTCTGTAAAGTCAATATCCACATCGTCATACAATAAGAAATTAGTTTATTATAATATCAATAGTAGGGCTAAAACTAACGACTATTTTGGTATTTAATTTAAATTTCAGCTGTTTGTGTGATTATTTAATTTGGTCCTTTATATTCTCCTTTTTAAACATGTTACAGAATATATTCTGGAATGATCCTCAGTGTGATTTCTATGATTTTATGGACAAATATTAGATCTTTGAACTTTTCATTTCAGATAATTTAGCTTATTCAAAGTTTTTTCCCCTAAATTTGGGTCAGTTTGGTCTTGTTTTAACTTTTAAATAAAGTATTTTTATCTGTACTAAAACACAATTTAATTTTTTTTTCTTTTGCGATATTCTAACTATATTTGCTTTGTCACTTCTGTAGTCACCTCACATGTTGAAGATTTCTTTTAATACCAGGTTTTAAGTACATAACCTTTGTGGTTGTATAGATATTCTGTATTTATTATCATTTATAGCAGGAAAACTAAAAAAAATAGGCCTGGGCCTGGGTTATATATTACACTTAACAATAATGTAATAATAATAACAATAATAATAATATTAATAATATAAAATGACAGAAATTAGTGGGCATGCAATCACATTACTGTTTCTGTCTAATAAAATAAATGCAGGTTTCTGTTTTTTTCTCTAATTTTAGCTTTGTTTATGAACATGTTCCTTTTATTTCGGTCTAACATATTCTATGTCTCATTATTGGAATGTTATCCTGTCAAGGTTCATGTGACTCAGGCTGCTGTGACTTGATCTGACCAATCAGGAGTGACCTCATCACATTCTTTGGGATCGCGTTTTATTATTAGAAAAAGGTTATTAAAAGCCATGTAACCGTAAGCAGCCTGAAACAGGCTGCTGCTGCGGTGAATCAGGGACTGAATCAGGGCTGGCCAGAAAAATAAAACGGATCCCAACTCTGATATTCTTAAGAATAATACACCAAGGTCTCTCAGTCCCATCAGGGGAACCAGACAGACTCAGTTAAAAAAAAAAAATTACTTGGCTTAAGTCCAGGCCTCACTTCAGGAGGTGTAGAGGAGCAGAAAAAAGGCTAAAAGATCAACTGGCCTCCCAGCACTTCATCCCGAGGGATAAAGAGCGAGTCGGTCCCTTGGCTCAAGAAAGAACCTGTCAGAGAGGAGCAGCTTGAAATCAAGACCCCTAAGGTCTGGTGGACCTAAAGAGGCCCATTAATTTGAAGAAGAAAAAAAAAAGGAGTGAGGAGACAGAGAAAGAACAGCTGGGCGGGGAGGGAAAACAGCAGCGCAGGTTCAGCCAGAGAAAAAACAGGAAACAGGAGATCGCTGATACGGAGAAATATGAACAATGTTTCCCATTTTAAAAGATGCTACTTTCAACATTTGATTTCTCCCAAAAGGAATATATCATTTTGTTATTAAGTCTTGATGTTTCTTTGTTACACCTACAAAAGACTGTCAGCACTGGACTTTAACTATACAGAATGGGAAATGATGTGTTATACTTGTTATACTTTACAGCTTTGTCTTAGTATGTATATAATTTTTGATTTATAGATTTATTTTTGTCATTTTGATCAGAGAATCCTCCTTACACCCCCCCCCTTTTTTTAACCAGTTTAATTCATTCCTCCAGTGCTGTAATCATTTTTGGGTTGGCTCATTAATTGTTAATAGCTTTTTATTTCCATAATAAAAGAGCTGCATAACAGCTCTGAGTCAACCCAGACACATTAGGATTCAAAGCCGGTTTGACTCTCGAGCTCCTGTACTGCAAAAATTATGAGCCCAGTCACAAGTGAATCAAAACCCAATGTACAACACACACACACACACACACACACACACACACACACACACACACACACACACACACACACACACACACACACACACACACACACACACACACACACAATGTTGTACAATATCCTGTATCACATTTGTCAGTACCGTTTATAATGTGCAATTTGCTGTTCTGTAAACTTCTGACTGGACTGAGGTGAAACCTAATACCAAACATACAATATCACATCTTTTACAAAAGGAATTTTCATTCTGAAATGAATCAATACACCATGTTTAATACTTTTCAAAAGGAGAAACCTTTCCTCGCCTCACTCGTTAGCGTCACCAGGGGGCGATATAACCATTTCCCCTTCTCTGTGTGGATTTCAGCATTCATTCCACATGAGCATATTTGGAAAAGTGCCACTTCATTGCAAATCCCAATCTTCTTGAATCCAGACCAGTTACAGGGCAATTGCGTATAGGGTTGTAGTTCTTCAGCTGGTTAATGTGCACTAAAATAGAAAAGCGGCATTTAATTGTCATTGTGCCATGCTCATTTCACATTGCAAAAACTTAATCTGAAACAAAACCTAAACACAGTTAGGAGCCAATTCCCTTTTGGAACTCATGTTATAAATTAATCATGGTAATTAATTGTTTTTAACATGAATGTTTGACTTTACAGAAGAAGCTATAGTGTGGTTCCAAATTAAGAACAAATAAATAATTATTTGAATCAGTCGACGTGTATTTTCACATTTGCATATATTTCCATAATTGATCTCTATCTAGTTAACAATATATCCCTGGCATAGGATGTGGTTTTTGCTAGTAGAGATGAAGGACACGGATTTTTATAAAAGTGGATGCGGACAGCTGGGCCCAAAGAGATGGCATTTAAATGGACAACAAATAAAGTATTGTGTGTCAAGGAGGTTTATGTTTGTCGGAACGTCTGGAAAATCAATGGAGTCCTGAGGGGGTGGCTGTGCTCTGATAGGCCTACTCCTCTCTTCACCGCAAAGCGCAAATCAGTCAAGGATATTAATCTAAACATCAGTCATGCATGGGGAACACCCCACGAGGAGAATAAGCTTGCTCATCCATGCATCTCCTGGGGGAGCTCGGGGGTGGGGGGCGGAGGGGGTGGGGGGCTTGAGGAAAGGAGTTGAATGGGTAAGTGTGTCAGGGTATCTTCTCAGGAGATGTGATGTGGGCTGACTTCAGGCACAGAGAGAATACAACCCAAACCAAAGAGGTTGGCACCATCAAAACTGAAATTAGCGCATAGCTCACTGAGCCGCATGATAATCTGTACTACAAAAAAAAAAAAAAAGTCACAGTCACAATGGTGACTGTTGAAAAACCAACATGTGTCTCCTGAGCTGGGAAAAGAAGAAAGCTATGTTAATGCAATTCATCTCATTGCGATCTAATCCTGCAGCCAAGTAGCGGGAAGTATTAAAATTCAGGACCGGTCCATTTTCATATTACCTACAATATGCTGCATTACATTTCCTCTCATCACCTTCATACAACACCAGCTCGGGTTTTCTGTTCCTTACTGCTCGCACTGGGTTATATTCCCAAGGACAAGTACAGCTGTTGAGTTGTTTCCTCCATGAGGATACTCTATGCTGACTGCAGGGCATGAGCTTTCCACTCCACAGCTAATCTAATTTACCACAACTTTCAACTATATATTGGCCTATAACTTTTGAACCATAAATCTCAGAATCAATTTTCCTTTCCTTGGGTTCTGTGGGTCTAGAGAAATCGGTCCATTTATACCAAACCCATTTGTGTCTTTATAGGTTTTCCAACATTTTGAAATTTTGTCCAAATCAGTTTTTTCATCACTGTTCTCACATATTCTGACCGATCACCACTTAACTTGCTAGTGAAAATCGTTGGACCAAGCCAGGAAAACTTACTACCTTGAATTTCCGATATTCTATACAGTTGTTCTATAGTTGTTGTGGGCAGGGCTTCCATCACCAAATATGTCATATCTCCTTGAACACTTTGTGCTGTTACATTCTCTTTTGGTGGAAGCTTGTAGATATGACAAATTTATTGCCATTTGGCCAATAGGTGACGCTGTAGCAGCATCATCTGACTCAGGCATCTCATGCATATACTGTATATGACATGTATTCACATATCTCAAGAACATTCCTCAAATCAACCTCACGCTAGCGGGTACGTTGCTGAGCACTCGAGGAAGTGCAGTGTCATGTGTCAAATCGATCCAGTGAGCGGTTGTCAAGAATGCTGCGAGCAGCTATAACACGGTTCTCAAAAACACGGGGGGGAAGAAACTGCCTGAACTGGCACCAGGGATGTATTACAGCACAAGAGCTCAGCCCCCCCGAGCTAGTTCCAAAACCAGAACTTCTGCATCTGCAGGGCCACTGTGCCAAGGTCCCAAAGCCAGAGCCCCCACTACAGGACCACCTCGCATCTTGTCTGGGACAAAACAATCCCAGTAGACCTCGCTCATTCTTTGACAAAGTATTCCACAGGTTTATGAACAATTAGAGGGCCCCTGTCAATAGGACTGCCTCTTCATTAACTCTCTATTATTAAAAATAATAAAAAAAAAATTAAATTCTGAATTGTTCAGGGTCCACCTCTTGCATTGTTAAATTGTTTATTTGCTACTTTTTCCTTTTTAATTATTGTTATTGCTATCTGTGCAAATTGTAGCCAAGGCTGATAGTCTCACATCTGATTCTACTAATCATCCTCTAGAGCCCTTGCTAAGGCCTTTATTAGTAGAATCAGGTGCATAAGTTCTTGGTTGGAACAAAATCCTGCACCAACACCGGCCATCCAGGACCAGGATTGGACCACCCCTGGTCTAGGTACAGCCACATGGCCCACTGCCACGCATGGCAGTGAACTGCACGGCAATGCATTCCCCCCAGGCAGAACTTTGAAGGCTCAATACCTGTGTCACATCATGGTGTAGCTACATCCGCAAAAGTATAAACTACATTGATGTGTCTAGACCCACATCATAATCCAACCACGTCTGTCCTGCAGAATTAAAGACTCACCCACTTCTAGATTAAAGACACACCCACTGCTAAAGACAGGGTTAGGGTTAGAGCTTGAAAATAATCCTCAAAAGTGACCGGATGCACAACCTTTAGGCTGATTTCTGAAGTTACGCCTATTTATGACCGTTCTCTCATAATCACCTTTGACTTGCACATGTTCTGTAGGGTTAGGGTCAGGGTTAGGAGGTCATTGGGTGCAACCACTTCTTTGAAACCTGTTTTTTTCCTCCTGGACATCAGGCTGCACAGTTGTAGATAGGTTCATACATCATATATTACATTTTGTCTCAAGGACATTTCAGTGTCAAAAATGTTGATTTTGTTGGAGCTGACATCATTACGCTTAAGTTTTTCCTATGCAGTGCAGCCTTCCTCACACTGAAAAAGTTGGAATCGTTTGATTAACTACAAGCACAGTCTTTGCCCCCCAAAAACAGTGATAAATGCATATACACGACTCCTCCATATTTGCAAAAGGCAAGGCAAAAACTTTTCTTCAAGTCAAGTTTTCTTTGGGTCATAACATATTTATTTCCAAAAACCATTTGCTAGTCATCCATAGTCTGAAATGATGGGGAGGTGTTTGCAGCAGAGTGCGTGTCAGAGATGAGAGACAGATGAATAGCCCCGTCGTAATGTTTAGACCAGTCAGTCTGCTCTTCTATGCTTGAGAAATCATCAGAGATTATGAGGCAATGTCTCCCCAAGCAGATAAAATGACAAACCATCAAACATGCACGCACGCCTGCCCGCAAATTAAACATTTTTAAGCTGAGTATGATTTCCCATATACGATAGGTGGACAGTGGCATTAATGGCAATGGTGTGTGACAACGCTCACAAACTCAAAAAGCCAAATGTTGGCGCCATTCACTGTGCTATTAAATGCACATTAAGTAAAATATGGCTTTTTTTTCTCTTCATAAAATAAATTTCAAGGTTATCAACTGTTACCTGACACATGTAGGACAAAAAGATTGCATGCGTTGTAATCTTAATAGGCTTTTTTTCCCACAGAGAAGATATTTTGAACATGTCACAGTAGGAAATGAAAGCACAGGTGTGTAAATAATATGATGAATGGTAGCTGAATTCAATTTAGCTGCTTCAGTGCCAAGGCCCTATTGTGCATGCTGGCTCGCGCACTGTCAAGGCAATTGGCACACTTGAAGAGAACACAGCCATTGTCAATGCTATTAACGACACACAGTGCGTTTCCTATGGTGACAAAATGTCTGCTGTGAAAAAGGTCTATTATATCTACAAACTAATAACTAAAGGTAAATACTTGTACACAATGACGTATTACTACTTTAGAAAGTACAAATCTTCCTTGAAAAGATATTGAACTGTGAATCGTCTAGTCAATACTTTCTAATTAAAGTTTTTCAGCTTTTGAAGTCATGTACCTATAAAGCAATGTGCATCTGTTTGATCAATAGAGGGTAAAACATAATTTAAAGGTTTCTTATGTATAATGTGCAGCATATGTTAGATGGAACCATATAAATGATTTATGTCCTTTTCAAACGCCATGAAAATGGGCGACCTTTCTCCTTGATCAGTAAATAAAGCTAACTCTCTCGCTAACTTAGCTAATTTTATCTGTCGGTCAAATTTCTCTTCAACAACGTTACTTATTTTCATTATATGAGGCAAATCAGAGAAAATCCTAAGCAGGCAAGATGAAAAGAATGAATGATAACAGGCTAGCGCTAGCTAGCTGTCATAGATATGCCTCCGATTGATAATGGATAGCAGAACTAATGTTAAATTCTGTTTTAAAATGTATTGATTAGTTGAAATATGTAGTTACCCTGTATGATTCATTACTTGACATGGTGCAAGCTTTTGATGCATTTAGCAACAAACCTGGCAACCCAACTGCTGGATTGAACTTTTTTTATGTCGCAACTATGATTTTGAGACAATAGATGTCGGTATTCTGCTCATTTTACATATTCCTCCTTTAAACTGTCACTGAGCAGTGATTCATGACAATTAATTTTATTATTCTCTTTCATTTTCCTCCCAAAATATTCAGTTTTACAGGCGGTGAGTTTGCTTTAACTTATTTCCCTCGGTTTTCCAGCGAATGCAAAATTTTCACCACTATATCCTGCAGCATGGGAGTAGTAGAAATTAAAGGAGACAATCCAATTATTATTTTTTACTAATGCATGACATAAAACAAGCAGCTTAATAAACAACAAAGCTGCAAAAGTCGCCCTACAGAAATCCACAAGGTAAAGTATCTGCCCGCAGAGTTGAAGCACTACCTGAACTAATTGGTGAAAAGCAGCATGCACCGGGGCCAGCTGTATCTCATTCAGTGAAAAACACCAAGCTGAGCCTGGGTTCAGCATGCAAGACGAGCACTAATATTACATGGTGACACAGCGGAGGGAGCCTCGAAGGGAAATAAGTCAAATTAACGCTTCAACACACATAATTGTGAGTATGCTTATACATGGATTTTGAATAGATTTTAAATGGAAAAGGACACAGACAAGCACACAAGGCACCAGCTGTTTGTTTTTAATATATTAAACCAATGTAGGAAAATCAGCCATGTTCTCAATGTCAAATGTATAGTGAACGTCTCTCCTATGGCATTGTTTTTGTTTTCATACTTGAAAGTCATTCTGTCAAATGCTTTTCATGTTGTCTGCTATTATTTTAATGTTTTATGTACAGCGAATGTGCAATGTGCCGAAGATGATTTTCCCCTCAGGGGAAAAAAGTACAACTGAACCCAAATAACAAGAAGAAAAGATTATTTTCTTGCACGTTATGTACCTTTGTATATGTTTTTATTGAAATGTTTTACTGGATCGTTATCTAGTACATGATGATAGGCTACTCATTTATTATTTACACTATTCTAAATGTTAAAGATAGTTATTCTATTTCTATTATTATGATATAAGGATGGTCTACCATCTAAGCTGCTACTTTTTCCCCATGCTTTGAACCCTGTGGCCTATACAACGCTGTGGCTGATTTATGGATTTTTACAACCAACGACCACTAGGGGACCTTCTAAATCTATCTCTATGGCTGGTTAACCAATTATTACATTATTTATGCTATTATTTAGCTATAACTAAATAACTATAACTACTTACTAACTACTATACTATAACTAGAGACCAACTAGAACAGGGGTTTTGCACTTTGAAAAGTCATCCAGTGGCCCTCATCGAACCCTTTGACCCTTACTTACCCTTATTGTGGTTCTTGTTGAGAGACAGATGAACATTGCACTTTGAGAATTTAAAGACAGTCTGGTCTTTACATTTTGGGTATTTACAGCATTGCTGCCAGTGGCCAGTGACCCACAGCATCTGAACGCACCTCCTGGTTTGGACTAGCCTTAGCTGGACCTTGATGTTTCTTCTTTTGAAACCCACTTCTCAACAAACCAGCATTTGGGGGAAGAATGCATATGCTATCTCTGCTGCAGTGGAAATGCAAACAGTATGATGCCAATTCACGACAACCCCAACCAGCCATTTAATTCCCTTTAATCCCGTTCGTACATGAACCCTTATATATGGTAATTAAACATTAAAACACCTGCGTCTTATAGTCCAGTGCTGCAGCTTATATTCAGGTGCGCTTTAGGCCGGAAAATACGGGAGCTAATAACTGTCCCAATGACAGGTTGAATAAGGTCAAGTCATGCCAGGCATTATACTTGCAGTGGACACTGGACCTAGAGGAGACGAGGATCATGTAAAAATGGGATTATGGTAGAAAGTGAAAGTGAGCAGGCTGTAGTCCCCCTAATAGTGGGAGTTGACACTGAGGAGAAACTGCTCCGAAGGCATGAAAATAGCTACAATTAAAGATAATGATACCGCCGCACGCGCTTGTCAGACACAAAGGTCAGGCTTTTAGAAGCGGAGGGATGTTGAAAGATGACATTGATGCAATCGCATTGAGCGACTCTCTTTCACTCGGGCCTTCACTTGCATTTCAAAAGCATCTCAGAGCCGCGTAACTACTTTGACATATCCCGATCAATTAAAAAGGAAAATCCTTTATGGGAAAGATAAGCGCTTCTGTAAATGAGTGATGTTCAAACATTTTTTGTTTTATCTCGTATAAAGTGTAGGATGAATCGCTGAGAGATTTTAGTTGGTGTTGATTTTTTCTTTTGACATGGTTCAAAGAAATGTTGCATTTTTATTTAAATCCTGTGGTAGCGTTAGTTGTGACCTATATCCATACTTTTACTGTAATTACTTGATTGAACAAAGTGCCCTATTTGGCCGAGGTTGGACGTATTTATCAAATTTGCCTGAGGGAACCTTGTTAGCAGCTGTGATTCTTGGAATCTCTTCAACATATACAGTTGATTTAAACTTGATTGTAAAAAGCTGCGATAGTTTTTGACAGTTTTGTGGGAGAATATGAGCCACATCAAGTATCAAACATTTAGAGACATACTTTAACAGCTCAGTCCAAGATTCTTATTATATTTCAGGCTAGTCAGTACATTGATTTTCTGTAATGAGAAATTGAACTTCAAGAAATGTACAGTATATAACAATATGAAGTAGAGTTCAGAAACAAACAACAAATATCCAGTTTACAGGTTAATTCCTGCCTTTTAAAATTAGGAATAATTTTTCATTCCGGTATTATCAGCTAATCTGCTGCTCCTTCCCCTGAGATTGAGAGATAATTAACCCTTTTGGGATAGCAGTTGTTTCCTCATGAAAACAACTCTTATCCCAAAATAATGAGATAAGTATCTCACAACCTTAAGATAATGGTATAGACCAGATGTTTTCAAAGTGGGAGGCGGGCCCTCCCAGGTGGATCCAAATTGTTTCAGGGGAAACGTGGTGAATGATGAGTGAGAAAAGAGTAGATGATGTAGACTAGCCTAAATTATTATTCAAGTTATTATATATGACATCATTAGATTATTTATACTGAAGCAGCAGTCTATAAGAATCATGTTAGTGTTGTAGCTGCTGGACGTACTGCTTCATATACAGGTCACCAGCTGATAAATCTGAGGGGTCATGAGATGATTCGTTTGAAAAAGAAGTTCTGATACACAAATCTAGTTTAATTTTCCTCTAGTCTAAAGTTTCTTTCATGTTCTTGCTCAGAGCAATTTCAACCAATCATATCCACCTGTCAATCAAATACTCCAATCAAATCTACCTCTATGTAATAATGTTAATTAAGGTAAATTACCTAATAATGGTCGTTAATTGAGGCCAGGCGGTGATTAATTCCTTCCTGAGAAAAATCTTACTCAGCAAAACTGGAAAAACATGGTAATTGAATGAAATTCTTTGATTAAACCAGTATGACAAACATATAATTTACATTTTTCAAAAGTAAGATTACAGTACTGTAGTTTATTATCCTGCAGCTGCTTCCTCTGCATATTTTATGACAGAAAGTTTGAATTTCATACTTTATACTGTCATACTTTATATGCCAGAACCATGGCGATCGACAATTAAGCGATAATACTTCCTTGTTTTTTTAATAAATCAGACAGCGTTTATTCGGACCCAGGCATTTATTGATAAAAATACACACCTGCACCCAGCATCTAAAATCAACCATCTGTGGTTAATTAAAACTTGGCTGTTATTTGGTAATTTACACTAAGTCATTGCTCTGCTTTTTTTCTTTTATAGTGAGTTTTGTAATACTTTTGCCAAGACTTATGGCTCGTGACTTTCATGACATAAACCATGACTCAAAAAGCGTCAGGAGATAAATCTGGCGTCTTTCTTCTCAGCTTGTTGTCGCCGTTTTTGAGGGACTTTGCTTTCGTCTCACCGTGGCGGGTCTCTAATACGGAACAAGCTCGTAAGCCTGTTTGCTTCCAGGGTTTTAAATGCTCCCTCGTTATTGTTCCGTCGTTTTGGCTTCACGAAAGTTTTTTCTGTGACACATTGGCACATTTTTCTCCACGGACTTGTACTTTACAGATATCCAACGGATGCCAGAAGGTGGCTATAGCTTTGTCACTGTCACACAACCACCGAAGCCATATGGCTGCGGCCTCGGTTGTTATGGTTACCATGGCTGTGACA
This sequence comes from Lepturacanthus savala, assembly GCA_030544235.1. Taxonomy (NCBI): domain Eukaryota; kingdom Metazoa; phylum Chordata; class Actinopteri; order Scombriformes; family Trichiuridae; genus Lepturacanthus; species Lepturacanthus savala. The sequence goes on along the minus strand of CM060479.1, from coordinate 6,858,480 downwards.
TTAATGGCTGTAAATGCAGTGTGAGTGCGTGTGACACTATAACACTAATTACATTGTGTGTGTATGTGTGTGTGTGTGAACTGAGATGATTGTGCTGGCTGATCATTACAGTGAAGCTATCCCTGAACTCCTGTGGCGCGTGTTGGCAACACATCTGTCATCTCGGTAACACAGGATTCATATCCTGGTTCATATCTGGCTCGCCGATGCCTTCTCAGTTAATGTCATGTGAGCTATGAAGAATAACCACAGAGCAGCTGATACGGCCGTGGCCATGGCGATAGCAATTTACAGCCACAGCTGCGTCTGCTTCCCCGGTCCCAGGATCCAGTGTCAGAGCTTCGACTCAGTGCCAGGCAGAGCCAGCTACAGCTGTGGTCACACATTGTTGGAGCTTCTTCTCATTCTCTAGACTCTCTGGAGCGTTATCCCAAATTGGCGTCGTATTATAACGAATGGCTATTATTGCGACGGGGCTGACCCAACACACTTTCCTATGAGGGAAAATTATGAGGGCTGCAGAACCTATTTCCTGGTAAAGTAAAAAAAAAAAAAGCTTACAAAACTCTATTCTCTGTTATATTAGCATTAGAAGAGCATGTAAAGTCATGGTTTGAATCTAATATACAGCTCTGGAAAAAAAACAAATAGGAGACCACTGCCAAATTATCAGTTTTTCTGATTTTACTACGTATATGTATATGTTTGGCAAAAGAACATGTTGGTTTGAGTCTATAAACTAATGAAATTTCCCCCAAATTACAAATAAATATTATTTGCAGAAAATGACAAATGGTCAAAATAACAAAATAAGATTTTCAGACCTCAAGCAATGCAAAGAAACAAAATCAAATTCATTTTAAAACAACATGATACTAATGTTTACACTTAAGAGTTCAGAAATCAATATTTGGTGCAATAAATCCTTATATTTGATTACTCTCCACAGTCTTTACCATTGTTCTTGGGTGACTTTATTCCAATCCTGGTACCTCTTTAAGCAGAATGAGGAGTTGAAACTGGAATTGAATGGCTGGAATACATGTAGAGATGCTGATTTCAGAAAAAAAATGCAGTGGTCTCTTATTTTTCTTCCAGAGCTGTATGTATATATGAAAAACATATATATAATCTCATAATTGGGTCAAAATTGCTGAGTATTGTACAGTTTGTGCTGCCGCTACACTCAGCTCCACTTACTGTCAATGTAAACTCAGATGCATGTTAGTCATGGGAAAATAAAACATTTTATCGTGGGTTGGAATAATTTGATTCCATTACCAGGGTAATCGTGAATATCTTCACATAAGTGGCTGGAAAAAGCTGTGGAGCTCGCTAACATTCAGTCGTATATTGATTTCCTGATTTATTTTCGAATTGCCTCAAGAGGGAGCCCCACATCTTTCGATCTTTATTTTGTTTTTCACCAGGAAGAATGATCGCTAAAAAAGACATGCCCTATCTTTGATGAAATAAAAATATGTTACTGAAATTTTAGGTAAAGTGATTCCAATGTATTAGTCATCATTTCACTGTGTTATGTACAGAGCCAGTTAAAAAAAATTGGATGCATTTTCCCACTGCCTTTAATGAGAAAGTGTGTCCGAACTAGTGCTGGTATCTGCTGACTCTTGACACTTTAAAGCTGTTTTGACATTCATCTCCTAAAAGTTTCCCTGTGCTCCTGTTAGATCTCGGTTTAAGGTGTGTACCTGCAAGCATGATTTGTGACATCACAACTAGTTGGGAGCCAATTGTGATACAGTATGCAACTTGCACAAGCGTAATGTGGAAACCTGCAATTATAGCAATTATACCTTAAAGCCTATTTGGAGGCGTCCTAAATAGGTACCAGTTGCATATAGATGACCTGTGTTTGCCTCTTATCAGGTTGACTAGAGCAGTGGTTCTCAAAGTGGGGTCCGGGGTCCCGCAGGGGTCCTTGAGTGGGGCCCGAGGGGTCACGAGAAAAAAAGGAGAATCATTTATTTTCACTGTAATTCCAACTATATATATATATATTCCCTTATTTAATATCCCATTAACATTCATTTTCTCTTATTTGTTTATTAGTTTCACTTTGCATATGAATTCATTTATTTAAAATTGTATTTTTCATATACTAAGGTGGAAATACAAAAAGAAAAGGATGAATAGATAAATAAATACATTTAAATAAAATGGATGGTAAAAAAATAGGCATTTATGTGCAAAAAATGGAAATGGTAAATTAAATAAACATGTGCACCTACTGTCATATTCATTTATGAACTGAGTCATTCACTTATTTATTTTTCTTCAGGCAGTTTCATTCCTTCATAATTTTGGCCATGTGTTTCCTACATTTTCTCTTATGAAACATCTAAAGCAAAAAAAATCCTATCAGATGGGGTCTGTGGTTGGGGTTTTTGTGAGTTTAAGGGTTCTTGACATGAAAAAGTTTGAAAGCCTCTGGACTAGAGGGCCAACACAGAAAAGTTTCTGAACATTCTGCATTCACTTAAAACTGTTTCATGTAAGTTGGCTGCCTGAAATGTTAAAAATGTGTCTCTGGACCTTTTCGAACCACATCTCAAGTGCCCCCTAGCCGGCTGCAGCTCTTTTGAGATTGAAGACCGCCCCGAATTGCTCAGGGTGGGAAATTAACTTTTAAAAAATGTGAACATCTACCAGCCACCGACAGAAAAATGTTCCAATTGCTCAACCACTCAATGGTAAATCATTATTTTCTGTTTGAAACCCACCGGGCAATTTCATAATTTAACCGGTATTTGGCTGGAGCTAATTTCTCTTTGGTGGAGCGGGGCTATTACTGGACACGTCTCTAGGCTGCAGTATTCTCTGTAATGTTTATCATTAACAGAAATAAGCATTTTTACCAAACACTCAGTCACACCAACAGACACAGGAAAGCACTTTTATCTTTATTCACTGTAAAGAACAGCAATTCCTGGACAAAAAGGACGGGAACAGTTTGTCAGTCGCCCTACAAATAAATCTCAGTAATAGAAAGGTGGATACTTCTAAAGGACGGTTAACAAAGGTTAAAAACAAAGTGGGAACATCTTTCACATCTGACAGGATCGCTCTGCGTCACCCTCGTAAGGATCAAGCCAGGAGACATCAGCGACTTCTTCCACTCGGCATCCTGTTCTCACATCAACCAGACGACCACTGTTAACACTATGAATTCTTTTTGCTTCACAAAAGCTGAAACTTCAGGTCACAGAGAGAGGCACGTCAGCCCTATATGCATTTTTGCTTCCATTGACTTATCACTGTCATCAGCGCTGAGGTCATCTCAGTTTATACAAATTACACAATTAAACAATGACATTGCACTTTTTCATGCATGAATGACTTGCACAACTCTTAACTTTGCTTAAAAAAACCCAAAAATGAATGCAGGCATTTCGTGAAAAGAAATAGTTAATAATTATGTGTTTAAGATGTTTTGCCCAGTTTATTTCACTGTACACAGACTCATAATTCTTTACAACTAATAATATGTATGTTTTTGAGATTGATGTGTGATTTGTGTACATGTTTGAGTTTGAATTTATTTATTTTAAACAGGGACAATACATATTAACCCATTGAAGCCTATGAGCCTTTAAGTTGATGACTGTCATTTTATAATTAAAATAAAAACTCATATAGCTTTTTTTCTAATGATATGATAGTAGATAACTTAGACAAAAAGTTTTAAGCAAAAAAAAAAACAAACTTTTCAAGTTCTTCCTGTCATGTGACGTCATCAACTTCCTCCTGAGAACATGGTGAAGACAAATCCTCCCAGAAAGAGGCCATTTTATTTAGATTATTATGATTTTCAACCCTGACATGTATATATCTATTTAATCATTCAAGTCTAGAATAACCCCCCCAAAATGAATTATATGCATGGGATATATACATTTCTGTTTATGGGCATATTTGTGCAAGTGGCAACTATAATAGCCATTAAAATGCTATTTTCTGCAAAGAAAAGAGCACAAAATGGAAACAAATAGACACGTAACATAATTGTAGTGACTCAACTATGCAATATTATAGCCAATGGCTAATTTCCATCCTTAGTAAAATTTGGCAGGTTGATGGCATCAAGAGGAGAATCAGAAAATAAAAGAAAATAATTACAAAAAGAATAAGATAAATAAGATTTAAAACGATTAGAGAATTAAAACAAATAAGGAAAACCATTATATACCACCACCAGAACAATAATTAGTTAATTGTCAGTACTATTGTCTATTATTACCCTCTAAATGGACAGTGTTTACCTTGGTTAAATAAGATTGTGTACAGGCTTTTCATCTTCCAATGATTAAATTCTCAGTTTTTTTTCTTTTTTTCTATGTTTGAGATCAGGAAGCATGAGTCCAGCAGCGGTGCCACACATAACCGCGAAGCCCTGGATGGTCCACTGAACATATAATGGATTGTTTCATTTATCATAGCAAGCACAAGCAAGCAAACAGCATTATACATCCGTGTGGGGGAGTTTTTTAGAGAGCTCATTTTCCCCGGCGTGCTGGGAGGGGGGGAAAATGAGGCGTTTAGCGTCCCCGTGCAGCCGGAGGCACCTACAGGGCAGTCGGGGGATTGGACCGGAGCCAAACATCCACGGTAACCTTCAGAGTCCACCGCCTTGTTTATTCAAAATGCTCGGTTATGTCCACAAAGACGCCCTTAAATGATTATTTTTCATGAATCCTGGATAGTTTGGAGACCTCAGCCTTGGGTATTCCATATTTTTGATAGAATTCTAAAGCTAAAATAAAAAGAAGCGACATTTGTTGGAAATCCTTGGCAGTTTTTTCCTCCCAGAGTATTTGGTGATTTACAGGTTTTAACCTGTGATGCTAAATCACCGGAGTCAAGTGGGTGAATTGTCGCGGCACCTTCCGGCTTCAAGTTCACCGGCGCCGCCTTAAATCATGTTTACATGCTCTGCTCTGCAGAAGTAAAACGTCACCCACTGACTGCTTTATACTGTGTGAGTACGAGCATTTTTCATAGGAAAAAACATGACGAACACTGAGGCCCGGAATTAGATTTGACCTCATTAAATTTATCTGGCGCATTAAGCTGTTTTGTGTATCAGGTACGATAGTCCTAAATATCATGAGCTACACGCTGTTCACGCAACACTTCATACATGACATTTCAATTATCTGCACTTGTGTTTTGTCCCTGTGGGATGTTTGGATGTTCTCACACTGTACTGATTTTTTTTCTAATAAATAAGTATAAATAATAGAAACAAAACGAATTGCATGCACAGCACAAAGACAGAAACACTTTTTTTTTAAATGAGCCTCTAAATGAGTGTCAGGCTTTTCTTAAAGCTTGAACGTTACCAAGAAGGGCCTTATAACTCCAAGACAAAATACAACATCCTCTTTAATTCCCATTTCCATATTCTACATCTCATACATTAAGCACATGAACGAGAGAGAGAGAGAGAGAGAGAGGGCAACATACAGAGTCCGGTCACTGAGCAGAGCAACTTCCCGACAAAAAAAAAAACACAATGTCCACTATGTTCCCAGAGCTGTCTTTGCGGAGGAAGTCTTCGATCTGTCAGTGTGTAGGGACATGCAGTGAAATTGCTGCAGAGCGAGAACACTGGAGTGTGTACAACTCTGCCCGCAAACAGCTGCTAATTCACAGTTAGGTTTTAAAAGTGCACACAAGGTACTGATCTTGTAAGTAGCTTGATGAATATTATCTCTACTGTACGTCTTTAAAATACTATAACACGTAGTGTTACAGAGCTGGATGTAAGACAGCGGTACTTATCCGATGTAAAAAATAAATGACGTGACATATCAATATTCACAAAAACTATTGGAATCTCACAATATTTACAAATTCACAACTTAGTAACACTATTCTGAGCAATTAGTTGTTGCCATTTAGTTTAATAATGTGTTCAGTTTATTGTCTACAGCTTTCTACCCATCGAGAGATTTGCATCAATCCTGTAGAGGTTATGTTGTATAAAACATATAATATTTAATGCTGTACTGAATAGCATATTCATATAGTAATATACTCTTAATATACTGTATCTTATAGGATGACATGTTTCTGGTGACGTTAACTCTGGCCCTGTGAGGAAAAGATTTACCACATGAGTAACACGATCGTAACCAAACCTAAATGGCAACAATACAGTAGAGTCCTGTTGATCAAAACCCCCTCGAAATTAAGATTCCTGAAATACCACAAACTTGTCTCAGAACACACGAGTTGCACATGCATATTCTTCAAAGTTACTGTTTCATTACATTCCTTTCTTTTAAAGTTAATCACATGATTGTGTTAAGAGTCCTTTTTGCACTACTGCATATTTATGTAGCAGTTTTCGATGACAGATTCTACTGCAGAATGGCTGCGTGGCTCTGGAAGTGTTTTTTTTTCTCCCCTTTTTTCGCTTCCTGCAAACGGACAAAATACTGGATATCCTCATAAAAAAAGCAAATTCTGCATATCGCATGTAGTAAATGGCGAAAAAACTAATATTTTCACGTCACATATACAATAGCAATAGAACCATCTTTAAAAAAAAATCTCCTGGTTAACCAGTTTTGGGGCACATTTGCAGTCATAATGTGGCTAATTGGACATGCTAAGATGTATAATTTATTTTATGAATAAGTAAAAAGTATTGAGCAGGTTCAAGACCTCCTTGGGTCCTGGGTCTGGGACCTTTCTGTGTGGAGTTTGCATGTTCTCCCCGTGTCTGTGTGGGTTTTCACCAGGTACTCCAGCTTCCTCCCACAGTCCAAAAACATGCTGAGGTTAATTGGCGACTCTAAATTGCCCGTAGGTGTGAGTGAATGGTGTGTGTGCCCCACGATTGGCTGGTGACCATCTGGGGTGTATCCCTGCCTCTCGCTGTAATGCGCTGGGATTGGCTCCAGCAGACCCCTGCGACCCTAATGAGGAATAAGCAGGTATAGAAAATGACTGACTAATAAGTATTGATGTATTACTCATTCAAATCACTTTTCAATGTTAATGGGATTCAGTTGTATTTTTTATATTACTGAACAGCTCTAAATTGCCATATAAAACGTGTCCGATTGACGTGTTATATAGGCCGCCAGGCGCATTAAATGTCTAAAGGCGAGTGGGCATATTGGTGATATTTGCGTATAAGATGGTTGTCATTCAGAGGACAGCTGTCTTTGAGTTCATTTATTTCACAAGTGCAGTTGGAATATTCAGCAGCTGCTGTTTTGAACTACTTACCTATACAGTACCTTGATCACATTATTCCGAAAAATCATAAATATACATTAGCTCTCTGTGTTATCGCATTCTAAATCAGCAGCGGGCTTTAAACACCCTGCAGATATGCGTCGTGAATCAGTTTGTTTGAGAAGAAACTGGTAGAAATCGGGAAAAGAGACATTGTGACGAAGCTAGAAAAAGACGATATTGTGGCCACAGGATGGTGTCTGATCTTTATGTCCCCGCGGAGTTGAGAAATATGTGGAAGTAATAAAAATGTCAAGCAACGTCACATTCGTCTGATTTGTAATTATGAATTTAATGTGACTGTAAAAAATTCACTTACGGACCTACTGCAGCGTTTTATAGGGTCATGATTTATCACTCGTGTCACCTCTGTGTTTGAGTTTATAACGTGTACTGTTTGAATATGGAAATGGTTTACCAGGAGACACTCATGCTGTACCTATTGTGTTAGCATGTCCTCCAATGTCCCCTTATTTAGTTTGGATGTGTTATCGAAAGCTTTTCCATCGGTGTCCGATAATTCAAAGTCACCGCACGAGTGGAGTTGACTGATGCCGCCTGCCACAACATTTAATCATAAAAATGAATAGCAAATATCTGATCTGTTGTTAATTCTGTTTGTTCCGTTATTCCAGCACAATGATCAACAAAGGACTAATTATCCATTTCGTTGTGCTGTATTTAATTGGAATCCGTAATCACTAGATTGAAATGTGACCTGAATGTCTTTTCCAAGGTGGCGACCAATTTAAAAATTTCACCTTGTCCGTCTCCTGCATGCTACGAATGAGGGTAAAAACACTTTCAGAACTCTGTGCCAGCCATAAGTTATTAGCATCACATAAATATGCACAAATAATTGAAGTTTACATGTGTTTATGCAGATGCCGCTGGGATTACGAGTGGAATGAATCACAGACACATTGATACTAAGCCCTATTTCAGTGTGACAAACAGGTTGCAGACATACATGTACAGATTGTCATGCATTAACCTATGACCGATACATCGTACATGGTTTGTGACATTAACACATCTTTAGAGAGGCCACGACACAGTTTACTCATTCTTCTATGCTTACCACTGAAGATATGATTCAAAGAGATTGACTGCATGATAGGGTCTTAAGTACAGTGCTTCTCAAAGAGTCTATAATCAGGATGATGCAATGGAGTATCAAGAGTGCATCTGGCAAAAACAAAAAGAAAAAAAAAACACAGAGCAACTGAAATACAGATGTCACTTTATCTGAAAGCAAGCGTTGGAGACACTTCACACAACTGGAGACGAATTAGATTTGAAACTTTGAACCACTGCAATGTTGTCGGAGATATCAATACATGTTTCCTTTTTTGTAAGAATTGGCATCATTGTGCCACATAATACAGTCTCCAGTGTGGAAATGTGTTCAGGAATATCTGTATGACCCATATTGGCTTTTGTTGTCTACTACAAAACACAAAAACAATACAGCAAATGTGGACGATCAAATCAACACCGATATACTTTACACAATTAAGTATAAAAGGGCAAAAGTACAATGTAAAATAACATCCATCTTAAGACGAGGCAGAAATGCATGATAAATCATAACGGAACCCAAAAACAGCTTCACGATAAAGTGCTGGGCGGTATCAAACTGTTTACCTGTATTAATTTTTTTTCTGTGATATAAGTTTTTATTATATATTATATTTGATATAATATATAACAGCTATACCTGTGGAAAGTTGTGAGGAAAGCCGTCCGCGTAGAGGCAACGCGTTAAACTGCAGCACCGCCGAAAAATGCTATGCGGTATTAGCAAGCCAGCTAGCATTAGTGACCTGGTGCGCTAAGCTAAACATTCAGAAAAGAAAGATGGCCATCGCTGAGCTTGGAGAAGAAATAGTCTCGAGCAAAAGAAGAAGAGCACCACAAGTAAGTGATAGGCTGTGATAGCGATATAGTTTTGAAAATACGGCGATATACGTATTTGGTCATACCGCCCAGCACCAGCAGTATAATCACTTAAAGAAAGGACGAGCGTTCGGTGCAGTTGAATGCGTAAAACATCTAGCCTTCACATTTTCCATGATAAATTTGTGGTGAACTGCAATTAGGAATTGGACTTCAGTCTGAGGTAATGGCGGTAGTGTGTTGTGACGGCTCAGCCACGAGCCAAAGCGATGCACAGGATAATTGTTGTGGACTACGCTGGCTCCTTTTAATCTCTGTGTCTGTTAGCCTTCCACACTAATGGGCAATTTTACACTCTGTGCCCATGCTCATGGGCAGCGGGTGGGTGGGTTGGTGGGTGGGTGGGTGTCACAGCCACACACTGCAGTGTACAGAGCCAGTGGACACCAGTATCTGTTTGCACACACACACACACGCAAACCTTTTGTGCATATGTGGACTGTAGCTGTGAGTTTGCGAGCGTGTCAAAGCCTTTTTTTTCTTCTTTTTTTTATTTATGATGTGTGTATTCACCAAGGCACATAGCTTCTCTGTCATTGAACATACTCAGCCAGTTAAAACAATAAGGGCCACTGGACTAGATAATGAACAGGCAGCCCCGTGGGACGTGGGGAAAAGCAATTCCAGATGATTCCGCGCGTCTCTGTTGAGATTTCAGCGCGAGACATTGATGATTATTAACGATTTTTTTATGGAACTATACAGAGCTGCCCACAGCTAACGTAGCGCATTAAAGTGACTGACGAAGAGCTCCTCTGACGTTCTCTCTCCAATGCATCGCGGCGTGTCTCTGTGTGCGTGCGTGCATGCATGTTAACCATGGATGTAATATAAAACCTGATTTTTTCCAGTGGCCACTCGTTGTACTGCATCAATAGCAGTTAAAGCTAAACCCCCTTTTAATTACAAATCTTTGTATTCCATATTTTTAAATCATCATCTTTATGCATCTAAAATTTTTCTTTTAAACGACTCAAATGTGAGTTTTGTTCGCAATTTACACGTTCTCATAGCAACGAGGCATGATGGGAGGCCCCAGAGCATCATGGGGGTGACTCTACTGATCAGTTTCTATGGGTCGCATAACGTGGAATAAAACCTGGAAGTCGGGAACTTTTCCGACATATGCACCAGGTGAGCGACTTCCACTGAAATAATTGGCAGCCATTTTTTAGTCTGGTATCCATTTGTATATTACATCCATGGTGTTAATTTGACGGATATGCCCAAAGCTTACCACTGACAATGAGCTACAATGGAAAATTCGAATGCTTGCTCGTGTTAACTCATTTATAAGCAAAGCGCAAACATTTCAAATTATAGGAAAAAAACAACATAATTTGACTCTACAAAACAAGCAATCAAGATACAGGAAAAAAGGAGTTCTCAGTTACTCACAACGGGGATCAAGGCCAGAGCTAAGTGTGGAGGGGAGAGAGAAGAAATGCAACAAACACAGTGTGGCTGTGAGAATGTGCTCCCTCCATGGTTCACTACTAGATGTGAATCTAATGTGTTAAAATTTGCCTTCCATCTATACAGACGTGCAAAATATCAAACTCTTAAGAAAACCAACACACATCAACACACACACACGCTCACACATTCACACGATAAGATGTTATGGACTTGGCCTCCTGCAAACCTGCCTAACCCTAGCATTTGGTCAAATTCAGTTTAGGTTGTTTGCCTTCATGATAGCAGGCTTTCTGTTGACATATGTAGCCCAGTAGCCTAGATTGAAGATGAAGAAAAGAACGGGGAAAATGATGCGCGATATCTTGTCCACTTTGCTGACGCGGTTGTAGGACTTCTTGGCCTCCAAGTAGGGGTCATCCATTCTGTGGAGATAGTGGTGGTGGTGTTTGGCCGACGCCCCGGCGGTGGCGCTCTTGGAAATGGTCGTTAAGCCCTGATCCTTAGCCACATTGATGGCGTACGTGGTCCCCACGATGTTGAAGGTGTTGTTTGCCTTTTTGGACAGAGTCGCCGACTCTCTTCTCTGAAAAACAAAGAAGGCAGTAAAGTAAAGGTCGTCAGGAGCGAGGTACCAGACTCCACAATACTTCCATTTGAACTCATAAAGAGGAAATAGAAGCAACACCACGAGACACGACACACACAAGAACAAAACAAAAGCCTAACCATATCGTTAATCCTGGCCATGTTAGCCTGAAACGGTTCCTGAAAAGAAAAGTAGAAAAGAAAAAAAGTTTACCAATTATATTAAAATTACCCAACTTACAAACTCTATTCATCAGTTTCTAGCTGGAAGTACTTGTGAACATGTTACACTACCGTCAGTTCATATCTTGGATCATACAAATCTGGATAGCAGGAAAAAAAAAATCATCATGACTGAATTATCAGGCTGGTGAAATTAGAAATAGAAATAATTGCATTTTTGCATCATTGCAGGACCAGGCTGAGCTGGGGTCTGAAGCTGCTAACAGTAGCAGCACAGAGCATAAGAAACAAAGCAAAAGTGCCTGCAGACATGTCTGACAAACTGTATCAATGAGAGCAGCCAGGGCTCTTCAGGCACACAGCTTGCGATAAAACAAACAAGACAAAAGCTGGATGTAATGAAGCTGGCTGGGGAAACTGGCTTCTTTTCCTACTAATACAAAGAAATCATTACTGTCTTTCATATTGGATTCACACCGGGGGTTTTATTTGCTAAATTGGTGCAATCAAGCAACTTAACTTGCATCACCTGAGGATCCTGTCAGCCTAACAGAGCACCGTGACCTGCACACGGCTCATATGAGAATAGAAGTAGGGTACCAAGATTGATTACCAGGTAAATCTTTTTGTCCTGTGTATGTGTGTGTGTGAGTGGGATCATTTTTTTTCACACTAGAGGGCTTGGCGTGAAAGGGGCATGACAGGAGTGCAAAACCAAACCTTTCATTGATTCTGATTATTTAATTAGAACATCAGTACTTCAATGCAGTGGTTCTCTAACTTTTTCAAATCAAGGACACTTAAATTTGGGGTGTTTTATATATAAAGAAAATGTGTCAGAAACACAAGGCTAAAAATATGGAGGACTGAAACTGACATAATCAAGAATAAATAAATAAATGACTCAGTTTGTATATATTTTCAGTTATATTTACAGTTTGTGTATATATATATATATATATATATATATATATATATATATATATTTCATTTTTCATAAAATTTATTTATTTGTGTATTTTCACATTTATTTGAGTTTCCATTTTATTTATTAATTTAATAATAATTCATAAATAATAATATAATATATAATAAATAATAATTTATAAAAAATATTCATTTATTTACTACACACACATAATAGGAAATCAATACTAATATTAATAAATGTATTTATTTATTTTAAATTATAGCAGTCCTCTATAGAAATGGTCCTACATTTTGTCATTGTGGAATAGTGAAAATAAATGATTCTCCTTTTTTTCCCCAAAAAATGTGAACCACTGCTTCAATGGATATAATGCTTCAAGGGATGCATATTTTAAGAAGCGTTTTCTTTTAAAACTACAAAACTATTTCATTGTAGCCAAAGTTCCAAAACTAAAAAAACTAACATCTTTTGTGCACCAGCACTTTTACTATGCCTCTATCCCCACTGGGCCACATTAATAACTACAGTTAATCACAGGCTCTCACTGAATTCAATTCTGTGTTCATGTTTTTTCTTTTTGCTCAATTTTTTGTTTTTGCTTTCCCCACAAAAACTTCATGGTAGTTCTCTGCCACTCACAAATTGAGGCAGAAGATTTTTTCCACATGTGGCAAAGAGATGCTGTCCACGATGTGTAAGACCACTTTAAACCTCATATTAAACCACATTGGAATAATATGAGCAGTAAGTATCCAGGTTGAGTTGTTAAGCTTCAGACAAGCTGTCCAAGGAGATGAAGCTGCAAGAGTGAGGAGAGAAGTCGTTCGGAGTGTTCGGCATTTCCTCCAGGAGAAGATCCTTCATGCTCCTCTGCTAGAATGGGAGTTTGTGGACAGCTGACGAAGTTCGGACACATTCGCTCGCGTTGCACGGAGGAACGGCGAGTTTCTGCTTGAAGGGGTTCATCTCAAGTCAATTAGCACGGGGAGACAAAGAGTCGCCCCCTGGATAACCAGATACTTTCCCAGGACATTGATTTAACCACATCGAGGCCTCCTCAATCAAAAGCGACAGCTTACTCAGCAGTGGAAGTGAAAGACTGCAATAACGCATCACGTCCGCCTTAATCGTAGCCATAAAAGTCTTCCGGTCCCCGGCAGTACGGATGTTCTGTGCTCACAGACCTGCCAAACGAGCAACACAAAGTCATTTCTGCCGCTACTTAGCCGGGCCGTCCTTTGCAGTAATTCAGTCTAATTATTGGGGGAAACTGCATGTGGCATCGGGGCTGTTGTGCATGTTTTTAATAAACCTAATGTGACACGCTGCATAATTTACTCCCGGCCGAAAGATGCTTGTGCACTACTCAAAGTCATTTGGCGAGCTGCAGGCACAAATAACCCCCCAACCCCCACCCCTCTGAATATAACGCGGGGTATTGACCTTGTCTTTGTAACTTCTGCAAATTGTCAGGATTTCTTTGAGTGTGATTAAATATCCCGCGGGTGAATGTGCCTCGCTGTGTCCTGCTGTTTGGAGCTCGGCGTGTTCATGTGTGCGTGGAACTGAACCTTGAGACAGTCTGTCCCTGTCTAAGATAGGAGATGAGGTGCAGTGTGTGAGAATGCGGGTTTGTGAGTGCAGGGACTGCATTTAGGGAGCCACTGTGACCCTGTTTGTGTGTGTGTGTGTGTGTGTGAGATTGTCTTTCATTTTGCATTATTACCCTTTTGAGAAACCTGGTAGTTGTAGCTGTGGCCTGTGCCTGATCTCATCACAGCAGGTTATGTTAGAGGTTAGCTATTAGCGACTTAAACACACTTTGTGATCCCAAATCAAAGCAAACACTTCTGCTTCTGCTCCTCTCGTACCTCCACCATACAACCATTACAATCTTATTTTCAATAACTTGCAAAAAAAAGCTGAAAAAAACAACCTGCACCACATGATGATAGTGCTAATATGCAATAAAAACAGGGTTCAGGATGGTCAGTCATATATAACGTCTTCATTTTTCTATATTATAAAGTCGCAGCAGTGAGAGGAAGTTTGCCAAGAGGCAGATAATCGTGCATAGCGACACCTCCACAATAAAGGTGTGGTGAAAATAATTCTTACTGAAGGAAGGAAGTATGAGAAAAAAAAGTATGAGTAAGATGCCTCAAGAAATGGCAGCTCATTGTTTTTTTTTCCACCTCAGTAGATTGAATTTTTAGTCATAAGTTAACCATTAGGTTCTTTTTTTTGCTACTGAACTACCTGTATCGTCTGCTCCCATGTTGCTTAGTTAAGTTGCCCGGCTGCGATGTGACTGCAAGGAGTGATGATGACATGCTGTGTCACCGCCATTTTCCAACTAACTGTTTGTGGTGAAACTGTATACATATCATTTAGTGCTGCAGGTGTGAATCCACAAGAGGCAAAAAAACGGTGATGATCCCATGGCTCCGGGCAGCAAAAGCCCGCGGCTCGGTGAGCCAGTGGGCTCCCGCCTCCGCTGATGGAACCCGACGCGTAATATCTAACGCAGTGGTGTCCAATCATGTGTCGTGGAGCGCCAAGAACACGCAGGCTTTCATTCCGAGCGTGCTCCCCACCAGCTAATTTTCTGTAATAAGCACACGTTCGGCTGGCAGAGGGGGAGAGCTAATTAGCTATATCACTCGTCAGACAGAATGGTAGGGGACAAAAAAAAAAAAAGGGGGAAAAAAAGGCTACATAGCCACCAATGTACAGTAGCTGGAGTACATTGGTGCGTGTGCAGCTCATTTTCAAACCTAAAGAAGAAGGAGCCTTGGGGCGATGGAGTCACGGATTTTCTGAACTAAAACTTCCTTCCATTTTTTAAAATTGTAAATAAGTTTAAAAAGGAAAATAAAGAGAAGCGTGGTGCAGAGCTTGATTTCCTTTGCTTTCCATTAGCTCATTGCAGTACAGGGAGTGTGATGAGAGCGCCATGTCTCCCTCTGTGACCCCATTCTCTTTTATCTATCATGACAACTGTATGCTCAGCAAAGACCCCGCACCACCACCACCCCCAACCCCCCATCAGAGTACGGAGCCCAGGCTGTTGCCATTAAGATGAGGCATCAGAAGGGGGAAAAAAAAGCAAAAAGGGAGAGAAACTCCACTCTGCTGCTGCAATGTAACGCTGCAAATTATCCCCCACTGACTACATTTCTGCCAATCACTCGGAGCACCAAATGTCAAGCCATTAAATAAACTGAAGAGGCTGTAGTGATTGTGTGGAAACAGTTTGTGCATTAGTGGGAAAGAGAGTCGTGGCACTGTCTGTTGTCACAGCGACTGCTGAGAAGTATATCAGTCTTCATACACGTTAGCAGCATTACAGGAAAAATATGGTAATATATTATTCAGTGCAAATGTCAGTAATGCACATTACAATGTGTTTTTAACCTGGATTAAAGTGTTGTTTTTTTTGTTGTTCATACAAATTCGCTAAAATCACTGCAAGATCAGCAGCAGTGAGCAAAAATGTTTCACTTCCTTTTCCTTTTGGCTCGTCAGACAGCAGATGGAGATGAATGAACCTGCAGAAACGTTGGATAGCAAATTCTCTAGATGGACACACTCATTACTTTTACATTTGTGGAAAACAAGGATTTGAAGAACACTGTAGTCAAATGCACTTTGTGTGCTACACATAGAAAATTGTCCACTTCCCGAAATAGCACCGGTAATTTAACGTTTACAGAGGTGCCATGGTAACATGAAGTTAGCGTGAGAGCGGCGATAAAATCCACAAAACAGCCAAAATGAACGTTCTCCTGCTCTGAGATTCTTCAGCATCAAGAGGTTAGGAGACTTGTTGCTAAAGACATGAGAATCACTCTCAACAGCTTTTTGAAAACTTGTCAGTTTCCCTGTTGTAACTAGCAGCAATAATGACAATGGTGAGCTATATTTAGTCTGCCATATCCACATTTGCAGTTATTTTGGTGAGAGTAACTTTAAATTAATGCAATAGTAGTGTAATGCCTAACATTTTAAATACAATAATATTGTAATGCAATGAATTACTTTGAAATGACAGTAATAAATAATGTATTGCAGTTTTGAAGCAACTGGCCCGACACTGCCTGTGAATACCAAGGATGAGGACAGTGTTACAGCCTAATAAGAGTAACTCCAGATGGCCATTCATCCTATCTCAGCTGTACACTTAGTAATTGGCCATAGCCTGTTAATTTTTTCCTTCATTATGACACTGTTTTTTTTCTTATTTTTTCTGGTTCAGATCCCCCTTAAAAAATTCTAAAAGAAATTCAACATATAGAATAATTTGAAGAATAATTTCATCTAAAGCACAGTCTTATGCTGGCTCCTGACATCTAAAGTGCATGAAATGTATGGAGGTGTGTCTGCCAGCTCTCTTGCTGTCAGTAATCAGTGTGACTTTGTAAGCTCCACATGTGGCTCTGCAAATTGTACAGTAAATCAAACTCTAAGCAAAGCCTTGACGTTTTTTTTTTTTTTTCTTCCCGACACCACGGGTGGATTTGCTATGGTAACCGATTTCAAAACATCTGGGCGAAAAACATTATACATGGATCTACGGTGTGTAAATGTGAATGTATATTTTTCGACACAAGGTGTATATTATAGGCGATTATAAAATACTTGAATCTCAGTGGGATATTAACACCTGATTCTGTCATTTTGATCCATGCCGAAATAGAAGAAATAACCATTTGTTCTTTTCGTTGCTGCTTTGACAGGTTTGAAGCAGCTTAATGAATAAAAAAGATTAAAAAAAAAGACAAAAATACTCATATTTCATGCATTCAGTGCAGAAGCGAACACTTTAACGCCCTCATTATTTCTGTGTGTACTCTGATATTGCCCTCTCCTGTAATCTGTTTCGTTTGATGTGATCAGCCATAAAACATCATATAAATCATGGTAAATCTAAAGCATTTTGTTAAGAGCCTTTTATTTGACTCCATCACAGCTTGAGAGCTGCATCCGCATCTGACAGTTCGCCTCTGAGCAAAAACCACAAATCACTCGAACGGCGTCGACACCTTTGTGCTTAAATACTCTGTAACCGCAGTATATTTCCTCCCGTCCCACGCTGAGTGCAGAGCAAGTTCACTCCGCCGTCCTCGGTGTTCATAAACACGCGAAAAACAACCCAGACTATTGACCGATCTGTAAGCTGTGATTTATCGGATCCCGCGCCGGAAAAATAAAGATGTCAGCCCGAGGGGATCTATTTTAAATAATGCACACTCACTCCTTTTTAATCACTGTGTCTTTGTAATGCGCCGACCAGACGCGAGAAAGCTATCCTCCCCGGGCGGAATGAGCCTCCACTGACTTTAAGACGAGACCCGAACATAATGTTGCCGTCGTAAATCAGGGCCAGCGTCTCTGGGAGTTTACCTCTGTTCCTGCTCTCACTGTTCCGCCCACTGTCCCTGTTCCATTTGGCTGCGAATGAATAAATAAAAGCTCTCTTAAAAGTCTTTGTGGAATACAGGGTTTGCTTTCTGTCAGTGTTTCCAAAGTGCAATTTACCCTCATCGTTCCTCCTTGTATAAAACAAGCACCGAGTGATTCGAAGCATTTTTTTTTTACCAAGGTTTTCAAAAAAAAAAAGGATAACGTGGAACAATGCATCTGGAATGGAATAAGTTGAGGGAGAGAAAACATTTAATTTCTTCAGATGATATCTTTGCGTTTGAAAATGTCACTGTGATGAATAGCAAATGCAGTCGTGTGATAGCCGTTCAAAATTAGCTTCATATCAAACAGGAATTTTGAAACACTCACCCTTATTTCCATACCCTCTTTTTTCCCATCCCATGCCCAGCTGCGCTTGGTGAAGTAGTTGACTGTGGCAAACTCAATCAAGGCAGAGAAGACAAAGGCATAGCACACAGCCATGAACCAGTCCATGGCCGTGGCATAGGCCACCTTAGGGAGGGAGTTTCTAGCACTGATGCTCAGGGTGGTCATGGTTAGGACAGTGGTGACCCCTGAGGATAAAATACAAAAGATCAGTATAAGAGATTCTTTTTTTTGAAGAAGTACTTTTTTAATCACTTAAGCCCCAGGCTTAGTTTTCAGTTTTGTGGCTATAGTTGACAATAAATATGGAATATCTCTACAACCACAAAGGTTATGTACCATGCAACCTGTGAGGTGACTACAGAAGTGTCAGAATCAATTTATGTTGCTTTTACAGAGCAAATATAGTTAGAATGTTGTAACAAACATGTAAAATTGTGCTTTACTACAGATAAAAATAGTTAATTTAAAACTTAAAACAAGACCAAACTAAGTAAAAAAAACAACTTAATTTAAGATAAATTATCTGCAATGCAAAGTTTGATGATTAATAAGATAAGAGCTAATTGATCTCTAATATACTATGTAAGATGTTTAAAAATGAGATTATAAAGGAGCCAATTAAATAATCAAACAGATAAAATCTAAATTAAATATCAAAATAGTGGTTAATTGCAGCCCTACTACTGATATTATATTAAACAATTTTTTGATTGTGTTTTTTGAACAATTGTGTTGATGATGTGGATATTGATGATACATATTGATGCTGTAACAGTGACATTGTGTTTTACTACAGATAAAAATACTTTATTTAGTGATGTAGTTAAGGTTTTATCATGTAGGTCTCAATTTGTGTGATGTATCTTTTCCCAATCTGGCTATTGTTTATGATGACATTTCACTCACAGGATTCTGTGTGACATCACTTTAAAGCACTTCAATCATCTAAAGTTGAAGAAAATTAAAAGTTATAAACTAAAAATGATGGCCCACTGCGTCTCAAGAGCTTCAAATTCACATCATCTAATGTGTGAAATCACACTGTGGAGCCAATTCAATGGAGCATACATCATACTGTCCATCATGCAGGTTCAAACATGAACTAGCTTGTGAATGCAATGAACCATTATAATGGGTGTATTGGGCTGTATTTTTCTCCTGGCACTAATAGTAAAGCTTTGTCTGTTGCAGTGTACAAAATGTCTGCAATGACAAATATTGAATACGGGTCCATTTTAAAACCGTAACACCCACATTGTACAAAAAGTTTCTTTCACTGAAAATGTTTGGCACAAGCAATCTCAAGCCCAGGATCATATGCTGTAGTTGGTTTAAATTACAACACGGGAAAGCAGATCTCCAGCTATTAAAACGAATCAATCTGGAAATTAATTCTATGGCGTATAGACTTTTGAAACTTTGGCGGATCATTTCACATCCCGGCCTCTGCATTCAGCCTTTTCCCGGGGAATGGAACGTGCTCATCCGACCACGTCGGAGCAATCGCTTCATCTGCTCCAACCCTATCATCTGCTGGGAAAATAGATCCACCATAAGCTCTAAAAGTGAATATTGTCTCCCAGAACAGCGAGGTCAGCTCATTTTCAGAGGGTCACGGGTAAGAAATTAAAATGTGACATAAAAAGATTGATGGGTAACTATTCAATATCTTTGAGAGTAGAGTTTGATTAATTTTCACAGGCTGTGTATTTTACAAAAAATCCACTATAATCCGACATTTTAACTGCACGCTTTGTTTCCATTCTGCAGTCTTTATTATCGTGGTGGTAAATTATTTTGAGGACGATGTAATATCAATAAGAATATTTCAGTTATGCAAAGGTGTAAGTTCACAGCAGCCAAAAAAACAATAAAAAAACAGAGAAAAAGACCCTTCTTTCAGCTGATCTGCACCATGAAACGGTACAAGATGTGCGCGCTGCTGGAAACTGTCCTTCACAGTAAATGTTTCAATCACTCCACTGAGATAAATGACACTGATTACAGCTTCTCTCCTCATGTGAAGGAAATTGTTCTCTAAAAATGGAATTTTGCGTGTAAGTGAAGTGACTGCACAAGGAGTCTGTCTGTCTGCCTGTCTGTCTTCTTTTTCTCCATCCTCCATTGTGCGACACGTGTATAAACCTGTGCTTCATTTCCAATTCAAAGTGCTAATTATTCAACAAACATCAATACACGCGGGTTAAGGGGCCTCTTTCGTAAAAATATGCAGCGCGGCAAACAGAAAGAAGGAGAGGGGCAAATTACATTGTCTTCTTTTGAGTGTGGGTGATCTGAGCAGACATAATGCTAATCATGTGAACGGCACTGTCTGGATGGACAAATTAAATATGGTTACAATAAAGTAATTATTCAGAGTACAAAGGGAGGATAACACAACTCACATATGTAGGAGACAAAATGTCCAATGAATAAATAGCAAAAACAACCTTATTTACGCTTTGTTTGCAAAATGTAAGGATCTCAATGTTTGGTTTCAATTAAATGTTAGTGTGCTTTGGTGTAATGGTGACACTGTTTTATGGGACTGGTTTCATGTGATGAGATTAGGATTATCTCTGTTGTTAAAGAAGCATGTGTCTGCTTTTATCTTATTTCCTGCAGCTAGAGCGAGAGAGAGTGATAACACTCGAAAGGATTCTGGCTCTTGGAGTGATGCAACACCTCCTCCATCACCTGCCACACTTCCAGTTTTACTTCCAAATTCGCCTCTACTTATCTTTGGTTACTTAGCGTTTTGCAGTTTTTTGCAGTTTGATGAAAAAGTTTCGGAAACATTAAAATGACTCATTCATGCCCGTGTGCACCTAAACGCCCCCAAAATGATGTTTTATGCATCCTCCTGTTCCTGTTAACTGGAACTTTTCCCTTTTCTTTATCCTCCCCCCCCTTTGTTCTGCTTTTGTTCTTCAGGAATCGCCTGACACAGCACATCTGCACATTTTTGTCGTGCTCTTCATAATTTAAAAAGCTCAACTTTCATCAAATCATCACACATCATCAATCATTTAATGCATTTTTTGTTGTATAAAGACACAAGACGTCACTCACCAAATACAGTGCGTGCAGGAACCGATTCTCTGTTTAGCCAGAAGGAGACCTGAGACAGTATGACAGTCATGATGCAAGGGAGGTAGGTTTGAATCACAAAATAGCCAATTTTCCTTTTCAAATGGAAATATGTTGTCATCACTACATATTCTCCTGAGGGAGAGGAGAGGAACATAGAGAGATGGAGAGACACACAGGACCATAATTGTTAATATATTGAGATATTCAAAGTTAGATTTATCAAATTACAAACATTAATTCATACGCCTGCATCATCAAATGTGCTCACATAATTGTCTTCGTTCCCTTAGAGGAGCCATTAACACAAATAACCATTTAAAAAGACATCATGCACTTAGAAATATGCCACCGAATAAAAAAAGTTACCCTCCATTTCACTTCAGTTTAAAGTATTCCAAAAAATGCATAGAAAGTGGAATTTGAAAGAGTGGAAGAAATGAAGCGAAACATCATTGCTGCAGGTTTGAGGATTTAACTGTGCTTTCTGTGAAAAAAAAAAATAACTGTCATGGGTAAAGAGCAACTCCTCACATGCTAGAAAACCGAGGATAATTACATATCCGAGGGAACCCTGAGTTGAGGTACAAATGAAAAGGGCACAGGAGGTCTGGAAAATAAGATTGCTGTTGCCCAGTGCCCCTCATTTCAAAATGTCAATTCAAATCCATTTGAGCAGCATCATTATAGTCAGAATGTGATCACGGTGGAGTAAAATGTTTTATGTTATGAACTTGAACACCCCACCAACAATCTGTTCTTATAAGTCCTATTGTCTCTTTCTAAGGCTAAGGTCCCAACTTTTCAAGCCTTGATTCTCAAAATGTAGAATTTCAGTGGAGTATTCCTTTAAAGTTCACTCATTTCACACTTTTCCTGGGTTTTTATGTGTGGTTTTAATACCCAAAATCATCTCAATATAGTTACATCGCCTCTTTCAAGCTTCTCCCTGGAGCTACAGGAAGAACAGGTTGTTTTGTGTCTGTCTCATTCATATTAATGAGCCTCCTGTCTGATTTGAATGGGAAGTGGGTGGTGACAGTATTTATATAGCATTTAGACCTTTCTCAAAATCCCCCCAAAAAACGAACATCTCACTTTCTCTGATCTGCAACCTTTTAAAATGCCGTATATATTTACATTTTTCAAGCAGCTGCAGATGCGAGGAGCCTCTGCCTGCGTCATTCTAACCCGTGATATTGAACATTTTCCTCAGCTGAGATTTTGTCATCAATGGCAGCGAATGGACAAATTCACAGTTCCCCCTAAGCACTGGTTTTCATTGCCATGTTTGTAATCTGTGCTGCAAAGATATGAGAAAAACAGCCTTTCATTCCCAGAGGTGTTTTTTTTTTCCTGAGCGGACTCTAACCAGAACTGAACTGGACTGAATCATCCCATCCCCTCGGCTCACTGCAGTCCATTCAATTTTTTTTAAATTCCCCCCCAAAAATCTTTACATTCAGGGTCTGAGCCAGTTTCAGAAAGGAATCCTGTTGCCTCTACCTTGAGTTTAGGTGCTTGCAGCCACATTTTAGTTGCTCTCCTTCCTTCAAAAAACACCTGGTGCATCTTGTTGCACTTATTCTAAGTTCAAACCACTGAATAACACAGCAATGAAGATAAGCTCACAGTGAAGTATGCTCAGTAGACAAGTGCAATTCTTTCAACAGCTTTCAACAGTCTTTCTGATTCCTAGGAAAACAGCCTGAGTGCCATCCGACGAAGTGGTGTCAATGCCGGTTTAGTCTCCAAACACACGTCTGACAGAGCTCTGTGATTCGTGGGCTCACCTCCCGAAAGCTGCCTGATCAAACGGCTTCAGCGCAGAGGTTAAATCTCTCGAAAAGAAAAGCCAGTTTGGCTCAGTTATAAGCTATGCATGCACCCTTTCATTATCATTATCAACCACCCCACTGAAGCAACCTTTTATCTATAGCTTGGCAGCAATCAGTGCTTCAGTACTCTTATCCAGTCTTGTCACACTGTTACCTAAAGCTGGTAATTGGTGTAGAAAATGGTTTATCGATGTTATTTTCCTGATAGAACGCTATCAAAATTACTTGGCAACTCCTAAATGATAGATACTATAAGAGAAATGCGCTTTTTCCCCCCTGGGGTGGGTGAACTCTATTATATTACCAGATAATTAATGTCAAATGTCTTTTTGTTATTAGTCTCCCAACCCTTACCTTGTTATTTCATCCTTTTAATGTTAAAGTGCCGCCATATGTGATTTGATTGAGTTTGACAGATAAAAGGTTTCCACAACAGTTTTGACGAAGAGAATTTAAGATCAAATGAATCTGTAATCAAAAATATGGGCTGGCAGATTTTCATTTTTTCTTTTGCGCTTATTAAAGTTGACTTTAGACTATAGGCCAAAGCAGAATGGAGACAGGATTTTCACCTCTGGCAGGCAGCTTCATATCATCTTTGTAAATATGCTGGATAGTTTCTTTCTCCCCCAAAACCGAGGGGCTTAACAGTCAACATTTTCTTGATATACCCAAATAACGCTAGCTGAATGCAAAATGACAGAAATGGGAGAAAAGTGCAGACTGTTACTTTATGAAAACACACACAAAAAGAAAGGCTGCCAGTATGTCAACGGAAAAGAGGGAAGGTAATTTTGTTTGCTACAAATTTTAAGCAATAAGAGTTTATATTTCAAAAGTAGGAGGTTGAAAAACCACCATGAAAAACAAATTTTGCTTTACCGCTTGCGGTTTTCCTCTTTCAAATAGAATTTGGTGTGTCTGCAGACGCTGTCAAACTGCATTCAAACCTAGTGTGTCGTGTCGTGTCTGTTAGGACTAAACCTTTTGCCTCTTTGAACTCGCATTTGATTGGATTTAGAGCATGCTGTGCAGTGCTGTCTGGACCGCAGAGGGTGTCTGGTGTACCTGTGCTGGAACTGATGGTTTCTTTGCCAATAACATGCCCCAGCAAGTCATACTGGTTCAGCCTGGAGCCGTCCTCCGCCACAGCCACAGACCTCTCGTCTCCCTGGGTCCAAAGGTAGATCACCTCGTTATTGGTGTAAGCATCTGGGTGAAAGTAGAGAACGTGGATTAGATTAACACAAGAGGCAACATTTAGCATTTTATTCCATATACTCACACTTAAAAAACAGGTGATTGAACAGATGATATGTCAAAAAAGGTGCTGCAGAAAAGCTTAGTGTAAGTGTAAGCTTAGTGCTTAGTGACTTCTAAAAATACGGAAAAGAGATGAGCGTGATAGTAGTGACTCAGTGTCAATTTCGAGACTAGAAGAAACACATTCATTGATTTTTTTGTTTTCTTGAAAAACAAGACAAAATCTACTTTATTGAGTAAAAACTTTAATATTAATCAATCTTTCACACATCTGTGCTGTTGGCACTAAATGCAGCGATGTGGTGAGTGCTTCTCCAGTCAATAGTCTTTTCACCTGTTAACCCATGTTTAAATAAATGTAAATTCCTGCCTGAAACACAGGAAAATAGAAGATAAAAGTGTATTATTCATTTTAGATATCTTTGATGCTTCTGGGTTGATATGCATATTTACCTGCCTGCTTAAAAAAATGATTTAGTGCGATCTTTGGCATTATCAACCTCCTGTCAAAGAGTAAAGAAAGAATATTGACTTAAACTACTCTGGATTTTCTTTGACTAAAACTAAACCAAAGTGCCAGGACTTTACGTAGACTAAAATGTGACTAAACCTAAAAGAATTCAAGTTGACTAAATATGGCTAAAACTAATAAGGACATTTGACACAAGACTAAAACTAAATAAAAAAATAGCCAACAAAATAAACACCAGTGACTCTTAGTATCAATCCAGTAGGCTGATGGATTTTTGAGCCTGATACTAATAAAGGTAATTAAGTCTTTTTGATAACTTAATATATAATGACAATGTCAGTTGATTAACATATTTCAACTATGGGATTGATTGCTGGGGAATTTTGTTCAGATATTAATGGTCCTATATACCTGGTCCTATATATATGGCCCTTATACCTTATGACTTCTCTTTAATAGTCAACATATATATCTGTCTTGGTAATTATTGGCCCGGACTATTCATAAACCTAGCTTCAATGATCAATAAAGTGATATTCCTCATTTCATCATATTTAAGTTTGGTCCACATTCTGT
This sequence comes from Lepturacanthus savala, assembly GCA_030544235.1. Taxonomy (NCBI): domain Eukaryota; kingdom Metazoa; phylum Chordata; class Actinopteri; order Scombriformes; family Trichiuridae; genus Lepturacanthus; species Lepturacanthus savala. The sequence goes on along the minus strand of CM060479.1, from coordinate 6,833,075 downwards.
AAACATGAACATATGTTATAATTTAGTGTTGAATGCATATACTGTCTTGCTCAGCTGTATTATGGGGAACTCTCATTTCAAGTAGGTGTTTACTTTTGCTATGTTGTCAAAAAACATCAGCTTCTAAGCATCTGCTTGTATCATATTTCTAGCGTTGACTGCAGTTTGAGTCCTCTGAAGTTTTTCTAGGACAGGAACAGTTTCCCAGCACCTGCAGCGAACAATCCCGACTCTGCGGTGCAGTTTTATATTAAACGCTGGTTTGTTGGGACCATCTGGACCGACTTACAACTGCCAAACTTCAGAGGACAGGCGTGCGCATCCATTGGGAAATCCTCCAGGTGCATGGGGCACTCCGCATGAATGGTCAACCTGGGGGTGTCAGAGGGAGAGAGACAGGGCGAGAAAACACTCAATCAGGCAGGCTGCAATATGGCTGAGGTGGCTGCTATGAACACATCATAACGACAGACACTGACTGCGGTGTGTATTTCCGTAGACACATAACTCATCCTGCTCAAGGTCTTGTTTACATGCACCTCTCCTACTTTGAGATTAATCACAGCAATAATTAAACCAGTTATATATTGTTGTCAACCGGTGATCCGGCCATACATCAGACCAGACATTTCAAAGCTGCATTTTGTTTGTAAGCTTGAAGAAAAACTAGAGGACAAACAGACTTTACTGGAGGCCTTGGATTAGGGTCTTTGATAAAAACAAATTTATTGGGCTGTCATGGCCAAACCACTGGTGTAATAACAAAAGTGATGATTATATTGTCTATACTGACTCTTAAACTCCTGTCTTAACTGAGGTGTATGTGTGTGTGTGTGGCAATATCCTGGTAAACCTTAAAATACAGTGTTGCATACACACGTTTAAACTTCCATTGCATAGGATTGACTGTAAAGTGACAAATAAAACCCGGGGAGTTTATTTCTTTCAATCACTTAACAGATCAGGCATTTATTTGAGACCAGGTGGCAATTTGGGACAGGTGATTAATTCCTTCCTAAGAAAAATCTTGTTACAAAAGCTGGAAAAATATGGTAATCGACTCAAATTCTTTTATTAAACCAGTATGACTTCTGTATAATTTTTCAAAAGTAAGATCACAGTACTGTACTTAAATGTCTCTTTGCTGCTTTTTTGCATTTTTCATGTTGTACTTTTCTGTTTTTTTGCTGCACATAAAACGTGCAGCGTCAGTAGTCACCTCTTCTACCTTGATTTTTTAAATTCATAAATTAGACTCAGCATCTATTTGGATCCAGCGGTTATTTATCAAAATATACACTGCACCTGGTGTTTAATGGAGACAATGGAAAAAATGAATTTGTTAATTTGCTGTGTCCCTTTTTTTTGGTTGTTTAAAATAAGGAAATCTGCAACTTCCTTTTAAAAGCACAGAGTAAACAAACTGTCTGTGTGGGTTGTTAATTTTAGAAGGGACATCACAGCCAGACTCCGTGGTGTCCATTAGGCCGTGGTATAAGTCCTGCTCTGTTTCTCTCTTCCCTCCCGTACCCACCCTGCTGGTGGTCAGAAGAGCTTAGCTGACTGACAGCTTGGGAAAAAAAATCTCTCTCACCAGAGTCTGTTTCGTTTGGTGAGATGGCTGAGTCATAAAACGCACTCTGTAAGTAAACATATATTATGTCACTCACACTCATACTGTTGTTTATTCAATATGGGGATTATGGTAACAACTGGCTGGCTGACTGAGTTACTAATGAATGGATCATAAAATGCTTTGTGACTCAATTACAGCATTTACAGTTTATGCATCGATCTAAAAACAGGTCAGCTTTACTAAATGTACCTTGATATGTAATTAGTTTCATAGCTTTCTTTTTTTAATTATTGTAAATATTGTAGTATAGCCATCATAGTGTGTACAGATATTACATGTAAACTAAAGTATTTCAGAGTGCATAATCTTCCTCATTTGAAGATATAACACTCTTTTAATATTAATAGTCTTAATATTAAGACCAGCATCATCAGGTACCACATGGACAGACAAGCTCCTTATGTTGCCGTAGCAACAACAGCTTCCCAGCCTCTTGGCTGCTGCCTCGTTATTGAGAAGTGGCTCACTAACTGATCATCATGCAGTATTTAAACTGGCAACTCATTTACGGAGCGTATCTGCTCTTCTAAGCCGCACTGACATTCTGACAGCAAGGTGAAAACAGAGGAACAAAACACAATTACTTTGATCGTCTTCAACAGTGCAGGTTTGTCTCTGTACAATGACAGAACCTTATATTTTGTAATAAAGGGATTCAGATTAGAATCTGAATCCATGCTAATGCTTTGTGAGGTTGCGTTAACCTTCAGAACCACGCAACATGAGCTAAATGCTAATGTTAACATAAGGACATGTTAACAGAAGTTGTGTTTCCATGTCCTCATCAAGTGAAGTTTAAGTAACCTTTTGAAATAGAAATGTTGAAATGTAGTCGAAGTAGATGTTGTGAGTCATTTAACAAAACTAGTCATCTATGAGAGAAAATGGAGTAGTCCTCTGTAATGTGTTTCAATTGGGCAAATCGTAATAGTTCAGCTAGTATTGATTGCGTTTCATTCTATCTGGAGACAAAGAGAAAGAAATGCATATTATTGGGATTGTCTGTGACAGCGGTGGCAGCTACTACGTCAGAACTTCTTTAACAAAAATGTTCCCGTCTCCAATTCAATTATTTCTTCGAACCCCAACCCCACTTCAAATTGAAAAATTTCCATAAAACTTTTCGAATGCCATTCTTCATCATAAAAAAAATGATTTAAACGTAACTACAGACAATGCAGACAACCTCATTTTTAGTGTTTATGTTTACCGTTTTAGTTATGTCAGTCATTTAACACTGTTAAAGTATGATGGGAATGTAGTTCGGATAGTTTTGCAGAGGGCTACTGCTCACATGATAAACATGATAAATATCTATTTAAGGGCTGAAAACAAGCATATTACTAGAATTATCCTTTATTGTGAAAACTGGGACATTTTTGTGACAAATGTTGAAAATGATGGCATTTGTCTGGACTTGGGACACCCAGTTTGAAACTGGGACAATCCCAGACAAACTGGGACGTCTGGTCACCCCACACTGTTGCCTTTGATGAGGACATGTTAAACGTTTCAGGAATTATTATTCCCTGTCATAGTTTGATTGAAATCGAGGTGAGCTGAGAGTGAGTGATGAAATGCTTTCACTCAGATAAGAGACTGCAGCAGCACTGGGAGACAACACTGGCTCTGTCAATTAAAAAAGAAACAAACAATAATGATGCAATTCTGCAGAACAGGAGGCCTTCGCAGCATCTGTCAGTTCAGATGCTGTAGACTCGCTGATTACATGGACTTTAGCACTTGTTTATTGAGAAATGCCACTCAACATGGGGTGCAATACCGAGACACCTCACTCTACACTTATAATAAAATAGATTTATTTTGATGTGATGCAGCAAGGGCAGAGCAACATGCTGCAACAATAGCGCTCCCAACAACCCCCACTTTAGCTGACTTATTCAACCCAGACTTTCACTAACTCCCCTCTATCCTGGGCCCTGAAAGCCTTCTCTGACCCCATCATTATTGAGCAGGCACACAGGGCACTATTCCAGAGACCACTGCCTTATAGCAAACCTGAGACAAGTCATAATCAGATTCGTAAAATATGAAGATGGAGCGAGGGTCCAAAAGAGCACTATTCAGCACGACAGCTGTCATGCTATCTATCCCCTGATGTGTGCTCTGCTGTTGGCAAATGTCGAACAGCTGAATGAAAAGTGTTTATTTGAAACCAGGCTGCAATTTGGGACAGGAGATTTATTCCTTCCCTCAGCAAATTTTGGAGAAATATGGTAATTTACTCAAATGCTTTTATTAAACCAGTATGACGACCATATAACTTACATTTTTCAAAAGATCAAGGTTCAAGGTTACTTTATTTGCCATTTGTGCATAGACCAGCACATTGGAATTATTGCAGGATGCCCTGAGTCAACCAATAAAAGAATGTAAAAATACAATATAATAAATAATAGAAAAACACACCAAGTAGTAGGTAATCAAGTATTTAACAATAGCACCTGTATGCACAGTAATTAATGTTTGCACATACTGTAGCATCTGTATAACGCAAGATGATGATGAAGATTATAGTATTGTAGTTGAATGTCTCACTCTCCGGTGTTTTCCTCTGCATATTTTATGACAGAAAGTTTGAATTTCATGTTGTACTTTTTAATATTTCACTGCCATGGCGACTATTAAGCGATATTACCAGAGAGGGTGTTGTTTAATATCATTTGAGCATGACAGTGATGCAAGGTACTTGGGTAAAGGTAAAGAAGATAAAATATGATCTTTTTTTTGTTAATAAATTGGACTCAGTGTTTATTTGGAACTGGTGGTTGTTTATCAAAACATACAACTGCAAAAAACTGAAAAACTGAGATAGCATTCATTCAGGAAAGTTCTTCATTTAACTCAAAAACAAGTCATACTATAACAAACAAACATTTTCTGCAGACATTTTTTTCCTGACCCAACAGGGTGAAATATATTGATTTAAGGCAATATGTGACATGAAACCGTGACATTTTTTGAATGTGTACAGTGCAAATTATGATGACCCTTCCTACATTCAAGAAATAACTCTTGTGGGAATATATTGATAGGAGGAGACAATTTCTGCCATGACCCAGTTCTTGACAGGTCATCAGACACTGTAATGACAAGGACCAAAGCAGCCAGATGCACATCGACCCTTATGAAAAATCTAAACCTTAGTGGCACTTTCATCCCACAACTGCCCAGAGACTATTTTCTTTCTATTCATGTCTTTTTTTAACTCCCATACAAGGATAGATTATTATCCCATGAAAGGATAGATGCATCCAGCCGTTAATCCACAGAGTTCAGGAAACTGAATACTTACCTAGGATCATCTCAGACTACTCCTCACTGACACCTCCAGTGTTAATACCCGCGGAAGCATGGGGACCGTATAGATTGCGGCTGAACCAAAAATTGGGTTTTTGTTGATTCACAAGGGAGCAAATTAAGATCTTTTGTGAAACTAACTGTGCCTCTTCCCCCAACAGCTTTGTACTGTGGTGTGTAATGAAAGTCTATTTTCAGAGGCCAGATACGTTCTTATACCTTAATTATTTAGACTTAATAACATCAAATGTCACACTCCAGAGAGAAAAACTGAACATTAGTAAACAAAAAGGTTAAATATAACCTGCTGAATACTTACAGTACAGAATAAGAAAAAAAAATCCTGAGAACTAAAAAGAGATACTATGAATTGGAGGGAAATGGCACTCAGCCGTGCCTTGGCAGTTGAAGGTGGAGGAGAAATTGTGATCTATAAATTCAATTCTCTGGAAACTGAAAAATGGACTCTTACAAGAAGCCCAATAGAAACTAATGATTGCTTTAAACTTGACTATTTTTCATTATGTAAATTAGAATCCCTAGCCGATCTTACCATGATAGATAAATTCTACTATCTAACTATTGAACTGCTGAGATTAACAAGGGAGGACCAGAAGGAAATAAAAAAGACATTTGAAAAGCCATCTCCTCATTGCAATCTAATAAATCACCAAGTAAAGATGGTTTCCCCTTTTATATTTTATTTTTTTTAGAAGTTCAAAGCGCTACCTGTCCTTCTCTTTATGGATGCTTTAAATCTGAACTAAAACAGAAACACTACCTGACTCCCTTTTTTACGGGATTGACATCGGTTATTCATAAGAAAAACAAATGCTCCCGTTATGGGCAATAATGCCTCCTTAAGGCAGATTCTAAAATCATTTCCAGCGACTTAACCAAGAGATTAAATGGGTTCTTCCTCAAACATCAATATAGACCAAATAGGTTTTATATACAAACAACTCCCAGCTGAACTTCCACAGACTCTTCAACATTATTCATTTAGCGACTCCCAGAAATTAATCTAGCTTTCTCCAATGGACTATAAAAAGTTATAAAGAGTAAAGGTCCTATATTTTAAAAAGGAAGATGTGTGGGTGAGTGAATAAAATCAAGGAAAAATGTTACAAATGGGACCTTTAACATCCGTGTATTCTTTCATTAATTGGGGAAATCCCTACATCACAAGCCGCAAGTAAAGAGTCACAAATGTCACCCATCCCACTTCAAATAAGGAGCAAACAGAGCTGTCCAGTCTCTGCCAGGCTTTTCGTCCTGGTATTAGAGCCGCTGGCACAAGCAGTGAGAACAGACCCAGACATAAAAGGCATCCAAGTGGGTCAATTAACTCACGAAATCAGTCTATTTGCTGACAATGTAATTTTATTTCTTGCAGACACAGCCCAATATCCAGTTACAAGCTCCTCTGAACAATTATAGTACAATATCCAGCTATAACGTGAACTATTAAAAGAGTGAAATAGTCCTCCTGACTGAGCATTTGTGCCAGGTAATCTCCTTTTAGGAGAGATCCAAAAGAGTTTACATATGTGGGTATCGGTGGATAATGTGGAAACTTAACGGACCTGTTCAAATGTAACTACCCTGCGCAGATTCCAAAACTCTGCCCCTAACTTTACTTGGCTGAGCGAGCTGTGCAAAGATGAGCAATGCAGTTATTTCAATTGCTCCATATCCAGTGTTTTACCACACATGACCAATGTACTAAAGCTCATAACATTTTGGTGATTTATGTGACAAGTGTTGTATCATGACATAAACAGAGAATGCCTGTTTAAAAAGAATTGATCTAAGATATTATTTTGCATTTAATACCAGAAATAAACCACAAGATCTGCATAAGCCACAGCACAAATGCAGCACAAAAGATAAAGGTCCACGCTGAGTTATTGAATAGAAATGTTGCTTCAGTCTGGATACAGAATCACTAACAAGATGGGCTGACAGAGAATGATCATACTTCACTAAATCATACAATCTATTCATCATTTCACTCCATATTAACTTGTTTACAACAAAGAATACGGTCCATACAATTCTACATTAGGGCTCAGATGTTTCTCTTGTCCTTGGCAGAATTGCCACCGCATCAAATCTACTCATGTGGGACCACAACATGAAATTATCTGCCTCCCCATGTAAATCAATGATGACCTTGTGGAGGAGCATCATGAAAAATATTTCTTTTCAAGCGTCAAGGCTCTGATGTAGAGGGTATGTCTGCAAGAAGGCTGTCTATCTATCTAAATTAGAAAAAAGTGTGAAAAACAACAACAATGTTTTTTTTTAATGTTCATTCTGTCTCTGGAGCCAGGTTCAAAATCCACAGCAAAAGAACTACAGCTGTGTCTGTAGTGGTGCCTTCAAGGACAGGAACATGTGGGTTTCGACAAACACTCTGCCTGTAGATTTCAAGGGAAATGCAGACGGGAAATATTGAGACGCCCCCCTCAATATTGAGAATGCAATGCATTTGTCTCCCCCAATAAAAATGGCTTTTAATTTAGCTCTTAGATTAACCTAAGCATGTTTTTGGACTGTGGGTGGAAGCCAGAGAAAACCCACACAGACACAGAGAGAACATGCAAACACAGAAAGGTCCCAGACCAAGGTCTTGAACCATGTCACCCCGAAAAAATGATTAATGAGAATGAAATACAAATCATTATTTCTAACCTTGTCAATGTCTTGCCTATAGTTTCTATTAATTTTACAACTCATGGTGGTAAATAAAATTGTGACTTTTCATGGAAAACACTAAATTGTCTGGGTGACCCCAAACTTTTGAAGGATAGTGTAGATTGTCATCATGGACAAAGCCTGGCATTTCAAATCTTCAAAACATGTTATATGAGCCATAGGCAAAAAGGGAATGTTAAAATAAAGTTTACATCATGTAGTTTTTTCTCCCAAGGCTGTCAGTGGCCCTGCTCATAAGCAGCAGTATATGTAGGGAGAAGGCGACCACAGAAGCCACGTTACAGCTCCAGCTCCACATCTTGCTGTAGAATCAGATACAGAAAGTGCCCACAGGAGCGTCGTTACATCCGTAGCTAAAACAGAGGTGCCTGCAGCTGGCGTTTTCAGTTTAACGAGGGACAGTGTTAACTGCCAACCGAACGTGTCCATGGTTGCTCATAGGGATGACAGCTGTTGAAAACACCAACAGATCACGTAGGCGTCTGTGTAAAAACCTTTAAAAAAATAAAAGAAGCTTTGGCAACTGTCCAAGCAGTCTGTGCACAATGTCTAGGCACAAATTGAACATATTGTGTGTACACAATGACAAATCAGTTAATTGGTTGAACATGGGCCACCTACCGATTGAGGATAACGGTATAAAATTCCAGAATTGGCTATAGCTGCACTGCCATTTTATAGGCTATGGTTTATAGAAATATTACAAAGTGAATGCTTCTTACTGAGCCCAATTTAACTTGTGTGATTGATTAGCGTAGATAATAGAAACACATGAGTTTTGATTAAAGTTGATACGGTTTTAAGGAGGATGCCTTAAAAAACAGGAACAGAACATGTTCTATTCATGTTTTCAACAGCTGCCGCTGCTACGAAAACCACAGATGCCTTGAGGTTGAAAAATGAACCGTAAAGAACTGAAACGCAGTGCCGCAGGTACATTTGTAGTGATCCACATCACTAACTCCAGCTTGCTGTTTGTCTTATAATCCTTAAGCAAAAATAGATACGACACAAGGAAAAAGGAGGAGGAAGAAAAATTAGTCGATGAATGGTTTTCTGTGTGTGTTTGCTGTGTAATTTATTATAATGTAATTTATTGTTGCTCAATTTACAAGGACATGCCTTACTGGAATTGATGCTCTCCCTGGTGACACAAACTGGAGATGTCATAAATCGTGAGCACACACCTTCAAGTACAAGATTTTAAAAGTGGCTCACCTCATAGTGTAGAGAAGAGTTCCGTTGTCAACTAGTCGCAGCAGTTTGTTGGGAGTCGTCATGTTGTGGGCCACGGATTTCTTTCCATTGTGGAAAAAGGTGTCAGGTGTCCAGATCTTACTGGCCAGGAGGTTGTTGAGGGGTAAAACCTGCATGGGCCCGTCAAACTTCAGCCTCTCGTCTCTCCAACTTTGGCGGAAGAAGACATCGATGGTGTACTCCTGATAAGAAAAGAGCGAGAGGGATCGGGATTGGCAAGGAAACTGTGTACAGAGATGTGAAACAATATTAACACAAATAGATGACATTGTTTGCACTGAGGTGATTATTTGCAGTGTATTTATAGAATTGTACAGTGGCCAACAGGGGCAAATGTGCTGCAAATGGCAAAATTCTGCAAGACACAGAAAATGATGCAAAACCAAAAACACACAAACTCATAAAACAAACAGTGCAGGGGAGAAAAACTGTAATCGCAAACCCCCAGAAACAATTGCAAGAGAAAAACGCTGCAATGTCACAGTCCGTGCATGATGCTCTGCTTGTGGTGCACCCGTGCACAGTTCAGTCACGAGTGAAAACAAAGATGTAAAAAGGTTAAAAATGAAACAAAAGTGATCATTTAAAATACAATGTGGTGCAGATTGGATGTGAAAGTGATCACTTTTGTTTCATTTTCACGTTCTATGGTTTTCACTCAGGTCTAAACGGTGCAGGGTGCACCATGAGCAGAGCGTCATGTTTCCTCAGCAACAGAGACAGATTGTGACTTTGCAGCGTTTCTCTGTTTCTTTTTTTTAAGGTTTACAGCATTTATCTTTTGCATTTATTGTGGGTTTGTCTTTGCTGTGATTGCAGCATTTTTCTCCTGCAGAGTTTTTTTGTTGCATTTGTTTTATGTATATGTGTGTTTGGTTTTACATCATTTCTATTTGCAGCATTTTGCCTTTGCCCTTGTTGGCCACTGTAGAATCGAGATATTCACACTCACTGATTCACTTAAACGAATATGAAAAAAATGCAACTGACAAGGTTGATAATAAACTTATTGCATTGATTTTGTAGTGGAAGCATAATTTGTGGCTACTGTAGAGATGTAAAATAATGAGGATGTGTTTCAAACTCGCTTCATCTCTAAGCATTGGCTGAGACCTAAATTAGCCTCAGCAAGCAACTTTGTAATATGTGTTGTCACCAACACATGACAGTCTAAATAAAATAAAATGATTGCAGGAAGTCGCCGTTCAAAAGGAATTTATTTCGGTTTATTCATCCAATAGGATGTGGTGTCCTAGCAACAGACTTCCCTCGTCAGCTGCTTGCAGAGGCAGTGCAGAGTGCAGCTGTCTTCAGAGAGTGAGATAGAAGTCTCAGGTATCTTTTGACTGTCATGCAACAGTCCACATTATTAGCAATAATTGTGCTTTTGTTTGTTCAGTGACTGAAAGGGCGCCCGTAGCTCACCTGTGAGCTGTAATTGGTCATTTCTCAGTGGCTCTAACAACAGGAAGCCATCAGCCTCAGCAGGAGCAGAGTGCAGCCTGACCTCCTGCAAACCTACAGTACTACAGTACAAAAACACTGCATGGCCTCTGCTTAGCTTCATAGACCCATAAATGCAAGAAATAAAACATTTTTTTTATTGAGTTGTGGTTCCAATTAATTGTAGTCTCTGTTCACTACTGTTTAATGTATCTACAATATGTATGTGGCTTATAAAAAAACAACTTCAAAATATCACAAATTACCAAATATTCAATGAGTTTCAATTAACCGCTGTGATCTTAAAACGCTGGGTACAGGTGTATATTTTAATAACTACCGGTTACAAATAAATGTCTAATTTATTAATAAAAAGATCAAGGAAGAAGACAAGACCATTGACCATTGCAGGTTTTTCTTCTTCACGTTTTTTCTTCGCAAGTGCCTTTATCCTGACCTCATCATTGTTGTGCTCAAATTACAATTAAAAACACCCTCTTGAGTAATATTGCTTAATTATCAATCATCATTGCTTTGGTGCAGCGAAAAAAAATAAAAAGTATGACATGAAATTCAAACTTTCTGTTATAAAATATGCAGGGGGAGAACTCGGGAGAAGCAGCCGCAGGACTTTTAACTACAGTACTGTAATTTTACTTTTGAAAAATGTAAGTTATACAGTAGTCATACTAGTTTAATAAAAGAATTTGAAGAATTTGAATACATTTCCATATTTTGCTGTGTGAAATTTTTGTGAGGAAGGAACTAATCTCCTGTCCTAAATTGATGCTTGGTCTCAAATAAACACCTGATCTGTTGAGTGATTGAAACAAATAAATGCCCTGGGCTATTATTTGCTAATTTTGAATAATGCATGTGCTTTCCATCACCAATGCCATCATACTGAGCTTTGTCATGAATTACATACCCCCATGTAGATGACAAAGGATTCTTCAAGTCAACAGTAATATCAGACAGGCGCATTGCCAAATATCATCCATTGTAAAACGTCCCATAATTAATGAACAGACAATGGTGTGTTTGGCCCAGCTGGGCGACACCATGATTTGTTTGTTTCTTCTGGAGAGAAATCTTTTGTAAAAGTGGGGAATTAATTTGAAGATTGACCGTGCTTTTCCTTATTTCTGCCTTTCAACCTCCGCACGGAGCCAAATGGCATCATCGGTTCAAATGCCAGCTGGTGTTCCTCCAGTATTATTGATTTCTCCCTGACAGAGTGGACAGAGTGGCGCCTCCACCCAACAGCACTCCAAATGTCTGTTTTTTATAGCAGGGAGGATCTACAGAATGGATTTACTGTAAACAACTGTAACCCAAATGGCATTTTAAAACACATGTGGCACATAGAAAGGTTTTACAAATACGCTCATAAATACAGAATCACTTTTCGGATATACATCGCATACTGTAGGCCTATCCTTTGGTATCTTGACTTTATCAGAAAACACAGTGAGGAGATCCAGGATATGTGGGGATATCAAAGTCTCAACAACTTTTGCTGCGTCACATAGTTTATAATGAGGAAATCCACCACTTTGTTTTTAAGAGAACAATGGGCAGTTAAAAGCAGAACATGCCAAACTGGCCGTTTGGGTCGTTAATTTTAGACGGAACATTATGGCCACACTCTGAGGCGTCCAAGGCCATTTGGTGGTGATATAATTTTCTGTCCTGAATGTCTACTGTATGACAGAACTGGAAGTTTTTTATGGGTCAAATCAGGTTAGATTTAAGATCCTTTTACGTCACCTCGGTTGTTCCACATATAAAACAACCGATATTCTTGCATGGTTTGATTTGCATGAACATAATATTGGTAGAACTTACTGTCATTGTTTTATATGCCATGAATAAATGGGCCTCTAATGTTGTTGTTGAGGTTAATTACAGAACATTTTCAGTAAATACTGTAAGGATTGCCACAGCAGGAGGAAAACGGAGATAAACAGACATAGACAGATTATAATATAACAAGAGAAAGAACAAGGATGTCACGCACACAAAGAAATATCGCCTTTGTTCCTGCGAGACAGCGAGCCGCTGTGGAGGAAACAGCCAATAGAGAGACGGAGGTGGAGGGAAAATAGCGAGAATGAAAGGAAATGAGGAAAGGCTGATAAGGTGGCAGTTAAGGTAGGATGTAGGGTAGACTGGCTTAAATGAGGCTAGACGTTAAAAAAAAGAGAAAAAAAAGACAGTGTCTGGTTCACTGATAATGGCAGGAAGGTTGTGTCTAATATCTGACAGAATATTAATGCAGCTTTTTATCCTGAATTAATGAGTTCATTTAATTCTAAACATTTAGATTTTACATCACATTTTAATGTTGTCAGTTTTTTTGTTGTTGTTTTTGTTCAGATTTAGATTTAGTTTCAGCATCTTGGTGTTTTAAGGTCTCTGTATTTCTGCTGAATATCTCATCTCGAAAGGAAAGTGTACCCACTCATGTCATTCTGTCAAACTAACTGTAATTTCTGAATATTTTTGCACCGTATTATCCAATGTTCTTACTTTAACACACACCATTGTGTTTTTGACATGATATTGAATTCTTTAGACAAGCTATTTCCACGATTTCTTGGGCAGGAATGTTGTGTGATATATATGATAATGTCTTGACATGTAATGTTTTTGACAGTTCACAGCAGGCCAGAGATAACACTCTGATTAACTGGTGGGGTATGATGACACAGACTATTTCCTGGAGGAAGCATATCTATTAGACCCGTCTTTTCTGAGCTTCACCCTCCGCGCATTCTAATGAATAGTCAAAGATTTGATTAATGCTTTAATTTGAAGTCCCTCTCGCTCTCCTGTTGAGTTGTTCTCTCCCGCATTTCTTTTTGCACACAGGTCACCTTTCCCTGTGGGAAGTGTAACCTATGTGCGACTTGCAATGAGCTGTGAATCCCATAGCAACTCCAATTATCTTCAGTGTTCACCGGCGCCTTCAGATCTAAGGTTGTTTCAGCAGCTCTTTTTGGCCACTTTAGAACATTTTGTTCCATGAACTTATCCGGTTTAGAATTGGATAGCAAACAAAATCACAGGTGTATTGCAGTTTACAGATTAATGTAATAATTTATGTATAAACATAATGCATTTTTAAGCTCCGTTTTTAGGACACGTTATCAAATTATGATTATTTTGAGCTGCTCTTAAGAAAATAAACATAAGTTGTTCACATTCAAGAAGAGTATTGTCTATCATGCACAAAAAAGCTTCTAAAAATGAACATTTGTATACTACTTTCCTGTTTAGTTGCATACATTTAGAAGGAAATGTAATTGCAGTGTGGTTGGTGTTCACTAAGCACTACATCATTGATCAGGTTGGATGGTGGTTGTACAGGGGATAGGACTTTGCTCATGGGGGTTAAAATCTGGTTTAGTCTGCAGTGTGTATCTAATTATAAACCACCATTAACTGATTTTCTGTCGACTTAAGGCAACGAAAACGGTTGTTTTTTTTTCTTTACTGCATTAATACGCTGTTAGGATGCAAAAAAACTGCTTTCAATTTGTTCCCATCCTGCACATGAATCACATTGAGACGTTTAACGCATAATTAAGTGATATGCATGTTGGAAGTTAAAAAAAAAACAAGTACTATTTCAAGAGTGTATATTTTTTTTTCAGGTTGTCAGGTACTGACCAAGACAAATGTCTGATTCTCTGTACTGTCATGAAGAAGGGACTTAATTGGCCTTGTTAGTCTTTCAACCAGGACAACATGATTGATGCAGAATCCAGGAACTCACCTTCAAATTTTAGTAACACGCACCTCCATCTGTTCCGTTCAGAAGACCTTGAACTGCTCAGGCATTTTTCGGAGTTTGATATTCTTGCATTTTAAACCCACTCGCTGTGCGCCGAGAAACATTCTAAATACAGTAATTATAAAACCTCAGTGAGATCAGGCCATCGCTGACATCTTTGTGAAAGCAAGCTTCAGAGCAGTACCTGTGACAGCGTAAATCGCTTCCCATTTCATCAGAGCAGACCTGTCAAATTCCGCCACGGAATAGGTAAATGTGCCTTGACACCACATACAGTGCATGTGGATGAAATGCGATGCATAGGACTTGTGAGAGGAAGGGAGGAGGACAGAACAAAGGCGAAGGAAAAAATCAGCAAGAGGGAGTGTGGGGGGGGGGTAGGCTTGAGGTAGAGAAATACAACCACCTACTTACTAGAGATCACCATCAAGATCATAACCCACATTCTGGGTCTTGTGACAACAGTAGAGAAATCTGCCGTGGTAACACACTCTACGCTCCTCACACAGATTCTGAAAAAAGTGCCTTGTTATTGGCTTAATATTTGAGTTTTAGTCTGACAAGAGTGGTTCCCTCATGTTGCCATTTGGGAACACTCAAGGGAGATGTGGCGTATTGGGGTCCGAGTAACGGCTGAATGAATGACCCTTAGTGTGAGCGAGAAGCAGACATTTCTGGGACACTTGATGCTAGGGAGATGGGTAATTGGACCGCTGAATGTACGCGACATAAAGTATAAGGCCAATGCCTAGGGTATATAGTGTGCCTTTGTCTCGGATCAGCTCAGATTTAACAATTTCTCCAAGCATTTAATGCTCCACATTTTTAGGCATGCCGCTCGTAGCGTAGTGTGGCTCAGGGGATGGTGAGGCCAGTTGGTCCGTCCAATTGCTTCCAGACTAAAACTCCACAACAACTATCAGATGGATTGTCATGAAATTTAGTACATGCATTCATTGTCCCTAGAGGATGAATCCTCAAAACTTTGGTGACCCAACTTATTTTCCATGTCATGTCACCACTAGGCCAAAATGTTGACGTTGGGCACACATGCATGGTTCCCAAATAATCTATCTGGCCAACTCACAATCTTCAATCTTGTAATCTGCAGATGATCCAGGATGTGGTAGGGTGTGTGGTCTTCAATCAGCCCAACACTGCACAGATCAAATCTAATTTAAAACCCTAACACATGAAAGAATTACTAGTTCCACAGTAGTAGTGAGAGATGAAAGAGAGGAGCCCACTACTTCAGAGCAACCTGCAGGTACAGGACATTTTATTGCACATTTATATTAGAAGAATGTATATAGTTGAGGTATTTTTTATCGGTAAAATTCACCAGAATGCAGGCAATCACATCATTAAAAGTAAAATGTTCCTACTAGGGGATCGCTATACCCGCTGGTGAAAAAGTGGCTTGGTTTCAGCTATATTTCACGCTATATTTCCTGGCCTGAATGATTTTCCCAGTATGGCCCTGATCCTTCCAATAAGAAACTACAAAGCATGCCTTAAATGAATTTCTTAATACATTTCTACAGCTTCAAGGTAACTATTTAATACCAAAAACGTGCACATATACGGTTTTAAATTCTTCACATTCATTTCAGGTTTTCAACCTGCCCATGTGACTTTTTCCATTTATAGAGCATATATCAGTTTTTCAGAGGGAGCACTTTCAATGTAAAGCTTATCAAAGCTTTTAATTATCATTGTTTAAATGATTTATTAAAGGAATCTGCAGGGAAACAACTAGCACAGAGTAACATCATAATAACAATTAGATGTATTTCTTTTGTTAATTTTCAGCAGCATACTGCTGATTTTCCTCATTTCCTCATTTATTTTAATGGGCAGATAGTTCCCCTAAATTAATCTGTGAATTGTCTCTGATATAGAACTTCTCTTTGGAGAACACATCAGGAAATATGTACAGTATATGTAATAGTATAAATGCCTCTTTTCACATCTGACATACCTCCAGGTAACTGACCTAAAAAAGACTGGTCCCTGCTTTAGTTTCACAGAACTGTGAACTCCGAGGCTGTCCCTCTTTCACACTTAGATGAGACATCTGACTCATTCTGAACTTGGTAGCCTGGAAATGCATGAACCAGAAAACACGATTGCATGACCCTGAGCTACTGTAGATGTTCCTTCATTGTCTGTGTGAAGCAGAACTCACTGTCTTCAAAAAAACATAAAAAAAATCCTGAAAACAACTTGACCTACCAGCACATAAAACTGGTCTCTGCTCACCTGATGCAACAGGAACTTTGTTTTCTTCAAGCTCAAAAGAAAAACTGAGCCACCCATTCTATTTCAGTGGGTTCTCTCGAAACCAAACACCCATTTCAGCTATTGGGACGACTCATTATTTAAGTATAGGGTCAAGACCAGCTTATTTAGTGCAGACTACTGACCACATTTGCTCACTGGACTGTATAATCACTGTTCTTTTCCTTCCATTCCACCCTCTACTAAAAGAGCCCCAGAGCTCCTCTTACTAATCTGTTAAGAACTTTTCATTCCCGTGGATACCATGCAATCCCATACAATAGCCCTGCAACAAATTCTACCTTTTTTGTGAAAGTCGAATTGAGTAGATACGCCAGGAGTATTGTAGAAAATATGCAGCAAATTCCCATTGCTTTAGCTCTAAATGAAAAATACGCAACCACTTTGATGCACCCAATTTAGACTTATTCGCAAACCTGCAAAGGAATCTGTATAGGCCTTTGCAGTCCACAATATAAACATAGAAAATGTTAAAATAAAAAAAAATGTAAAGGTAGACATTCAGGAATATAATATACACATATTAGCAATGTATATATGTACAAATTTACAAAGGGTTTTATAAGATGATACTGACTCATCTGTTCCATACTCTGATGCTTCCTGAAGGCTGAAGCTGTATCGTCTTTTGAGGCTAGACTGTGAAAAATCTTGAAAGGAAACGCTGGAAGCCTTCATGCAGTGTTCATGTGCATATTGAGAATGAACACACACTGTAGCCAGGGGGCAGAATGAGCCTTGCCAGGGTAATGATCAGTGAAATCCTGACTTCAAATCTGAAGCTATCCAGGCAATGCAGAAATCCAAAGGAAAAAAAAACACCTATACGTTGATGCCTTGTTTCCACATACAGGAAGAGTCAAAGCTGCTGTACATTACAGCCAAGTGTTAATCTCTAACTGCGTTGTACAACATGTGGCTCTGATCGGAACAATACAACAAGTGCGGTGCCATGCTCTGTGCCGTTTGCCATTGATTCATGATGCTGCCAAGTCGAGCATGGGAAAAGAACAAAAGATTGGGCCTAGAATTGAGCCCAAAGAGACCCCAAAGGTGATATCTGCTCACGAAGATAAAGTGTTGCCTATTGTAATAAAGTAAGCGAGCTAACACACTCTCACGAAACCAGCGGAGCGTACCGTATCTCCACAATGGCTTAAAGGTGGTAATCAAACCCATGACCCAACCATGGCATTTCTAACAAACTTCCTATGCAGGGAAATTAGTTTAGCAGTAAATCGTACAATCCACAGCTCCTGATATACGGATGGGAGCTAAACATTAAATCAGCCGAAAAGTACGAGCATTCCATCAGTTGCTGCACCTTGAGGTAGTGAAAATATTTTCCATTCACAGTCGGGCACTATTCATCAGTGCAGGGGCAGAGCTGATGGAAAAATGTTTGCAGGCTACTGAATCAATTGCTGTCAAGATTTCCAGCATGCACAGTTGAAATCTGCACTGACACTATTGCTAACTAATGTAGGCTACCTACTACGTGAGTGCACATTGATCACAGTAGTGCAGCAGTAAGAAACGAAACATCGACGTAAATTATCTCCGATGGCCACACTTATGACTTGGCTTTGACACAGTGTTAATTTCGTTAGATGAAACTAGAGGAACTATATACATAAAAAATGTTTTTTTTTTTCATGACGAAAATGAGACAAAATCAATGCCCTTAACCGCTGACTGTGATGAAACACACATTTTTTTTGACAAAATGACAAAAAACAAGACAAAATCGACTTTATTAAATAAAAATGTATTTTTTCATTAGTCTTTTTAAATTACAATCAAAAATGTGCTTTCACTGGATGCAACTTGTATTTCTCGTCCAGCATCCACGAGTGCTGTCGGCACTAAATGCGGCGACATGCTACTCTCTACTCTTGTTTTAACCTGCTGGGTTACACACTTTTTTTAAAACCTTTATCATGGAGGACACATAAAAGTAGACTAAAATACTAAAATTCTTTGACTAAAACTAGACTAAAGACCAAGATTTTTTGTTGACAAAATATGGCTAAAACTAATAAGGGAATTTGACACAAGACTAGAATAAAACTAAATTGAAAAATGCCAACAAAATTGACACTGCTTTGGCAAGGTGTGTTACTTTGTTATAATTTGGCAACAGTGACCAATAGATTTACCTTTTGCCATCGACCCAGCCTCTGTAATTAACTTTGCTTAATTCCACAAGGACTTGTGTAAAGTTGGAGCCTAACCGAAAGCTGCACCAGAGAAGCTTATGCGTAGAGCCTTGTTATAATTTGTAACAGCTCCTCTTGTGAGACCAAAAAAAAAAGAAAAAAAAGAAAAGAAAAAACTCAACTCAAACCCCACTAATCTTGCTACGTCACACAGGCTGTCAAGCCAGCTCAGCGTTGAGCCAGAGAAACTACCCAGTGGCTCAAGGCGGTCAATTAGAGCTGCATGATCAAATATGTCAAATGCCCCATAAGGTCCCAAGACAAAGGATGAACTATCAGGCATCTGCTGTTTAAAGCAGGTCATCCAGGGCACTGAGGGGAATTTCTGCAGAACAATGCTGTTTAAAAACACAGCACTCTGACTACTGAAACTTCCTGAAATGGTTTGGGGGATTTGACTTTGACTTATTGCAATGCCATACACACAAAATGTTTTTCTTTTCCCCAGGTGTTTTTTTTTCTAAAGTTGTGTTCAATCAATCAATCAATCTTCATTGCAGTAAATTGTAATCCTGTCAAACAGCCTAAATAAACAACAGCAACAACTCGCTGTGCATTGAAATTAACAATGAAAGGCCTAATGGATAATACCTGCAAATCACATTAGTAATGATCTTTTTAAATCTGATTATATCACCCAACATTACCTGTCCAACCAAGACCTTGCTACTTTATTATGTTAACACTATTGTCTTATTAGATTTTTCAGTGGTTGCTAGAAACAGCATTTGTAGAGTCTGTAGTTGCCTGCACTCAAACAAGACTTTCCAGTGAGTGTTGCATGCAAAGTACAGTAGAGGAAAATATGACAGTAGCCACATAACCCCGTATAACAAACACATTTTCAGAAGCATCAACGTCAAATTTATCTGGAAGGAGCTACATGAAGTAGACAGGTAGAATGTACAATATTCCATTGCATGCAACAGGAATATTGTTTTAAAATAACTGCAGTCTGTGTGACTGTTGAAACACAGAGTGAGGACAAAATAAGAGAATTGGGTTTCCTGAGGGTATTTAGTTAAGACTATTTTCTATGAATTCAGATCATCATGCTTCATTTTGAAAATGAAATGACCACGTGGCATTTCTTTTATTGTCGAGTAATTAATAGTATTTAATAGCATAATTAATAGCATAGTAATAACCTATACCTTACATGTAAAAACGATGTTGACTTCGATGTTGCTGTGCCATATGTTCATATATTTCTTATATGATCAGATGTTAGCAGAATAAAGCAATACAGCCGTGTCCCAATTCAGGAGCTGCATCCTTCAAAGGCTGCATCTGAACATTGGATGCATCACAGTGGTGTGATCCACCTATCCCAGAATGCATTTCTCGCCGTGCAGCAGTGATGGCGGATCTTGAGCCAGGCTAATGAGCCAGGCTAATTTTCGGTGTGGGACTCTCAATCAGTCACTTTGTTAAGTTTTAATATTTTTTTGAGGCAGGGAAATAACCGTTTAGACTTGCAAAATGCAGTCTATTTGGATATTCAGGCTATTTGGACACGTTCATTGATGTTTCTAGAGATGTGGGATCAGCTGGCAACCTCAGATGTTAGCAGTCTGACTCTTGAGATGATCAGCTCGTCAAATGCAGTTGTTCCGGGGAGAACATGAGCTGATTCACTGATCTGTGCAGCTCTTTGGTAATTTACCGCTGGCTCTAATGTCTCTGTAGCATTTTCATATATGATATAATTCCCTCTGGAAGATAAATATGCGTCTCAGATGAAATCTAGCAATTGTAGTTGGCACAGTCTGAATGTAAATTGAAGCATGTTGTTGATGTTTTACTGGGCAGAACAAGAAGCCTCTGGGGCTCTATATGTACAGATATCACCATATTTCAATATAAATGTAGTGAAATTATCAGATCAGTCTTCAAATTTGGTTTTACGTTATTAAAGTGGAATACTGTGAGGATAGGAGCACCACCACGTTGCAAATAAGAGAAAAGAAAGAATCATGTTCACTGAAGAAGTAAATTGAATTTGTTACAATTTTTATTGAATTTGGGAACAGGCAAAAGTTATTGTAATGATGTGCACTGCATAGTAATAACATAGTTTGAGTCAAAGTTATTGCTTCAAGCACGCTGATCAGAAATGCTACAGCAGTGGTCGGTGTTGGAGTGAGAAGTAACTTACATTTACTAAAGTACTGTATTTAGGTGCATTTTTAGGAACTTCATATTAGAATTTCTAATTGATGCTGCTTTATATCTTCATTCTGCTATATTTCAAAAAGAAATGTAATGTAATCATCTGTCAGACAAAGGTGACAAATTCCAAAGATGTGAATACTTCAGGTGCTGTATATCTGTATATTAATGTTAATATACAGTGTTACATACACAACACATAATATATACAGTTTGCATGATGAATAGTTACTTGCTATACTAATAATTTTACATTTACTTATTGCAACATAGGATATTTCCTTACTAATGGAGTATTTTTCATGCTGTGGTATATCTAGTGTTACTCAAATAAAAGTTCTCAGTATTTCTTCCAACACTGGTGGCAACTTTTAAAACATTAGAATAAAAATCCTGATTTTGTTCATTCATTTACTCTATCGCCTAATCTAATCTTGTGCTGTTAAAAATTCATTTCGCACCCAGTTGCAGACAGAATTACATCATCAAAGTGATGCTTATAAGGATTGACGGTGTCATTATTCTACAGCCATTATACTGTGCGATCGACATTTACTGCATAATAATAAGTCAAAGCAGTTTTCTTCCACTTAGCTACGATATAACAGGTTGTATTTGTATCATAGCTACATCCCAGACACTATTTACTGCGTCTTTCTGTCAAATGAGGTTCGTTTTTTTTTTTTTTTTTTTTTTTTGTGAGAGAAAGTGTATGTGTGGCTTTGGAGTTGGTATTATGCTGTTACAGTGTAGTATTAAAGATGAGCTGTCAGCAAGGACGCTGCTGTTGCATCTGCAGAGGGAATGTACTGCAGAGAGAAGGCAGAGGAAGTCAGAGAGGATGAACTTCTTCAGCGATTGAAGGGGGACATGAGGTTGCAGAGAGGAGAGAACAGCAGGACAGAGAGAAAACGGACAGATAGGATCACCTCTTTGCTCTAGATTAGTTGTAAAATAAAAAAAAGAGAAATGAATCATTTAGAGTAATGTAATTGTTAAATGCATTGCAAATGTAATTTACAGTGGTCTATACAACTATAAACAACAACTACAACATAAAATACCATAAATCACCAAATAATAGCCAGGGGGGGTTATTATTTTCAATCACTTAAACAGATCAGGTGTCATTTTGAGACCATGAGGCAATTTGGGACAGGTGATTAATTCCTTCCTGACAAAAATCTTGCTCAGTAAAACTGTAAAAATATGGTAACTTACTCAAATTCCTGTATTAAACCAGTATAAATACCAAATAACTTAAATTTTTCAAAGGTAAGATTACAGTGCTGTAGTTAAATGTCTCACGGCTGCTGCTCCCGAGTTTTTTCCTGCATATTTAATGACAGAACTTTTGAATTTCATGTTGTACTTTTTATTTTTTCGCTGCACCAGAGCCATGGCGATCGACAATTGAGCAATAACAATTAATGTCATTTGGGAACAACAATGATGCGGTTAGGTCTTATTTTTTAATAAATAAGACTTAATTGAAATCAGCTATTACTTGGTCATACATAAAACGTGCAACAACAGTGGCTTCAGTCCTCCGGTCCTCTAAAGAAGTCTTGACTTCATCTTTATAAAGATTAGTCCCTAAACGTAAAACGTGTTTATTTATATTTTGTTTTAGCTGAGCGGGGATTCCCCGGTGATGCTGGACCTGAATGGGCTGCCACAGTAATGAAATTAAAAATAAACTCCTTGTTCCATTTTCTGCTCGTTGTGTCCCGATTGTCATCTGCAGCTGTCAAGGCGCCGGGCAACAGGAGCGGCGCTCTGTGATGCAGGGGTAAGGGTGGGAACAGCTGCTGATGCAAATAGGAAATCCTCCATAAACCAGAACGCCTCATATAACAACACTCGGTTCAGCCTTTGTGGTCTACGAAGGACATGCCTTTGTACACCATATGTGTGTGTTTGCGTGTGTGTGTGCGTGACCTCTGAATTGGAACACAGCTACAGTGATGAGTACAGTGAAAAGAAGGATGAGGAGAATATGACTCACCATGTCTGTATCTGACACTGGCCCGAAACTCGTCACGTAGATGTTTGTCTTCACTTCTGTCACGCTCTCTGAGGACAGACACAAAAAGGGAACAAGGAATATTACAGTGCAGTCTGTATAATTTGTTAATCTGAGCGATTGCATACACAACGGTGAAGTGTGTCTGTTGGCAATTAATTGAGCCACTTCATAAAATTCAACAGTAATCAGTGTTTTAGTGCAGTGGGGTCTGGGAACCCCCAGGGGTCCTTGAATAGGTGCAAGAGGGTCCCCAGAAAAAAGGAGAATCATTTATTTTCACTAGAATTCCACAATAAAAGAATGTAGGACCATTTGCATAGAGGACTGTCATTATTGAAAATAAATAAATACATTTATTTAATTTAATAATATGTATTTCCTATTATGTGTGTATTATTTTGCACATGAATTTAGTATATTTATTTATGTACTGAGTTATTTATTTAGTCTTGATTATGGAAGTTTCAGTCCTCCATAATTTTGGCCTTAGATTTCTGACACTTTTTTTTATAAAACATCTTAAAGCACATATACAAGATGGGATCCGTGGTCTAGTTTCTGTGAGTTCAAAGGTCCTTCCACTGTTTTAGAGAACACTTCATATGCGCTCAGTGTGCCATTTCATATCTGGATTCTTAATGTCTTTTATCATTTTATCCATCCACATCAGTGTTGATGACAGCATCATTCTACATCAGCTGGATTAGACGTCTCCTAGACTCAATACCATTGTTTATATAGCACTTGAAACTCTTTTTCAACCTTCATACAGGGGCAAAAATGTTGCTGTGAGCAGCTTCACATATGCTTTTCAAAGTCTTTTTTTTCATGAAAACTATAATTTGTTTGGCTCAAGCTAGTTTTGTCCACTACTGCATAAAATGTGCTTTGGGCCAGACCCAAGTCTGTTTCTGTGGGGAGAGGACATCCCTTTTGACCCAACATCATTTTAGTTAGTCCGACCCCAAAGCGTTTAACAGGCCCAAAGGGACCGGCTCAGGAATAAAATACAGCAGCTCAGCACTAAGCGCATGTGTGTGTGTGTGTGTGTGATTCAAATAATGGGCACACTTTAGCATTACATAATTTTATACACACATTATAATCACATTAGACATGATGTTGGCTATTGTAGTATGAATTTGGCATGACTGTTACAAGGCTTTTCTGCTCACATTCATTAATTGTAATTACATGTACCATTGCACATTGTCACATTGCAGGCTCTACACTTTCTTTTTTTCTGTCATAGTGATTTATATTTTATTCTTAAAACTAAAAATGATCGAAATTGATCTTTAAATAGTAAGTAATACAATACGTTTATACATTATTAAATGTTATAATGTTTTATTTGAGCAGTTCTCACCAGATGTTACACTGCAACACATTTCTACAAACTGTGACTCAATTTTACATGAGAACCAGAGTCATTTATAAATGTCTTTAGCCATATTTCAGCAACAGAGGAGGCCAGACCACAACAGAATGAGTGTGTATAGTTTTCTTTTACAGTTTGTGTTTTAGCAGGACACCAGAGACCTAAATATTTATTCACAAGCACCGAAAAGTGTTTTTTTTTTCGTAATAGGCCCCTTTTAGAAAAGTTTTCAGAATCGTGGTCATATTTCCATTTTTATGTGTATAAACAATGTAGAAAAAACTATAATACAGCACAAAGTAGGGCATAACACGAAAGTCATGACAGAAAAATCCGAATTTGCCCTGTTCATGAGCTGAATGGGCTCCTGTGGGGGAAATGTGTAAAGCCGGCTTTTGGGCCATTGGTAAGACAAATAGCCGCTCCCGGTGGTGCCTCAACCGGAGACTGATGAGGCCTTTTCCATTTCCAAACGTGACCGGATCCTCAGCTAGAACCGTGTCCCAGATCCAGGAGACCACCCACAGGTGAAGGCCCAACCCCCCACGAGAGAAGGTCCACGTCCACATGAATCATTCCTGCCACAAAAATAGCTCTCGAAAATACACGATTATCACAACACCAAGTCAGCAGTTTGCATGGCAGGCATAGGCGGGGAACAGAATGAGTGTTTCTGTTTACAACAATGCATCAGGGCCTATTGGGCAGAGCTAATAGATGCTGCTGCTGCTGAGCCGGTCTGCTCGTCTGAGATGGTCCCACATGACTGTTTCTCACGGAGGCCTGTGGGCGATGGGGCGCGGGGGAGGCCAACAGGAGGAAGATTGGTAACCTTGCTGCAAGCAGCCGCCTTTGACTTTGACTGAGGAGGCCGGCTGCACCCAGGAGGACCCCGACCGACCTCTGCCACTGTCTCAGGTAAATGGTTGCCACGTTGAGGTCCACAATCAATACTTCTAGTAGGTGTCTTCTAATTATTTCAAAGGAAAAAAGAATCTACAACCTCAAAACCAAGGTTTTGTACTTTAACTATTTATTTAAGCAATTTAGATAGATTTTAATCCATTCACACAACAAAATTACTTGTTGCCCTGCTAATCCAGAGTAGAAAAAATGATAATTTATAAAATATCATCTAGAACAATCAGATATAGGGATTTGCATACACTGACACAATAATAATCCAAAGGAAAAGAAAATAATTATTTTCTACAGACAAATCATTGAATTCATCATATTTTTAAGAATTAACATACAGATAAAGAAATAAAAAAGAAGGAAATGAAAGCTGTTTAAAATGATAGAAAATAAAATTAAAGCTGTAGTACGGCAAATATAACTATAAATCCGTAGCTGCTACATCCAGGTACTGGCCAAATGAGTTCCCGTAATGCTCATCAAGCCTATCACCCCTGGGTAAGTCTCTCTGAAATTCTCATTATACCCAGGTTTAAATTTTGTGTTGGTGCGACACTCCCTGCTGGGCGGATACTTTAGAGACTTCTACTGCTATGTCTGCATAGCCCTCTGCTGATTTAAATTGTGGATAAATTAATGTAATCTTATGACTCTTCTAGGCTCTCCAACCAAATGAATCATAACCTGCTTGTGAAATGAGTCATTTTGCAGACGTTACACTACCATTCAATAGTTTGGGGTCAATCACACAATTTTGTGTTTTCCATGAAAAATCACACTTTTATTCACAAGGTTAGAAATAAGGACTTGTACTTGAAATAATAATTTTTTTCCTTTAAACTTTGCTTTTGTCAAAGGAAGGTCAGTTTTCTAGCTTCTCTAAGCAGCTAAACTGTTTCCAGCTGTGTTAACATGATTGCACAAGGGTTTTCTAATCATCCATTATCCTTCTGACGCAACGAGCAAACATATTGTACCATTAGAACACTGGAGCGATAGTTGCTGGAAATGGGCCTCTATACACCTATGTAGATGTTGCACCAAAAATCAGACATTTGTAGATAGAATACTCATTTACCACATTAGTAATGTATAGAGTGTATTTCTGATTAGTATAAAATGATCTTCATTAAAAAAAAACAGTGCTTTTGTTCTAAAAAAAAAGTAAATTTCTTTTTACTTTTGAATGGTAGTGTATGTGATATTCTGAACAGATTATCGATTGTTTTAAGGCTGAAACATAGCTTTAAAAAAAGAAATCAGTGTGGCTGTAATATAATCTTACCACCAGCAGATGGAGACAGACTTCGTACAGTACAGCTTTAAGTTTCAAGGAATAAAGTATAATATTTTAACCAATATGAAGGTTGTTTTATTTTTTTTAAATCTATGATTGTACCATTGTTTGTGGTGAGATGATAATTTCTTTTAAATTAGCAAAAAAACACAATGTGTATTCCCATGCTGTTCTCATGTTCATATGATTGCGTGTTTAGCCTCTTGGTCCTGATAGAAAAGCCTGCTTTGGTTTCACTGCACCAGGATATACAGTCACAGCTCTACAAAAGGAAAACATGATGACTGTTAGCCTTGAGTGATGCATCATCTCCTTGCCCCTGGAGATGTTAACCTCTGAACGGAGGCAGAATATGACATTAACGTCTTGTGCCTGGTTCCTCTCCCTGGTTGCTGCCACGGAGTCCAGGTCATCCAGCCTGGTGGGTGTGCAGCCCGGCAGCCTCGCTCACGGCCTCAGCAGCAAGCAGCAGAGCAGAAATGACCATTCCAGCTGGCTGGCTGAGAAATGGCAAAGCCTGCTTGAGCATGTGGGCTTGCTGTTAAGCTGTTTGTTGTCCTTGGGGGCTGAATATTTGGATCAAATGGCATCAATTAGATTTCCACTGACATATGTGCATATTTGCCATTTGGGCATGATTGAACAAAGACTTTCCACCCAAGGGGGAAAGCACATTTCCATTACTGTGCTGCACACTGGGACCTGACGTCAGTGTGATTCTGCTGTCATTGAGTTGTCCGTACAAGTTACCGTTACCTGCTACTGTCCACGAGCAGCAGATTATATAACAGGCGAGTTTGTGACAGTCTGGATCTCTGAAATCCAAAAACTGCCACTGGAAATAAACACGTTGAACAACTAGCAACACAGGTGTAATGTCTAACAAAATATCATCTAGAACAATCAGATATAGAGATTTGCATACAATGACAAAATAAATCTAAAGACAAAACATTTGAATTCATCATATTTTTGAAGAATTACCACATATATAATGTGCTATTGTCTAACTAGCAGCAGATTACATAACAAGTGAGTACCATACCATAAGTACCATGAGTACCATAATACTGTAGCCATCATTCTTATTACCATCTTCTTCCCGCCGCACTTTATCTACCTACTTATCTTGTGCATATGTATTTTTATTGCTATTCTATTTCTATTCAATTTGATCTACCACAGTTTTTATACCATTGTATTTTTATTGTATTTAAATTTACTGGACTGTTGCTATGACAACCACATTTCGCTTCAGGGATGAATAAAGTCATCTATCTATCTATCTATCTATCTATCTATCTATCTATCTATCTATCTATCTATCTATCTATCTATCTATCTATCTATCTATCTATCTATCTATCTATCTATCTATCTATCTATCTATCTATCTATCTATCTATCTATCTATCTATCTATCTATCTATCTATCTATCTATCTATCTATCTATCTATGATTGGAATATAATGATCTTATTTGCCCAGCTGCTGGTTGCATATATAAGAAACTCAAAATAGTTTTTCATTTTTTCATCATACTGTCAATAATCAATAATCAAACATTACTTTCCTAGTGAGGAATTTATTATTTATTATGTTTGCTACTCATTAAATCAGTTGGAGAAATCTAGTAATCAGTTTGGTTGGAATGAATGATACAGATTATACTGCTTACATGATTAAAGTATGCTTAATCATGCATCTATTCATATAATATCACTATAAAGTACATAAAGAACAATTCCCACATTTTTAATCACAGTCATCCATTTTATGTTTTAAGTGCTATAATAGTGACACATTTTTCCTGCAGACTCTGGCTAAAACCTCTGTTTCCTCCGCTGCTGTCTGTGATTTATCCAGCACATAGCTTACCTCCCAGCCCAGGACGTAGCCTGTTATCATATCCATCCAACAGCCTGTCAAGGATTCGGGTAAAAATGGTGATATTGTCTTTGCTATCATCAGGCAACGGTTCCCTGTGTCCAACTACTGCCCTGCAGGAAGAAATGGAAAGAGCAAGGAGTCAAAAAGGCAGGAAACAAAATGTAATCAGGAAGTTAAAATGATGTAATAATCGATAATCACATAATGAATGTATGTGTTTGTGTGTTTCACCAATGATTCATTAATGAAAACATTACAGCTTTCAGTATATAGTAATGTAATATTATAACCAAGGTCATGAGTGAAAAGGGAAATTAACCATGGGCTAATTTGAAATATAAAATTATAATATCCAATATAATTCAATACTGTGAATGAGATCCGTTTCCGTTAATACATTTGGTTCTAACATGGAGTTCCACCAGCCTGTTTAATATTTGTTCTGGTTCACAGTGAATATCTGATGTTAGGGATCTGCCATAGGCTTCAGTCAATATTTGGATAATGCTGTCTGGTGGTGTTTGCTTTATTATCTATATTCAAATTTACAGAGATGGAATCACCATTCAGTACATACAGAAAACACAGAATTCATGGAAATGAATTCTTTCCCAAAAAAGGATGCAGTGTTTTGTTACAGAACTCATCTCATGTTATCAGCTGCCGGTTATTAATTTACATGGCCCTCGAATCCCCTACAGCGGAGCATTGTGGTGAGATGAAAAGGACGCTGTATTGTAGGCGGAGCACTGATGAGGTAATGAGTAGCCTCTTTAATTAAACTTAAATCCCTTGAGGAGCTGACCTATAATATCTGAGTATTTCCTGTCAACAACCACTCGGTGCTCTGACGCATTATCGCAGACAGTAAGAATGAATATAAAACCTGAATTTTCCCTGGATGTCGCGAAAAGGGAACAAAGGCTATTTTATCTTTCCCAGACGCTTTATCTCCCCCTATATAACCAACATAAGACTCTATCTAAACTACAACCCCATATCCATTACTGGTTGAAGGTCATGATTAAAATCTTTGCAAGTGCAATTATCAGTTTTGGTTGTATCGGAGTTTAAAATCAATTTGCCGTTTGGTCTTTACGGGAAACGCATCATCATTTCAAGGCATTTAGGCAAATTACATCAGCCAGCTAAGTGGCTATTATGCAGGCATATGTGGGCAATAAATAAACATCAATTAAGCATCACGGCTCCCTTATGTTGCATTGACCATTTGCTCATATCGTAATGATGCATGTGATGTGTACAGTCCAATAAACCCTATACAGGACTACATTAAGCGCAAAAAGAGAGGTAAAATGGTAAATAAATAATATTTTGTTCAACACTGGTTTTATACAGCATATCGTCAATAGGTTAACCCTAGACTGCAGGATTATCTAAGGCCTAACCAAATTTTTTATGTTATAATTTGGATAATAATTTAGATTTCATAGAACTGCTATAAGGCTTAATGCATATTTTGTGAAGGCCTATTCTTCTTTTACTGGATGCGGACATAAAATATTATTTTCAAAACACACCTGAGCACAGGTTCATTTCTTCATTCACATTATCACTTTACTCCTACTTATACCAACCATCTATAGTAAAAACTATATACTTTCTCCCCAAAAATATGTTGTTACAGAGGCATTTGGTTGGGATGCGTATTTTTTTAGCATCATAAAATGATCCTAGAAATATTATAGTAATATAATAGGAACACTCCAGGCAGCAGTGTGTCTGTGATCTTCTCACTCTTTGATCGTAAAGGTGACACTACTCTATATTGTATAGGCTGCAATAAGGTATAGAATTTAATATTTAATGTTTATAGCACAACGTTTAGAGAATATTATGGATCCAACACAAATCTGACAGAAGGGCGGGGGCTGAGAGAAAAAAAAGGTGCATTTACAAATCCTGCTGCTGCTTCAGCACCATTGGGCATCTTCAAGGGAAGAATTATGTGTTGAAAGACTAATAACCGGTGGGAAATACAGGGCAGGAGCAGGAAACTGCTCCCAATCCTCAGACAGGACTGTGTGAAAGGAAGAAGTGTCGCTCTCACTGTAGAAACTAAGACAGCAACATCAGCACCTGGCAATAACCTGATTGTGGGTTGTGAATGGATGGTTGCATTTGGATTTTGGAGTATAAGCACTACTCACAATAATTTAGTGATATTGTGAGTGGATTTTTATACATCTTTTAAGTAATAAACATCAAACTAATGAAATGGTTTCATGAACATTTTACTTATTTCATTAAGATTAAGATCAAATAGGAAAATAACTCATGTAAATAACAATATCCCTAACTTATTGTGAGTAGTGTATACACAGCTCTGGAAAAAAAATAATGAGAGACCACTGCAAAATGACCAGTTTTCTGATTTTACTACTTATAGGTATGTGTTTGGGCAA
Organism: Lepturacanthus savala; assembly: GCA_030544235.1. NCBI lineage: Eukaryota > Metazoa > Chordata > Actinopteri > Scombriformes > Trichiuridae > Lepturacanthus > Lepturacanthus savala. The sequence goes on along the minus strand of CM060479.1, from coordinate 6,802,265 downwards.
AAGGAACATGGTCAAAATAACAAATGTTCAGAAATCAATATTTGGTGCAATAAATCTTATTTTTAATCACAGCTTTCATGCTCTCCACAGTCTTTACCATTGTTCTTGGGTGACTTTATTCCACTCCTGGTTCCTCTTTAAGCAGAATGAGGTGTGCATGTGTTAGAATTCAACAGACGCTGGAATAGAATGACTGGAATACATTTCCAGAGCTGTATGTGTGGATGGACTGTTGTGTATGTATGTTCAGTTAAAACAAGATCACTTTGCTAACGAGGTGGATGGTATCCCCTCTCATCCCCTGTCATGTCATCTTCTGGGTATACATATAACAATACAATTTCTCTATTATACTAAGTAGTTTTGACCTCTTTAGACTTTCCCCCCCCTCTCCATGTGCCTTAGCAGTAGTTGACGTTGTGCCAGAAACCCTTACTTTGCAAAACACAACAGTGTAACAGTCTCCTCATGAATATTTTAAAGAAAAATATCCATTTCTAGCTTTTCATTCACAGACCTTATCAAAAAGTGACAGGCCTCCACCGAGGCGTCAAAAAACATCAGATACGCAAGATAGAAATAACTGGAACTAGTTTAACTGCGGTATACGTCTCACTTAACATGAATCATACAGTATATTGTACAAAAAGCCTTTGTGGCTTCGCTGGCAGCACCAATGGAAAATTAAAAAATTAATGAGAAACCTTTAGTCCCTGAGAAACCATTCTAACAATCTCTACTCTGCACAAAAATACCCACTTCAGAGTGCCCGTGTAGTGTGTAGCATCTGTTTGAAACACACACACACACACACACACACACACACACACACACACACACACACACACACACACACACACTCCCTAACCTCCTCCAGTAGAGCCAGCTGTTTAAATTCACTGTCGCGAAAAGAAATGGGACATTCTATCTGAATTCAATATCACTTTTGTTAAAACACTCCTATAATCACACCTTTTGTTTTACTCATTATTCAGAGTCGGAAAAGAAAGGAGGACAGAAAAGTCATTTTATTCCTGTATTTTTCACAGATAAATAAAAAAAGTTTGAAGAGAACAGCCTCATTCATCTGAATAAATTCCCTGAAGTAGAAGGTGTTGCATGAGGAGCAGTGAATGGCAAAGGTGCTGTAGGTGTAAGCCTGGCACCTTGTGTTTCATAAAGCCACTGCTGCTAACCTTCTGCAAATTCAATGTGATGTTTTATTAGTCAGATTGCATTAAAACACCTGTGTGGGTGTGCAGCATGACTCTGTATTAGGGCCATTGTCGGTAGAGTGTTTTACAATTTTTGTCAATTATTTTTTTTTCCTTTTTATCAATGAAACACATCACATCATTTGCAAGATTGGTTCAACCTCATCACACCAAAGAGGTCACTTCGTGCCATGTATTATTCCTGCCATGTCCTAATAAATTATATGAAATTAAACTTTGCAATGGCATTTAGCAATAAGGGATATTAATATCTATTTTTTTTTCTTTTTGCTTATAACAGGGAGAGTTTCCACACAAATCACAGTGAGCATTTTCAGCACCATGGACAGCGTCTTATTGTGCTTGTATATCTGTCCTTCAGTCATTCAGAGCTGTTAATAGGAAGCAGAAAAAGTAGGAAATGTTGGGTTTTATACTAGCACACGTGTCCTCATGACGGGTCATCTGTTGCTCAGCCACGTCATCTAACAGACTTTTGAATCTCTGACCAATCAGTCGACTAATGAGCCGGCCTTCGTTTATTTCACAGTGACTAAATAGCAGCAACTATCAGGTATGAAAACATTTTAATGCCAGTATTTGTCTCAGTACATTAATTGTTAAAGTTTTTCTTTTTTTTCCTTTGCTACATGACTGTTGCGCTTCATCTGCCGATGTAGCAGAAGGTGACTAAACTCTGACATTTTATGAAAATTGACAACTCAAGCTGTGACAAGAAATTCGGTGTCACATCCAGCAACCCCTCAGACTTAATGGAGCAGTTAATTGCGAGGCAGGTTAACGCCGTTCACTGCACAGCAGGTTCCGCTGCAAGACAAGCAAAATGGATTAGCGCTAAGTGCAATTTCCATAAAGGATATATATTCATACATGGTGAGAGACTATTACTATTATCATACTGATGTGTTGACATAGTTCTAAATACCTAAACCCTCACCTCTGAAGTTGTATGATCTTGAATCAATTAGTTTCTATTCAATTTGAGTGTAATTATCTTTTTGATTCAAATACCATAGATTGAACAGACTAATGATTGTTATTATTGTTATGCTGATAATTTGAATGGTGTGTTCTTCCACTGAAAGTATGAGATTCTTTCTACTGTTGAGAGAAATATAGTTTTGAATTAAGATTTAATATGATTTTGAAAGATAACATTTATAGGATCATGTTAAACACAACAGGTGCTTAGTCAGGTTTGTACATTTAGAGATGGTATTGGGTAAACCGGGAACACTAAGTCAAGGATGCTTAACATGGACAATTAAGCTAATTTATACTGTGTGCAAACAGATTTTCAACCTTTCATGCAAGTTTCCTCCCTCTGGAGAAGACACACTCTGCATTGAAATGTTACCGTGCAAGGTAAAGGTTCTTATCTCACTTGAATACATACTTGCTCAGTCCAATTTCTGAAAGGTAAAATTCTTCAGGTAAAGTGTAGCTACTATTTATCCTTTCTCTGTCAAAGATGAAGAAACAGAACCATTTATTAGTGCAAACAAGCTCATATAAAGTTATAAGATACAGTTCAGTGTTAATTTCGTCAGCTTTTGAATTTAGTCGTAGTCTTGTGTCAAATGTCCGTATTACTTTTAGTCATATTTAGTTAAATCATATTCTTTTTTTGTCCTGGCATCTTAATGGAAAATTGGAAATTGGAAAATCCAAAGTATTTTATTCTACTTTAGTTAATATTCTTTCTTTAGACAGCAGGTTGATAGTAATGTTAATCAAAATTAATCTAGGCAGGCATCTGTGACAATAGGAATTATCGTTAGGAACCTTTGTTTAGTTCAGTGTGGTAGAGGGACATGTTTTGAAGTGACACTGCATGAGTTACCAGACCAAGCTAAAAGTTTAATAAAGTGTGTGACCCAGCAGGTTAAATCAGCAGCAGAGAGTAACTTCATGTGAAGAAATAACAGACATCACCGCATTTAGTGCCGACAGCACAGGTGGATGCTCCTCATTCAGCAGCTCTGCTGGACAAAAACACAAGTGATGCCCGTTCCGTGAAGGCACTTTTTTGATTGTAAATTAAAAAGTCTATGATAAAAAAAAGAAAGAGACATTTTAATGTATTTTTATTTATTAAAGTAGAGTCTCATCTTTTGTTCATCAGCAAAAAATGCATATTCATTTGGTCACAGTCAGTGGTTAAGAACATTGCTTTCGTCTCCTTTTCGTCTTGAAATAGCCCATCGCCGACGTATATATTTCGTCTAGTCTCGTCGGACTAAATTATGGCTGATACAGTTATCATAAAGCGTTACACTTTGTGCTGCGGAGGTACATGAGTCCTTGTGGGAGGGAGAACGCGGTAGAGGAACAAATGTGTGTGTGTGGGCTGAGCAGACTGAGTTAGTGGGCTGGCTGTGATCCAAGGTTAGTGTACTGAGCCAGTCTGACAGATTGCAGGCTTGGCCAGAGAAGAGACATAGTAGTGGTCTCTCTGGGGCACGCTGGGTGCCCCGCTGGCAGCCGGGAGGTGCGTGTGAAGCTGTTGGGGTGGCAGTATGAGATGAAGGTCGTTCCTGACCTGACAGAGTGATGGCAAATAGACTTGAGGGAGGAGGAGTAAACGCGCAAGTTAAGAGTTCAAGTGGGCTGCTGTGAGTAAACCTGTCCAGTTCAGTGACTGGTTTGACTTGATTCGTGATGCCACTTATTTTATCCTACAGCTCCCGAAGAATGAATAGTTAAAGCATTTTTCAATTTGATGAAATCCTCTCTGTACACACTGCAGAGACACACACACATTATGAGCTACAGATAAGAGCTCTAAAGGGACTAACCAATTAAGTCGACCAATTAAGACCCGGTGGAAAATTGTGGTTAAACCTGTGAATGTTCCTCCTAATTGAACTGAATTAAAGATCCCATGAATTGCTTTTATTTTATTTTTTTAATGTGAAGCATTTTTACTTAAAACAGCATGTCGGAGCAGCACGTAAGAAAAATAATGAGTTGAAGTCATAAGAAAATGGGATTGTTACAAATTTTTAATTAGCGTATAGATTAGACTTTTAAGGTACACCCACTTGTGCAAGATGAGGTCATCGCTGGAGAGGTTTTCCAGGAAATGTAGAAGGATCAGGCCAGAGAGTAATGCTTTATGGCATCCCAGCATAATTATTCGCAATTTACAGCATTGTGTTTGTACTGATAGTATACCAGTGCAGTACTACCGATACATACATGTTGGTACAACGGAACCCAATGGGATGTTAGGAAGAATAGTGATAACAATCTACTATTCAAAAAAGAGGTTAAAGTTCATGGTGGTAAATAAAAATGTGACTTTGCATGGAAAACACAAAATTGTCTGAGTGACCCCAAACTTTTGAACGGTAGTGTATGTATCAGTGCATACTGTGCCATACTTAACAATTACACAAAAAACTGTGAATTATTAGGCTGTACATTGCAGATCTGCAATCTAAAGCGTTACCTATTCTGTTATACATTGATAATGTTACAGAGTTCAGGGTTTTATCGTATTGTATCGTTTTATCGCTGTAAAAAGGTAAAGACCATTCAAATACTGATAAAATACATCAGAGGGACAGAACAAACAGTCTCTCTGATTTACTCCAACAAATGTTCAGACTCATTCAGCTACTACTCATACATCTTGAATTCAAAGCAAGCGCCTCAGGAAATGCCTCACCCAACCACTTTGTGCCTCTTTAGGGACTGTGCGTCACCCCCACTCCGGACTGACGTGTGAGCCGTGGATGACTGATAAGCACCCTGATATCCATCCACCGCTAAAGTGCACGGCCACTAACAGACACCGAAACGCCTCGCTGTAAAAGCACCAGGGGCGACTGGAATCGAATGGAGGGGATTAGTGAGGCCGCTCGGGGCTTTGTGGAAGAAGATATATTAGAGGCTGATGACTTTTCCTGACTGCATTTATGGGAGCACCAGTTCGTTTATTACACTGGGTGTTTGGCAACAAATATTTAATTCCATCTTCCTGTCATTTAAACTCTGCAACGGGTGGGGGGGGGCACAGGGGAGGGGCATGCAATTAGCACGCTCTTGATTAATAGATTGTAAATTCCAAGCAGCTTGGAATTGCAAGCTTGAAGCTTGAATTGATGCATGAGTTAACCTTTCCAACATTACTAATCTTCCTCACCAGACCCTCCCACTAACATCCTCCCCCGAGTCTAACAACAATATATTGATAATGTTACACAGCGGCGCATTAGGCAGCATATTGTCTCTTCCCAACGGATGCCCTGTATCATTCGGAGCTTTTACAATAAAACAGATTTTTCTTTGTTTGCTTATTTTTTCCTGTCTCCCACATGCCTGTTTCGGGCAGATAATACGGGGAAGATGTAATACCGTAGCTGCTGTAGTAGCGTTGGCTGATTCCAGCCACATCTGTGGTACTTTATCAAGGCCTACATTTCTCATGTTAGGCCTTTAATGCACTTTTGTTTCAGTTTTGGCGATGAAATGAAACTAGGGAACTTGTGTGAATGAACATGAAGTACTTCAAACTGAAATAAACAGAAGCCGAGGTTTCTGAAAAATACGCCATTTCTACATATTGAATCCTTTGCACGATATCCGCCGCCCGATATGCGTTCATGCGCTCACTCATGCATCCATCCACCTTTCCCCAGTAACTTCCTCCAGCTTTCCCTGTGGGATCCCCAGGCGCTCCTCTGCCAGCTGGGCTGGAATCCCTCCAGCATGTTCTGAGTCAGCCCCCGCATCTTTTCCACAGTTGGCCGTGCCCCGTCCACTTCCTGAGGTAGGCACCTGAGAGACATTTTTTAGTGAATACCTAAACCACCTTCTGCTGGACAGGCTCTTGCAGCAGATGCCAAGTGAGGGTTAGGCTATACCTCCACTGGGGAAATTCCTTCAGAACAGGTAACTTTTTTTACCCGTTGTATTGGCTTTTTAAACTTATAGACTTTGGCAAATGATTTGCATCAGGTTTCTTGTGCAGTGAGGCAGATTGCTGTTTAAAACTGTTTAGCCCTTCTGTTGTCCTTTAGGAAGGAAGGAAGGAAGGAAGGAAGGAAGGAAGGAAGGAAGGAAGGAAGAGAGGGAGGGAGTGAGGAAACATTTGAGGAACGGAGAAAGGAAGGAAAGAAGGAAATAAATGTGAGAAAGGAAGGAAGGAAGGAAGGAATGGATGGATTGAGTTTTAGGAAATGTTGAAAAATGTTTGAGGTAGGAAGGGAGGAGGAAATAAGTGAGGAAGGGGAAAGGTAAAAAGAGTGGAGGAAGGGAAGAAATGAGTGAGGAAAGAAGGAAGGGGGAGGAAAGAGAGAAAGGGAAGAAGGCTGGAGGAAGGATATAAAGGAGGGGAAGGAAATAATTTAGGTGAAAGAAAGAGGTCAGGAACAGTGAGGTCAATTGATGACAACGAGAAGGTTAAACATGGGAGAAGATATTGAATCGTTGTTCAGCAACACCAACAGCCATGGCCATCCTCCAGTTAAAGTGAGTGGTGCGGCCCATTGATCACTATGAGAAGCTATAATTTGGAGACCGTGTTTAACCGGCACGAACACGCAACGGAACAAAAGGAGGAACATATTTGCATTTGTAATTGGAAAAATGTTAATTTTCTGCTGTTGCTACCGACACATCTTCCAACACCGCTGTTCTATGTCCTTTATTTGATTACACCGGGAACAAAAGATGTTGCTTGTAGCACTCTCAGCTCCACATAGACGCTTTGTTTGAAATAAGAGCAATGGCTGTTTCCAGCGTATGTACACGGAATCTCTGTCATCCAGCGGGAAATCACACACACTTTCAAGCGTGCTGTGATGACTCGGGCAAATCCACTCAACAAAGTCGAGCTCTTTTTTAAATGTGCATTGCCATCCTGTGCATGTTTAAACAGAGGGCCATCCTTTCTAGCACTGTGCTCCAATGTGCATCAATACACATAGAAAACCTCCCACGCGCCATCTCAACTCCCCAGTCAATCGCCGTAAAAGCCTTGATCCAACTTGATCTCGGATTTTTTAACAGTTCTCGCCTCTCTTGTTGTTGTTGTTGTTCCTTAACTAGCTTTAATTCACTGCCATGACAACCAAGGTCAGGATGAGGGCAGTGAAATGACTTTCCGGCTGTAAACAGAGAGACAACCTGCTGCCTGGGAGACATCAAGGTATGCAAGAAAAAAAAAAAAAGAAAAACTGTGGAGGATATTAACGAGAGCTGGGTCAGTCGAGTTCAGTGTTGCCATCCATGATTTTGTAAACAATTATTTCAACCTAACCAGATTTAAAAAATAAACCTCAGACTCAGTAGGACCCGCCACATGCTTAATGGAGTAAGCTGTGTGGGTTTTTTCATGATAAAAAGACAAAATCAACGTCCTTGACCATTGACTACAGCGAAATTAACATGCATTTTTTGCTGACGAAAAAAGATATGACAAAATCAACTCTATTAAATAAAAACTTAATAAAAACGTCTCTTTATTCATCGCAGATTTTTTAAAATTACAATCACAAAAGTGCCTTCACTGGACACTCATCACTTGTTTTTTTCTCATCCATCTGTGCTGTTGGCACTAAATGCAGCGACGTCTTACTTCTTCACAAAAAGCTACTCTCTGCTACTGTTTTAACTTGCTGGGTTACACACTTTATTCAACTTTTAGCTTGTAGGAAACATTCAGTTGGATCTGGTAACTCCTGTGGTGTCACTTCAAAACATGTCCGTGTGCCATGCTAAACTAAACAACGGTTCCTAACGATAATTCCTAGTCACAGATGCCTGCCTTTTGATTAACATTACTATCAACCTGCTGTCAAGGAACTAAGAAAAGTCTATTGACTAAAACTAGACTAAAATACAGAATTTTCTTTCTTTCTGACTAAAATCAAACTAAGATTCCAGATTTTTTGATTAAATTGTGACTAAACAAAAAAGAATAGAAATTGACAAAATATGACTAAAACTGATAAGGAGCATTTGACACAAGACTGAGACTAAAACTAAAAAATAGGCAATAAAATGAACACTGAACTTTATCTTATAACTTCATGTAAGCTTGTGTGCACTAATAATGTGTCTTTGACAGGTTTCTGCAGTGCAGAGCAGAGAGCGGCACCTTCCTGCAGCGTAGGAGGTGCAGAGGTGTGGCAGATGTGTGGGTGCATAACCGCTGTGGATGAATTGAAAAAAAAATGTATATACTTCTTTCACGTCATCATTTGCTGGTCCCCCCTCTTTATCCACCCTCTCACTCACCACTGTCTCTCTTGTGTAGCTGGGGGGGAGGGGCGGGACTTTGAATGCCAACTGACAATTCCTGCACATTCTACCTTTTAATAATGAATTTCATATATTATTTAACCTAACACATATTTTGAAAAAAACACTGGGTGTGATCTATGTAATGTTGTCAGCAGATATCTATTTTGTAGGAGGAAATATAAAGATGAAATATGCAGGATGAGGCAGCAAACAGCCCACAACAGCAAAAAAAAAAAAAAAAATTATCAAACCCAGAGATAAGATCTGAAACGTGTGTTATCAACGTTCATGACACCAACCTACTTTCTGAGGCATTTTTTCCCCCTTTTTTTTTTGTAGAAAAAAGCCACGTCCCTCTGTCACATGCAGCACCGATATCTGAGGGATTACAAAAGCGCAATCACTTGCAGCAGCAGCAACGACGGGATCATTTATAACTGTAAGCATGCTCCGAAGCACTCTGCCATACGCGCGTCTGTAAAGCCTGACTCTGTGGAAAGCCGTGGTTATTTTTTCAGGATGGCAGGACCGGTGGACCATTTCCTGTGTTAAATAATTTCCTATAAAGCCGCGGGAAAGCTAGATTAAAAACAACTCAATTGCTGATGATTCCGAAGGCCGACGTTCCCCCTTTCTAACAAAAAAATCTCATTACAATTTCCGAGGAATACAGTGTCATTACAGCTGGAGGAAGGAGGGGGGTGGGGAGAGGGGATGGGGCAAGTCTAACACAATCCAATATATCAAATGAGACTGTGCTGCGAGTTTTTTTCGCAACAGGCCAACACATAAATCCTGGCTACACAGGCCATACCACACTCCATCTGTGGAAACTGGTAAAAGGAGTGTGTATATTTCTTATTTTATTGCCCGAAGTGCCTTGAGTTAGTGATCCTGAAGCCACAGGTAAAGGACACTTAGAATAATTGTTCGCAGGATTTATGACGGGGCAGAGTCTGTCATGCTATTTGGTCCTCTGCGAAACAAGAAGCTGAAAATATCAGGGGAGCAAGTGTTTCTCCGCGCTCATAACTTGCCCCTTTGACAGCAGTGTTACTTTGTTTTCATCTGTCCATCCTATTCTCTCTCTCTCTTCATCTCTGATCACTACTTTATTTCTCTCACTATTACTACATGAGATAGTAGGAGAACGCAGGTGTTACCAGTGACACTAATTAAGGTTCCATTTCATTCAGGTCAAATAGAGTCAGGGTGCTGCTATTGTGCATGTTGCTCTCTGGAAAGGCTCTGCTGCATTGAATGGAATGGAACCTTAATTAGTATCATCGGTAGCACCTGCGCTTGCCTACTAGCTCATGTCAATATGGCTGCTGCACAGATGTGCCGCATGTTACTCCCAAGGACGGTGCAGTGTGTTGGAATAGATATACGGGAAGTGATTTCTGCTGTGTATGAATAGGGGTATAAATATTTAGGTATGGCCTCTGCAATAAAAACGTCTGTCTGCCAGTCAAACTGTGTCAGTCACAGCCGCCCATTCAGCACATCAAACATACTGTGACACAAAGCACAAGACAGACAGGTTAGGGCTGCTCGATTGTGGAAAAAATCATTATGACGATTATTTTGGTCAATTTTGAAATCACAATTATTCTAATTATTTGGTGTAACCTTAAAATCTTAGTACCAGATAGTTTAACTCTCTTAAAAAGGTTTTAAAAAAATAAAAACACATGCTATCAACAAGTTTTCATATTCTAGGTGCATTAGATATTTAAAATTTATCATTCTTTTACAGTTACACCATTTGACATTTTATGTCATAAAATCGTGATTTTTGTAAAAAAAAAAAAAATGATACAAATGGTCTTTTAAATAACAGGAAACCAATGTATATTTTGAGAAACCTGATGAATTCTTTTTAAAACTGTATTTTAAAAAGTTTTTGACTTTCTCTTTTTGCCAAACATTGTTTGTCAGTGACCCATCACCTTTATAACAAATCCTACAAATCCTACAAATCCCTTATATTGCTACTCCTTGCTGGATTCTTGGAACCCAAAGTATTTGTGTATAAGAGAACATTTCCGAAACCAAACACCCTGCCTCTTCCTCTGCTGTCTCACTCACACTTGCTCTTTTTCAGAAATTGTGTAAAAAAAAAATGTCAAAAATCGTCTCAACTCGATTAAATGAGTTTGGAGATCGTTTGACAGGCAAGATCACGATTCAAATTCAATAAATTGCACAGTCTTAAGGCAGGTGCACATCTACAGTACTCAAGTAAAGTGAAGGATATATTTAACACAATTCAATCATGTGTTGAAAAATATAAATGCAATATGTGATGAGCACTTGATGAAGGGGTAGCCTCGTCATGTAACTGGAATGTGTAGGATAGAAATTACTGTAGGGCTCTAACTAATGATTATTTTCATTATTGATTCATCTGTGAATTATATTTTCTTGTTTTATTGGGCCTCAGTGAGTGGGCCTTAGTGATTTGAAAAGATTTGTGGCATTCATCAATTTTATCTTGGACATAAACCATTTCCGGATGTAAAAAGTGGTCCAGACCAGTTGTGTGTGTCATGACTAGATCATCCCTGCTGTACTTCAATAGAGAGAAGCAAAAACACACTTAAACCTAAATTTGATATTTTGTTTACCGAATTATCATCATGGCTGCCAATTTGCTGAAAGTTTTTATTTTTTAATATTTAATTTTTTTTTCTCCTCTTACATCTCTGTGACTGTCATATCCTCTGACTTCCTACCATCAGAGACAACTTTGCTTTAGAAAGATGCTTTGGAAATATCACAACTGAACTAGAACCAGAACTAGAGAGTGTTTGGCATTTTTGCTTGAAAAAAAAAAAAAGATTCAAACCATCAATGGGTTGTCAAACTAGTTGCCAGTGATCAATGAATAAATTATCCAAGGAATCTTCTCAGCTCTGTTGAGCTGAGAATATTCCTTGGATAATTTAAAAGAGAGTTTAAAAGAGTTTAAAAGAGAAACTTGGATAACAGTAGCTTACCAGTGATCATTGTGACATGACACTGATTTCTAGCCATCTTTACAGTCATGCTGTGACTTTATATTAAAACCTTGTTCAGGTCAATGCTCTTGAAACTGGGCCTCTGAAACATCCAATCAGCAGTGTGCATGCCAGGCCAGTAGTTGGCGGTGTAACTTTGCAACTCAACATCACAGAATTGATGTACTGACTTGCTATGGTGAGCATGTTTCCTCATTTTCAGATACCTGTCTTTATGGTTGTTGGTAGCATCTGAACTTAGATCCTTTAGTGGTATTCTTTGTTTTCTGTGTTCAAGTGCTCTCACCTGTCTCTTTCTTTTAGTGACCATATCGTTTAAGTCCTCTGTCACTAGTTGCTTAAGTTTGCTTGAGTTTCTCATGTCTAGCCGTTACTCTGCCTTCTTTAATGACAAT